>OX451398.1:19492734-20155383 GCA_949629135.1 Eremobia ochroleuca
CCACTACTTTAATAACTCTTTCTGTGCTATGATAATACATACACAAACTTAATGGTTTGTTATTCCTAGACCCCGAGACACCAGTACGTTTTACTGTGAGCCCTGTTTATTTCATTAATGTTCCTTTGTTGGTTTAACAAGACTGTTTTGAAAATTTTAATGAAGAAACTGAACGTGCTATAGTTTTTTTTTTAAAAGGTTCAAAGTAAAAATGGTTTTTTATACTGACGAATTACCAAAAAAAAGGATTGTGTGGTTTTCATGAAACCACGGTAAAAGTGAAACTTTTTTTCACATTATAGACATTTAACTAAAAACACAAATGACACTACACGGTCAGCTGATGCGAACTATAGGCCTCGGCTGCTCTGACGAGCGCCTTTCTCTTTATCCCTACTCCGCGGCCGACCGTCACGCGACATGCAATACACAGACGAAAAAGTTTGAGACGATGTAATAAAAGTTTCACTTTAAAATTGTGCTGTGATTATGCTATTAATGCACTTTTATATGGAAGAGCTGATTCCGAGTTCATTTTTTAACGAGAGTTTAATAATATGATTATCTCGAAAAAGTTTGACCAGTCTATTCTGCCAAAATCTCATCGTGAAAACTTAACTGAAGTGCAATAGAGTCAATAGAGTGTGTCAATAGAGTCGATCCCTATAGCATTAGATGGAATGACAGCTCACTTCAAGCTCACTTCACCTAAGTTTTCACGGTGAGATTTTTACAGAATACACCTGTTTTAATTTTATTGGGACCTTAAGCTTAATTTTATTTGTTAGACTTCAACACATTTTTTCTATCACTATTGTTGCCAAATGACTATCTTACTTGCCCACCTGCACCTACGACACAACCCTTAAGGAGCCCGTTTGGCATAGATAGCACATCTTTAGGCACAGAATACAAAACAATGTAGTTAGGTTTATGAATTTGATTACATTTTGCGCAGTAAGTAACTGTGAATATTATTACTGCTTATTAGATTATTTTAATACAACCAGGTGTCAGGGAATCCTACGAACAGCCGGTTTCTGGAGGTCTACTCCATCATCATCTACTTAGTCTTTTCCCAACTATGTTGGTGTCGGCTTCCAATCTAACCGGATGCAGCTGAGTACCAGTATTTCACATGGAGCGACTGCCTATCTGACCTCCACAACCCAGTTACTGGGTAATACGAAACCCCTTGGTAAGACTCAAAGACGGTTATATTCTCTATGGTAAGACTGGTTGTCAGACTTTCGTGCTCCTGACTGCCCGTAACGACTGTCAAAGATCCACGAATGACAGCCGGGACCAACGGCTTAACGTGCTTTTCGAGGCCCGGGTTCATCTTTACATACCAAAGATGGTCACCCATCCACGGACCAACCGCGACAAGCGTAGCTTAACCTGATCGATCGACCCGTGCGGCTGTTATTACTCAGCCACAAGTTGATGATGAACTGAAGAACAATGTAGTTTGAAGTTGTACATATTTGATTACAGCCTTCTTCTGTATCTAAATTCACGTAGAGAATTCTGCTGTATTTTATAGCAAGCATAATAAAAATAATATAGCAGTATAATTTACCAAGTTCCACCAGAATAGTTTGACCTCACAGTATCCGAAATGCACAAGTGTAGGCTAGGATGTATCTATCTATTCTGCAAGAGTTGTATCGAAGCCACACGAAGTCTAAACTTTCATAATATGGCGAGCAAGCTGCTAGTTCGAATCACAGGTGTCTGCAAACTCCTGCAGTTGTGTTTAGAGTCAGTATTATGTCGGACACATATTTCAGTAAAATATTATGACGGTACACTTATGACCACATTGTTCGCATATTCCATGGTTTCATGTCTACCTATCTAGTGCATAGTAGTACGTGAGACTGTAGTACTGTCCCGTTGGACTCGTGGTTGCAAGCGCGACTGCTGAGCCTCACGCTCAGCCGTCCAGTCCTGCAGTGCTATTCTTTAAAATTCTCTCCCTGAGAACTTAAGTGAAGTGAGCGGGAAGTGAGCTCTGTCATTCCCTAATGCTAGGGATAAACACTATTAAGTGCTCACTTCACTTATAATTTCCTGGTGAGATTTTTACAGAATCGACCGGCTGGATTCGATTCCCGGGTCGGGCCAAAGTGTTATTCGGTTTTTCCTTTGGGCATATCTTAGTAATAGCCTTTGGAAGTTGGCGGCGTGACTCTAAAAGCACGTTAAGCCTTACCTTAGCCTTACGCCTGTCAATCTCTCCGGTCGGGTCGGATTGCCGTCTCATCGGACTATGAAAGTGAGGGAAGAGAGTGCGCCTGTGTCTGCGCATACATTTGTGCACTATAACTCCCGCGCCGAAGGCTGGTCACCGCTGAAATTGGTCGCCATGACCGAAATCAGCCTGGAGGACTTTATTTATTTAGTACGAGAGCCCATGACCAAAATTGCCTCATCGTTTTACAACCAAAATCGTACAAAATTGATAGATTTGGTTATTCTGAATTTAAAAAACCTAATTTCAGAAATAGTAGTAAGGTAATACAGTTTTCGTAAAATATTACTTACGTGGTTAAAGGGTTTGACTGCCCCGTTCGTCTAGTGGTCACAAGCGCTGCTGTTGAACATGAGGTCCTAGGTTCGATTCCTAGCTCGGGCAAAGTGCTATTGGGTTTTTATGTCTGGAATTTCTCATAGATTTGTGCCCAGTTGATGTCAATAGCCTCTAAACGAGGACTTAAACATAACTAGCAAAAAGCGTTTTTTAAATTTTTTTATTGCTGAATGGGCAGCTCTTGAACTCGATCACGCCAGATGTGAAGCGATGGATGAGGTCTATGATGGAACGAACGTGCCCAGAAGATGCCTAAGGCACTAGAACTCCCACAGCAGGGTTCTTGACGCAGGATTCTGGTGGGAGGGTGGTCGCAAGCCAGGCGGGCGTTAGCCCTACCACCGCTAGGGAAGAATTGACCAGTCAAATAAGGTGTTGGGTGTGACTGTCCAGGATGCGACGAGCGGTCGGTTCAGTTGAGTAACTAGCGGAACAAACTGCGCTACACGAGGAGGCTTCTTCATGCATCCCTAAATGAGGGTATGGGTCTATGAGGTACACCTCTGCCCAACCCTACGGGAAATAAAGGCGTGATGCTTGATAAGAGGGTTTTATATTAAAAAGTAATACAAACAGTACTTCATTTGTTAAAAATGTACAAAATTTGCGAATAACAGCCAGCATAAGAATCAATTTCTACCAAGCAAGCTCTTGCACGACCTACGACCACAACAAAAATGGATTGCCTACTTAACTCAAATAAAAACTAAGGTTTAATCTTTGATCTGGAACCAGTCAACGTTCAAAGGCATTCTCAAGATTTCCTAAGCACCTCTGAACATTTCCTACCACGCTTGTAACAGCGAAACAAAGGCGTTTGATTCCACCTTTCGGGATTAGCTCCCAGATTGTATGTAGATATATATATGTATATAATATATACGTAATATTTTATGTAGGTTACCTTTATGCGAGGTCAAATGTTACGTTGACGTCGTCACCAAGAACACTACAAATTGATTCCCATGCTTGAGAAGTATTTTTTCCTTGTTGGAATTCGTATAAAATGCAATGTCGAATGTGCTGTTTATCAGTTGCCATCGTAAATTTTACTATTCTGAGACGTTATGTAACTTGCATAGACTTGTCGTTTGGTGTTCTAAAATCTTGGGTCCGATCCTTACAAAAGCACAAAAGATAGCGGTAATATTTCTGTTTTAAATATAGTAGTTTTAAGCTCTAGGAAATAATCTGTAAAAATTAAGCATACATCTAATACTTACTAACAGGCATAGCTATAAGTTTCTCTTGATATAATACGCGCGCGCGCTGCTGTACGCGTCCAGACTGCACCACTCCACGAAGGTTGAGGAGATCGTAGAGTACCTGCGTGTGAAGACCAACTGGACTTTGAGGGTCGAGAAGTTGGAGCCGCGTCACAACACGAACTTCAAGGCATTCGTGGTGCGTGTTCCGACACATCATCTCGAGAAGTTCCTCAAGGAAGAGTTCTGGCCGAAGGGTGTTGTGTAACGCCGGTTTCGTGGCCGGCTACATGACACCAGTTAGCGAAACACGACGCCGACACTTCGTGTGCAGTAGTATAAGTTTGTTATGTTGTATTTATTTATAGTATTATTTTAAGTTATATTATTATAGTATTGTATTTGTGATAATTTTGTAAGTATGTTTTTAGTAGTATGTATTGTTTTTTCTAAGGGCTTTAGTTGCCTGAAATAAAGGAATAAATAATAATAAATAAATAATACAGGCCTAGTATTGTCCCACTGCAGGTAAAAAAGCCTCTTCTCATACAGAGGCACGAGCATTGATCACTACGCTTGCTTGGCGGGTTGGTGATTTCAGACTAATATTAGCTATAGAGCCAGATTTCCTCACGATGTTTTTCCTTCACCAATGTCAGTTATGTCCGAGATAAACTCAGGAAGTACTCATACGAATTGAGAATGTCACATTGGTACTTGGATTTGAACCAACAATCTTGTGCAAGGCTGACCTCTCGTGAGCCTTAACCACTCGGCCAGCACGTTTATTTTGATACGTAGGTATTATTCAGGGATATTTTAAATTTGTTTTGGGGTATTGCAGAAAGTTGTGATAACGAAAGGCGTGTATATTTCGATTAAAACTTTTGTGGAACCTTTACCAATATATTCCATTAAATCGTGGTTAATGGGACAAAAACTACACAACAAAAATTATAAATAGTCACATATATTTATACGATGTCTATAATATTAAATTTAACAAAAATTACAATGACCAGAATTTTCATTATCGTCCATAGTTAATCCTTTAAATAACAAATGTACGTATTTTCCATCTATTTATAAATATTATTTATAATAAATGTATATATAATTTAATTATATATAGTAAGAAACTAAATAACAGTTTCAATTGTAGACATATTTAACGTACTTATGTATTACAGACGCCAGCACATCATGCCACTACAATCTGTCTAATTTCTTTAATTGATTTTCAACTTTATCTCTAAAGTATAAGGTTCAAGATTGATGGGGAAAATTTGACAGTTTCGGATAGCTTGATTTGCTGGCGTCTTTACATTAAGTAAGCATATCCACGTAAAGTTACAATTGGTTTCAAAAAAGTATATTGCAGATAACCTTATTTTCTACGTCATTGAAAATTAAGCTCGGAAGAGCTATAACTTAGTTAAATGAAAAATATAACAATAATAAAAGAAAGAATAAAATACTTTTATTAATTTCCACATAAAACAATAAACCTAGATGTTCACATCATCCTCATTTCAGCCGAATGACGTCCATTGCTGGACATATTAGGCCCCCAAGCACAACCGGTTCTGTGCTTCCCACATCCAGCGGATTCCTGCGGCCTTCACAAGATCATCGGTCAGCCTTATCATGATAGAAACATCTGTTTGGTAATTATTTATTTATATTAATAACTAGCTTGCGAGTTCGTCGGCGTGCAATTGTTTGTTCCTCCGACCCTCCCCGTCGCATTGCATCGCCTGCCCGCTGTTACTTCGATTTCGCTTACCGTTCTTTATTTATTTAGTTTATTATTTATGTGCAGACGCCAGCACATCAAGCTATCATACTACAATCTGTCAAATTTATTTAATAGATTTTCTAATTTATAGCTAAAGTATTACGTTCAAATGATTGGGAGGTTCAAAGTTGATTGGGAAATGACAATTTCGGGTAGCTTGATGTGCTGGTGCCTGTACACACAGTAAAATGGATATAGATACAACATATTAGTATTATTTCTGACTGTTATCTTTTTGCAGTCCCTAAGAGTCCTAGCGGGATGTTAAATAGCCTATAGCCTTCCTCAAGGATTGGGCTATCAAATCCAAAAAAGATTTTTCAGATCTGACTGGATGTTTCAGAAATTTGCGCATTCAAACAAACAAACAAACTCTTCAGCTTTATTATCAGTATAGATTGACAGCTCGAATATCTGCCGGTCGATTCTGTAAAAATCTCATCGTGACATCATAAGTGAAGTACACTTAATAGTGTTAATCCCTAGCGAATGACAGCTCACTCCACGCTCACTTCATCCAAGCTTTCACGGTGAGATGGTTACAGAATCGCACGGCTGTAATATCTTTCGTTCAACGAAATTTAGAGAACATTTCGCGTAAAAATGGCCCTAAATTATTTTGATAGCTCTTATTGTTGCTAAGTGGGTGATTTTTTTCTTAATCTATTCCTATGGACTCTGTCTGAAATAAAAGTTTTCTATTTTATTATAAGTATCCATCTATTTATAATTTCATCACAGGTCCTGCCTTTTTTAAATACGTTTTGACGGTGTAACATGGTAAAAAAAAATGAGTGGACTAGGGAGATAATTTTCAGCCTAATTTGAATAAATAACTTATGATTTTGATATCTTACCTGTTCAAAATATTAGCTACAGATAACCTAGTCAGGTTTAGAAGCCAGTTTCATACTTAATCGACCTAAATGCCTTAATTGTTATAATAATAATAATACTTATTTATTGAATACAACATTGTGTGGTAAAATCTTAAAAATAAAATAAAGTTATTGTTCAGAAAACGGTAAAAGTAATCTTTAAGCCAACCCATGCATAAATTGCATAAAGTGGCATGAAATACCAAATACCGGTCGGGTAATTGCGTAACACAATAAAAGGCTTCCATCATGACAGTTCAACAACGTTCATTGCGTCATTTACGTAGTGAGCAGACAAATTTTTCGAACATATGAAGCAATGGATTAGCAATATCCTTCAAAATGCTTCAGATTGTGTGTTACGCAATTAGGTTGCTGGCAGATAATTAAGAAATCAGTTTTGTGAATTTAACTCCTACAAATATTACCTACAATAATGTATTTCATAAAATATGTACGTGTGCCTGTGTTATACATTTCCGAGCATTTCAAGATATTAAGAATTATTCCTAGAAATCCACATACAGACTGCAAAGACTCGCCAAAACAAACTGCACGCTCAGATTTTCTCCTGATCTCATGATTCAGAACGAAATCACAAATTCATATTGAATGTTTGCAGTGAATAAATCAATGACGTTTCGTGCTTCTGAAAAATCTTATATAGAGAATTTCTGGCTGAAATCTGGATGGATTCGAAAATAAAGTGTGCATGCATTTTAATAATACTCTCTCGTTTGTAAATTCGTTGTTTTTATCGGTAAATGCTCGTAAATATTCGCGTGGAATGAGTTAATGTAGGTTTTTTGAAAACAAAATAAAACTTGGCAGTATTTTCTGAACAATAATAATTTATGGGCTTAATTACAGCTTGGCAAAAAAGAGTAGAAACAGTGGAGCTGCTGTTGCTTATACAACAATAAAATATAACTAAGAAGTTACATATCCTGCAAGACTTCCCCTATCTTTATTTATGTATGACAAACTTTATGCACAAGAAAAAAATCCTGTATAAGGGCATACTTAACGCCTGAGGCATTTTCTACTAGTTGACCTAAGGGCGTTGCAGAGACAAAACATACCAGCGGGGTAGTTGCGTAATACACTAACAGTAAGAATGGCTTTCATTTTGACAGTTCGACAGCATTAATTGCGTTGTTTACGTTGTTGAGCATACAAATTTTTCGAATATATGAACTAAAATGCTGCTGTCGTGATTACAGCTGATAGGGGATTAAAATAATGTAGTTCTGTTTCTAGACGTGTTTTGCGAAGCTGTAGAGTATTGAACACAAATCATAGGAGCAAAAATAAACTTAAGTAATTCTACGTCCGTAAGTTAGAGCTAAAACTTGGCAAAACTTCACCTTAGGTCTTGGCACAGCTCCCAAGATTAGTGCTTATATAAGTTAATTAAATTATTTTATTTAGTGAAAGTATGAGTATAGTTTGTCAAATAGAATTTAATTTAGTAGTATCTTGGACAGGAATTTGGGAAAGGAAAATATTTATCTGATCCTCTAAAAACTGATTGACCATCTAATAATAGCCACTTTTTTAAATGAATGAATGAACGTCTAAAAACTTTTAGCGTTTCTAATGATGCATATATCTTTTTTAATACATGAGCATCTTTTTAACTTTATAGCCTTTTCTCACAGTTGGTCGCAGAACCTTAGTTACGGTACCCCAACCAAACGGGGTAACTTATTATTATTATTATTTTTGCAATTTATTGTCAACGAGTTTAATACTCTGCCAAATTTTAACTCTAACTGCTAAATACTTACTAAAGATAAAATAATTCTAAAATAAGTCTCAAAAGTTTTCCTGTCAAGATTGTGCCTTCCCATTTTCCACCGTGGAGTCCTCGTAGCCTTTTACCAGGTTCTCTAAGATGAACTTGATGGTCTTCTTGTATATATTTTCTATGTTCGGAGTGTATCTTTCGCCGAGAGTCGTTTGGGCTGCTTGCAAGAACGGCTGCTCGATTTTCTGTAAGAAGAGATATGTTTTATGAATTTGTTCTTGGTAAAGACTGTATTAAAATTGTTGCAAAGACTATTTTTTTGTACGAAGTTCTTTAACGGAGCTTGTTGTAGGAGTAAACTGGGAGAAATCGTAACGTGACGAAAAAGCGTTATGCGACTTTTTATTACATAAATAAAGTCCTTCAGACCGTATTTCGGCTACGGCGGTCAGTCTCAGCGGAGACTAGCCTTCGGCGCCGGAGATATTATAGTGCACAAGTGTGCGCGCAGACACAGGTGCAGGGATTGCACCTTCTTCTTCCCTCACTCTCATAGTCCGGCAATCCGACACGACCGGGGAGAGATCAGGCGCAGGACCAACGACTTAACGTGCTCTCGAGGCACGGGGGTATCACACCGCCGACTTCCAAACTCCGGCCTGTTACTAAGAAATTCCTCATGGAAAAATTCAGAGCGACTGCTGAGCTCGGTCCTTGGTTCGATTCCCGGGTCGGGCAAAGTGACTTTTTATTACATAATATAATAGAGAGTGAGTCAGAGAGAATGGAGGATAGTTTTATTATTATATTTATTTTTTATTTTTATCTTATTTCGAGGGTGCTGAAGCCGATAGTGAGGTCAAAAGGAAAATCCAAGATGGGGGCTGCTAATATTTTAACATTTTCGCAGCCGCCATCTTGGATTTTTATATTACTTATATATTTTTATATATGATTTTTTATATACCCCGAGCCCACAAGATTTTTTTTGGATAACTTTTTTTTTTAATTGATTACAATCTAGCCTAATAGACTAATAAGCAATTTAACTCTAACTTAATATTTTACGAGATAGATTATTTATAACCAGTCTTACCAAGGAGTATCGTATTACCCAGTAACTGGGTTGTGGAGGTCAGATAGGCAGTCGCTCCATGTAAAATACTGGTATTCAGCTGCATCCGGTTAGACTGGAAGCCGACCCCAACATAGTTGGGAAAAGGCTAGGCAGATGATGAGATTATTTATAACTAAGAATAGTGTCAATTTGCACTTTTACACAGTTTCCTAACACTTAGGTTTGATAATTGATAAAACACTTTGTTCATGTCTTACATGTATAGCACCATCGCCGCACTATTATTCGTTCACTATATACTCGTAAATACTACACTAACTCAAATGGTTTAGTTCTCTTTAGCCTACGCACTATGTCCGTGTTGTCTAGCAGCTTGATTGCCTCGACATTTTGTATAACTGACGAAACATTCCAACACAGAGGGGTTCAGAATTATGTACTGAATCCAAGGTAACAGATTGCGCGTTGATGTCCCAACCACTCTGTATTTAAGTCCCATTTTATGAGGCGCGCGGTGGACCACTGTTTGTGTGATCCGTGCTACACATTTTGTTATGTTTTGTTTCATCTATCTGTCTCTTTCTATCTCGCGTTTCCATCTCAGCATCAATAAGGGCAAGCAGTGGTTTGGTCATGTGTGCAAAGGAAGTATAGATTTCAGAAAAAAAAATTTTTACGGATCTCTCAACGCGTTCGCTAGTATCTACGATTAACATTTTGAGAGTGTTTTCCTTATTGATTACGGAAGTAGGAAGAGAATAATATATTATTTTGATATAAGGAAGGAAAATATTGATTTAGGCTTTTGTATGAATAACAATGCTCCGCTAATCACGTCGTTCGAAGTCTTTGGCCAATAATTAGTATCATCGGTGGAAAGGCAATCAACCGATAAGGAAGCTGTTTGCTAACAACAAATAATCTGTGATCATTTATTCTTCTATTAGGCTGATATGGGTAACAATAACAGTACAGTTGAATAGGCTTATTGGTTCATTCGTTCGAATTTACCCGCCCGAAACAGGCGAATCGACAGTTTTTTTTTGTGGCTATTCGCACTAAGTTATTTTATTTGTGGGTGAATCGACCACTGCAGAAAAACGTATTAGGCAATTGGCACATATTGAATTATGTGCATTATAAAATAACTGCTAAGAAGGCTATACCTAATGTCGGAAACAGGTAATGTAAGAGATCATTTGAATAGATTTTTCGATTCTGTTGTTGTAAACGCCTACAGAAAAATCGTGCAAATCAACCAATAAACCGTTGGATAACGATGGAATGATATAACAGTTAAAAAAAAAACCCTAATTACTAGCAAACATAACAAGAAAAACGTTCTAACATTGGTTCAACTTCCCGGATTAATACTGTCTTGCAAATTGGTAAACTAGGCTCGATTGATTAAACATTTAAACATGTTTCACTTTATGACTATCCACAGCCCACCTGCCCAACTTTACACACTGCTGGGCTTCCCTTTCCATATGCTCTTTTTACCCGAGCCAATCCCGTCCAGCACTCTAATTCCGTAACACACTACCAATATTATAATCTGAATCATATTGAAGGATATTGCTAATCCATTGCTTCATATTTTATGTTCGATTTTTTTTTTTAGTTTTTTATAAAACGTTTCCCCACACTAGAAATTTCTCCTGTATTGTGGGTGCGTTTACAAAAATTTAAACTCAAATACACAAACAGCCAGACCCGGAACAGCTACTTGTGGGTTATAAAAATATTTGTTCTTTGCGGGAATCGAACCCGCGACACGCAGCGCAACAGTCAATCGTAAATAACGCAATGAATGTTGTTAAACTATCAAAATGAAAGTCATTCCTACTGTTAGTATGCTATGTAATTACCGCGCAGGGTATTCGTGAAAACATAAACATGATATAAAGTTTTTCCTTGCGGTTTCTCTTCTAATAAGTTCTTATTAGACAAGACACATTAATGTCGTAGCCGAGAGAATAGCAGCTGCGTCCCCCTATCTACTAATAACAAAACACGATCAATAATCTGTGTGTCTGAAGTAATACATCTACACAGGTTAGATATAGTGACGTGGGACGTCGACGCGCAAACTGAATTCAGCACATGATTCTCGCGTAGAAATACTGGATGCTTTTTTTAACAAGCTCCAATTTTTTACAGGGTGTTCTACTCATGAATATGAACAAATTTCACGATGGGACCAACTATGAAATCACGAAAACAAAATCAGCTGTTTATGAAACAGCAGATTTTTTTTTCATGATCTGAGAGTTGGTCCCATAGTGAAAGTTGTTCATATTCATGAGTAGAACACCCTGTAAAAATTTGGAGTATATAATTAAAAAAAATTGCTCTTTTAAAGAAAAGTGAATAACCAGGGAGGGAGGTTCAGAATCATGTACCATAAATAAATAAATGAATAACATTTATTTAGGTCTTTTTACAAAGTAAAATACATTTACAAACTTATTAATACTTTGTAGTACAAGGTTCTTTAAAGATTGGCTTAAATATTTATATAAACAACTAGTTTAAATATTTTTATAAAAAAACTCGTTTAATTTACACGTTTTTAATTATCTGTGAAAGGTGCGTTGGTACTGAAATTATAACTTGTGGCGACCTGCCATACTAAACGATCAGCTGATTACTTGCACATAGTAAGTTAATTTTTTAAATAATACTACTACTACTTATAGCAGGTACTAAATACAAATAAAAAATACCAGTTTAATAACTACATCATTATTGAAGTACTTCTAGAAGTCTTTCTGTGTTTGTGTAATCAAGTTTACTCAAATATTCGCGTATCTTCAGACTACAATGTTTGTAGCTTGCACTATAAATATTAAGTATTCTATTGAGCTTATTATATAAATCGGATCCTAAAAAGACAGAATCGGTTTACAAAGGCATGTCTAGTTTGAGGCTTTATGTAGACCAAATCCTCCCTTCTCTTGTCAGATGGTACTGGCTTGTAAGCGAGTTCCCACCACCATGAAAAAAAAAGAAAAAAAAGTTTAAAACTTTGTGCGTCAATGTCCCTGTCACCTTACACATATATTATTATGTATATAGGTCCATAAGTCGATATCCCTAATAGCCACTAATGGACTTTTTGAGTCGTCAAGAAGCCTCTCATGTTAAACGTCCTAGGTACAACGTAAGTTCACAATCTACGTCATCATAGAATTCATGCAAGCTACAGATGCACCGTTTGCGAGCACTTGTGAATAGTTTCGCAAGTGCTCGAGCGTCACTAATGCATGCCACGGTGAAGTTTGAAGCTCGCTCACTTAGGCTGACTATGTGTGTACCTTGCAGCGAATATGGTGCAAAAAATGCGAAAATTCCTTCGTAATATGTGTGGAGAAAAGAAAAGGGAAAGAACAAAGAAACGATGGATAGATTGTGTGGAGGATGATTTGGCTAGTAAGGGGTCATTTCTGAGATGTCGATTAGTAAAAAAAGACATGCTGCATAATCAGCCTACAACGTTTCCACTGCTAGGACAAAGCCATCGTCTCTATGAGACACAGCCTCTCTCTAATCCACCACGCGGGCACAGTGCGGTTTGGTGAAGTAAGAAATGTGGCGCTGACTTCAAATGAAATGGACATCTTAAAATCTTGTCCCTAAGGAATTTGTTTTTACTTTAAGGGGTAAAAGAGCAGGGCGGGTGGCATTTTCCCACTGCTGAGACACGGACAAGAAAGACGTCTAAAGACGAAATAGAAAAAAAAAATCTACAACAAAAATAGTAACAGCATTTTTCCCCTTTTCAGATTTTTCAATAAACTCTTCTAAATTGAACAATCGGAATTTTATTAAAAATAAATAACTTTACTAAAGAAAACTTAAACACATAACAAAAACAAACTTTTCAAATGGTATTATTCTTCAATCAAAACTTTGCAATTCTCGCAGAGTTCATCGGAAACTTAATAATACCAACTTCTCATTATAATGTAACGATACTACCAAGTTAAGCACGCTATTCGAGTTTATTTTAAATCGCGTGCTATTTACACGCTATTTCATTTCCATGTTGAAATAACATGTTTGTTGCAAACGACTCGGGGAAGGCTCACAGGTACTTAGCAAAGGACGAACAGTTATTAGAACACGGTGCTGGAAACATTGTGTTTTTGTGTAAACCATACGGTAAACTAAGTAAGAAAATGTGCTATAGAAAGACGTCGATTATATTAGTCAGTTCAAATTTTCTTACAAATTATAAATAAATAATTGAAATCATCAATAAAACTTTCTCTCTCTCTTTCGAATCATATTGTGATCCTGACACAACTTGATACAGGCCGGTAAATTGTAAAAAAAAAATTAAAGAATATTTAAATTTCTTGGAGTACCTTGGCGCTTTCGCCTTAACAAAAATTAGCTTTGTATAGAAAAGGAACTAGGCATAACATACGCCTGGAACCTACTTCTTCTTAACAAAGATCTTAACACATTCGAGCGTATGATGCATTCATCCTACTCGGAAACTCCTTTTGAAACTGTCATACGACCTGATACTATAGGGCACTATTTCCCTACAGTTTAAGGTAACCCACACAACCCGTTCATAAAACTCATAGCATTTTTTTTTTTAACAAATTGTATTTTTTTATAATGTATTATAATATATAAAGTACCCTTTCCTTTGCAAAAAAATAAATAAATTGTTCTTAGTAGTTCATGAACACTTCACTGCCTCTAGACGCCGTGCCTAAGTGCATCGGCAACGTTTCTAATTAAGCGATTACAGAAACATGCCTTCGTTCAGTATTTTCCAATTATTTCTTCGCCGGCCGTCTGTCTGAAGTATTATGCTTGTACTAAGTTCTTATTTATTTAAACACTAAGAGGCCTGGCGTTGTAAGTAATTAATTAATATTTGTTGCAAGGAAAACTGTCTTTCTGCTTTTAATTAACTTTTCTGCTGTATACTGTAGAGGCAGTTTTAGCGCTTCTTTGGTGCATGGTTGTGAGATGAATGGTAAGCCTTAGGTTCGATTCCGATTTCTAGGGAATGAGGAAGTCCTATATATCTTCTATTTTCTTGGTAACCCAAACATAGGAACACTCAAAATTTAATTTTCTGTTACTGAATTATTGACATATAATTATTGATATTGTTCCATTTTGAATGATTCATTAATTTTAAATATGAACGTACTTAATGTTTTTTTTTATTGTTATTATTATTTTATTTATCATCACTGTAATATTTTCAAAACAATGTATTTTGTTATTAAATAAATAACTTATGAGTCTTATGACTTATGACCCAATAACCCAATCGTGTTATTGGGTGTTCCTGTTTTAGCTTTAGCAGCAGGTGATTGAACTGCAAGTTAATTGCATAACACACTATCAGTAGCAATGGGTTTCATTTTGACAGTTCAACAACATTCATTGCGTTATTTACGTTGTTGAGCAGACATTTTTGTCGAACATATGGAGCAATGGATTATCAATATGCTTCAAAATGATTCAAATTGATAGTAATAGTGTGTTACGCAATTCGGGTGCTGTACCCTAATTGCGTATCACACTATCAATCTCAGTCTGAATAATTTTGAAGGATATTGCTTATCTATTGCTTCATATGTTCGAACAATGTGTCTCCTCAACAACGTAAATAATGCAATGAATGTTGTTGAACTGTCAAAATGAAACCTATTGCTACTGATAGTGTGTTAGGGTGCGTTTCCATAGAAGCGGAGCTGGGCGGAGCGGAGCGGAGACGTGTAGGATTCGTCCAATTACAGAAGAGACGAGTGACGCGATGAGGATTTCAACCATTGTGATTAGTCGATTCCTGCACGTCTCTGCTCCGCTTCGCGCAGCTCCGCTTCTGTGGAAACTCACCCTTACGCAATTACTTCGCTGGTTGAGTACTAATCATGATTTTAATTATGTACGTAGTTCATTAAATCCGGGACTTCCAATAGCTACAAAAATCGATTATTATCGGTTCAAGCAGGAGTTTGCTACCACTTATACTTTTGATTAACTCTTTAGTCTTAATGTAGTTTATCCACTGTTAGGAATTGGTGGCCTATTTACCGCTTCTAGAATAGGCTTGATTTCGCGAGCAATTGAACTTTTATACGACGAAAAGTGGCTAGCAAAAAACACCATCTATGCCTCACCGTTTGGAAAAATAGGAAGATGTCATCCAACTACTGCACGATTTCCCCATAATTTCAAAGCCACACAATTTCTTATTACCTACACAAATATAAAATAAGTAGTTATTGCATTTTTTATTAAATATGGCGAGTGAAGAGACGGCGTCGGTAGATCTTTTATGAACGTTTCAGGTACTTTCAGTTAACCTTTCATCCGAGAATTATGAGATGCTTAACGTTCATGCTCTTTTGCCTTCAAGGTTGGCAGGGAGCCAGCGGTATAATGGTATTCGAATTGCGTAAATATATTTGAGAACACAATATTGGCTTTCAAAATTTTTATTTTGTTCAGATATTCAAATGCTTATATAAAAAAAAAAAAACTGGTATTTAGCTGCATCCGGTTAGACTGAAAGCCGACCCCAACATAGTTGGGAAAAGGCTAGGCAGATGATGATGATGATTCAAATGCTTGCACTAACAATTTGCACAGTAAGTCGTATTAGGTTTTTTTTTTAATATCGCAGTTTTGAAGTTTTTTTTGCATAATCACTACATAGTATAAAACAAAGTCGCTTCCCTGTCTGTCTGTCCCTATATATGCTTAGATCTTTAAAACTACGCAACGGATTTTGATGGGGTTTTTTTTAGTAGATAGAGTGATTCAAGAGGAAGGTTTATATGTTTAATATATGCATAATATAGTAGAGCAACACTGATAATTTTAGAAGTTTCTAATGTGATGTCGTAAATAAACACATTTTTTTGCGCTTACATTGTAAACGCTGGCTGAACCCGTCGAGATAGATCAAAATAATGTACTACAGTATTGTATACCTTAAAAAGGTCTACAAAAAAGTCCACGATGGTATATGTCTATCTCTTAGGGATAACCTACAATAACCATTTTTTATCCTATACTTTTTACGAGAAATAATGGCTCTAAAATTATCAGTGTTTCTCCATTGCACCCGTGCGAAGCCGGGGCGGATCGCTAGTATTATATAATAATACATACTAGCTTATTACTGTCCCACTGCAAGGTAATGGCTTCTTCTTATACAGAGAAGGCACGATCATTGATCACCACACTTGTTCAAAGAAAACCTTATAAAAATATTGAATTCACCCAAAAATTCTCGGCCTTAAACCCTGGCACCTGATGATGCGTGGCTCCCACATGCCGTATGTACGCGAAGAACGCGTCAACATCTCCCAAGCCCTTGATACCCTCATCCAGGGTATGCATGACCTTCGTAGCATGTTCAGCCAACTCCTCGGAGCTCATCTGTGCCTCAGCTGTCTTGAGTTCGCCGAATTTCTCGAATAGATGGAGTAGGTCCTCGTTTTCTTCAAATAATCTGGAATTGGATAAGAAAAGAGTATTAGGATCTTCTGTAATACGAGGGCTGCCTTTTAAGTCGTGTCGTTTGCAAACCTCCCTCAATTATTTAAAAAAAAAACATACGGCCTTTTCATCTTTTTGAATTTAGAATTCGAAAACAAAATAATGTTTTTTGATCGGTCGAATAGTTTTATTGTAGCGTCTATTCAAAGGTAACAAGTCGGCTGTAAAAATGGAAATATCAAAGGAAAATATGCGTGCGATAATTTTCTACAACTTTCAAAGGGGATTAAAGCGACGTCAGTGCTTTTAGGAGATCACTTCTGTGTTTAGTGATGTAGCACCATGTCTTAGGACTGTAGAACGCTGGTATTTAGAATTTCAACGTGGGCACCCTAGCTTCAGTGACAAGCCACGTGAAGGTCGTCCAAAAACCACCATGACGCAAGAGAACATCGACGCCGTACGGCAGCTAATTGTCGAAGATCGTCATGTGACATACCGTGAAATAGAGGCAGCCGTGGGCATTTCAGGGACTACTATCCGAAAAATCCTGCACGAAGAACTCGGCGTAAGAAAGTTGATCTCTCGTTGGATACCACATTTGCTTAGCGACGACCAAAAAGCAGCCCGTGTTAGATGGTGTCGCAAAACTCTGTAGCGATGTTTTTGAGCACCCAGAATGTCGAAATTTTAGATCACCTGCCTTACAGCCCTGACTTGAGCCCTAAAGATTTTTTTTACGTTCCCCAAAATTAAGCAAAGTCTTCGTGGTCAACGTTTCAGCTCACTCGAAGAAGCTGTTGACGCATAAAAATCGGCCATTTTGACCACCCCCACTTAGGAGTGGAATAAATGTTTTAAAAACTGGTTCGAACGCATGCAAAAGTGTATTAAATATCGCGGAGAATTCTTTGAAAAACAATAAATGGTAATAATCTATTAGATCGTCTATACTTATTTCAATCGACACAACTTAAAAGGCAGCCCTCGTACAATACGATCGGTTATTAGAATATATTTCCAAGTTTTGGGGTTCGGTTGTGTAATCTACATACCAACGTGCTGCTACAATGACTGTGATATTGGTGACATTGATTTAACCCTTAATTGCATGATTTTTACTTTTTAAGCAAATTAAATTTATTTGGATGTGACATTATCTCTATAGTAAGGAAAAGATATTTAAAAAAATATATTCATAAAAATCCTTTTTTTGATTTTTTTCTAAATGGCCTAGTGGAAATTCACATCTTTATGTAATCAGAACGCATCTACTGGGAACAAAATTAATTGAATATCTCTGACAATTGGGGAATCCCCGTGCTCTGTGGAAATGAAAATATGGCATTGGATTGGTTGATGGAAATTTCCATCACGATGCAGTTAAGGGTTAAGACACGGGTAGGGCTAGTGGCCAGTATTCATAAAAATTATAACAACATAAAATAATTCGTAATTTGAAAACCGCGGCCAGCACCGCTCGCCGACATAGGTCTTTCTCTCTTTTTAATTCGTCTATACTTTTTGCATATTATTCGTTTTGATTTAATTAATGCGATCTTATTATCCGTACAGTATCATGTACAGGGTGCTCCAAGATGGTATTTAACAAAATTGCAAATATATAAATAATAACGAGTATGTTCATAAAACGAAAACGCCAAACCCTATACGTGTGTTAAGTTAATGTCGCCACGCTGTATATTTTCAGATTTTGGATAGAATTTTGATAAAGTACTAATTAACTCAAGCATTTGGTGTGAATGATTCCCTTTTCTCACCAAATGCTTGAACTTTGTATTCCAGTGCTGGTGGGCTAATTTCTAACCCGAAGGGTGCCAACGGAAACCTATTACTAAGCCTCCGTTGCTCTGTCCTTCTATCTGTCACAGGGTAGTATCTTTTGAACCGTAATAGGTAGATACTTGAAATTTTTCTATATCAATAAATAAAATAAAGTTAAAAATTAAAGGGCCTTACAAGAAACGTGTCTTTTACTATAGTGTTTTTTTTTTAATTTTAAATATGTCGTGTTAATATTGTACGGTGGTACGAAACTCTTCGTGTGCGAGTCCGACTCGCACTTGGCCGCGTTTTGTATACTTGCTTTTGAATATTTCTCTGAGTTTTTAGAGTATTTCAGAGAATAGGTAAACGAAATAAAATGATAAAATGAATAGTCATTAATGTTTATATACCTCTTTGTTGTCGTCACCAACAAAACGCTTTAGATACAGATCAATCATTCATAATGAATTACGTTTTCATATTTTACCCAAAACTTATTTATCATTCACTCACTGAACACAATACCGTACATTATGTTCGTAACATTAGTCGCGTATTTTTCGGGAAACAAAGCTTTCATTCATTCTCTCATTCAGTGAATGTTTTGACGGGATAAGGTTCGCATCATGTGGGGGGTAAAGGTTGCCTGTGGCTGTAAGCGGAGAGGTTTTTGCAGCGGAGTGGGTTTATAAAAAGAGAGGCAAATTCCCAGACCTTGTTTTTCCGAAGATATGGGCAGAGCAGAGGTGGCCTACAGTACTGCAAAGGCTACCTTTATAGCCTAACCTTATGTAGTGCTGGCTGGCTATAATTTAGCGCGGGTTCCATTTGAATATTGTGTGTCAAATATTGAGGTGTCAGATATTTTATTAGTTTTTTTTTAATTTAGGAAAAAGCAAATATATAAAGACGTTCTGTCAATATAACTAGTCCCATGTAATGGGCGGTCTCATGTAGGAGAGCAGTCCTTTTATTGTCTTCAACCGGGCACAAATTCCGACTCCGTGGTCCATAAAACGTCAAAAATTATGTTGTATAAGGAATCATTTGTGTTTGAAGTTAGTGCCAACTGTTATTGGAATCTGGTCAAATCAAGATACGCCACTCTCGGGGCAAATCTTTATTTACGGTTCCTAATACACTAATACAGATAGTATTAGGAACCGTAGTTTAGGTATTCAATCAATCGACTCAGTGTATAATATTCATCTAAAACTGTTCCAACTTTCAAGTTGATAGCATTAGTAGTTCTTGAGATATCCAGCTGTGACAAACGGACAGACAAACAGACTGAGTCGCATCGTAAGGGTTCTTTTTTACCATTTTGGTACGGAACCCTAAAAAGGTATAGTAGGTAGGTTTAGGTAAAAGTATGTTTAGGTATTAGACCTATAAATTGTGGCGTACCTATCAGTTATCACTATCATAACTGTTACAAGCCCATCTGACTCCAGCTTTATAAGTATCATAGGTAGGAGTATCTAAGGTTACTTAACATTCAAGATATTCTGAACATGTTTTCATACATCCTCTTACACACCACACACGTACATCCTCATCTCACACAAATAAGAGGGCCTGCATGCAAACACTACACAAACTCTTTTTCTTTTTATGTTTTTATTTTGTATATATATTTTCTTTTTATTCTTTCTCTAATCCACATGTAAAGAAAATATATTATCAATTGTTAAAGTGATATTGTACAAGATACAAATGAAATGTTACTGGCTAATTATATATATGTTTAACACTCGAGGGGTTTGGCGCTGATAGTCGAAATACAGGCTCTGCCTAGTTCGACTACAGATGACTACACCACTTGTATTGACTTAAATAATTTTGTTAAAATATCTTGTAACTTATGTCTAAGTTTCTTTAAATAAACGTTATTATTATTATTATTATTATACATTTAAATTAATCTGTCTTCGGTAAAAGTTTCACGAATACAAATGAGTTCTACATATGACTTGAGCTAACGTCGCAGTTTACCTTTGCCAAAGGATCAACCTGCCATTTCACAACTGGAAAGAAATATGTTTTATAGACATAAACGTAAGTTATATTGGCCAACGTTTGCGTATTTACCAAAGAACGAATAAGCATAATTCTGAAGTAGGGTCAATCAAATCAACCAATCTCCGATAAATAAGGTAAAAATCAAATGTTTGCAATTTCGACGATTTTTGATCAGGTTTTATTTCGAATGTTCTTCAGTTGTTTTTCGTATCTTCACTGACGTACTAATTGATAATACCCACAGTGTGAGCTGTGTCTGCTATACACAGTGTTCAATTTCCTGAAATGCTTTAATCAATACTACTATTTGTTGTAACAATAAATGTTTTACAACAGTTACACTCTCTCTACTAGGTTGTTAGTTTTTTGACAGCTGCCCTAGAACGTAACTATTGCAGATTACGTAAAAGTTAACTTTCAAATGCGTAGTAAAATAAATATACATATAAACTGCCTTATCTTATTGAATGACGTTATTTTTGACTTTTTATATTTTTATATTGTCGGTGTATCAGTTTCGAATGAAAAATATATAATTATTATGCTTATAAAGTTACATTCTATCGTACTAAGCGATGAGATCGTATGTGTTTGCTTCAAATGAATAAATCGAAAATAATCATTTTATATTATAGGTAATGGTAGGAAAACTTTGCACCTAGGTACTCAAATATATATAAATTAAACAATAATAAACCTATACATTTTCAAAAGAATCCAATGAATATATATGGCGGGTTTTTTACATCGAAAATTAAACAACCAACAAATATTTTATTTAATAATAATAAGCACAGGCATAGAAACCGCACCATTTTTTATTCGACTGCAAAAAATCGATAATCGTTACTACATGCAAATTAAAGTGTAAATAATCGAAATGTTACGTTGCAGCAATCACTAGTTCCATCTGTCAAAAAACGGATAACCTAGTGGACAGAGTGTAGGCCTAACCTTCCAATTCAAAATGGCCGCCGGAGTTGTCCCTCACCTCCGACTCTCTGTCAAATCAGCAACTTATTTCTTAACCATACATTATTTAATAAGGAGTTTATTTTATAAACGGTGATTAAAGTTAAGTGACGTTTAAAGGTAATACATTTATGCTTAAACAGTCGCTAGTCAATACTTAACTAAGCAACGTATGAATAAAGGGTATGTGGGGATCGCTAATATAAAAAGAAAAAAAAGTAAAGTCAGAGAAATGAATTGTTAACCAAATTAACTGCCAATTTAAATTGCCCGTTTATTCAAATCACACCTATCATTCTTCTGTTCCCTTGCTTTAATTTTTTTAGGGTTTGTACCCAAAATGTAAAACGGGACCCTATTACTAAGACTCCGCTGTCCGTCCGTCCGTCCGTCCATTCGTCCATCTGTCACCAGGCGGTATCTCATGAACCGTGATAGACAGTTGAAAATTTCACAGATGATGTATTTCTGTTGCCGCCATAACAACAAATACTAAAACATAATAAAATAAATATTTAAGTGGGGCTCCTATCCTACAACATAATTTTTTTTTTTTTGCCTTTTTTATAGATAATGGTACGGAACCCTTCGTGCGCAAAGACGACTCGCACTTGACCAGTTTCTTTGACTTTTTGACAATTGTATTAAATGCCTATACCACGGTCAATTGACGTATTGTGTCAGTTTGATACACAATCAATTTCCCAGACTCAAATTCAATTGAAGTCCCAACGAAATTCTTGGAACCGATAGCAAGTAAAGTTCTTCAACAAAAGATTATGTTTGAGACCCAAGTTTCTTCGCGACTTCGGTACAAATGGGACATTAACAGACTATTAAGGCTCGTCCCCAAATTTGGCGAGTTTGGGCTCATAAGTTCATTCTTAATTACGGCAGAACCAATTTAACTTCGTAGTCTTTACTTCTGTACCTTGGTTTTGGTTTGAAGGTCTGAGGAAGAGGAGCGGCAGAAGTTTCAGTTGGAGT
Organism: Eremobia ochroleuca; assembly: GCA_949629135.1. Taxonomy (NCBI): domain Eukaryota; kingdom Metazoa; phylum Arthropoda; class Insecta; order Lepidoptera; family Noctuidae; genus Eremobia; species Eremobia ochroleuca. The sequence continues at coordinate 19,515,297 of OX451398.1, forward strand.
CGAGTTACTGTTGATTGCTTAAGAAATTATGATGCTGTTGAGATTGTGGCGAATCTTACAACAAAATAATGTGACAGAACCGCTCTTCGAGAAAACCGTAGCGTTGGAGGCCACCGACTTTAGGCTGTTTGTCCACCAGAGATGTGCTATGCTACGTTGCTATGAGTGCGTTTCATATCCACCAATCATATTCTTTGGACCACATAGCATAGCTCTGATGGAAACGGGTGCAACTAAGCTAAGTTTTTATATGGAAAGATGCGTGCTATGGGATGGGAGCTATGGATGCGCGAGTAGTGTTGCTATGTGCAGAGCAGAGTACTCAAAGTAGGCGCGCGTTTGTCATCTTCCCTATTGTCGATGCATCGCATAGCTCGAGCTGAACATCTTCCTCGCGATGCTACTTCACGGCGGCGCATCTTCATAGCACATCTTACTAGCTCCGCTACACAGCGCAGCATTAGTGGAAGCGGTCATATCGTTTCGTAACTTAGCTTTCACATCCTCGCAGCATAGCCCATCTCTGGTGGAAAAGAAGCCTTATCCCAGTGTGGTGGCGAGTGCCACGGCCGCGTGAGTAGGCAAATGTATTTACGCATAGACAACACAACAAAGTCAGACACATTTCTTAGGCAGAAACATTCTCACACGCACCTTGCCTACCCTCGAGTTATGTAATAAAAATAGCTCCCGCAACATGCGACGAAAGATTAATTTTTCATGAGAATACTCGTAAGAACGTAGATGATTACGGTCGTATCTGAGAAACACTATCCTAACTAATACTATAAATGCGAAAGTAAGTTTGTTGTTTGTTCTACTGAACCACGAAATTTTGCGTATACATTGTCAGGGGTATAGAAAAGGACACAGGTACAGTTCATCGAAAAAAAAAATACTATTCCCGAGGAAAAGAATAACAACTTTCGACGGTCACAATTCCTTTAGGACGTTAGATGACGCTACGTTTCTTTCGAATCATGATTGATATGACCCGACTTTCTTAATATTCTAACAAAAAGTACTAGGCTTGCATGAATTCACGATAGTATCTAAATCATTAGTATGCTTTTAATAGGATTTGGATAAAATTTGGCACACAGATAGTTTATTATAACCTGGATTAACACATAGGATGCTTTTTATCCCGATAATACGTTTCCGTGGGATAATTTACGACCACCACGCAGGCGAAGTCGCATGCAAAAGCTAGTTATTAATAAACAGAGTATTTAACTGCTTTGAAAAATGTGCGAGAATTTGGTATTTTTGAAACAATCCTAAAAATAATATTTACAATTCCTGAACGAATAAACCAAAGTAATGGATAAATAGAGGAACTACGTTCTAAAAGCTTTTTTTGGAGCAAACATCTTTGTTGCCCGGCTCACCAACCTTTTTTCGGCAGGTACCTTGCCTTTCATCTAGGTACCGAGACCGTGAAATCGTATACCTTTGAAAGCTTGACAAATCGTTTTTGTATTATGTGTTTCTCAACAAATCCCTCGGTCTAAGTAACGACCGTCTCCGCTTAATATCATAACCCTTCCTTTTTGTCTTAGTCGGGTAAAATTTTGAAAAAGAATCGAGGGTAGATGAGAGTTTTGCCTAAAAGTACAGGAAACTAACCCTTAGCAAAGTTTTATATCATTGATTGAATGATGGAAGAGCGTATCAATCTTAGTTTTTCGAATAGCGTATCGTAAAAATCGATTTTAACCACTAAGCCAAACGACTTAGTGGTTAAAATACAAGGTGGAGATTTAGTCACCTGCATCCGTCAAGGGGTTGATTTTACCCGTCACTTTAAACAACTTTCGCAACGAAACTCTTATCCGGTTCACGAAGAAAAAAAAAAAACAAATTCTTAAACAACAGTAGGCAGACTATTTCGATGCATGTACGATTTTTTTTTTAATAATTTGGGTATGAGTTTCATAGCGAAAGATGTTTAGAATGACGTGTAGAATAACACCCTTCAGGTGAAAAAATCAACACTCTGAAATATTGCATAGGTAAAAAGGTAAAACTACCACTGCACAACTATTGCTGTTGTGTTTCATGTAAAAATGAAAGAAAATAAACTCACAAAGAAAATATAAATACCACCAAGTATTTATGATTACCAAGAATAGCACGACAATGTACCCCACTAATACATAACTTCTCTAAGAAGGAAACAAATGCTAGCACTTTAATTAATTTTTGTACCAACTGAATGTACTGTAAATTCTTCTTACAATTCGGTCACGTCATTGATATGTCTTCTATATTAGGTACAAAAAAATACTTTAATTTATAATTGATATACAGTGTGTCCGGACATGGACTAGCGATATTCTAAATACTTAAATATAAGCTATTTTAAAGTACTATTACACTATAGGCTTGGGTCCAATACACTTCCCCGCTATGTGGCAGCCATTTTGTTTTTTTTGTTGAAATATGCTCTATGCGAGTACAAAAAAAATCATATATCTCAAAGTTTTAGTCATACTGAGATAAAAATAGGCTTATTCGGAAGGCAATAATATTGTCTACCGTCTGCATTACAAAGCAATGTGTTCACAATTCCATAACTTTTGAAAAAAAATGTGAAAGTCGAAAAAAAAATCAAAAAATTATGCAATTCAACCAATAATGGTTAATTACTACAAAAACAACCCCGAGAACTTTTTTATTTTTTATACTAGATCGACAGTTTTTGAGCTACGCTACAATGCAACATAAAATTCACAACTGTATGTTTAATACTTTAAGAGTTATTGTTGTTTGAACATAGCGTATGCGCAAGCACAAAACGTCTTTGTTAACCGCCAGAGTGTCATTTATGGCATTCACTGTATTCCATCTGAGAGCAGGCGAGAAATACTGTTCGTTACTACCGTGAGTAAGCGAGATAGAACGTATTAGTCCACTACCTGAAACAAAATCAGTTTTAAGGACAAATTATTAGTTGGGTTAGTTTAGTTGTCCCTCGCCCTGCGTTGTGATCGCTATCGCTACTTTCACTTACCGTCCGTGCTGTTTACGTGCTGCGTTAGTGTTTTGTATTTAAAAGTGTGATAAAGTATGGCACAGCGTCAATATTCATCGCAACATATTGCTGACATACACTTTGTGTATGGCTTTTGCAATGGAAGTGCAAATTTGGCTGTACAAGAATATCGACGAAGGTACCCTAACAGGCCTACACCGAGTCGCCAAACTTTTATCGACGTGCATTCAAGATTAGCGGAAAGAGGTATTCAAAGAGCTGTTAATGAACGCAATCGCTTGGTATCGCCCGAAGATGAAGAAGAAGTGCTTAGACTAATAACCAATGATCCTAGACTAAGCGTTAGACGGATTTCAGTGCAACTTCGAATGTCTAAGTGGCATGTATGGAGAATTTTGAAAAGAGAAGGGTTACACCCTTATCATTTTCGACGGGTTCAAGACGTGATCGAACCAGATTTTGCTGCGAGATCTGTGTTTTGTTCGTGGATAAATAGAAATTTGAGACAGAACCGTAATTTTTTACAAAGAATACTGTGGACTGATGAAGCCAAATTTACAAGAGCTGGGATTACAAACCACAGAAACGACCATCTCTGGTGCTCCGCAAATCCAAGGGCGGTGCGCCCAAGCTTATTTCAACATGAATTCTCAGTAAATGTGTGGGCCGGCATAATCAACGATAGGCTGATAGGGCCATTGGAATTGCCACCTACATTAAACGGCGCTAGATTTTTAGAATTCTTACAGACACAGTTTGCGGACAGCCTCATGGACCTACCTCTATCATACCGTCGGCGTATGTGGTTCCAGCTCGATGGTGCACCCGCGCATTTTTCTCGAGCAGTGAGAGAATATTTAAATAATAATCTACAGCCGTGGATCGGTCGTGGTGGTGTAGTAGCGTAGCCGCCTCGCTCACCCGATTTGACACCCTTGGATTATTTTTTGTGGGGTCATATGAAACAAAAAGTATACGCTACAGTTCCAAATACCAGGGAAGAACTCGTCGCAAAAATTATGGCAGCCGCCGAAGAAATTAGATCCGATTTGGATTTAATTAGGCGCTCATCAACCCAGGTGGCACAGAGAGCCGTAGTGTGTCTACAAGCTGGAGGTGGCCACTTTGAGCAACTGCTTTAGATATTTTAATCTTCATTTAATATTGGAAAAAACATTAAATAAAATTCAATATGAATGTTATGTTTTTTTAATGATTTCCTGTTTAGGGTTCCGACAAAGGCCTTTTGTGCTTGCGCATACGCTATGTTCATACAACAATAACTCTTAAAGTATTAGACATACAGTTGTGAATTTTATGTTGTATTGTAGCTTAGCTCAAAAACTGTCGATCTAGTATAAAAAATAAAAAAGCTCTCGGGGTTGTTTTTGTAGTAATTAACAATTATTGGTTGAATTGCATAATTTTTTGTTTTTTTTTTCGACTTTCACATTTTTTTTCAAAAGTTATGGAATTGTGAACATATTGCTTTGTAGTGCAGACGGTAGACAATATTATTGCCTTTCGAATAAGCCTATTTTTATCTCAGTATGACTAAAACTTTGAGATATATGATTTTTTTTGTACTCGCATAGAGCATACTTCAACAAAAAAAACAAAATGGCTGCCACATAGCGGGGAAGTATATTGGACCTAAGCCTATAGTGTAATTGTACTTTAAAATAGCTTATATTTAAGTATTTAGAATATCGCTAGTCCATGTCCGGACACACTGTATAGGTATATAAAGATATAAATTAAAGTCGCTTTTCGTGTCAGTCTGTGCGACCGCGTTGTTCTTCTAAACTACGGTACGGTATTCTACCTTAAACTACGTACCATAAAGAAATCTCGATGTTTTTGCCAAGTCGTAAAAACTATGAGAAGTCGGGCGGGTCACTAGTCAAGTTTAAACAAAACTTGTAATTCGTTAATTAGTAGACAAAGTTGAAATAACCTATTTCAAAGTTGTCATAACGGACTTTGTTTTTGAGTTTAAGAAGTGATGACGTACAAATGTGCATAGTTAGCAGTTCGTAGAAGCTGATGAATATAGGTCTTGTTGCTAGAAGAGCTGTAGGGAACATGGTACAACATCTTGTCTGAATTCCCCGAAGCGATGGGCAGAAGTGTATATTACGTAATTATACCTGCACATTGACAGTTATGTCTCTCTCAGACGACTTCTCAAACGTTACAATCGGCCCATAATGTTCCCACTAATAGGACACAGTCCTCCTCTAGGTGAGGGAGAGTTGGCCGTACTCCAACACACAGGTCCAGTGCGGGTTGGTAGATGTCACACGTCTTCTAATTTTTAGTTCTACGAGTAGCACATGCCGATTTCCTCGCGATATTTTCCTTCATCGCGTTGAGAGAGTCCGGGATATTAGGTACTGAGAAATATCAAATGGAAAAATCCAATAGCACTGGCCACCTGGGAATCCAGGACTCCGTTCTCAACAGCTGCGTTTGCGACTACTTGAACAACAAGGTTGAAGAGAAGGGAAGTGCGCTTTAATTCCCATGCATAGCAAGACTGATGAGGAACAATGGACTTGAGAAAATTGTGATAGTTGAAGCAGATATCTAGGCTTCAACTTCTCTAGTCACTCTGCCTAGCCTTTTCCCTACTATGTTGGGGTCGGTTTCCAGTCTACCGGCTGAATACCAGCATTTTACATAGACCGACTGCTTATCTGACATCCGCAACACAAATTACTGGGTAACGCGATACTCGTTGGTAAGACTGTTTTTCAGTAGTCAGATTTTTGGGCTTCTGATTACCCGTAAAGACTGTCTAATGTCTACGAATGACAGCCGGGACCAACAGCTTAACATGCACGGAGGGGTCTCGATATATAATGGTAAATAATATAATGTTATTATTTAGCCACGAGACCCTCCTGCTTCATCCTCTCTAGTATTTACAGAAAAGTTGGTTAGAAATTTCATGAAAGCCGTAGATGCTTGCGCGCCACCGCAAAACTTCAAGCCGTACGTTATTGGCTACGTGACGCGAGGCGGATGCATCTTCGACGTGCCAGCAAGCTAAGCTTGGATCGTAACAAACAAAAAACAGATTTCGATCTACACTAGCTGCATCTGCGGCTTTGTCCAAGCGGCAATGATCATTATTGATAACGCGGATATGAATTCAGCAATGCTGCAGACATTGTTAATATAATATATTCAATCTACACAACAACTATCTTCATTACATATACATTTAACCTAATATTATAAAGAGAAAAGATTCCATTTGTTTGTTTGTAATGGATAAATTAAAGAAAAATATATTAAACCGATTTAAAAAAAAAATCTTTCACCTATTGAAAGCTACGTTATCAGCTAGTAACACTGGCTGTATTTTTTTTACGAGTAGTATATTATGGTGTCTTGTTACTTTCACGCGAACGAATTCGCGGGCAGCAGAATACAAATATACAGCGTGTAACGTAAGGGGGGTATCAACCCTGAAGGAGGTGAATGTGCTCATGAAACTCAACAACTTTCCCCAAAGAACATAGGTCTAAATATGAAAAAAAAATTTGGCCCTCCCTTACAAAACTGACTACCAGCTGATTGATTTACTATGGGAGGGTCAAATTTTTTTTTCATATTTCGACCTATGTTCTTTGGGGAAAGTTGTTGAGTTTCATGAGCACATTCACCTCCTTCAGGGTTGATACCCCACTTCCGTTACACGCTGTATATCTATAATACATTTTGAATAATACACGTACCTATGTGGTTGTACGTATGTGGTTAAAGAATGTATGTCACTTTTTGTACAATAGAATGTTTCTCAAACAATAATTTGCTAAACCATTTTTTTTTTCATTTATTTTATTTACACATATATTTCTGAACAGCTCGTTCACTGTATGTATTTCACTTCTTCTTTTATTTATTTATTTATTTATTTATTTATTTATTTATTTAAAAAAAGTTTAAATTTATTTTACCAAAAAAGTCAAGAATCAAACAAACAACAAACAAACAAAAACAGCAACAACAAATAAATAAAAAAATCGACATAACAACAACACCAACGAACAAACACAGGACATGTAAGGACATATCCTCGGTAAGATCTTTCTAACCAAGGCTATGTTAGGATATGAGTCTATTTATAATCTACCTACACCATGCTGTGAAGTTCGTCACTCAGTCACTTTGCATTATTAAGTTGGTATATCGTCCATTTATCCCGGAGTGTTGGTAATGGAGTCATTATCTTACGTTGTTAGGTTGCCAACGTGAGACACGACAGAAGATATAGCGGATATGTTGGCATTTGTGTAGGGGCTTAGGTAGATAATATATGGATATTTCGTATATGATTTTTTTACACCAAAAGAGCAGAATCTCTCTAAATTACGGGGCTAGCGGCAGCTTTGGTTTCCTTAAAAACGTTAAATGGTCACATAATAACGGCTCCAAATACAGAGCGTTTTTTGACACCTTAATGGCAAATACTGGTGAAAAAGATACGACAGCCGAATATGACGGAACCGTTTTCCTAGGAAATCAAAGCTTTATCGCTAATAGCGACGTAAACTAGACTACCTCCCGACCTTTGAAATACCAAAATGTCATAACGATTATGGTGAGAGAGTATGGAATGTCAGTCTCGCCCGAATACTAAACAAGTTGCCAAAACACATAGTTTGTAAACTGGAAAACAAAAATAAAAGGCAGACCTATAACATATTCAAGCGACATTTAATGAATTGTAATCGAATAGCAACTCCTTAACTGTAAAATCTTTTCTATCTTTGTTTAAGATTAAGTTAAGAACTGTATAAAACTGTATTTTAATTGAAATAAACAGCTTATTATTATTATTATCAGAAAACACAAGAAAATCTAAGACTAAGTTCATTTTTCGAAAGAAAACCATAAAAAGTCGGATATTGTGTTTGATATAAAACATATTATTTCGTAGTAGCTTTTACCAGAAACTAAATTCTAAAAATATCTTTGGAAATCTGAAGACAAAAGTTGAGGCTTCTATTACCTTCATCATAAATGATTTATGATTTAGTTCCTGTAAGTAGATTTGTACAAACAAATGTTCCGCGTCAACCATATTTTAAAAACTAGATGAGGTCGGCATTTCCTATCTGACTACTCCGACTAAAACAAACTCATAGGTCAGTCTCTTTTAAAGTCCAGACATAATCTTAGCCAGACCATTTGAACACCATGTGGACTGATGTCTGAAATGGTCTTTTGAGGAAAGACCCACACAGATTGAGTGGACCTGTCAAGTCAGTGCACGCATTTGTCAGTAATCGTGCAGCTCAACTCAAAACTTAAGGAGCTCAACGTTTCGACGAACAATACCATGGTATTTCCAGAACTAGATGAAACGAATAGTTCATCATAGTTGTGCTATTGACACAAGACAATATTAGAGAAACGGTTCTGAGAACCCTAATGTATCAAGTGCACTTGCATTCCGTGTCGGGACCGTTCTGCTTCAGTTTGAATATTTGTGTGGTCATCCTCATCATTGAAGAACAGGTTAAGTGGAGGAAATTGGGCAGGAATGTGGATGCTAGCAAAAGCTGGGGTTAATATCGCCAGGTGGTTTAAAAGACAGATAGGTAGATATATAAACCATTTATTCAGTGCACACAAAAGAGATCAATAATTAAACGATAACAAATTACATGAATATATGTATATATAAACAAGAAGCTAAAAAAGAACGGTCAAGTGCGGGTTGGACTCGTGCACCGAGGGTTTCGTACTTTGTGGGTATGTAACTACAAATTTACGGTTTTCGGATTTTTTCTTGCCGCGGTATCTCGAACACTGCAAAAGCGTTCCGAGGGATGCCGAAGCGTTCCGAAGGTTGCCGACACGGCATGCCTATGCGTACTGTGGTATTGTTTTTGTACTTTCGATCGTTAACATTGAAATTTCAACTTTATTTCCATATAATTAAGTTATATTTTTATTCGGCGCCTAAAAATACCATGCCGTGCCGCCAATGGGCGCCGGGCCTAAGTAATACATTCATCGGAGAGTTTACAACATGAAGCAAGTTAGTAACGCGTTGAACTAGCGATATCTACCTAACTTTGACCCTTCCTACGAAAAAAAATGGCGCGCAATGATGTTGCCAAATCGCTTGCCTTCGGGCACGTACTTAAGTGCATCCTTTTCCTTAATGAAAAGCTCTAAATTTTCTAAAAAGCACGTTGAATTAGATGTTTTAATTTGGCGCACCTATTCAATTTTATCATGTATAGCAGCGTTTCCCAACCTTTTTCAGCCACGGACCCCTAGGAAATCAAGCACAGTTTTCACGGACCCCCTTAATAAGATAAACAGCAAAAACAATTCGGATTAGGTATTTATTTTAGTTATTACAGATACAAAATAGGTACTCATAACTGTTTATTATTATGTTTTGTCCAGAGATGACACCGCGGACCCCCATACATATACTCGCGGACTCCCAGGGGTCCGCGGACCACAGGTTGGGAAACAATGATGTATAGGATACTTAATGCCCAATTCCTTGACTTCGCTCTATGATAGTAGATCTACCCTTGTCTCTATCCTATTCATTGTATTCAAGACGTGAGCATTACCTAGTCGATAGTCACACAATCCTAACAATTAGCTTCACTTCGGTGACAATGACCGGACCATGTATGTGGGAAGATAATTTGGTGGACCCTTTGTGTTCTATAGTTCACTGACCAATGTTGGGGAAATAGGACATTGATCATTAGAATGATGCCTATCTATGAAAGCCTTACATATACAGGGTCAAATTAATTTAGCTAGCGAAACTCCTCAGACGCGAAAAAAAAAACAAAAATTATTTGATATTTTTTTGGTGTTCAATTTGTTACTTAAAATATGAGTTGAGGAAATCGGTTTTCTTTACCTTTGTCGTGATATCGATAGCCATCACATCGGTGTAGTTTACACAATAAAAAGCTGATTTTCAAACTGATATTTGAAGTGACTTCATAACACTAACTGCGGTCGGTGACCCCACAAAATAATCGTCAAGTTAATTTCTTTTTTGTTTTATCGTGTTAAGATACCCATCACGATACCCATCACGTCTGGGGAGTTTCGCCAGCTAATTTAATTTGACCCTAAATATCTGTAGGTATTAGAGATGATTTATCTGCCTGCCTAGCCTTTTTCCAACTATGTTGGGGTCGGCTTCCAGTCTAACCGGATGCAGCTGAATACCTGTATTTTACATGGAGCGACTGCCTATCTGACCTCCACAACCCAGATACTGGGTCATACGATACCCCTTGGTAAGACTGGTTGTCAGACTTTCGGGCTTCTGCCGACCCATAACGACTATCAAAGATATACGAATGATAGCCAGGACAACGGCTCAACGTGCTTTCCGAGGCACGGAGGGGTCTCGGTATGTAAAGATGTTCACTCATCCACAGGCCGACTGCGGCAAGCGTAGCTTAACCTGATCGATCGACCGGTGCGGCTATTATTATTTATCCACGGGCCCATTAGAGATGATGTATAATTAGGCGATTATCATACTTCACCGCGCTTCGTTGCGTAGCGCGGGGTGTCAGATTTAATATTGTATCGATTTAATATTGAGATATTCTAAACTGTCGATAAATTGTGAACTGTACCATACTGCTTAAAATATAACGTATTAATTTTCGATAGATTTCTATTCATGTCAAACCGATGAATTGTGTTGCGTTAAATTGTAAATGGTTTGTTGCAGCTCACAATTTTTAGATACGATTTGTTTATAATCTCGCGAGATAGATTATATCTAACGATGTTCATAATTATACACGGTGACATATTTAATAATCGCCTTATCTCTACGCTTAATGAATGAGATGTCCTTTATACTCGTAGTAATAAAAAAATAGCTCATATACAAATTTTCACTTCAAATAATTTCAAGATTTTTGGTACATACATCGTTCAAACACTCAGTTACACTGTATGATTGTAATCAAATGTATCTTTTCCACAATTTCCACAATATTTTTTAAGATCCTTATGAATGTAATAATAATAATAATATCCTTGGATACTCCTTGGTAAATAAAACGAGGAAATCGCTTGTAGAAATTATGACCAACCAGTTCTATTTCTAGGCACCATTATTTTGAATGATATACCTCTGACTCCCATTTCCGTCTTAAAATCTTATAACTAGATCACGAATAAATCTTAAGCTAGGGCTTGTAAATCACAGAGCCGAATTCCCGCCAACTTCATTATGCATGCCCTGAGGCGATGCAGATAAACCGACCGGGAAGAGACTTGGAACACATAATACACAGGTACAGAAGTTTGGCTGAATACAATGAGAAAAAATAAACGTGCACATAGACACGACTGTTACTAGCACTTCACTTTGTAATAGCTTATCCTTATGCTGTCCTACTGTGCTAGTCTGCCAAAACGGTGGAACACCACTTCCATCGGCCAAAAGTCTTCTTCCATGACGACAGGCAGATAACAATTCGGTACTCACACCACAAACGCCTTGAAATTGACGTTGCGGTGCGACTCCAGTAATTACACCCTCGGCGTGTATCTTGTCTTCTGGCGCACGCACTTCACGATATTCGCCGGCTTAGTGGTACGAGTAGTGTAGGTGGGAGATGTATGTATGTACAGTCACCAAAGGAGATAAGTAACCAGGGTCGATGGATATAGTTGAAGTTTAGTAAGGAACCGATGGACGTTTTGGAATGAAATTTAATTTAATGAATAGAAAACAAACAGTTTATTTGTGAAATTAAATTTCATTCGGAAATATCCATCAGTTTCTTACTAAACTTCAACTATATCCGATGACCCTGGTTACTTATCTCTTTTGGTGACTGTACATTGGTGAATTCAACTTTGCAGCACGCAAGCTCACTTCGAGCTCTGTAGGAGCTTTGCCAAAGCGGTTCAAATTTTTCACTCGTTGTATGGAGCCGACCTTTTGTACCTTCTATTTTGTTCTTACGTATACAAAGACAGTCTTCGCTCTGACTAGTACTTCGTTTGACATCTATAAGTGGTGTTGCAGACGACTGGGCGGTGTAGCTTCCCTTGAGAGGGTAGTGCACAATATTTCGTGGTGCAGTGGTGAAGGTGGACTGGTTTCGTTGAAATTGTGTGGCTTAAGTAAGTGAATTTTTGTGGTAGGGGAATAAATCCAACTGTTGATTATTGAGGAGATCACAGATAAAACAGACAGCGAAAAAAGTGGGAGATTAGCAAATGTCCAGCTAATATTGTAGTCTACGAGTAACTGGTACACATATACTCAAAACTACGTTCACATGCTCCGTGGTAATGTTTAATACTTATAGTACTATCCGGATCAATCAATCAACTCAGCCTATCAGAGTCCACTGCTGGACACAGGCCTCTCCCAGACTGCACCACAACACCGTGTCCTCCGCCTTACTATCCGGATGAAGTCTTTCAAAACGAGATCTACTAGGAAAATATACTAATACGTGCTCCCTGAATTGAGAATTTGAATTCGAGAACTGCCGTGCGATTCTGTAACCATCTCACCGTGAAAACTTGAAAGAAGTGAGTGTGGAGTGAGTCGTCAATAGTGTCAATCCCTAGCATCAGCATGATTCACAGCTCACTCTAAGCTCACTTCAGCTTAGTTATCACGGCGAGATTTTTCCAGAATCGACCATCTGGTCAAACTCTACTTTAATCTGGGGTGATTCATTCATTTCATACGCTGTAATGTGGAATTTTGTGGGTTACACTGAGAGTTACCTTAATTTCTCTATTCTGAAATTGGATGATAGTCTCAAAGTTTATTCATAAGACCAAGAGTTAGCAGAATATTTCCTTGTCTATGTGATTATTCATGTCTATAAAGCGTAAAATAATAGCGTTAGATATTCTAAACCGCTCAGTAAATCTTGTCGTCAAATCCTTTGGATTGAATATGCATGCTTTATGCCGGAGACGAACCGACGGAAAACCGACTAATGACCGCATGGCAGTTAAATGTTACCAACTAGACAGAGTTGGGGAACTTATGTGTGTGTGTGTGTGTTCGTGAGATGGGGGTGTGTTTACGATTTTGAAACTCTGATGTGCATATTTCTGAACTGTCGGGACTAGTTTAAATGTGTGTGTTCACATGTTTAATATTCCAAAAACTAAATTGAGTTAGAAACTTGGTTATGTATTTGCCTGACATGCAGTTCATAGGAGTTTAATAATTTTGTGCCTGAATTTCCACAGTTTGAAATATGCAAATATGGTTTTAATTATAATTTAAATTCTGTTCTGCGACGTGCCGGGATCAGAAAGCCTTATCTCACCGTACCTTTCTAAATACAAAGAAACAAAAGAGGGTGTGGGTTTACGACCACACGATAGAAAACTTACGACTGGAGGGGAGTATACCCAATTCAGAGTCATCGAGCGATTGGAGCAGAGTATACCCGACTTTGCGTCACCGATCGACTGGAGCCAAGTACACCCGATTCTGCGTCACCGATCCATTGGAGCCAAGTACACCTGATTCTGCGTCACCGATCGACTGGAGCCAAGTACACCTGATTCTGCGTCACCGATCCATTGGAGCCAAGTACACCCGATTCTGCGTCACCGATCGACTGGAGCCAAGTACACCCGATTCTGCGTCACCGATCCATTGGAGCCAAGTACACCTGATTCTGCGTGACCGATCGACTGGAGCCAAGTACACCTGATTCTGCGTCACCGATCGACTGGAGCCAAGTACACCCGATTCTGCGTCACCGATCCATTGGAGCCAAGTACACCTGATTCTGCGTGACCGATCGACTGGAGCCAAGTACACCTGATTCTGCGTCACCGATCGACTGGAGCCAAGTACACCTGATTCTGCGTCACCGATCGACTGGAGCCAAGTACACCCGATTCTGCGTCACCGATCGACTGGAGCCAAGTACACCCGATTCTGCGTCACCGATCCATTGGAGCCAAGTACACCTGATTCTGCGTGACCGATCGACTGGAGCCAAGTACACCTGATTCTGCGTCACCGATCGACTGGAGCCATGTACACCTGATTCTGCGTCACCGATCGACTGGAGCCAAGTACACCTGATTCTGCGTCACCGATCGACTGGAGCCAAGTACAACCGATTCTGCGTCACCGATCGACTGGAGCCATGTACACCTGACTCTGCGTCACCGATCGACTGGAGCCATGTACACCTGATTCTGCGTCACCAATCGAGTGGAGCCATGTACACCTAATTCTGCGTCACTGATCGACTGGAGCCATGTACACCTGATTCTGCGTCACCGATCGACTGGAGCCAAGTACACCTGATTCTGCGTCACCGATCGACTGGAGCCAAGTACAACCGATTCTGCGTCACCGATCGACTGGAGCCATGTACACCTGACTCTGCGTCACCGATCGACTGGAGCCATGTACACCTGATTCTGCGTCACCAATCGAGTGGAGCCATGTACACCTAATTCTGCGTCACTGATCGACTGGAGCCATGTACACCTGATTCTGCGTCACCAATCGAGTGGAGCCATGTACACCTAATTCTGCGTCACCGATCGACTGGAGCCATGTACTGCTGATTCTGCGTCACCGATCGACTAGAGCCAAGTACACCTTATTCTGCGTCACCGATCGACTGGAGCCATGTACACCTGATTCTGCGTCACCGATCGACTGGAGCCATGTACACCTGATTCTGCGTCACCGATCGACTGGAGCCATGTACACCTTATTCTGCGTCACCGATCGACTGGAGCCATGTACACCTGATTCTGCGTCACCGATCGACTGGAGCCATGTACACCTGATTCTGCGTCACCGATCGACTGGAGCCATGTACACCTGATTCTGCGTCACCGATCGACTGGAGCCATGTACACCTGATTCTGCGTCACCGATCGACTGGAGCCATGTACACCTTATTCTGCGTCACCGATCGACTGGAGCCATGTACACCTGATTCTGCGTCACCGATCGACTGGAGCCATGTACACCTGATTCTGCGTCACCGATCGACTGGAGCCATGTACACCTGATTCTGCGTCACCGATCGACTGGAGCCATGTACACCTGATTCTGCGTCACCGATCGACTGGAGCCATGTACACCTGATTCTGCGTCACCGATGGACTTGAGCCAAGTACAACCGATTCTGCGTCACTGACCGACTGGAGCCGAGTATATCCGATTCAGCGTCACCGACCGGAGCGGATGGTTCAGTTTCATTCACTGTTCGGAAAGAGTGCAAATTGCGCAAATAAGTTTTCACTTCAAAAATATAACAATAATGTATGAATAAGAAGTTTGACAAGAAGGTATAAAACAAAATGTGCACAATTTATCTACAAACTGCAGAGACATTTAACCAAAGCAACACAAATAACATTTATAACCATAAATTAATGTGGAACACCCACAAATCACCATTAAATCATGCAAGGTTTGCGTACGCCTGTTAATTATGCAAGCCACACGCAAACTACGTGCAGTCGCGGAAACTGACAGGTGACAACATGCGCTGGTTAGGTTGATACCTAGCCAGCATACGTTGTTAGAACAATATATTAGAATATGTTAGAACAATAACAGTTACTGAACTGAGGAACTGTTGTTATTGTTCTAATGGAACTATGAATTTGGAGCGGTTTTGATATTGAAACTGATTTATGCTGTGGGAAGCAATTACGAGTTGTAGATATTTTCTTAAAAACTTTGGAGAGTGTAATTTTGTTTTTTTAGATTATCATTAGCGGTTTACATTAGTCGACTTCGAAAAATAATCAAACCCGGTTGTACAATTCCGCTTAAGGCTACACAAAAATGATCTAAACCGTATTCCATCATCATCTGCCTAGCCTTTTCCCAATAATCTTTTTCTTTCTTTTTTTAAAAAAAACCTTGCCCCACACTAGGAATTTCTCCTATATCGTGGATGCGTTTACAAACATTTAAACTCACATACACAAATAGCCAGACCCGGACCAACTACTTCTAGGTCATACATATATTTGTTCCGTGCAATGGGAATCGAACCAGCGACACGCAGCGCAGCAGTCAATCTTCGTCAGTCTTCATTTATTCAGGATATATGTTTATTTGGCACAAAGTCTGGTAAATTATGCATTCCATCCGTGCACCAGTCTGAACTGACGGTCAGACACCAGACTATGATTCTTTTATGAAGCGCAGCTGCGATCACGTCATGGTAAATCTAAAATAGAGGCGGAAGATATATAAGAGAGGAGGTTTCAGGCTATAAATGTTTTGTTTTCAGTGGCACATGGAATACAAAGTTCATGCCAGTTAGTCTTGAATGTCTAAGCAGTCAGCGACGGAACTGACACTAACAAGTCAGGGTAGCAAGTTAAAGCACTAAAGATAGATAAAATAAATTAATAATATTGCTAATATTAATAATTTATTTTATACAACGTGTAACGTTAAATGCGCAAAACCTCAGACACCCCAACTGATTTTTAATTCAATTGACCTATTTCAGAAAGAAAATAAGTCATTAAAAAAATGTAAAGGTTTTATGTGCTGTTTTAGTTTTACTGGCCATTCTGATCGTTTCTTGCGTCTGCGACGACGCTTTACCGAGGGAGGAGTCGTCATCGGGCCGCTGCGCCGCGCTGACATTGGCTTGTTAGACCTATTAATAAATAGACACAGCGACGTTTTTAATGAAGATTTTTTGAAAACTGTGACCTATATTAAAAAGTGGATCAATTAATTCTGCTCGTTATTCTGATCAAAGTATTTTCAGGTTTTGTGCATTTAACGTTACACGTTGTATATTTACTTTATTATTTGCTAATATTTGGCTCAGTGTTGTTGATGTTTGGATTAGTGTCCGATTCATGATAATTTAATAAAATAACTATATAATAACTGAGGAAATGTGTGCAGTTCACAGTTCTGGCTACTCCTTCGGGAATGTAGGTAGGAGGTTTGTTAATAAAAACACCAATCTATCTTCTGCTCGACGTCCGTATGTCACTACAGGGATCCAGCAGAATATCAGCGTCAGGTATATTTGCCTGGCATATGCTGAGCTGGACTCCCATTTGGTGGAATCTAGAGACACACACCACACTTTGTTCGTTATTTGTATCACTTTATTACTTAAAGTATGTTTTTCTTTCATGTTTGTTTTTGTATACTGGTACCTCGTTTTATATACATATATTCATGTAATTTGTTATAATTTAATTGTGTGTTGCGCTAAGTCTTTTATGTACACTGAATAAATGTTTTATTTATCCATCACCTTTTATTTCAATAAACATTTTGTGTCTACATTATAACTTAAAGTGTTTCAGCCAATCTTTTTATAGCCTGCAAGAAAAAAGATTCTTCTTTTACCTAGCTATATTTAGAAACTTTTCAAAACAACTGCTCCAATTAATTCTGACAATACGTCAATATACTCCTAATACCTTAGCTGTGCAAACACTTGATAGGAAGCCACCTGGGCAGCGTAGGGCTCTAAGCCACCCAGTGGGAGACTAAAAGGGGTGAAAAATAATACGATTTGACCCCTTGTCCTTTTGCGGTGAAGCGTACAGTAATTATTTACGGCATATTTCGTGCATTATCATTGTTTTATTCAAATTGTGACGGTGGGTCATACTGAATATTTTAAGGAATATTCTTGATAGTGAAGTTTCCTGTGAAATGTTACTTTGTCCGGGGAAATAGATAGACGGGGTGTACTGAATACTGATATCAACAGCAGTGCGATTCTGTAAACATCTCACCGTGAAAACTTAGGTGAAATTAGCGTGGAGTGAGCTGTCAGTGTCATCCCACCTGGTACTAGGGATTGACTAAGCATACATTTACAATCATAAGCCTATATCCTAAATAAGCATTAATCTAGGAAAAAACAGAACATTTAAATTCTGACTGATTTTCTGTTTTGCTAATTTATTTTAAAACCCCACAAAATATTATAGTAAATTTTTGACACCTAAAATTTTAAATTATATAAAATGATCAATAGAATTAGCATAAAAAATATTATTAAAATCTCGATTATGATTGTAAATGTTTGCTTGGTCAATCCCTAGCATCAGTGGGATGACACTGACAGCTCACTCCACGCATGCTTTCACGGTGAGGTTTTTTACAGAATCGACCGGCTGTTTTATCCACTTTGTTCTTTAGGCTTCGTCCTAACCGAAAACGAGAGTAGATACTATAATTCTTATAACAGTAACAGCACGCATGTGGCCTCCGGTGTCTGGTATGAGATGTGGAAGCTACATACCGTAGCACACCTACATACTGCAGCGTTACCTCTGCTGTGAAAACCTCACCTCTTAGGTTAAACCCTTTTTTAGGTTTTTTATACATTTTCTATTTTAATTTGATTTAAAAATTATACATATTATTTTCAATATGGTGGATTCCTTTTATTTTCGCTAGCTACAATACATAGCAATCCCACATTTCACCAGTTATGTTGAAATGCCATGTAATGTTGGGTGAACCTATGGCTATTTTCATTTACATTCTTTGTGACGTGGCAGCAATATTTTTAATAATTTCCGAAATCGCGCGTAAAATCACTTAAAATTCATATAAAACGACATAGATGACGAATTAACGACCTGTCACTCTATACAACTACTTGAACATTCAAACGTAGTGGCGTAGGGGGTGAAAATCACCCCTAATCGCTCCATTTCGCACAGAAGGGGTGTGAAATTCGGCTGTGAAATAATGGACCCGGTCACGTGGAACGAGTCGATTGAATGAATGAATAAAATTTTATTCATTCATTCAATCGAATCATGAGTTCGTAGGAAGTCTGGTTAGTATTTTATTTCGTTCTACTTTTTTAAAGATATTATTAACATTAGCTGTCCTTTTTATTGTAAAAAAGGCAGTCAACAATTAAAAAAGGTTGTTTTCACAATAGGTTTATACAAGCACAACTTTGAAGAGTAATGTATTTCAAGAACTAAGCACTGTATTACAGTTAAATATAAGAATATCACAAAATTGGGTTAGCACACTCAAATAAAAATAGGTTTATTTGTCACAGAAACACGTGCATTAAAAAAGATGTCAAAGAATAACAGGGAGCCAGCCAGTCTAGATTTAGTCTAGATTTACGTTTTTACTCCTATAAATCTTAAAATCTTTCAAATCTTTCGTTTTCATCCGACAAAAATCTAACTCCGAATATAATGTTCCCTCTGCTGGGACACAGATCTCCTCTCTTCGAGAGGGAGTGGCCTGTAATCTACCACGCGGGCTCAGTGCAGGTTGGTCGCTGTCACATGTCTTCGAATTTTGTAATTTAGGACATGCCGGTTTTCTGATGTTTTCCTTAGCCGTTTTGAGAGCAGTGGTGATGAAATTATCTACATAAAGTGCCTTCCTGGGTTCGAGCCCACGACCTACGACTCTCAAGTCGGGGCCGTTACCTACCACTGGATCATCAATCGTCTCCATCGTACAGACGCCAGCACATCAAGCTACTACAATCTGTCAAATTTCTTTAATAGATTTTCAACTTTAGACTCAGTGTTGATTGGGATTTGACAGTATCGGGTAGCTTGATGTGCTGGCGTCTGTACAACGGTTCTTTTAAATTGTTAAAACAAAAACGCTTCCAAACCATCCAAGTGATCAAAAAGTCGTTGTCATAAGATACCCAAATTTTCTAAAAGGAATCCTTGAAATAATGACGTATAATGATACAAACAGTCCTTTAATAGTAGTAAAGTAGATTACATTACACATGGTAAAGCCAGTCGTTCCCTTTACTGCGAGGGACAGATTAAATGCTTGTATGAGGAGTAGGGTAAATACGACGCCATCATGACTCATATTCATTTCATAGAGGTTTTATTATGATTAGTGGAGACTTACATCGTGGAAGAGAGCTTATGGAGCATCACAAAACGTTGATCTTTAAGCACTCTATGTGACGTACGTTTTTTTTTTTATAATTATTGTGCTTGATTTTAACTTTCTTGCGTTTTTTGGTCGCAGCAGTGACCAGCGAGCGTTAGTCGCAGTTACTTGACTATTTAACATTTTTCGGTTTCCAAAATAGGTGTTGTTTTAGGTTCATAAAAATACGCATTCATTAGTGTGCTCATGAATAATTTTAGGAAAGCAAATTAATGGGAATTATTTGAAGTTCGATTAAATTATGTACAGACGCCAGCACATCAAACTACCCGAAAATGTCATTTTTTTCCAATCAACTTTGAACCTTATGCTTTAGCGATAAAGATCTATTAAATAAATTTGACAGATTGTAGTAGCTTGATGTGCTGACGTCTGCACATACATATTTTAATAATGGATGAGATGCTTATTTGAAAAGAGCAAACCTATACAGGCTGTTATATTAACCCAACACCCTGTATAGTATTGTTCTTTAAGAAAGTGAAGTAAGTAGGTACTTATGATAATGTATAACTTTTACTATGGGACCAAACCTGAATTGATGTAAAAAAAATATTACTCCATACATATGCGTTCGCATAACTTGAGAAAATGTAGGCAATAGTTGATATTTTTTCATATTTACGAGTTCGCTCTCATGAGCACTACATTTCATTTAAATATTTCTCTCGTTTAACCTAGCATTCTGTCTAAAAATTCGTTTATTTTAAATCAAATTAACCAAAAAAAAAAGTTAAAATATAATAACCTAACCTAATTATAACTATTAACAATTTTAAACATGGCGTCGATAATTCCTCCGCGTCGCTGTTGATTGGTAATGTACCCAAGATTGATAAGATTTGTATTGCCACGCTGCATGAGGTTTTTCGCAGCCGCAGCGGCAGCAGCAGCGCCAGAACAGTAGGCGGAGACAGGAAGATGGAATAGTGCAAGAATATCGATACACGTTAAAGATAAGATAAGATAAAGATAATTTTATTTTGCAAATATGGGTAACATAAGGATGACAGAAAAACATATATGTAATAGTACAGCCATATTTTACCACGTAGGCATGCAGAAGATTTAACATCAACTTATAACTAAATACAATTTTAAAATATTACACACAAAATACAATTTTAAAATATTAATTAATTATACATAACTAGCTAAAAAACTCTTTCTCAATTAGAAACTCATTCGCTCGCTTTGTTCGCTTTCGCCACTAAAAAGCTTCGGAGTTTCTTTTTAAATAATGGTAGCGGAACGTTGCATCCCACACTAATGGCTTACCCACCTTCCTTAACGTGTATCAGTGTGGAGGCTATGATTAATCCTAACTAATTACTCAGTGCCGTGGATCGAGGACATGACAGCCGGTAAACGAATACAAGAAATTTAGCGAACGCCTCCCATACGTATGTTCAGAATATGCGAATAAATCTCGTTTTTTCGCCACGGAAATCAGAGGAACGTTGTGTGGTTTCAGTCGGTAAGAGTCTGACATATTCATATAACCGTTCGCTTTCCCAGATCGATCAGGGTTAGCCATTAGTTATATCTACTTCGACACGGTAGGGTTTTTTTGATAAAAAAATAATAATAATAAAAACGCGACTGCAACTGTTCAAAACAAGACCACGTTTCAAGCTCTCTCATGTAGTTAGTAGCAGGTATTTTAATTCTGCAGCAGCATCTACAGCGTGTAACGTTAAATGCGCAAAACCTCAGACACCCCAACTGATTTTTAATTCAATTGACCTGTTTCAGAGAGAAAATAAGTCATAAAAAAAATTGTAAAGGTTTTATGTGCTGTTTTAGTTTTACTGGCCATTCTGATCGTTTCTTGCATCTGCGACAACGCTTTACCGAGGGAGGAGTCGTCACCGGGCCGCTGCGCCGCGCTGACATTGGCTAGCTTGACCTATTAATAAATAGACATGGCAACGTTTTTAATGAAGATTTTTTGAAAAATGTGACCTATATTAAAAAGTGGTTCAATTGATTCTGCTCGTTATTCTGATCCAACTATTTTCAGGTTTTGCGCATTTAACGTTACACGTTGTATACTGCCACATGCGAACTACGCATCATACTGACGTCACGCAAAATCCTGCATCACGCAAGCAGAGTTTACCGCGCAACTAGCATATAGATACATAGACAACATCCCGACATCAATCGTCGGGCAGTTGCTCACCAGAAACGACACCAGTCTGGTCGGAGGATGGCACCCTTCCTATGACAACACCAGACATACCAACACCGATCAACACCACGTGATCGACACCAGTCTGGTCTGGTTGGCTCCTTTCTATGGAGGATGAGTGAACCTAACCCTGTTCCTCATACCTCTATAGTTCAATATCAGATTTGATGCAACCAATCGCACTACCTAAACAACTAAATCAACACTTCATGTATTAAACTCCACCCAGTCGTTAAGATTATTCAAAGGTTCCTGTAAAGAAACCCACAAACAAATATACGCGTGAAAAACACAACCCTCCCAACAAACAAACTAAGCTTATAAAATTAAGTCTATAAGGTCTAAACTCTTATATTCGTTATAAAAGAGCATTTATTATGTCAATGTTCCTTATAGTGGCATATTATTAGAAAATTTGGCTAATATTACCTTTATTCTTATAATTTGGCTGGCTAAACGTTAATAAATCCAATTAATACGGCTACAATAAGGGTTCGAAATGTGTTCTTCTTATAGAGGCTAGGTACATTGCTTTTTAGCCATATAATATTCAAAGTCATATAAAGGCTTGTAATATGGTCAATTATTCTTAGAAAAGTAATATACAAGGTAACTATGAGCTTTTTAACTTATAGGAGCATTTGATAAGACGTCTATCCAACAAACGAATTCTAACATTTTATATGATCTTTACAAGGATGAAAGCAATCCGTATTTCCTTATACTGTCATTATAAAGATATTATTCTCTATATGGTAACATTAAAATGTTTTACATGACTAGATTCGCCATTTTGAAGGTACAGCAGATTATATGAATTTATTACGGAGTGGAATTTACATTTAAAAAATGGATTCAAAAGGCTGGAAGAAGTTTAAAAGGAGCGTTGGTTACAGAAGAAAAGTAAAAAAAGTCTACAAAAACATGGTTGTGAGCATTACACCCACCACTTCTACTCCTATGATGCTACAAAATGACCAAGCCGATACTAACGAATCAGCCAGTGGTTCCGCAGAGGATTATTTTATAGAAAATGATAATGAAAATGAAACCAGTAGGAAGAATATAATTGTAGCGATAGTGATAGTGATATAGACATATTTTTAAATGAAGAGTTGAAGAATATTGATATTCGTAGTGATATCAGAGAATGAGCAGTGAAATTCAACATTTCCCATAGTGACTTATTAAAAATATTTCATCATGTAATGCCAAACAAAATGCCATTAGATGCACATACATTGCTCAAAACAAATAAAGTAGAAATATGCATTACTGATATTGGTACTGGACATTATTGGCATAATGGATTACTTAAACAATTACAAAAAATATTCCAAAACTATGAAGTTGTGCCCAAGAAAATAACCTTGAATTTAAATATCGATGGTTTACCGATACATAAAAGCTCGAATCATCAACTCTGGCCAATACTATGCAACATTACTGAAATTAAACATATATCACCTATCGTGGTGGGAATATATGAAGGGAAATCAAAACCTGCCGATTTAAACTTATATTTAAATCCTTTTGTCAATGAAATGAAGCAAATTGAGAATGGTTTCACAAATACCACTTTAACTGGAGAGCAAGAGACGATTCACCCGCGAGGGCTCTCATAAAAGGTGATGTATACTTAAATTTCATGTATATCTCACATATAAACAAACATTATACTGTTTATAAGTGGATGACATTCATAATTATATTTTTTTTTTTGCAGGTGTTTCTAATTTAAACAGTAAGCACGGATAAAATGCACTGTGGTTGGTGATTATTCACATTTGTCACATACAGTAATATTCCCGAAAATAGATTGTCCTAAAAGAAACGATGATGACTTTCGCAATAAGAAATATGGACTACATCATAAAGTTGATTCACCTCTACTTCAATTGAAAATTGATATGATCGAAAATTTTCCTGTTGGTGACTCACTGCATCTTATAGACCTCGAAGTTATGAAACGTTTATTAGTGGGATGGCGAGATGGAAATTTTATTAATAAACGAACTAAGTGGTGTAATCGTGATATTGAAAAAGTGAGCGCGTTTTTAGTAACTATTAAGTTACCCAAAGAAATACACAGATCTGTTCGGACTGTTGATGTTCTATCACATTGGAAAGCTTCTGAATACCGCACTTTTTTATTATACCTGAGTTGGGTAATACTGAAGCATGTTTTAGATTCTGACGCATACAAACATTTCCTTTGTTTTTTCTGTGCCATCACAATTTGTTCTAACGAAAATCATTTTTTGTTTTTACGTCTAGCACAGGTGTTATTAAATTTATTTATAAAAAATTATGCAAAATATTATGGAAAGAATTATATTACAAGTAATGTGCATAATTTATCACACCTCGTTGATGAAGTCCGAAAATTTGGCACTTTACAAAGTTTCAATGCTTATCCTTTTGAGAATAAACTCCAAATTATTAAACATATGTTAAGACAGGGAAATAAGCCTTTAGCACAAGTAGCTCGAAGGTTACACGAAAGAATTGAAGTCGAGATTGAGACTTACAGTAAAAATAAAATGAAATATCCGTTTGCAAAACAGTGCAGCAGCAAAAATGGATCTATATTGATACTGTATTTTGAATCATTTATTTTATCTTCCCGAAAACATGATAAATGGTTTTGAACAAATAATGAACAAGTTATAGAAATACAAGCAATACACATTAATGAAACTGAAGACATACGACTAGAAGGATACCGCGTGGATAATTTAGTTGACGCCTTTGACTATCCCTTAAAGTCTTCATTAGTTAATATTTATAAATGTGAAGATTACATCTCTAGCAAATCAAAAAATATATATGACTTTTCATGCGCTGACATTAAATGTAAATTATTAAATGTAGAATATAATTAGGTATTGTATTTTACACCATTAATCCATACTTTGTAAAATAAAACAACTTATTTGAAAATCACGTATTTTTATTAAAGTCATCATTTTCTTATTTTTCATATTTTCATTCATTTTTTCTTCTGAATAAAATGTGTCCACTTCCATGGCCATCGCGTATTATGTAAATTAAGATCTTTACTCTGTAGAAATTTGTCAACATCTGCCAATATGTAAACAACCATTGCAATATCTGCGGACAAACATATTATATATATAATTATATTCTTTATTGTGTACTTACAATTATAATTATATTTTAAAACTTAAAATTAGTGCACAAAAGCAAGCATATCCCTATAAAGAGATCTCTTCCAGCCAACTAAACCAAATTGTATACATATGGGAAAAAAGACTAGCTAGGTACAGGATTTTGTTCGTGAGAAAGGAACCCTAACGATATGTAAAATGGCGATAGCATAAGCAACAAATGTTGCCTTTATAAAGTCATCTCTCTAATAGACTCCTTGTAGACGATGTGCGGACCGTTTTGCTCTCATAATAGCACTGTTTATAACATGATTAAATAATTAATAACGTTTATTGCACAAAAACAGCTTAAAAACAAGGGCGCGTTGATACTACAACACACAGCATACCACATTTTATCATGCATTTGAATTCCCATACACTTTTCACTATAAACAAGCACAAAAATCATTTAAATAAACTACAGAAAATAATAACTTACCGTTCACTTTTCAATAAAATGGTTGACGTGTCTCTTTATTCGCCAAACTGTTGCGAAAACTAAGAAAAAGATTTATTGCAGAATCATAAACAGACGGCTATAAGGGCCTACGACTTTTTAAGAGCCTTTGATTTGCCGCAATGAGTTAAACTCCCTTGTATCGGACCATAATAAAACACGTATAAGGGTGATCGCCCGTATTAACGCTTTCTAAATGTTT
Source organism: Eremobia ochroleuca (assembly GCA_949629135.1). Lineage (NCBI taxonomy): Eukaryota > Metazoa > Arthropoda > Insecta > Lepidoptera > Noctuidae > Eremobia > Eremobia ochroleuca. The sequence goes on from OX451398.1 coordinate 19,541,272, forward strand.
CTTACAAGTATAATGGATTTTTAGGAGCTTTTTTCTTGCCATTATAAGTTTAACTTCCTTGTTCCTTGTCATAATATACCACGTATAAGGAAAAAAAGCGGACAACAAAACAATTATAGGGGGGGTATAAGGTTATTGTCTTTATAATTTGTGCCCAAACGCACCCTTATTAGCGATAATGCGGCTCCTATAAGAATATTATTTTTGGCAATATAAGCCACTACTAGAGCAATTTTTGTTAGTTGGGCTGTCTTTGCTAACGCACACTCGGGGGAAAAGAGGTTTAGAACTTCAAGATGTTAACACACATGAGGTTACCAAACAATTTTAAATGTAATGTCAATATGTAACCTTAGAAAATATTGGGGATTCTTGGTTGAACGTACCGAATTCCTTTCCCTTATGTCTTTGCCAGCTCCCTGGAGAGAAATCGTACATTTTCAACTTTGAAACAGAAAAGGCACGCACGCTACAGCTAAACCTTTCCATCAATCAATCAATCTGTCTAGCCTTTCCGAGCTATGTTACGGTAGGATTCCAGCCTCACCGGATGTAGCTGAATAAGTACCAGTATTTTGCATGAAGCGACTGCCTATCTGACCTCCATAACCTAGTTACTGGATTATACGACGGTAAGAAAAAAAGTCTCCATATAATCCTTCAAACAATAAAAGCCACCACCCAAAAATTCAGAACAGTAGTTAAAAGAGTACCTATTTAAAAAACAAAGCCTCATATTAAAATAATCCGTCGACGCCATATTACATTGGGACGTCACAGGCGTATTCGCGCGGATTGCCTTCGCCGCCATTGGGCCCGCGACACTTGACAATCGCTCGCTCAATGAATTTTGCGGCATTCGCGAACATTAAAAGCCGGTTGAATTAATTTGGGGACCTTTTACATACATTCATATGTGACATAAATTCGTAGGAAAGTATTAACAGTCATTTGGTCTGTACAAAACATATGGGTATAGTCAATCACATATAAGTGGAAATACTTTGCACTACGGAAATCAGCCTTACTGCTACGACATAAAGGCGCTATCAATGTCAAATGGTTAATATTGATGTGCGGTTGAGTGTACAGTGTCGAAAAGTCAGCATAATGTTTGACGTGAATGTTCTCTTTCTATGAAAACGCATTTTATGTCAAGTATAGCTTTTAGATTGAACTATTGAGCCAGCTAGCGAATGAAAGTCTGGATTAAAAAGTTAGATAAAGATAAAGTTTTAAAGCTTAAAGTTTTTTTTTAAGTGTTCTTTTGCAAGTAAAACCTTTGAAAAATGGCTTCCAATTACAGTAGCCATCTCTACAATGTTATTCATGACATAATTAACTTTTAAAAGGAGACTCCTCATTAGGTTCGTCAGTTTTTATTCGACAGTTGTTATTTTCCAGCATGCATTGAGCAAGCGTGATGATCATCCCAAACAAAATTCTATCCTTTATGAACCGCTTAGGGGATGATATAAAAAAAAAACAAGTTTTTTATATCGCTAGTATGATCATTACAAACAAAATTTGATTCTCCATTGACCAAATAAGGGTCTTAGGGAAACTTAAAAAAAAAAAAACTTAATTTTGGAACTCTACACCTTCAAAGTCCTATAAATTTCATATCTCTATCTTCAGCAGTTTAGGCTGTGCATTGTCAGTCAGTCAGTCAGTCAATTTATATGCACAGTTTAATACGTCACGTGTGCTGACGTAAGCCCATAAAATTCACCCGTCAATTATTGTCACCGCGGTCCAAACGCCTGTTGTATCCGACAGCGCTAGTTCAATGGAGTGGTCCGCATGTTGCGTGCATGTTTGGGGATTAAAGCATGATTAAATTCGACCACTGTTTTGGTTGGATATTCATAATTCGTCGGAATAGTAGTGTTGTAGCTGTGTAGATAGTGGCTCCATCCTTTAATTTAGTCATCTTCATTTAATGCTGAGAAAATCTTAAGAGTTACTCATCCTCCTGTGAAAACATAGTGCCAATTTGGGATATTCTACGACTGAAACCCACAGCCTTTGGGAGATGAAATTCCAAATAAAGTTCCATCTTACGGATATCATTTGGTCCCATAAAGAGGACCATCAAAGTATTCTGTTTGTCCCTTAATATCATTTGTCATTTCCCAAAACGTCCGTTTATAATTAATAACTCCGCGGTTTTCAACCCCTACAGATACATAACTCACAGGGTGAATGTACGAATTACCGACACGGCCATTGTTTAAATGATTTTCTGCGTACAATTAAACCAAGCGATTTACTGTATACAACGTGGATTGAGTTTGTATAAACATACTTAGTTATTTTGAATCGAAAGTAGCCAGACGCGAATGTTTTCAACAGAGTTTTAACAGTAATGTTTATGATGTTATTTATTGAAGTTTATTTTCGAACAATGAAGGAGGTAAATAAATAAATGTTGGATACTAAGGTAAATAAGATATCGGGTTTGTGTTGTTAGCATAATTAGAGAGGCAGAGAGAAGCATGTACTGAGGTGAGACTGTGGCGATTTCGTAGCACCATGTAAGTAATTTGATTGGAATTAGATTCAGTTGTGATTATTATTGTAAGCAAAAAATAAAATCGGAAAAAGCTTAGGTAAATATCTTAAAGAAATGCAAAACGACCTCAAACAAAATATCATCAACTAAAAACAATCACCAAACCAGAATTCCATAAACATATTTTTTTTTGTTTGGCGCACCAGTTAAAACCACAAACTTGCCATAATACCGTTAATATAATAACTTCTCGAGCTTTGCGAGAGCTTCCTAATAAAGCGAATGAACTGGGAAAATGTTTGGTTTAAGAAGACTTAGGAAAGAATACGTTGCTTTGTCTATAAGCTCAGTATCTAAGTGGTAGGAGAAGAGCTATAAAAAAAATTTTATATAAAAAAAAACAACCGACTTCCAAAAAAACACTACAAAGTGAAAAATAATTTTAATTTTGGAAGTCGGTGTCGTTGGTTCCGCATTTTGGTTTTTTTACACCGACTTCCGAAATTAAAATTATTTTTCACTTTGTAGTGTTTTTTTGGAAGTCGGTTGTTTTTTTTTATATAAAATTTTTTATTTTTCACTTTTTAGTTATATCTACCCCAATCAAATTCATATAAACACTACTTGCTATGTAAATATCAGTGACAGGAAGCTGCATCTGCGTTTATAGGGTACAGACTTGATGTTATGTTTTGCGATTGCGTAAACAGTGCATACATATGCGATAGCAGCAATCGCGGTTGTTTTACTGGTATTAATTATTATTATAATAAAAAAAAATTTATAACCTTTGTAGTGAGTACAGGCGTGATATTATGTTGTGTGATGGTGTAAACAATGCTTAGATATGCTATAGCAACAATCGCGGTTAATCTGCTGTTATTTATTGAAGAGTTCCCCCGATTTCTACAAGATCCCATCATCAGATATTGAAATGGTGACAATGGGACCACACGGGAAGCACCAGCTTTCAAATAAAAAAAGAATCATGAAAATCGGTTCACCCAGTCGGTTATTATGAGGTAACAAACATAAAAAAAAAAATAAAAAAAAAAAAAATAAAAAAAATACAGTCGAATTGATAACCTCCTCCTTTTTTTGAAGTCGGTTAAAAATTGTTTTTTAAATAACTTTAATTCACTTACGGAAGTCGGTGTCTTTGGATTTATATTTTCGTTTTTTGCCTACTAACCGTATTTTTAGCCAAATTCATAAAAAGTGGAGCTTTATTTGAAGTCGGTTCTTTACGGTTATTCATTGCCGTTTTTATAATTAGTCTCTTAGAACTTTATTGACAAGGGTTTTATAAAACGAAATACTTGATATGGCAACTGTTTTTTGTAGATTTATTTTACTTGACTATAGACTGTAAAATGGGCAGAGGAAAATAATAATAGAAACTAGAACAGTATAATTATAGGTAACTGAGCTACAAAATATCATAAAAGAAACGGATGGAGTAAGGTAATATATTTTGTTATACCTACTAAGCGTTTATATTGAGCTTAACCTCACATTACAAGTACTTAACCAAAATTAAACCATCCATAGAATATCGAAAATGTCGCCAAAAATAGCGTAACCGACACCGATATCGGATAAAATGAACGTCATAATCCGAATTTTATGCCTTTTACGAGCCTATTCGACGTCCAATAAAATTCGAAGTGACAAACAAAATATTCTCTATAACTGGTTGGAAATGTACTTTTTATTATTTACTATTGGTGCCTTTTTAACCCCCTACAAAAATACCCCTCTATTTATTGTTATAAGTTTAACTTGTGTATCTGTGTGTCTGTCTGCGCCATCGTAGCTCCCAAACGGCCGAACCAATTTTCATTTTTTTTTGTTCGAAAGGCGACTTGATCAAGAGTGTTCTTAACTATGATTCCAGAAAATCGGTTCAAACGTTTGGAGATTATCAGCTCTTTTCTAGTTGATGAATTGATGTGAGCATCTTCCATAGGTCTAATTGAGTCGAAAATTGGCATTTCAATAATTCGATCATACTACAAGAACATACAACAGCATCACCTGGAATTTGCAGGATACCCAACTCCCTTAACTTACAGCAGAGGTATCGCGTTTGGGCTCCTTGGAATTGTCTCAATATATAGATGTTACAGATAGATGGTGACCAGGCACTGATGATTTATCTATAAAAATATAATATCTAAGTATTATTTTTCGTTTTTAGAGGCTTTTGTTTGAGTCGGGGTTTTTTTTTAATTTAGTAACTATGCTTGAATTGGAACGTTGCCCAACGATCGCGACGGTTGTGCCACATATCACCATGGAAATTAGCCGTGATTGGTTTCCGAAACTACACGGTATTTATAAATTGTCATTCAAGCCCTCACAAACCATCCCCTTTTTTAAAGTCAAAGTCACTCCCTTTCAGCGATCAAGTACATGCCATTTGTTAAAACACGTCAAACTTCAAGAAAACATGGATGCTCAATTGTAAAGCCTTCAAAACCGATGTTCTTTTATCCGAATATATATTTTTGTATCGCGCTACTCGTGCCCCCACCTCATAGAACAAAGGTTCTGTTTGAAGGGCGCTGTCAGAGACAATGGCGGCGCCGTAATGATGGCGACTTTATCTTGTACTATACCTAGCTGGGTAAGTATCACTGTTACGGATGAAATATTAGTTTTTTAGGCATTTTTGTGTGAGTAATATTTGTTTTTGTGGCATTCTTAGTACTAGTTAAGATGGAGTGGGAATCGTGGTTGATTTCGATGAGTAGGTACAGCCACGAGTATAAATACATTACTAGTAAGTAAGAAAAAATGTTGAATGGTTCAGTTATAGGCCGACTGCTTCACTGAGTGAGACGTTGCCTGAGGTAGCTGCGTGGTGCGGGGGGTGATAGTTGTCACAAATTGACGAATCCCTGAGCACTCGCATTGCGTCACTACACCCCTCCCGCACCGCGCTGTTACCTCAGGCAACGTCTCAGTTAAGCGGTCGGCCTATAGTTAGTAATTTAATTGAGGTTTGTTCTTGTTTTAGCCTTATTAATCCTCAGCCTTTTGCCGTGTGGTGTTTAATATGACAATTTTGTGAAATATAATAGAAAACATTAACGAATTTAACATGAATGTTCATTTTCTTGATGACTCCCTTGCATTTTTAGGGTTCCGTACCCATGGGATGCCAACGAAACTTTGGTACTAAGCATCCGCTGTCCGTGAAATTTTGTGTGTATTTCTATTACCGTTATAACAACAAAATAAAAATAAAATAAAGTTAAAAATTAATGGGGGTCTCCTTCATTCAGGAAACGTGTTTTTTTGCCTTGTGGTACGGAACCCTTCATGTGCGAGGCCGACTCGCAATTGACCGGTTTTCCCGGTGAAATAACATTTTAATTTTAGCTTACCTACTCAACCGCGTACTAAAACAGTGAGTTCAGTTTTGAAGTAGTAAACAAGCCATAAAACATCCACACAGTAAAAATAATTCTCCATTATTTTTACAATATGCGATGTTTATTATAAAATACTTTTTTAGTATATTTTGTTTGATATAAACCTTTTATACACTATAATAACTCAACGATGAACTCAATTCAATTAATCTATTCGGATAACCCGATTTAGTTTACGAGCACATCACTGTTCTACGTTCGTTTAAATTTTACCAATTCGTATAAATGAATCGAGTAATAAATCATTCGCTTTAATTTAAATGAGTGAATGAAAATGGTAATCGTCGGTAGTGTTTGTGCAGATTGAGTAATTAAAGAGTTTTGTTTGAGTGACTGCCAGTAACTGTTTCGTTTATCCTATTACGACATTGAGCAGCAAGGCTGAGGAAATTATTTTTAGTGTTTAATTAGTCATTGGGAGGGAGGGGCTCGTGGTTAAATAACACCCGTACGGCTCGATCGAAAGTTCAGCTACGCTTGCCGCAGTGGGCTCGTGGATGGGTGGCCATCAGTTACATATCGAGACACTTCCGTGCGTCGGAAAGCACGCTCAGCCGTTGGTCCCGGCTGTCATTGGTAGATCATAGTCAGTTGTTACGGGTAGTCCTTGTAAAGGGCATCGTGTTACCCAGTACCTGGGTTGTGAGGTCACGGGCAGTCGCTCCGTGTAGAATTCTGGTATTCAGTTGCATTCGGTCAGACTAGAAGCCAACCCCAACATAGTTGGAAAAAGGCAAGGCAGGTTTTTTTTTAGTAATTTAAAGCGTCTATAGCAGGCAAGATAGCCTTTGAAAACGCGGAGGTTTTGAGATTCGTCTGGTTCTAGGCGAGTTTTGTAAATGGGTCCAGTAAGTGTTCGTAAGTAGTAACACCTTGAGCTGGTCTAGCGTATACAGAGTTGCAATAAAACAAGACAGCTGATACTTCTTACCACCGCCGACGTGCTCCTCACCTTAACCAGCAGTTTTATCGTCTTTAACACCAACACTTGCCATCAAAACTTGTTTAGTAACCGTTCGAAGTTATTATAAATCGATAGTCAGTTTGGAATTCAGATTCTACTAATTGGAATGGAACTGAATTTCAAGATTCGGCAAGGCGATGCTATTCGCGATGAACAAAGCCAATTATGGTCCGTGTAGGCTGCGGGGATTCCAACTTAGTGATAAATTATATTTATTTCTATAAGCATAATCACATAATATATAACATACATAATATACGGCGGTCTTATCGCTCTTAGCGATAAGACCGCCCATTGTGTCACCCTTTGTAAAATTTCTATATTTATGTCTGTAATCTATATGGTGTACATAATAAAGAGTATTCTATTCTATTCTATATAACATACATAATCAGCCTATAATGATCCCACTGTTGGGACACGGCCTTCCTCTCTTCGAGATGGAGTGGGGTGTAATCTACCACGCGGGCCCAGTGCGGGTTGGTAGAGGTCACATATCTTTGAATTTTTGGTTGCAGGAAATGCCAGTTTCCACACGATGTTTTCCTTTACCGTTTTGAGAGCATTATTTGTATAAATTGGTTCAGAAACTAAGTTTTCTTACTGAATACTCTGAGAAGAAAGACTGAATCTAACTCAGAGGTCAGAATCTCTTTTAAAGCCACATAGTTATATGTGCATGCTGTGGTCTCCTGTAATTGAAGGAGCAGACGTAAAAGAACCTTTTTATTATTGTAAATTTCTATTGTTTATGTGTAACCTTTGTTGGAGATCCTCAATAATAAACAAATAAATAAAGTCCAGACATAGTCTTGGTCAGGCGTTATGAGGTCCATGCAGATTAATGTTTGACTTGGTCTTTTGGGTGAGCATCTATTAATGTTTTTGTATGTAGGAACTAAGGGTAGCAATAATGCTAACATTGCGCGCATACAGTGTAGCCGGCAGTCGTCTTCCGCACTCCGTAGCAACAACTTGTGTTCTGTCGTGCGATTCTGTAACCATCTCACCGTGAAAGCTTGGGTGAAGTGAGCGTGGAGTGAGCTGTCATTTGCTAGGGATTAACACTAGTAAGTGCTCACTTTGCTTATGATTTCACGGTGAGATTTTTACAGAATCGACCGGCTGTATAGATTATGTAAGAAACGTCACCGTGCTTATTAATTGTTAGTAGACTTTATACGGGCATTTTATTTACACCCTTCAACTACGATATCAACATTGTACCAACATTGTACTTAATCATAAGAGCTCTGATGCCCTGAGTAAGGATAGGACGAAAGTGGTTTAGCAGTTAATGGTACGACGTAAATATATAGATTGTTTTTTTTTTTTTTTTTTTTCAGAAATCACAATATTTTCGTTCACAAAACAATTTTCCAAGTAAAAATAGTACATTTTAGAATTACGGTCACGGCGGTCAATCTCAACGGAGATTAGGCCAGTATGCAGGAGATATTACAGTGCGCAAGTGTGTGAGCAAACACAGGTGCACACACTGTTCCTTTACTTTCATAGTCCGATGGGACGGCAATCCGACACGACCGGGGAGAGATCAGGCGCAGGACTAACGGGTTTACGTGCTTTCCGAGGCACGGGGGTATTAAACCGTCAACTTCCAAACTGCGGACTGTTACTGAGAAATTCCTAATGGAAAACCTGATAACACTTTTTCCGTCCTAAGAATTGAACCCAGGACCCCACGCTCAGCATTTGCGCTTGCAAATACGAGGCCAACGAGGCAGATGACTACCGAGTGCTTGTACAAATACTTTACATATTAATTTAGAGCATGAAATCATTAATAAATCATATTAAAAGGTCTTTTCATGAACCCTTAGCAACTCCATATCGCATTAGATATAACATAATCATTTTAATGTTGATATCAAAATAATGATTTCTATAGAAATGGGGCCTGTCCATTCAATTCAGAGAACCATTATAACAATTATTTAGAATAGGATTTTCGGAAAATGAATTCCGATCCAAAAAAATATTTTGCCAATTTTATTTGGCCACTTTATAATAGGTACAGTACATATATGTTGGTATATATTTTTTTACTCGAGTGTAATCTGAGTTAATTCATTCTAAAGTGAAAATATATATATATGCATATACAACGTGTAACGTTAAATGCGCAAAACCTCAGACACCCCAACTGATTTTTAATTCAATTCACCTATTTCAGAGAGGAAATAAGTCATTAAAAAAATTGTGAAGGTTTTATGTGCTGTTTTAGTTTTACTGGCCATTCTGATCGTTTCTTGCGTCTGCGACGACGCTTTATCGAAGGAGGAGTCGTCACCGGGCCGCTGCCCGCGCTGACATTGGGTTGCTTGACCTATTAATAAATAGACACGGCAACGCTTTTAATGAAGATTTTTTGAAAAATGTGACCTATATTAAAAAGTGGTTCGATTAATTCTGCTCGTTATTCTGATCAAACTATTTTCAGGTTTTGCGCATTTAACGTTACACGTTGTATATATATATTTTTTTTCAATTGAGTCGGGGAGAGGCCTAAGTCCAGAAGTGGTATTTCGGCTAGAAGATGATGATGAAAAGGCACTTTGAACGTCATTTACAAGAAAAATAACATGGTTCTGAAAGCCCCTTCCAAACGGTAGTTAGGGTCGTTAAGATTAAGGGACATAGGTAGTTTGGAGAAGAATGGGCGTGAAACTTCATGGTTACCCAATATTTTTATACATCTAAACTTAATAATTATTATTTTTATATGTATATATTTATTTTGATTAGTATTACATAACTTATGTATGTAGTTATTGTATCGTGCGAATGGTACACCACCGACTACCTACAGTATTTGTTTCTCCTTCCCTTTTCAATCCATCCAAAGGATAAGAACGTCCATTGTGTCACACTTTGTAAAATTTCTATATTTATGTCTGTAATTTATATGGTGTACATAATAAAGAGTATTCTTCTTCTTATTATATTTTTTGTAGCGAAAGCGTATTTCGCACTGAAGCGAATGGATTTGGACGAAATTTAGCACGTGGGTAGAAAATGACCTGATTTAGGATAAAGGATGCTTTTATCCTGATATCTCCAAGGGATCCAGACTTAAGTGGGTGAAACCTCGGGGCGCAGCTAGTTAATTATAATTATTTATTTATTTTATTTTATTATTTATGTACATGTAGTGTACATGTGAAGAGTGAAGACGATGTCTAATCCAACATAAATAAATCAAGACTGAACGTTTGCTTTTAACTCAGCCACGAAGATGAATGATATAACTGTTCAAATATTGTGTGATTTTTATCTCCGAGTTGAATCCAGACGAATGATAACCCGGTTAGAGATGAATCATAGTTCGTATAAATATTTATGAATAGGTAGGATAGGAACTATTCGTACATACCATTTTCATTCGTATGGAAATAGAGCAGGAATGACGGTAGACCACGAATCAGCCGGCGGGGTAATTGAGTAATATAGTAACAATAACTGCAATGCCTTTTATTGTGACAATTCGATAAAATTGCGTTATTTACGCTGTCGAGCAGACGAATTTTTCAAAGATATGAAACAATGGATTAGGAATTTCTTGCAAAATCGCTCGGATCGCGAAAGAGTGGGGTGCAGGATTTCCTATTAGCAGAAAAATACTGATGACATTTACGTTCTTTAATCATATTCATAGAAAAAGTGGCATATAAAGGATAGTTAGAAATTATTGATGATGAAACATTACTCGCGAATAAAGCGGTAACAACAAAACAATTACGTTGTTTACGTTTAAAATCTCTCACAATTCTTTATTTGCTTTACTGACAAAAAATCAATGACAATGTAGCTGATGGGACTATCCGGTAGATTAGTGTGAAAACTATTCTGCAAGAAACCATCATCATTTGCTTAACCTTTTCCCAACTATAATCAGGTCAGTTTCCAGTCTAACCGGATGCAGCTGAATTCAGTAGCATTTATTATACATGGGACGACTGCCTGTCTGCCTGGTCTGTGTATACTATCTGTATCTACTTGAGTGTTTAATTGTGTATACCTTACCTATGAAATTGCCGTTCTGCAGTACTGGCCATTTCAAATCAAAATAATTTTTGTTTGGCTAAGAATTCTAATTTCAAATTAATTTTATTTTTAAAATATGGATTTTTGTTCCCAAAAGTAGTCATTTGTTTATTGATTAGTGTTACATTTTCATCGCATTTCAATCTTTTTCGTCATCATGGATACGTTAAAAATTCGAGTAATTATGGAATATGAGTACCGTCGTGGCAGCAACGCGGCACAAGCGGCACGCAACATCAACGACGTTTACGGAGCTAACACTACAAACCAACGCACCACCTGTTATTGTTTTGCTCGCTTCCGTTCTGGAAATTTCGACCTGAAAAATGAATCTCGCGGTCGTCCGAAGACTTTGGTCGACAGTGACGAATTAAAGGCGATTGTGGAAGCTGATGATACACAATCTACGGCTGAATTAGCAGCAGCTTTCGACGTTAGCGTCAAAACAATATTGGTCCATTTGCGTCACATTGGCAAGGTAAAAAAGCTTGACAAATGGGTGCCCCACGAACTCAATGATCGCCAGCGCGAAGTACGCGTCGAGACGTGCCTTGCACTGCTCAATAGACACACAAATGAAGGAATTTTGAACCGCATTGTTACCTGCGATGAAAAATGGATTCTGTTTGATAACCGCAAGCGCTCAGCAAGTTGGTTGGATCCTGGTTCAGCACCTCAACAATGCCCTAAACGAAAACTTACCCCTAGAAAAGTGATGGTCACTGTTTTGGTGGTCTAGCGCCGGTGTGATTCATCACAGCTTCTTACCAAACGGGGTGAGAATTACTGCAGATGTGTACTGTGAAGAACTGAACACAATGATGGAGAAGCTGGCACATTTCCAACCAGCATTGGTCAATCGCTCGTCTCCGCTGCTCCTGCACGACAACGCGCGACCTCATGCTGAACAGCAGACGGTCTCCAAGTTGCAAGAACTGGGGTTGGAAGCTCTCCGTCATCCGCCCTACTCACCAGACCTTGCGCTTACAGACTACTACTTTTTCCAGAATTTGAATAACTTCTTAGCGGGAAAAAAATTCAATACCCGAGAGGCAGTACAAAATGCCTTTGAAGAATTTGTTGCCTCCCGTCCAGCTGATTTCTTTAAGAAGGGCATCAATAACTGCCACTGCGTTGGCAAAGATGCATTGATTGCATGGGTGATTACTTCGATTAATACAAATAAAAAAATACATGAAAACAAAATCGTTTAAATTTTTTCATACAAAACGGCAATTTCATAGGTAAAGACCTATTATTAAGACAAGCGCTAATTCTGCCAACAAACTGTTACGTAGTTTGGTAGGCTTATAGAATTAGAACGGTGAAAGAAAACATCGTGAGGAGACCAGCATGAACTAGAACCAAAAATTCGAAGATATGTGATATATACTAACCCGCACTGGGCCCGCGTGGTAGATTATAGTCACTTCCTTATCGAAGAGAAGAGGCCTGAGTCCCAGCAGTGTGAACATTGTAGGCTGATTATGTATACAAGCGTTTGGTCCAAACTCCACAAACCAGTAACCCAGCCTCAAACCTAATATTGTTTAGAAAATGTATGGGATATCCCTATTCAAATACCAGACAATAGGCTTACAAAATCTGCAGTGTACGACTAAACGCCGACAGACACTACGCCGACAGACTGAACAACGACAAGACTCTACTTCGACGGGACTCTTCGCCGACAGGGCATAATATAATATGCATACCTACATAATCTTTATTACAGCAAAAAATATTTAGACAGTAAACAGTCAAAATCGAAACTGCTAGGTTAGGTTAGAACTGTGACCACACAACGCGCGAAGGCGAGCGAGCGGTGCGAGCGTGTCGCACCCGCTATGCTCTGTCGGCGAAGAGTCCCGTCTAAGTACAGTCTTGTCGGTGTTCAGTCTGTCGGCGTAGTGTCTATCGGCGTTTAGTCGTACACTCCAAAATCTGTGCCTTCATTTTAAACCCTTCTAAACACACGTTACTCTGAACTAATTAAAATACAGATTCATATCCGAGTCTAGTTTGATTGCTTTAACATTCCAAGCTCTAAAACTGTTCCCGTAGATTCAATCTAGGCCTCCAATTTCCTCTGAACCATACTCGCACGTACGTGTCGGATGGATGACGTATCCAGGTCAAGTCTGATGGTACCACCAATGTAATGGGTTCAATTTGAACGGTAGGAGTACCAAATATAATCATACAGCTGAGATTTATGTTATGTAACACAATACACAGACACACAAATGTAAGTCACAATATTTTATTATCACATTTAATTAATTCTATTAATCTATACTAATAATAAAGCTAAAGAGTTTGTTTGATTGCTTGTTTGTTTGAACTCGCTAATCTCCAGAGATTAGCGCCAACTCCCGGTCGGATTCGAAAAATTCTTTTTGCATTTGATAACCCAATTCTTGAGGAAGGCTACCTAACATCACGCTAGGACTCGTAGGAGTCGAGAAAAAACGTCGTAAAGTAATAGCACGGGCAGGTAAACACGAATAGTTAGCTTTAAAAAACGTTTTGGTCATTATTATGCCTTTAACTCAATACCTACTCTAATTGGGATGTAAGAGGTCTTGCGTTAATTATCACACTAATATTATAAAGGCGAAATTTTGTGAGTGTGTGTGTTTTTATGTTTGTTACTTCTTCACGCTCAAACGGTAGAACGGATTTTGATGAAATTTGGTACACAGATAGTTTATAACCGGGATTAACACACAGGATACTTTTTATCCCGATATTCCCACGGGATCGACACTTATGCGAGTGAAACCGCGGGGTGAAAATTAATGTTTTTAATTCAAATTCATACCGTATGTGTTTCATACAAATATCAAAATGTTCTTCCATAATTTAAGGTTTGTGATTGATGAGATAACTTCTGAATTTCGTAACGTGTTTGTTTACCAAATGAGACATGTTGGAGAAATACGCTAATGTTTTGGGACATGCAAATACATATGACTTTGATTTCGTAATGGAATAGTGCAAGGTGAGTTAGACTCCAATGTCAATTATGTTAATGCTGCCATAATTAATTAATTATTGTTATTTTATAGTGGGCACCTTGTGTACATAAATATGTTTTAAAGTTATAACTCTGTTATGTCAACATCGAGAAAAATCCTATTTATATAATTGTTTAAGCTTTTCGCGTATCTCGTGACCATACCCGACCTTTGATAAGCATACAAGGGGCAGAAGCCAACTTGCAGAGCCACGTTAGACTCTATAAGACACACAAAAACACAAATCGGCGATTATCCCTGTCTGAACTGTGCAGGGGCACCCAAGGACAAACCCTAATTGATGTAGGATTATGGAAACAAAAATAATTATTGAACTATGGGTTTAAGTGGCTAACAGGGACTGGTGTCCAAGAACTATTTTACTTATATTATTACTAATGTATATATGTAGAAGGGGCTTGTGGCTAAATAATAACAGCCGCACGGGTCGATCGATCAGGTTAAACTACGCTTGCCGCGGTTGGTCTGTGGATGGGTGACCATCTTTACATACCGAGACTCCTTCGTGCCTCGGAAAGCACGTTAAGCCGTTGGTCCCGGCTGTCATTCGTGGATCTTTGACAGTCGTTACGGGCAGTCAGGAGCACGAAAGTCTGACAACCAGTCTTACCATAGAGAATATAACCGTCTTTGAGTCTTACCAAGGGGTATCGTATTACCCAGTAACTGGGTTGTGGAGGTCAGATAGGCAGTCGCTCTATGTAAAATACTGATATTCAGCTGCATTCGGTTAGACTGGAAGCCGACCCCAACATAGTTGGGAAAAAGCTAGGCCGATGATATTGATATTACTTGTGTGAACGTTTTTATGTTTGGATGTTTGTTACTCAATCACGCGGGCACACAGATAGTTTATAACCTGGATTAACATATAAGATACTTTTCTATCACTGTAGTACGAGTTTGTTGGTCAAGGTTTCTGGGTCAGAGATATCTTTGATCGATGTGTTCGATTATAAATTTTATTTGTCGAAGCACTCGCATTGAGAGCTTCCTTCGAAGATGTTTTTATAATTTAGACATTGGTATGGCTGGGGCTATAAGAAGGATGTCTGTATGGAGTAAATGTATACGTAGCAGTGTCAATGGCGATAATCACTACATAGTATAAAACAAAGTCGCTTCCTGCTGTCTGTCCCTATGTATGCTTAGATCTTTAAAACTACGCAACGGATTTTGATGCGGTTTTTTATAATAGATACAGTGATTCAAGAGAAAGGTTTATATGTATAATACATGCATAATATAGTAGAAAAACACTGATAATTTTAGAGGTTTCTAATATACACATTTTTTTGCGCTTACATTGCAAACGCTGGCTGAACCCTACGAGCAGAAATAATGGCTCTAAAGTTCGATTCCCACCCAGGACAAATGTTTGTGTGATGAGCACGATCATTTTTTCTTTGTCTGGGTGTAATTTATCTATAATATGTATGTATTTAGAAATATATATGTATGTTTATCAGTTGTCTAGTACTCATAGCACAAGCTTTGCTTAGTTTGGGACTAGATGGCGTTGTGTGAAAGTTGTGGAATATTATTATTATTATTATTATTGCACCCGTGCGAAGCCGGGGCGGGTCGCTAGTATAATATAATAACGGGTGTAAAAATACACTTAACGAAGCCGAGAATTACTTCTACTCCCCCGTCATTGTAATATTTTGTTTGTACTGGACCACATACCTGGGAACCTTCTGGTTAAAGTATTCCAGACCATATTTCAGCCACGGCAGCCAATCTCAACGGAGACTAGCCTTCGGCGCAGGAGATATTATAGTGCACAACACAAGTGTGCGCGCAGACACAGGTGCAGACAGGTGCAGACACAGGTGCTCTTCCCTCACTCTCATGGTCCGATGGCACGACCGGAGAGAGATCAGGCGCAGGACCAACGGCTTAACGTGCTTTCCGAGGCACGGGGGTGTCACACCGCCGACTTCCAAACTCAGGGCTGTTACTGAGAAGTTCCTAATGGAAAAACTCAATAACACTTTGCCCAACCGAAATATTGAAGGTCACAATTCCAACTTTTTTTTTACGAATAGAAGTTTTTTTATGTTATAACACCTCTTTAGATACGACCCCTGTCCCGTTGCATGCACCCGTAAGCATAATGTTTTGCGTGCGTTACATTGGGCACTACCGCAAACAGCAACTTTTCACACTAAAAGTCGTTTCCCAGCAATTATTTTTGTAAATTTTTGAAATGTCACTTAGTTTGATATACAAAACGAGTAGCTGAAAGATAGCTGCCAACTACTCACCTTGTATTATTATGAAGACATCAACTTCAAATAAACTGTACACACATAACACAACCTTAAAATCACCTGTAATCCCCGAGGGGTTAGGCAGAAGTGTACCCCTAATCCACCCACATTTTACCAGATATCTTTAAGTCCCATGTGTAATAGGTAGCGACCCTATTGCCATCCACCGGGCACAAATCATAACTCCGGGCTGATCTTGAGAAATTCCTGATGGAAAAAGGGCAAAAACACTTTGTCCGACCTAGGAATCGAACCCAGGACCTCATGCTCAGCAGTTTTGTTTGCGACCACTAGACAAACGGCAGTTAAAGTGCACTGTTGCACATTACCTATTAATTTTGTCTTGCAGCAATCGAAAAGAAAATCGGATAAGCAAAGTTTTTCCAAGCTTTATGATTACAATCACATATTCTTACAATCAAATGAGAACGCGACTAACTACACCATTATTGTTGAAATATTTAGGTCAATCGAAACTCCAACTCCAAACTTCAAACTCCAAATTACAGTGATGATGACAAACTAATGGACGACTTTCATGAACTTTCGATGTCACGAAGACATGACAATACTTTTCCATAATCGAAGGAACATATTTTACGTCATCCCCTCCGAGGTGGATGATATCAATATTCCGTCCCCCTAATCCCCCTCGATCCACGAGTTGGATAAGTTTTGAAGCACGTCTGTGAGTACCCAATATATATTTTATTTGTTTACAAGTCTGTGTCTACAAAACTTTGGGAAAGACTCAAGATTGTTTGCTGTTTGTAGTACTTATGTCCACATTACGTTGGTATTGGAGATCTAGTTTTGGAATTGGAGAGATGTCGTATATAGGTGGGTACCTGTTTTAATAATTGAGGGGCCCGTGGTTAAATAATATCAGCCGCACAGGTCGATCGATCAGGTTAAGCTACGCTTGCCGCGGTTGGTCTGTGGATGGGTGACCATCTTTACATACCGAGACCCCTCCGTGCCTCGGAAAGCACGTTAAGCCGTTGGTCCCGGCTGTCATTCGTAGATCTTTGACAGTCGTTACGGGTAGTCAGAAGCCCGAAAGTCTGACAACCAGTCTTACCTAGGGGTATCGTATTACCCAGTAACTGGGTTGTGGAGGTCAGATAGGCAGTCGCTCCATGTAAAATACTGGTATTCAGCTGCATCCGGTTAGACTGGAAGCCAACCCCAACATAGTTGGGAAAAGGCTAGGCAGATGACCTGTTTTAATAAATGCGAAAGTGAATTTGTAAGTCACTTGGGAACGGTCCCAAGTGACTTACAAATTCACTTTCGCATAATCTCTCCATAAGCACGTGCTTACGGACACACAAACCACGGTATCACGGTAGTCACGGCATAACTAAGAATCAAACAGACTAGATGAAAGACAAAGAAGTATTTGGTACTTTGAATTTTCCATCGTTTAGTAGTTAGTAAGTGTTCGTTCTGGGATATAAAATTAACTATTTAAATAGGTACTATAAACCTATTTGGTGCCTACATGCAACCTCGGCAAGTCAGTTACTGGCATGAAATACGAGACCCGGTACCGTGAAGCTCGTAGAGAGCTTCACAGTACCTAAGCCGATATTCTACCTAATGTACTAGGCCTTTTGTGTGATTGTCCTTTTGAGTTCGGAACAGCATCCCATGCTCACCTAATAATTGTTTTGCTAGCAATACATAATTTCTAAAACTTGACATTTAACCCTGTAATCCCTGAAGGGTTAGACAGAGCTGTTACTATAGTTAGTACACCTACAGTTATGTTTAAGTCCCATGTAACAGGGAGCGAGTCTATTGTCATCAACCGGGCACAAATCCAGACACCCGACTGCTACTGAAAAGTTCGCGAAGGAAAACACAATAACAAAATCCATAATAAAATCCATAAAAATCCATATCCAATAATAAAACAAATAAACAAAATAACAGTTATAGGCAAGTATTGTTAAATGATATGAGCTTTTTTTCTATTGAGAAATTCTTGATGGGAAAATCCAACAACACTTAACACGACGTTGGGCGTAAAAATGAGTTCAGCAATAGCACTGAAAACCACTAGATCAACTAGGCAGTCTATAATTTATCTATTTCCTCTGCAGTGCAAACAATCACATCATAAAGAATATTCCTTAAACTCAAGAAAACTCAATAATATCAATCCACACTTGCAACTCGCTTTCATGTCAATGGTTTTATATCCACAAAATATTACACCGATGATTTACCGCTGCTCTCAAAAATTGAGTTCTTGATGTAAAAGCATGCACTTTCCAATCAAACGAACAGTGATCTATTCACAGATCCGACTTTTACAAATTGATGAAGATTATTATACAGCTATGTTTCTCGATATTAAGTCCATCATTTAATATTGCATATGTATCAAGTTGCTGCAAAACATTTCACTTTTTTGGTACTATTTGTATTTTGTGTTTCACGTTCTGTTAAAAATATTAATAGATCGAAGTTGTTTAACGCGGCTTGCGCTACGAGTAAACTGGTAGAAATCGTTACGTAACGAAAAAGCGTTATGCCCCCTCCATACGAGTTTTACAAGAGTGATAGTTTTCATGGTTTTTGAGAGTGGAGAAATGTAAAACCCAAGATTGCGGCTGCGAAATTTTTCAAAATTTTCCCCATGGGCGTCGTTGTCGTAGTTTTAGAGGGTGCAGCCGATAGTGAGGTCAAAATGAAAATCCAAGATGGCGACCATTTTGTGAGAGTCAAATCAAAGTGTAATGTAATGAAAATAATGACATGTTGATGTTGGCGATAAATAGAAGACGATGGAAGATGTACGAGAAAGACAGTGACAAGAATAAAATGATTAAAGTAAGACCATGACGATTATACAGTGTTCTTCACTAGACAATAACTGTGAAGATTAATTATAATTTGTATACATCTAACTTTCCACGTTTAGCATTGTCCTGTCATTACCCCAATTTATTTGGCATTTATTTTCGAAAATGGTCGATAAATTTCATCCTACAATTTTTAACTGTTTGATGTTTTAGAAAATTTGGTTACATCAGAAGGTGTGTAGTATTAGGTATCCAATGAGGTAGCAATAAAATACGTTCGATTTGAGAGTTTAGAGAAGAGTGATATTTAGAGAAGTTTTTCAAAAATACATAAATAACAAAATTAATAAGCATTTATTTCAGAATTGCTGAAAAAGTGTCATACTATCAGGTCCTGGAAGGAATACGTCAAATTAAAAGTCACCCTGTATACATCCACATTCAAACTCAAAACTTTCCTTACAACATTTTCATGACTTTTCAATTCTTAGTCCATTATTCCCTCTCATTCTTACCTGAATATACAAACATCTCAATGGCCAGTATCCACGTACTACATATGAGTCCGTAGATTTGTTTGCAAGATCCGTCATTCAGGCCATCGTTCATATTATGTAGGTATGCCCACAACCTACATCATGACATTCTTCGCGGTAGGAAATTGGGGCTCCTGAATGAAAGGGCTATTCTTGTACCGTAATAAGATTAAGGGAGCTTGTCTATTCAATGAATAATGTGTATTGTTATTGTGAAAATTTTTTTGCTTAAATTCTGACTCATTTGTAGAATTAATATTCCAGACATCGACAAAGAAAATTTTTTGTAAGGATATTGATGAAATGTGTGATACGAATTGATTTGAATCCGGCCTAGCACGAAGTAAACGTTATGTTATTTAGTTTAAAGACTTTTCATATCTATGTGTTGTGTTAATTGTGCTTGCCGCTATTGCATTTTCAGTCAAAAAATCGTTCGAATTTACAAAATACTACGTTCAGGTGCACGCCATTCTCCATTGGTTTAGGTATTTAACTAAAGGTAAACAAATCGTAAAAAGGGTTTTCTTTATACACGACACTTTCTTGTTTAAAAATACGTTATAATCAATTTAAAATTATTTTTGATTTTTTAAATAGTTTCCTCTTTTTAAGCTATTCTTCGTTGATGTAACTGCTTGAGCACAATTTTTTAGTTAGATTTTGTCATTTTTATATTGTAAAGAGCAGGGCTCGGAAACCGGTTGAAATTCTTAACCGGTTACGGTCATTGACCCCAAACCGAAATCGATTTAGGTTAAGGTTTGCACTTTACCGGTTTTTACCGGTTTTTGCGGGAAACCGGTTTTTCATGAATTTTGGTTTTGGAAGTGAAAATTAACCGGTTAAACACCCCCCGCCCCCTAACTAAGCAAGTCGCAACATGAATCTACCCGCACCATTTAAGTTCTCCGGTTGTATTTGACGTCCTCAGATCAAACATTTTTTTTCCTAATGTTTTCTGGGGTACTAAATGTACTAATGTCACTATAACTTGTTATACTGTAGGTAGTCTGTGGTGTACCATTTTTCTGATATCGACTTCTGGGACTTCCTGTGCACACGTGTAAATATCATTGTAGTGCTGTACTTCTAAATTAATGTAACAACTGAACAAAAATTACAGAACATTGCTTTTGGATTTCAGTGGTATATAAACCAGTATAGTCTGGCCTCTTATTCTATGGAAATTCCGCACTACACCAGGCCAGTTCAAGGTAAAACTATTACCACCGACGACGTGCAGTACGACTGAACCTAAAGCCGTTTCCGCATAGGTAAGGAATCAGCCGTACGTATTTTAGAAATTCATCTTTAACATTCTTTCTCAAACGGTAACGTTTGAGAAAGAATGTTATTGTTGGTTCGACATTCATTTGCTTGCATCTCCGATTTTATAGAAACTGAACCTTCTCCATTTATTTCATGATACATTGTGGAAGTCGTTACGGCGAAATTTATGATGGCAATCATTAATATCGTATCAATCAACTGTTTTATAACGTCTTATGTTATTTAAGATGCCACTGAAGTGTTCGATTTGATATTTATGAGGTACTATTTACACACCCTGCGCTATAAATATTTTAAGTATTCACGCAAAATAGAATAAATGTTTTAGCTACCATAGTACATACCATACCGGTTGAAGAAATTGAGAAATACAGTACTGCGGTAACCTACTCTCTACTCTGACTACACTGGTCTCTTGAGGAGCGCTCTAGCTCCTCAAGAAATAATCGCTCCGAATGATGAATTTTCCCACCAAATTCGCGTTTGGACGTGGACTTGAGGACACTATCAAATCGCCCGTAGGAAGAAAGGAGGGTATGATCGACAAACAGTTACATGAAGCTTTTAAATAAATCTTTACATACAGATTCAGATTTCCAATAGGCGATATCCGTACACACTTCTACAGCGTTTCGTCTTGCCGTCTTAAAGTTATCCACACGTACAACTTAATTTCCATACAAACCGATATTGTAAGCGTCCAGCGCCCATATCACAGGCCCATATAGTGCGGACACTTCTACAAGGAATTGGTCAGTATCCAACGGCTTTTGGGACAAACCTGGCAGGAATAACGAGAGTGGCTTCCGCCAATTACGCTCAAATATCGACATTGCACGTTGCATATCGCCTCCGAACATATATATGTTCTGTTCATATGGCCTACTATAACTGCCTCGGAGCTTAATATCGAATGCAGCGTAGTTTCTAATGGTGCCGCAAAGTTTGCAATACCATAAATAAGGAGGACTGTGTTGGATAGTATTGCAACTGTAATTAAACTCAACAACATTAGCTGACTGGTACTGCTCTTGGAACTTAGTGCTTTATTATTGGTATTGCTGTCTCCCAAGTGTTTTGCTGCTACAGTTGCTGTTTCAGGGATGTGAAACATTCTAACTTTGCTTATAAGCTCGACAACAGCATGCGGCGGTACTGACTTCTATCAATTGTGCTTGTTCTCAAATCTACTTAGCGTTTTTTTACGCGTTGCTTCTTCAATTCGCATTTAAAACACTTGATTTGGAAAAGCTCTTAGCGGTTAGAATACAAGTGCAATAGTGCTTGAATAACTGAAACCAACTTTACGAGTTCTCCTCGCACTGAACTATTTTCCTTGATTTATTCGTTTTTAATTCGAAATTATGCCGAGTTTATTTAACTTCTCACTTCATGTTTTAAATGGAGTTCCAGACTGCGTTTCTGTTTGTTTTGGTGCATTTTTTGTTTGAGTTGGTGATGGAAATAGTGAATGATTCACCTGATGCTTAGATATAACTTCTGCCTATTTTAAGGTTACATCCAGGCAGCTAGAGCTTATTGGAGGCAGAAATAGATATCGTAGAAGAACTTAGAACAGATATTGTTTACAAGGAGCAGAGATGATGTCGAAACTAAAAAAATACATTCTATAAAAAAAAAAACCTTGGTCTTTCTAAGTCATGCCAGTACTTCAATAGCCTTGAATTGATATCATCAGATGGTATCATGTCATTATTTGTGGGCGAATTATTTTAATTGTGTATTACTTGTTGCACATAATATAAACGCCATCAACAGGTACCCCATTATTATTGTGTAGCTATATTCAACCAGATAAACACAGGGATAGCATAATTAGAGAGGGTTTAAGTCAGACTTACCAATGGAATGAAATGAGAGAGTATAATTGGAATACCACAAGCTGTGTCGCGAACTGAAAGAGGCACACAGACATCAATAGAAAGAAAATAAAAACATGGCTTTGGTAAATGCCGATCACGGAATAATGATATCCAGATAGACGTCAACGTATAAACGTGACAAAAACTGTTTCAGTGATGTAGGACAGGACTGGATTTTTAACAGATATTGATTTAGCTGGAAAACTCATTTGCGTAGGTTCATTTTCTAACAGAGCTGTGACTTTTTCTACGTACGTTTGTCGAGCATAACTTTTACGTTTGAAACCACAAACGGTCCTTAGTTTTTCAAATAAATCGAGATGGAATTGTCTCTAACGACCGAGCATTGTATTCGAGACTACCCATGTAGTTTGAAGATTGCTACAATGGCACATAATGATTCATTGTTGGCTTTGTCATACATCATTGTCGTTACAGCTTAAGCATAGGGATAATTAGATATCGGGCTGGTGATATCTATTTTTGCACATGGGATTGATCATTGACAGATATAGCAAACGATCAAAACGTACTGCGAGTAATAATGGCGCTTAGAAAACCAATTAGTCATCGAAAGATTTGATTGTTATTTAAAGAATTTATTACTCACATACTTTCGTAAATTGCTTACAGTTCCGTGTAACTACGATGCCAAATTACGACGAAAACCAATTGCGTTACATAACTATGAACATCTCCGTTAAAATAGTTTTATCAATTGTAATTATCTGAATAAAATATTCTGTCGCTATTTATACATTTATTTACACTGAGATAACTATAGATTTTTATTTTCTATCGTCTATCACTAAGCTATTTCAGAGATTTTGTGGTTTGGCGCCAGACAGCGTTCGTTTTCGCTAGCTTTGATGATCTCGCTAGGTCTATTAGAATATCGATGGTTTTTTATGGCTTCTGTAAATTTTTCATTACGTTAGACTTTTCTTACTTGTACTAAAGTATATTCAATATTTAGAATGTAATTAAGAATGTATAACAGTCTACAATCTATTGTGAAAAATTACTTTGATGATTTTATTTAGTTTTAGTTTAATACGAGTGCAATAAAATGTACGATGTGTCTAAACTTTCCACACATACACAAACTACTTCGTACCTGTGGATTCGATTTACCTTTTCATGTATTAAATGTAGCATCTGGTTTTCTTCTAGCTTAATCTGAAAACGTCACCTATGGACCGCAGCTAAAGACGTCTTCAGTTCTTCACGTCATCATTATTGACATCTTGATTGTTTATAACTAGCTTCTGCACGGGGCTTCGCTCGCGTGGATGTCGGAAATTATCCCACAGGAATGTGCTACCGGGAAACAAATCTAAAAACCGCTTATGTCCTTCCCCAGGGTGCCATCCTTGCCAAATTATATCGAAATCCGTTCTGTGGTTTACAAAGGTGTAGAAAACATTGATTTCGACGAGTGCTGTACTTTGTTAAAATGAAGCAAAATCCACCCAACCAATCAAATACATATCTGCAGCCATAGGTAGTCGTGAAGCTAAGGTTCAGTTAAAAATTACACACACAACTCACGCCAAAATTGAGCTCCAAGCGAAGGGAAACGTTTTACTAAAACACGCTTTGACTGCCGATTCCACGATCGGAAAAACAAGTAAAAAAGTTGAAGCAATGTGGGACATGCTCCAAAGCAAAACCTAAGTGTGGTCAAACATTTTATAACGAGTTTTTTAACTAATGCTATCAACTAGAAATTTGGAATTGTTTTAGATGACGTTTGCCCAACTATTTTGTAAATAAGAATTTTTTTTTTTTTTTGCAACAGTGAACGAAACGGGGTCTTAAAAATTCGAAGTGGGGCTACTGGGGCATGCGGGGTATCATGAATGTGAAACAGTGCTGTTTGCATATTCTTGAAATTAAAAAAAATAGCGTTCCCCCTTTATTTCCGATGTTTACATAGAGAAAAATCTATGTGATAGAAGTTTATGTGAATATTACAGGAAAAATAAAAGGATGTCTCCAAACAGCACACTATTTCAGAAAAAAAAAGAAAATTTAATAGATAATGTTCGGTGCGTGAGTCCGATTCGTTCTTGAGCGGTCGATTCTGTAAAAATCTCACCGTGAAATCATAAGTGAAGTGAGCACTTAATAGTGTTAATCCCTAGCGAATGACAGCTCACTCCACGCTCACTTCACCCAAGCTTTCACGGTGAGATGGTTACAGAATCGCACGACAGGACACTATTTGTGAACAAATCAAGCTCAACATCGGGATTTTAAGCATGTCGAATGTTCAATATGGTGTGCCGGAGCAAAGCATATTGAACATTCGACAATCTCTTAATATATTTTGCGTATAGATAGTTTTCACAACAGATAGTATATATTATAATATACACAAAACGACTTAGACTAAATTGGTTTTGTTAAATGGTGTTCCAATCAAAGCTATCGCTGTTCACAGCTGGGCATAGGCTTCTATCAATTTGTGTCACCACCCGGATCTCAGTGTTATATTGGTTAGTGAGTTGTTTAGTAGGCATCTATGCAACACAGTGTGTTAAAAAGTCAATGCCACCAACCGACCCGTGGTAATTAATCTGTCATGAATAAGACACGCTCTTTTAACACTTTGTTGGAAGACCCACTGCCATCACGTGACGTGAAAATGTGACAATTTGTAAGTAATTTTTTGTCAAATATGTTGCGTTGTCAGTTGTATTAAATTGAACCCTGATGGCGAGTGGTCTTCGCCGCCAATAGACATTTGTAATACCAGTGGCTTCGCAGGTCCGTTAGCATCCAAGAGAAAAAATTTAAATGTCTCATGTAGCTATCTGTAATTACAATTATCCATACCATTCAAACCGAAATATAGCAATGCTGGTTGGTGACAGAAATAGGTAACGTCGTAGTACCTACTCTCATGAACGAATTCACAAAGAGCCCTACAAAGATTCCACATGACATGAATATGAATAAACCGTCAACTTTCAAAACATTCTGGGTTCAATCGTTCCATCGTAGACCTCATCCATCAGGCGAGAACGAAGACAAGCGGCCATTTCAAATAAAAAAAAAAAAAAAATACAAATACTTACTTGATAAATAATAGTATGCCAGTCTTCTCGATTTGTCTGAAGATTCCCTTCCAGGATGCCAGCATGCAGTACTGCTGCTTGAGGGTCAGGGGTGACCGAGGATCCGAAGGTGGCGGCGGTCGGTCTATGGCATCATGGTTGTTGAACTCCGAAGATGCCAACTTGGTTAGTTTGCAACCCATTGTAGAAGCTTTTTAAAATCACAATGTCCAATATGGCGACTATTGTTTACACTGCTTTTGTTTTTTATTTTAAATTTGGAATAGGCAGTTTTGTTTTGTTTTTCACTGTTATTTTTTTGAATTTAGAATTCAATCAGCGAAACAGTATTTTTTTATTGTCTCGTATTTTTATTATTTCACGTCACTTTTGACACTTTTTTTTATTTGTAGTTTTTAAACAACTGTTTTTTTCCACAAAAAGCCACTGTGCACAAAAACCTGTTAACACTTAATTAATAAATCAAGCGGTTAGTATAACAAGCGTCGGTTAAGACTACCGGGTACCGACACCGGTGCGAGTATCCGAAATCGCTCTTCGAAATCAAATGCAATAAATTGTTTGTCTGTTCTAAAATTAGAAAAAAAATATCGTTCTGCGCGTCTTTGAGTTGGTACTGAATAACTCTTTTTTTTTAAATTATGCCAACTGTTTTTGCTGGCAGATTTATAATAGATGTAAATTTACAATGACAATAAAAACAAAACTGAAATATCTACGCTTGATTAAGTTACCTTATTACCTGAACAGTTGAACAACTAGTGTTGGAACTAAGATTGTAGGCAGATGTCAAAAACTAATAAACGCTCTTGTTTCCAATAATTAATAAATCATAATTATAATATCAAACGATCGCGCACTATTAAATATCAATTAGGACCACCACTAAAACTCATTATATTGATAATAACGACGTTTAGTTATTTTCCATCGCACAATAAACTAAATTATATTAATAAATAGCACATTTATTTGACTAGTTTAAACGAGGACTATACTTTTTCAAACTGAGGCTAAGGAACTAAGACGTAGTGATGGGAAAAATATCAGTTATTTTTTTAAAATAAAAATAGCGGCAGTAACTTTTAGTTCTGTTGAATGTATTTTTTTATTAGATGGTTTATGATTGGCTATAATAAAAGCATTGACGTGACAGACATAGTGACACAAATAGCCGTAATTTTGCATGGACTACGTGTTATTTTCTTAGGTACATACTTTATCTAAGGAGTAAGTATCTACCAGTAATTCACAAATCTTCTCGGCCCTAGTACCCCTCCAAATCCTAGATTTCTCCTAAAGAAGTCTCTATATTTAAATACACCTAGTAAAAGTGGTCATCAATTTTGTGACGGGAACCAACCTTCACTACATAGAGAATATGACAAATAATATGATATTTTGAAGATGATAAAATCAGAAACGGCACGTGTACGACACGACAACGATTCCCGGCCAAATTGCCGCATGTAATACGAAAGTGTGACTCTAATGTGACACTATGATCCGGTTTCGATAACGGGTTTATTCCCATAAGCGTGGAATCTATTGTTAACGAACCGTGAAAGGTAGAATTGAGTGAAATTCACAATTTTTGGAGGATTTTATTGGCATTTTCAGGCTCGTTATATTGATTTTCAGCTTCAAAACATTTTGATGTTGGTTAATTCGGATAACGGTTTTTTTTCGGTTGAGAACATGTTTCTCGGTTCTTTCAAGAAATAATACACACTTAAGTAATATTTTGCGGGTTAAACAAGGTAGTGGCAGTAGGCTGGCAATGTTTGTCGAAGGACCGATGGCCGGTGGCGCAGACCAGTCCTGGAGTGGAGGCCGCGTATCGTCAAGCGTAGTGTGTCCAGGATCCCAGCTAGATGAACCTACGAACTTGAAAAGGTGACTAGAGCCGACTAGACAAGGAAGGTGTTGTGGCGAATCCTGGGACCTATGTCCAGTAGTGGATACTGAGTACGAAAATATTGGATTTGGGATTATGTTTTTCCACATTCTTACGTTTAATTTACAAATGGTCGCCGATCGGCCAGGAAATAGCAATTATGTATCTATGTAACACATAACTGTTCAATGTAGCTGTCCAATGCCTCGACACCACAATACAAATTGTGGAATAAACCGGAACGGCATTCAAAATTTGCATACTCAATATATCCGGAACCAATTTCAAAAGTGTTTTCATGTCAAAATTTTGAATAAATAACGCATTAAAATATTATATTACAGTTATCTAGCGTTATTATCGCGAAAATAATTGCCCATCACTATTCAAACGAGTTACCCATACAATTTTGTCTGTGCAATTGTATGATAATGTTACTTCCATAAACGCAATTATGGTAAGTGGACGTCACTATCTTTACTTAATTATTCGCACGGGATTATCAACCTTATTTCCCAGTAATAAAGGTCACGTATTGAAGATGGTATCGTATGAGTTGTCATGAATGATCTCATAAAGGTATGGTGACGATATTCTCTATGTAGTGTAGGTTATGTATTTCTTTTGTTTTAGTGATGAATGCAAGCGATAAGGCATTGTCTTTTTGGGTGCACAGTGCACTATATGTGTTCGTATGATGGTTAGACAATGGTATAGTAATGTTTGACTTACCTACTTTCAAGCTATTGTAGTCTTTACGTTCGAGCAGAAAAGGGTGTTTTTGGTGTGACAGTTTTCGGTTTGTGACCTGATTAAAATCTTCACGCTGATGTTAAAGTTATTTTTCACTTCGAAGTGCTTGTTTTGGAAGTTGTTTATTTTTTTTTTCTATGCATTATCATCATCGGCAGGATTGTTATACTCGTAGCCACTGCTGAGGATAGGACGTCTCCTCCCTTTACTGACATGTTTCCCTGGTCTGTGCGCGTCCGAATAATACTGCAATAATATGTGAACGGTAATCTCTGCAACCACAGCTCCTATTTACCAGCAAATATCAGCGCTGTGATACCTATTTTTTTTTTTTTACAATTATCGCAGCATCATGCTGAGATAAGAGACTTTTTGGCCTCGCACAGGTCTTCCTTTTTTCTTTTTTTTACTAGTTAGTTTTAGTCTTAGATAAACTTAAAAGCTTTTATGTTTTTTTATGTTTGTATTTCCTGTGCGTATCCCAAACAAAATATTTTTCTTTCTTTCAAAATATATATGTATAATATATATTTTTTTTTTTCAAAAAAAATCTTTATCTGTTTGAAAAGTACATTATTCCAGACGGACATATGCTACACATACATTGTATTTTATTTAAATATGTACAAAAAAGAATAACTATCTTCACATGTAAATTGCAACCATGTCAAGCCGGGCACCCTAAATAGTAATATCTATATTATAAATGTGAACGATATAAATAGATAAACCCAATTAATTTTCAAATAATATTTATTTCAAATCAAATTAACACTTTATTACACCGACCTTATACGTTTTATTACATACAACACATTCATTGCTTATTTCAATTCTTTTATAAATACAACTTATTTACTTAAGTAAGTACTTATTACAATAATAACGATCGTACATACAATACTTATAATGGTTTTATAACAATTATTAACTTAGAAGAATTGGTTGTCCGTTTATTTCAGCTTAGTAACTTATGGAGGGGTTTTCGCCGTGCGGTTGGTCGCTTACCAAATCGCCTCACAAGCCGAATCGCCACCCCATTTACACAGGTCGATAAAAATCGCAGGTGACTAGTTCATTATGCATCAAGAAGACGACCTTCGTGCGGCGGGCGATCGCCTGCGACTGAGCATTTTCACGGTTGATTTTAAGTCACCCGCCGCAAGACAAAAGTCGAAACCTACTCTTAAGATTTTCCATACACAGCTGCAATTGCTGCTGTTTGATTTTATTGGTTGAATACGAGGATTTTGGCTACGTTGTACCTACGTATTCGTGTTTGTGCAGATTGATACATTTTTCTTTTTTTTTTTTCTTCTAGATGGTCTGGTAACCGATTGCAAGAAAGTTACAGAAAAAAAGGTTTGGTTTATTACAAAATAATAGGACTTGATTGAAGAACAAGAGAAATAATGGTTAGGGTGCTTTTAAAAATGCGCTGCCTCTTGGATCTACATAGTAGCAGAACATTTTTTTGCTCAATAACTAGGTTTTATGATGGCAAAAACTGACTAATTTGAAGGTGCCTTAGAACATTATTACACACAAAACACCTTCAGAAAATGGACAGAACAGACAATTGGCATCATAAGTTTCCATGTTTTTTAAATCGTAACACATATTCAATATCCCATAAAAAATTATGTGGCATTGAGCTGTATGTATCTAGAGTTGTTAATACTCCCCAGAGAACAGAGAATAACCTACCGAATACACGAAAACACGCATGAAAATTCGATCTCGTTTAGTAAAAGCAGATAGTAACAACAATAAGTACGCACGTACAGACATGCCTCATTATGTAGTTAGCTTTGTTTATTTTGCGCGAAAATTAAACAACTAAAACCGTGGGCGAGTTTCGAATATAAATCTTGGTTTTGTTTGTATGAAATTGATCGTTTGCTTTCAAACAAGATAATATCTACAGAAGTGGGGTAATCTAAATCAGAATATATTTTGGGACCACACAAGGCGACTTTTAGTGGCCTTAAAATTGCCCATCTGCACAACAACGTTAGATTAGTTTGCTGGAATTCTGTTTGGCAATGAAATTGGGATACGATCTCGTGCATGTATGATTGCAGTTTTTATTTCGGGTAGGTAGGAAGGAAGTTCTTCTTTTCTTTCGTTCTTCTTAAAATTTCTGACTGTCAAATATTCACAA
The DNA here is from genome assembly GCA_949629135.1 of Eremobia ochroleuca. Lineage (NCBI taxonomy): Eukaryota > Metazoa > Arthropoda > Insecta > Lepidoptera > Noctuidae > Eremobia > Eremobia ochroleuca. The sequence continues at coordinate 19,571,995 of OX451398.1, forward strand.
TCTGACAGTTAGCTAAGGTTTTTGTCAATTCAGCAGTGCGACTGAAACGTTGCGCGAGGGCATCGCAACGCATTTGACTACCAAGTGGTGTCTAGGACGCACCACCGAATTGATTTTGTATTACGGCTGTATCAATCTATGTCATTGTTAAACACTGAGAAATTCCACTATCATCTGGCGTGGCATAGCTGTATAGTAAAGAGTTTATTACACTCGTTTGATAGAAAAAAAATGATATTTAAAATTAAAAGGAGGTTTCTAACCAAATGCGTACAGATAATTTGGGTTACCATTCAGTGTAGCGCTACTGTGGCGTAACTTTATCGCTACAAAAAGTCGCAGAGTATATGGCCTTTTCTGTTATATTTTGCTCTATTATCGGCACGAAGATAATATACACGAACGGTTATTGCCGTGGTAAAAATCAAAACCAGTAAGTAAGATTTACTTTGTTTACCAAAAACTGAAAATATCTTCTGCGTTTTCAACTGCCCATCCATAATTCGGTTTTAATTCTGGCAGCTGATAAATCTATATTTTCCTCAGTAGTCTGTATTCTTATAATATTTATTTTGGCAAGTATGTAAATATTTTGCCGAAATAGTCTCACGCACAGGTATTTTTGTGGGCTTTGCTGAGTGCTATATTATTTGACGTCATAACGTAAAAATAATTAACGTCATACTTAGCTCCTTGTAAAAAGATTTTATCAGATCACAGTCCGTCGTACAAAATGTCTGAACAATTGAATTTTGTGATCAAATTTTTTTCACATTATCCGCACATTTTTAGAGTTCCGTATTCAACAAGGAACCCTTATAGTTTCGCCATGTCGCCGTCCGTCCGTCCGTCCCTCCGTCCGTCTGTCCGCAGCTTAGCTCAGAGAATCTTAGCACTGGAAAGCTATAATTTGGCATGGATTATACTCGTATACATATTAATCACGCCGACAAAGTGGTGAAATAAAATTATGAAAACAACATTTTTTAAGGTAGGTACTACACGTAAAGCGGGGATGTTTTTGATTTCTCGTCTACCCCGTAGTGGTATCTGGATAGGTCTAAATAATGGATAGGTATAAAAAAAATCAGCTGTTCCCTACATTTATGTTCGTACGACTCGTCAAAATGTCAGCTGATTTTTTTTTCACGATTTCATTTTTGGTCCCATAGTAAAAGTGGTTTGTTGTCATGAGTAGAATCATGTGTTTAAGTATCGATCACTTCAATTACCAGTCACTCTATAATAACCTGAACAGCATAGTCATCTTGATGATAATTAAAGCCAGTGGCCAGTTAGTGGACACCTTTTACGTAAGTATCACACTAATATTATAAAGACGAAAGTTTGTGAGTGTGTGTGTGTATGTTTGTTACTTCTTCACGCTCAAACGGCTGAATCAATTTTGATGAAATTTGGCACACAGATAGTTTATAACCAGGATTAACACATATAATACTTTTTATCCCGATATTCCTACAGGATCGAGACTTTTGCTGGTGAAACCGCGGGGCGTAGCTAGTGTAAAATAAAACAGAGTAGATTTTTTTGTTTTTGAAATTTTTTAAGATCATTTACCTAGTATAGCGAGCTATGCTCGGTGTCTCTATAAAGGATAAAATCAGGAATTAAATTATCCGGAAAAGAACCGGAGCTACCGACATAGCTTGCAGAGTAAGCAAACTGAAGGGGCAGTGGGCTGGTCATGTCTGTCGAAGGGCCGATGGCCGGTGGAACAGACGATTCCTGGAGTGGAGACCGCGTATCGGCAAGCGTAGTGTGGGACGCCCCCCAGCTAGATGGACCGACAACCTAAAGAAGGTAGCTGGGGTAGACTGGATGCGGAAGGCGGTGGACAGGGGGTTGTGGCGCAGTCTGGGAGAGGCCTATGTCCAGCAGTGGACTGCGATAGGCTGAGTTGATTGATTGATTGACCTAGTATAGTTGAAAATGCATGAACCGAAGTAGATTAATAACTTTAAAGTGGTGTAAAGACTAAGTAGTCAAATCATTTCATGTTACATTCAATAAACCTAGGTTCGCCATAATCGGCGTATACTATTAGTAGCAAATTAATTGACTTTGCAACTAATAAGGTGATGTGTTCCAGTGTCATATTGTGATATTATCCAAATAACCCAGTAATTGGAATTATGATTGGATTCAATTCAGGTGGTGATGTAATAATCAGGTGGATGATTATGTTATACCCGTATACAGGGTTAAATTAAATTAGCTAGCGAGACTGTGTTCCCCGAAGACTAAAACCTCGGTGTCCTCAAATCTCGAATGAATAGGATACCTTTAGGTCAGCTTGTACTTAAGTAAGTTCTGAGTTCAGCTACATGATAACTAACTGGACAAGTTTCTTCAAAGCTGTGTGGTTCCATCCTAAAAAGACCATCTCAGACAAAAATCTGCATTATATGGCCTCACCAAAATTATGCCTGGACTTCAAAAGAGACTGCAAAGAATGACACCTCTAAGTTTTTCCAGTCTTTTTTCTCAGAGTAGTCGTATAGGAAACACCGAACTCATCTAGTTTTAAAACGTTATTTGTTTTGACGTCTCAAATGGTTTTTATGATCCAATTTACAGAAATAAATATAATTAATTATCATCAGTTAAGTATTTGCTTAATAAGCGAAATATATCAATACATGTGAATCAATGTAAAAATAAAACTTAAGGAAAAATACAGCAGACAGTTAAGATATTTATGATGTTTTCACCCTAATGATTTGTCTTGGCCTTGGGCTGTAAGATTTATGTCGTTTCTTTTTCTTGGTTACTTAATTTTGGCTCAGAAAAAGCGTCTGTGTGTTATCCTAACCGAAATCCATATTATGAGAGGTTTTGATAATTTAATTACCTGCAACATTTTTTTGGAATCTGTCTCTTGCTTTACTTTATAATTCCCTTCCTTTCCAAAAGCTACTTTGGTATTATTTTCAGCCATTTTATTTTTCTGTTATGTAAATAAGCTACTTGTAAAAAGCTAACAAAACAGTCGCAATTTTAAGTTGTAAACTTGCAACTAAACGGAAAAAAATACAGAGTGGCACTTCAAAAAGTTTGCATAGCATAGTTCACCCAAGTTGAAATAAAAGGACGAACCTGACCGAGTTTGAAGGAAAACTTTTAATGTAGCTTGCTATAACTCATTATTTACTACAAACAGAGTTTTAAACGGACTTTTTAAACATTTTAACATTGAATTTTTCTTTTTTGAGTCAAAAGAACTTTGCACAATTTTTATACATATTTTAGAGGCGTACAAAATAATGTTTTTGTATGAAATACGAGTATAAGTGAAAAATTTAAGTACTGAAATGTACTACTTATTTTTCTTTTTATAAGATTGTTTCAGAAAATATACATGTAGAGTGGGATTGTATAATATTATTATTATGTATGTTTATATTTTTGTGCATAGAGGTATTCTGAAAATTCTTAAGAAATTAGCACAAAAAATATTAAAAGTATAACCTAGTAAATATACTGTTATGTGCTCAATATTTGCGCTTTCAATTCAAATTAATGGAAAACATATATTCCGTGTAACCAACAAGTTGATAAAAATAATAACTACAATAAATTCTTGAATTTAAAACTTATGCTAATTATTACAACATTCACGCACGGAAGACGCAATTTAACAATAATTATGCCGAATTATTAAATTTTTAAATAATAAACCATACAATAGTTGGTCCAGCCAACAATAAGGACGTTAAGAAGAATATCATTAGAAATAAATAATGATTATCATTAAATTAGTACTAACAAGCGTTTTGCGACATTTAAAAAAGTTATTTGGTTTAAAATTCCTTAATTTAACACACATGTTTTTTACTATTTTTATCTACATTTTGTTCCTATTATTAAAATGATGTTTCTATTCAAAAAAGCGCTCTAATACTCAGTTAATGTTCCCTTACTAAACTGTTAGTCCCATTTTATACTAAACCAGTCTAAATACAGACGAGCGAAAAAGAACAGTGACAACTATACACAATTATAGAATTATTCACATTATACACATAATTCACGATGCATTTAAAAACGTCTGTACACTTCACTATTTAAAATCTCATTTAAATTGACATTAATTTATTCGCAGCAGTATTTTTGAATCTTTGAATTTGGATTGAATGTCCCAATTTTAAGGTTTCCAATATGGCTGCTGCTCGTCGGTTATTTTCCAATAGAAGACTAATGTTTTAGTCGTGGTTTTGTTAAGGTTTCTCAGTTCTGTTATGTGTTATTTGTTTCTGTACACGGCTGAGCTCACGTGGCATGCTTGCCAGCGGCCTCGTAGCCTTCTATGAGCGTTTCTAGTATGAATTTGATGGTAATTTTGTAGATGTTTTCCACGTTTGGTGTATAACGGTCCCCCAAAGTCGACTCCACGGCTGCTAGGAACGGTGCTTCGATTTTCTGTGAAAAAGAAAGATGATGATAATCCAAATTTAATTTCGATACTTTATTTTTTAACACGACAAAAATATGTAACATCGAAGATAAATGGCAACACCCACCCAGGTACCCACGTACATTTAAGAAAACCTAAAAAAATAACGTCTAAAAATACAGCTAAAGTGGCTCGCCCTTTGACCCACAAAACTCCATTGTCCAACAAAGGCAACACCTAAAAATAATTTATTTAACACTGAAAACATTTAAAACACGTCAATATTGGCAGGCCATAAACAAATTCATGGATTTTTCAAACGTGGATAAGTCAAAGTGTTAGAGGGCTTTCATAACCGGAAATGAGGGACGAGGGTCACTTCCGGAGTTCCAGAAAAAGACGGACTTGTAACAAGGGGTAAGCAAATACAGAAAGCCTGTGATAAGATAAAATACAGAAAACCCGTGCCAAACATAAAAAATAAAAACTTTGTACCAGCTCACGTTGTCACATAATAGAATATTACTCAAATAAAACGCATCTTAGCAGATCAACTAACCCCCCCCCCCCCTCCTCTCATGCCTCTTATTCTGCTGAATACGCCGGTCAGCTCAAAGTCAGTGTTCCCACTGACATGGGTCCTATTGTACTAATTGTATCTCAAGAAAAGGTGTTTTCTCTGTCCAATAATCATAGCAATAATTTATGGCTTGCAATGGTGTTTGTCAAATTCAGACTTTAGTTTACAATTTTTACACTTAATTCTTTGACGATCAGAGACACTATGAATACTAAAGGGATTTTACATGATTCTAGAATAGAAGAATATATACACTTTATTATGTACAGACGCCAGCACATCAAGCTACCCGAAACTGACAAATTTTCCCAATCAACTTTGAGCCTTATGCTTTAGCCATAAAGTTGAAAATCTATTAAAGAAGTTTGACAGATTGTAGTAGCTTGATGTGCTGGCGTCTGTACATCGTATAAATTACAGATACAATTGTAGAAATTTTACAAAGGGTGACACAATGTGTGTTCTGTTAAAGACAACCTTTGGATCACTCCAGACTTCATTTATCCGAGAAAGATGGAGTTTTCATAGCAGAAAATTTAGTGACATGATAAAGCGAATTTAAACGGAATAAAATTACTGCCTAATCGAAAATCAATCAATTTTAAAGCCAGTTGAAAGATGAAGTTTAATCCGGATTGCCTTTGCATTGATGAGAAAGCTTTATAATCTCCCGATTTCCTCTCAAATGGAAAAAGCTATAAGTATAATAATATTACGATATTGTAATTTAAAATTAAATGTGAGAATTATTCAGTCTGTTAATTGATATTAGACTTTGCAGGAAGGGCTCGTGGCTAAGTAATAACAGCCGTACGGGTCGATCGATCAGGTTAAGCTACCCTTTCCGCGGTCGGTCCGTGGATGGGTGACAGTATTTAAATACCGAGATCCCTCCGTGGCTTGGAAAGCACGTTAAGCCGTTGGTCCCTGCTTCTGGGTTCCCGGTCGGTCATTTGTAGATCTTTGACAGTTGGTACAGGTAGTCAGAAGCCAGAAAGTCTGACAACCAGTCTTACCAAGTGGTATCATGTTACCCAGTAACTGGGTTGTGGCGGTCAGATAGGCAGTCGCTCCTTGTACAATACTGGTATTTTTGGATCGTGTTCGAAACACAATACGAGTACGGCGGTCCAAAACAAAGATACCTGACGTGGCACAAAAGGCTGCCTGACTTAAATGGAGTCCCATTTAAGTTGGGCATCCTTTTGATCTTTGTTTTGGACCGCAGTATTGTGTTTCGAACACGATCCGTTAATCTGCCTGTCCGGTGCTTGTTGCCCAGTCGGGCAGGACATGTCTCTTGACAAACTGTGGGGCCAATAGCACAGAACTGGTGCCTGAGAGAGTTAGGCGGGGTGGCGATGGACCACAAAGGAGTTTCCACGAAAGATGGAAGGAGTGGAGGGAGGCCTTTGTCCAGGAGTAGAACAAAGAGGCAAAGGCTAGTGAAACTAAAAAAAACGGTACCCACCCAAAAATACTCGACTTTAAATCCAGGTATTCTTCTATGACTAGCCCCAACTTGGTGTATGTACCCAAAGAAGTTGTCCAAGTCGTCCAGACCCTTTATGCCTTCATCCAGCGTGTTCATGACGTTGTTGGCGTGTTCTGCTAGCTCCATCGAGTTGATTTGTTCTTCCTTCGTCCGGCATTGGCGGAATTTCTCGAACATATTTAGCAGATCTTGGTTTTCTTCGAATAATCTGGAAAAGAGAAGAAATAATGTTAATGAGTAATGTAGGCAGTTGCAGTGACGAAGGGCGAAAGTGTTTTTACGGGAAGCCGGTTCAAGTACCTTTACGTGTGAAATGTTTTTGTTGTGATGCAGAAAGGAATCTATAGTAAAATGAAGTCCCATCGCATCATAATTTAACTATCGGGGGAATGAATCAATCAGACTCAACACTCGCTATCCATATGATTATTAAAAAGCATTCGTTCCAGCTCAATTCCCTTTGAGGGTTGTTTACACTTGTATAAAATTCGCTGAAGCAATTACTACACATATACCAAGCAGGTTAAATGCTTCGTGATTTATACTGCATTCTTGTTCATTATAAATGTGAATAAATGATAAAATATAAGAGGGGCCCGTGGCTAAATAATAACAGCCGCACAGGTCGATCGATCAGGTTAAGCTACGCTTGCCGCGGTTGGTCTGTGGATGGGTGACCATCTTTACATAGCGAGACCCCTCCGTGCCTCGGAAAGCACGTTAAGCCGTTGGTCCCGGCTGTCATTCGTAGATCTTTGACAGTCGTTACGGGTAGTCAGAAGCCCGAAAAATCTGACAACCAGTCTCACCTAGGGGTATCGTATTACCCAGTAACTGGGTTGTGGAGGTCAGATAGGCAGTCGCTCCATGTAAAATACTAGTATTCAGCTGCATCCGGTTAGACTGGAAGCCGACCCCAACATAAGTAGGTTTGTACAAACACTTTTACATGTCAATCATATTTTTTTTAAACTAGACGAGGTCGGCGTTTCCTATCAGACTATTTTGAGAAGAAAGGCCGAAACAAACTCAGAGGTCACAGACTCTTTTGAAGTCCAGCCAATCTTGGTCAGATCATGTGAGGAACACGTAGATCGGTGTCGGTGTGCAAAAGTCTTTTGAAGAAAGAACCACACAGATTTGAGTAGACCTGATCAGTCAGTGCACACATTTGTCAGTAACCGTGCAGCTCAACTCAAAACCTCACGATTTGACGAACAATAACAAAGAAAGGACATTTGGGTAGGCCGCGTAAATTACTCAAACCGCCAGATCATGTCTAAAACTAAGTAAGAAGGAAAACAGAAAAAAGAAATGACCCACAAGTTAACATTCACAAAAAAAAAAAAAATGAAAAATACTTTTACACAGTAAATATTCATGTCATTGTATATATAAAATTCATCAAAGTCAATATGTATATTAAAACCCGGTCATAATCTTTGAGGATCTTTGAGGAGATTGGTGTCTGAAATAGTCTTTTGAGAAAAGAACCACACATATTTAGTGGACCTGTCCAGTCAGTGCACGTGTTTGTCAGTAACCGTGCAGCTCAACTCAGAACTGAAGGAGCTCAACGATTCGACGAACAATACCACGGACAGAACATTTGTGTAGGCCGCATAAACCACTCAAACAGCCAGACCATGATTAAAATGGAAACAATGACCCACATAGTCCTCACACTCATTTGGGTGGGCCGCATAAACTATTCAAACTTCCGGACCAATCGGTAAGTACAGCCAGGTAAATTAACCCCTTTTTTCATAAACGTTGCTTAAAGTTAAGTAGTGATTTGCGACCGTTTAACCATACATTTTTGACGTTTAAACGTCACTTAATTTTAATCATCGTTTATAAATAAACCTCTGAGTGCTAACCAGATTGGCCCCCTACGTCAATAGCCATTTTATATAGCTGTCAAAAAATGACAATATTATGATTTGAATACACGGAACACTTAAGTTGTCAGTCCATTTGCTTAGCAATAAAGTTATCTGACTTTACATTAACACTTAAGACCTGAATTTATAGTAACATTCGCACTTAAAAACTGATCTTACAGTAAAACACAGTGATATAATGCTAAGACGACCCACTGACCAATGTTCCCACTGCTGGGACACAGGCCTCCTCTCTGTGAGAGGGAGTGGGCCATAATCCACCACGTGGTCCCAGTGCGGGTTGGCGGATGTCACTCGTCTACGAATTTTTGGGCTCTAAGACATGCCGGTTTCGTCGAGAAGCTTTCCTTCACCGTTTTGACAGCACTGTTGATGAAATTAAGTACACGCGTAAGTTGGGGCCGATACCACTGTGCCACCACTGCTCCCACAGTAAAACTGGCGATGATTTAATGTATTTTTATGTTTTATATTGTACCTATTTATTTATATTTCTATTTATATATTTCTATATAGTCTGCTAAACGTCTATTCCTTCAATGAACTTGTGAAGAAAATAATGGACAATATCCTATTCTCCAAGATAACGATTCAATAAGTGGTAATAGACAATTGGCCTAGAAACTAGAATCTATTAGGGTTTGTTCTAAAGAGGCGACAGTGAAATTGGCTCCATCCTCATTTAAGGTTGGACTGGCATTAAACTTAATCTGTTAAAAATATAAACTGGTCGTCCTTGTGTAGATTACCTTAGTATTTACATACGGGGTAACCTCCTAGGATTTTTTTGTTGTTTTTCAATGTTCTATATAGGAAAAAAAAAAATAACCACTGCACTTATGTTTTATTTTTTTTTTCAAGAATCAAGCTGAATTCATGGTTATAGTTTGCACACTGGTTTACTTTTTTCCTGTACGAATGTAAAAATATAATCCAGGCTGCAAGTTGACGGCGGGGCAGACAGTCAAAGTATGCCAAATGTATATACAAGCATATCGCTACTCGAGAAGGCTACAAAAGAGGATTAAGAGATCTTAGTCATTAGATATTGTGGTGAACAAAACTAGGTATAAAGCATAAAGTCTATTATGAAAATGATTAATGGATGCTACTTAAATAAAAAACGAATAACGCCTCTGAAGAGGCGTCAATAAACTGTGTACCTATTGGCAATTGTGTAATTAAAGTGCGAGCGATACCTACGACTATTTTAAACGTTATAAAAAAGCCATGTTTTAAGACTATATTACCAAGTATTTATCCTCCATACGGATGAGATACATCTGAATGAACGCCAATTTAACCCAGTTTGGCGAGTACTGGCTACCCTCGAGGCGACTGACCACAACTTATTATTAAAAAAAATATATATATATATATATTTTAATTGAAATATAATTACTTAAATAAAAAAAAAAAAAATTCACTAGTTATTTTTTTATACACAAATAAATAAACAATCCTTTCCATGGCGGTAAGCAAAAACTACAGAACGCCACCAGCTACGATCCTTATATAATCCTATAAGTTCCAAAACTTGGTAGGCATAATATTTAAATCCTGCCATGAATAACAAGCTTCCCATAGCATAACAAGATTCACTAATTCTAATTGTATCCGGGAATCCGACCATGTTGACACACACACACCTCGAGAGTTGCCCAATATGTAGGCTAGCTTAACCCGATTTGTTATACATTCTCATCACGTCGGCACATCACGAGAGAAACCCCTTCGGACCGAGGTTACCTACCCCTGCCAACTGCCAAGGGGGAACACAGGGTAGGCAACGTATACGTGTACCCTACATTGTATAATCAAGTTATTTTCCCCTTATACCGTGTATGTTTTTTCAATAAAATAAGCCAACGAAAATGAGTTTATTCAGTCGAAGGTAGGCAGGATTTGCATGTATTTTATATCTTACTTGGAGAGATTTGGCTAGTTTTACCTCTGAGCTCCGACAATAAGGCTATGTAAAAGATTTTTCTTTTTCATATAGTTACCGAAAACATTTTTTAACGACAAAGAAATAAGTGAGCCATTCATTAGAATTGGTCTTTTTCACTTTTTTTGAGGTGACGTTTTAATGAATTGTAAGCTCCTGAAATAAATTGAATAGCAAACTGACACGGGGCGGCTTATTGATATCAAGGAACGAAGTTTTCATTAAGCCCTTATGTTTTAAGTTAAATTATTCCCAGGATTTTAAGACAATTCATTTATAGTTTTATGTAAAAAAAAACTATAAGTACATTTTGATGACACTTCAAAAGATAAACTGTGAATTAGATTAAAGTTTAAACAATTTCCCAATGATTCACTTCATTTAGTTTTCTTCAAAAGATTTTCAGTTTCATTAAAGTAATTCAAGAGCGTTGTAATAAAATGCCTCACGGGCCACTGGCATTTTTATTTAATTTATTTTACGTGCCTTGAAATATATTCTTAACAACTTATTGTAGGATCGTGCTCGCAAGTTTTATGATATAAATAGCAGGCGTTTTCGAACTATTACATGCTTTCAGTAATATTTGTTTCTTCACAAAAAAATAATTTAAAAGGTGGGATATTTTTGATACAAGTACACTTTAGTTTGGTAGTCTATTGAATTGATTCAAATTTTGGTTGTTATCACAAGCTGACACGCCTATATTTGACTACTAGACGTCTATAAACCCTTTGAATAGTAATAAAAACTTGAATAATACGACCTTCTCCAAACCCTTTAAAAATAAGGACCTTTTTTATCTCGTCTATAAAGCTGCGCTCTAACAGCAATGTTTTAGAGATTAAATTGGCTTGAAAGGCTGTTGCTATAGAACGGTTTAGTGGCCTATAAAGTGTTTTATGGAGAACCGGACAGAATATGACTAAGAACAGAGTAATATGAAGTTGTTCTAGTTACTTAAGGTTTATGTTGACATTATTATGAAGCATAAAACGTATCAATTACGTACGTGACCTTGTTGTGTCGCGTGTTTTAGAAGCATGTACCGAGAAAGTGCGTGAGGTACAGTTTTGATGGCTAACATAAAAATATCAGGCGCTTTACAAGCGTTGAAAGTGAGCTGTTGAAAATGAGAATCTTTTTAGTATCATAATCCTTGTATTGTATTTGTAATTTCATTTGGTGAACAACAAAGAGCATTCCATTTCTCTATTTATCCTATCCTTATGTTTCCATCAATGTTGTGTTAGAATTTACTCAAATGCAAATTCATCAGAGAATTATTTTTAACCTTTCAGGAAGAATTCGGTAGCTGGATTAAAACATTTCAAGAAGCTTGCAAGAGAATCAATTTAGGGTGGAATTATGTGTGATAATCCTTTGAGACCACCGAGCACACACGACCTTTGTGTGGTATACCGTAAAGTTAATCTTAGCTTGCATGAACTCTTGCTCACTCTCGCTTAAATAAGTCTTATTTCAAAGTTGATATAGAAAGTTAAACTATTCCTTGTCTATACAAACTTTTTAGCAAAATCACACATTATAGAGATTTTGCTTTGAGCAAACTATCTTGAAGCGAATTGCTATAATAAATATGGCAGGCGAAAAACATGTTTATCATAATATTATTTTTATAATTTATCAAATGTATGTGATTCACTAAGTAGTTCAACTAATAGTATACTTTACCCGTTATAAAACATTTTCAAAAAACTATCGCAAACATACGTTAAAATAAAACCAATGCCTTAATTACAAACAGCTTTAAATCAACGCGTAAGTTTTTTAGTCAACCGGACTTAGGTCAATTATACACTGTAGCCACCAAAGATAGCAATTACGAACTAGTAATTGTCAACTTTCACTATAATCGTGCTGTTTCCTAATCATACCATATAATAACCTTGAATTTACCTTTAATATTGATTGTCCTTTTGATATTTATAAACACAGAGTTCATTCTTCGATTTATTGATAATTATACCCGTCATAATAGTTCCAGGAACCGATACGGCTTCGCTGCCTTTACTAAACGATGGACAATAATAAAAAAAAAAGCAAAAGATTGTTACTTTTATCAACGCTGCAAAGAAACCCTAGACGCAGAGATCTAGAACCCTAGTCACCCCTAGTGGCTATTTACCTGGCTGGCAACTGGGTCAAGACCACGCTTGATAGGCGTACCGTCCGCAAAATGTTGAGTCCCTAGCAAAAATACCGTCGGCAAAAACAGGGACGTACTTAAGCCTCAATTACTGTGAGTACTGATAGAAAATTCTAGAGGACGTTGGACTATTTTCGGAGGACTATCTTCGAGAGTGTTTTTGCTATCTGTACGAACCTTTAGCAGAGATACTCAACCTTTTTTGCTTGTATATGGATAGGATGGGAACTTGGCAGTTTATCCGGGCCGCTGATGACGACCCTTTTTAAAGAAGGTGTAATAAATGTTAACCGCAAGTTGAGCCTCTGCGGTTTATAGATACGGAATGTTTATTAAAAGGTTATATAAATTCCACAAGGTGATTTAGGTGGTGAAAATACAATACTGATTTTTACTCCCCATTTGCGTAGATCGCGGCGTGCTACGCGTCGCGCTACGACGTAGCTTCCCTACGAAATGGCTACGAAATCTTTTTTCGTGTGATGGATTCAAGGTTATACGTTTTTACATTCCTAAAATCACATCTTCTTCACAGGGGGGTAGGCAGACACTACAGAACGCCACCTGCTACGGTCCCTACATACTCCTTAGGCCTCGTTTACGTTCATACATCTGGCCATTCGCGCACTAGGTTGCGAGTACTACTCAAGAAATTATTCAGTAAAAAATATTGAAAGTAATCGTATGAGGTATGTTAAAATATAAACAACTAGCTTCCGCCCGCAACTTCGTTTGCGTAGAATTCCGAATCCCCGTCGTTTAAATCCTATTACCCGTTTCCCTGTAGGAATGAAGCATTTTCCCGCGATAAAAAGTATCCTATGTTCATCAGGGATAATATCGGCTTCTATTGGTAAAACAATTTTTCAAATCGGTCCAGTAGTTTCGGAGTCTTTTCAATACAAACAAACAATCAAATCTTTCCTCTTTATAATATTAGTGTAGATATATCTTAATTTACAATAATTTTCTTGAAACAAAAATCTTACAAAATACATAAAATCTATCTCATAATAAAAAAAGGTACAGATTTCTCTCAAATAAAACGAAAGAAAATCCCTCCTTATCAAAATAATCCGGATTCCCATAAAACAGGGACGTAATAGTACTAAAATGTAAATTCATTAATGCGGACCCCATTCTCATAAAAGCACTGATTTATAACTTTGACCTCGAACACTGCCAGCAGATATTATTTCTTTATTATTTTGATTTATTTGGGCTTTGTCAATATTGTTTAGGCCTTGAAGGTCGAACGTATATTTTGATACTTCTCGAGTTCCGTATCGGAGAAAGACAGTTCTAGTGAAATATTTTCTTTCGCAGAGAGTAAATAAAAGAAGATTTTTTGAGGGAAAGTAGTTTATATATAAGGTCCCATTAAAATAGGTGGACAAAATTTTAGAAATCATTCAGACCACCAAAATAAGGACAATGGTAAAACATAAGAAAAATGCATTAGGTACTTACAAGACAAATAATTAGTTAACGTAAATGCACTAATGTGCCGGAAATTTATTATTTTAGGGTCAAAATAAAATCACTTTAATCAGTGTTTTTTTTGCTTGGATATCTTTGGTTAGACCTACTAAGCGCTGTGTTAAAATGTGTCCATCTATTTTAATGGGACCCTATACAGCGTGTAACGGAAGGGGGGTATCAACCCTGAAGGAGGTGAATGTGCTCATGAAACTCAACAACTTTCCCCAAAGAACATAGGTCGAAATATGAAAAAAAAATTTGGCCCTCCCATAGTAAATCAATCAGCTGGTAGTCAGTTTTGTAAGGGAGGGCCAAATTTTTTTTTCATATTTCGACCTATGTTCTTTGGGGAAAGTTGTTGAGTTTCATGAGCACATTCACCTCCTTCAGGGTTGATACCCCCCTTCCGTTACACGCTGTATATACCTATGCTTGCATATTAAAACGAAAATCCGCAAGTATTCGCATGTATTTGTTAAACATTATGGGAAAGTATTTTTTTTCCGTTAACCTATATTGTTCCAATGCTGGGTAAAGGCCTCCCTCCCCCATATTCTTCCAACCTTTCTTTGAGCTGTACCTTCTCCGTCCAATCGGTTAGGAAACGAGTCCAAATCGTCACGCTAGTGTTTTTAGGCCTGCCTCGGTGACGACGCCCGTGTTCAGGCACCCACGTGTGACGATTTTGGCTCATCTGTCTATCCCTTAAATTATGTTTATCATTATGTACTTAAAAAAGAGCTGAGTCCGCTAATAAAGTGCTTTGCCATTTTGGCAGACGTAATATGTATTGTAAAATTTTATGCCTGTGTATAAACACACTTTTTATTTTAATTTTTTTACTAATTATCCAGTCTCTTAACACGATTCTCAATTAATGTTTTATTAATCACCATAAAGGCTTTTTTAAAAAAGTACTATATCAACATTATACTGTCAGGTAGCCGTCCCAGCAATCAAATGATAAACGTTTATTCTGAAAAGTAGTAATTAATTTACAAACTGGCTAACAACTTTTTTCATAATCAAATAGTTCCAGTAAATTCCCCAAACAGTTAGTCAGAGTTTTACGTATTGTACAGACGCCAGCACATCAAGCTACTACAATTTGTCAAATTTCGTTAATCGCTTTTCAACATTATCGCCAAAGTATTAGGTTCAAAGTTGATTAGGAAAATTTGACAGTTTCGGGTAGCTTGATGTACTGGCGTTTGTACAGACGCCAGCACATCAAGCTACTACAATTTGTCAAATTTCTTTAATAGATTTTCAACTTTATCGCTAAAGCATAAGGTTCAAAGTTGATTGGGAAAATCTGACAGTTTCGGGTAGCTTGATGTGCTGGCGTTTATACATCTTTTTTGCCAGTTATGTTTAAGTCCCATGTAATAGGGGATGATCCTTTTGCCATTAACCGGGCACAAATCCAGACTTCGGGCTTCTACTGAGAAATTCCTGATGGAACAAGCAAATAACAGTATGCCCAACCTGGGAATCTAACCCAGGACCTCATTCTCGCCTGCGACCACTATACCAAAGAGGCAGTCTGAGTCTGCGCAAAGTAAAGAAATTGAATTATAAATATTCTCGCAAAGGGTTTACAATTTTCTGCTCAGTGGCGTACCTGGTCTCTTAAATCAAATTACATCTTGTCTGCAGCGGGAACGGACTCAATATTGTAACCTAATTTAAATGCAGTCGATGAGAAAAGAATAAAAGGGATCGAAGAAAATACTGCTAAGAGATGTTCTTTGTAAGTTTCTAGATCGAATGGAAAAGAATTGTAGACTGTTAGTCTTTTGTAAAGATAAATAAGTTGCCGTGAGATGTAACTGACCACTTTAAATACTCTTTCCCCTTCAGGTAGGTCGTAGGACGCCAGCACATCAAGCTACCCGAAACTGTAAAATTTTCCCAAATCAACATTGAACCTTATGCTTGCGCGTTAAAGTTGAAAATCTATTAAAGAAATTTGACAGATTGTAGTAAAGTAAAATTCACAAAGTAATAATATTAGCTCATAATCTATGTATTATTGAATGCCAGCATTTAATTAACCTTGAACCTTAGCGATAAAGTTGAAACCTATTAAGGAAATTTGACAGATTGTGGTAGCTTGATGTGCTGGGGTCTGTACATACAAATAATAAAAAAATATAATTTATCTGTTTGTAATATCAAAATAACAGCTTTTTACTAAATTCATAATGATATAGTATATACGGTATTTATACAAGTTTTTTTTTAATTTTTTGTCTGTATGTCTGTCTGTTTGTTCCAGCTAATCTGCAAAATGGTTGGACCAATTTTGACAGGACTTTCACTAGCAGATAGCTGCTGTTATAAGGAATAACACGATGTTATATGTTACTTTTATTTTAGAAAAATAATTAATAAAGAGATACATCATTGTTTTCCGACATCCACTCGAACGAAGTCGCGGGCACAGCTAGTTACCTAATAGTATCAGTGTATCTAACTATACATTTTATATGTATAATTAGTCATAACTTTACACACCATACGCACTATATGAAATCTTGATATTAAAATGAAGCCTACATAAAATCTATAAGTACATGCATATAAATGCTTTTCATCTTAATGACAACAGCGTGAGAGGGTAAAAGATTAGCTATCTTCTAAGTTAGAATAGTCAATAGATAGCTATCTATCTATTGACTATTCTAACTTAGAAGATATTATATATAAACCGTTTATTGAGTGCACACAGAAGACATAGCACAACACACAAAAACACAATTAAATGATAAAAAAAATAACATTAATATAAAAACCGGTCAAGTGCGAGTCGGATTCGCGCACAAAGGGTTCCGTACCATTATCTATAAAAACGGCAAAAAAATCATGTTTGTTGTATGGCCCCCTTAAATATTTATTTTATTCTATTTTTAGTATTTGTTGTTATAGCAGCAACAGAAATACAACATCTGTGAAAATTTCAACGTTCTAACTATTACGGTTCATGAGATAGCCTGGTGACAGACGGACGGACGGACAGCGGAGTCTTAGTAATACCCTTTGGGTGCGGAACAACCCTAAACACAAGGTGCCAACATAAAATAATTAAAACATACCTACATAAAGAAAAAAGAGATAAAGAAATGATGTGACACTATGATAAACTTAAGATTAAAAATAAAAATAAGAATATCGAACGAATTACAAGCTTCCATAGTGATCCATGTAACACTGACAACCTTGCCTACACACGGCAGACAATCCGCGCCGTAGAAAAAAAGGTGTCTGTGTACAAGATTCCATAATGATGATATGCAACACTGCAGTACGATTCTTTTACCATCTTACCGTGAAACCTTAGGTGAAGTGAGTGTGGAGTGAGCTGTCTGTGTCATCTCACCAGCACAGTGCGATTATGTTACATAAAAAAAAACCATCTCACCTTGAAAACTTAGGTGAAGTGAGTGTGGAGTGAGCTGTCAGTGTCATCCCACCTGATACGTACTAGGGATTGACCAAGTATACATTTACAATCATAATCAGGATTTTAATCATATTTTTTATGGCAATTCTATTGATCATTTTTCTTATAATTTCAAAGCTAGTATTTTAGTTGTCAAAACATTATTATTTTGTGGGGTTTTAATCTAGGAAAATAAGACTAATCCTTATATACTAAGGACAAGTCAAAAAAAAAAAAATGATATTCTGACTAAGTTTCTGTTTCCTTATTTTATTTTAAAACCCCACAAAATAGTAGTGTTTTGAGAAATAAAATACAAGGTTTGTAATTATATAAAATTATCAATAGAATTAGAATAAAAAATATTATTAAAATCACGATTACGATTGTAAATGTTTGCTTGGTCAATCCCTAGCATCAATGGGCTGACACTGACAGCTCACTCCACGCAAGTTTTCACGGTGAGATTTTTACAGAATCGACATGCAGGTGACCGTGCTTCCACACGGCGAATAAACCGTAGTTTGTCATGGCAAGAAAAATGTGTGTGTACAAAGGCTATATTGTCTTATATTAAAAACTGTGTTATGTACAAGGTCACACGATTTTTCAACGGCGCGGTAAACACACCGTACCGTACCCATGGCGTGTACAAAAGGGCTTAAGGGTGATAAGGTCTTTGTAAGCAAACTACGGCGACACCGAGCGTAATCCTACACAACAACTTCAGGAGTAAATGATAAATGATTTATTTTCTGTAAGTAGGTTTGTACAAACACTTTTACATGTCAATCCTATTTTTTTAAAACTAGATGAGGTCGGCGTTTCCTATCTGACTACTCTGAGAAGAAAGGCCGAAACAAACTCAGAGGTCACAGTCTCTTTTAAAGTCCAGACATAATCTTGGTCAGATCATGTGAAGACCATGTAGATTGGTGTCTGAAATGGGCTTTTGAGTAAAGAACCACACAGATTGAGCGGACCTGTCCAATCAATGCACGCATTTGTCGAAAATCGTGCAGCTTAACTCAGAGCTTGAGGAGCCTCACGATTCGACGAACAATACCAATGAAAGGACATTTGGGTAGGTCGCATAAGTTACTCAAAATTAAAACTAACTAAGAAGGAAAACAGAAAAAAAATAAATGAGTACACAACCTACACTGAGCCTATCATAGCTTACAGTTGTTCAGGAGAATTATACACTTCCCAAGGTGAGGTAATCCCTGACCGAGCTTCTACACAGATCGCTATGTCGTGTGTGGGTGAGACTAATAGAGGGTGTGAAATACGTCGCACGCTAACAACCGGACCTACCTTGTAATTACGGACTGAAGATTAAAAGCTTTGTTTGCTTGATAAACCGTTTACTGAAAGCCCAATCAATTCTTCGGTCAGTAAACAATATGGACCTATTTCAGGATAACTTTGATAAATTTTGAATAATTGTCACTTTCCCTATTTGAGGTTATTTATTTAATACTTCATGCACATAAATGTACAGAGGCGGACTTAATGCCATAGGCATTTACTACCAGTCAACCTTACCTTACCTTATGTATGAGAAGATTTGCGTTATAAAATATTAGGGTAAAGCCGTGTCTCCTGCGCGTTTTTTCGAAACATTACACAAAAAAACCTCGCACATAAATAAGCATTTGTTTTCATACACAAGCTGTCTCCTGCGTATTAAAATATTTTTAGATTAGTGTCAACTATTCACAAGACAATATAATCTCAAAACCTGTGTCAGTTGGAATTAAGCTTTCAAAATGCTAAATACTAGATTTGCGCCGTGCGCGTGGCCCTTGAAAATTAAACAAACACATCCCCTGTTCAACCGCGCTTGGAATGTTTTCCATGCAGCTAGGAAAACAAAAATATCGTGTTTTCATTCTCAAATATGTATGGCAATTGGTGATTGGCCTCTTTGTTTTGACTTTTTTGTGTAATGTTTCGAAAAAACACGAGCAGAAGACAAGGCTTTAGGTATATTGAAATGATAAACTGAATTGAGTTCAAATTGTGTATTGAAAGTTAGAAAGTAAGCACAAACACCCAAAACTGATAAATAATCTGATTTTGTCTTTACCCAAACGATGCTATGCAACTACTGATTGCCTACTGAAATATGTATATTTATTAATTCGCTGCACGTCGATGTGAGCATAAAATTCATACAATTAATATGTACGGGGTTGCTCGTACATGCTCCCTGAGAAACTAAAATACTCAAGCTTTGCATAGAATAACCTAGGTATGCAAAGCTTGAGAGCTTTGACCCTTTGCTTCGGAAGCCGTCCCACGCATATAACGCTTACAGCTTTAAAAAGGGTATCGCGCTATTTGTGGTAGGTGAACCTATTAACAGATTACGTGATACGATATAGTTTTTGAAAATAGAAAACCATTATGCATCATTCGACTCAACAAGATGAGCGTTTTAGCAACATCTCCTTCCTGTTTTCATTGGCTAAATGTATCACCTGTACATTGGACAACTTATGAAATTCATAACCCACTGATAATCCCCAACGAATGATTAACGACCTCATTGTCACATATTCACATCCCCAATCGGATAAGGATAGGTTATTCATCCTTTTTACCCGACTACGGCGAAGCAAAAAGGAGGGTTATAATTTTGACCGGTATGACTGTATGTATGTTCATCTGTTCCCTCATAACATGTAAACTACTTGTTATAATTTGAAAAATGATGTATCGTTGGAAGTGTCTTGATCGTCTGCTGGTTATAGGCTATGTGACGTCACATTAAATTGAATATGGTGCCCTATAGCGGACATAACGTTATGACCTAAAAAAAAAAATAGTCATTCCATGTTGTGTATCAAATGAAAGGGCTTAATTAGCACATTTCAAATATAAATATATATATATATATATAGTTGGTGCTCATGGCTTTGCCTGCATGCATCCGATAATTAGGAATAATATCTATAAAATCACGCCTCAGATTTGAGCCAAACATATTTTCTCTCCAAATCGCTTACTGCTGTTACGGCCTGGCCACGACTTCGGTCTTAGCGGCGCGCGGCGCGGCGAGCGGCAAGCGGTGCGTTTTGCACGCCACGTACTCTCAGTAGCGGTTAGTTGCAGCGGCCGCGGTGGACGTATTTAGGTAGTCAAAACGTGCTCAAAATCATGGCGTTATCAAAATTATCCCTTTTCTGTTTAGAAAGCAGTACATTTTCAAAACAAGATATTCTTAATATGAGAGAAGGAGTGCACGAACTGAATAAAAATCGGTATTTAAATGGCGAATTGCGTGACCTATACGAAGATTCGCTCGGAAAAAACCGCGCGCATTTTCGCTGTGAGCGGCGTCTCGTGGCGTGCTTCAAACATTTTCATACTTTTGATCTTACCGCTCGCCGCCCCTGCGCTTAGCTGCCGCACCCCGCGGCAAGGTCGTGAACGGGCCGTTAGAATGTATTGTTTTGTTAGGTAGGGTAGGTGGCATACGACCACGGTTATCCTCTGAACATCACTATGAATATTGTGTATAAAATACATTAAAATATATTACGTAATATGTTTATTTAATAGACGATGAATATTTAATTTGTACATAACAATTTCAGATGAGAATATTTTCTTGTTTCATACTTTTTAGAGCGTGATTTTTCAGTAGTCGGGTTTTACTTTCTGAACTTATTTTTTATTACAAGCTCAAGATCCAATACCAATGAGATCCCTTCAATATCGGATCCTGTAATATCATTTCTTCGACACGGCAGCTCCATAATTTCCCGTAAGAGAAACCTATACGAGTGAATGCGTTTTATTGACTTTTAGAGCGCGTGCCGATTTATTTTCAGGATCGCTGGCAGTAGGAAATTTTGGAGTGTCTAATGGATTGAGTATTGGTTTTCGGTATTTTTTAATTTACAGAGTGGTTCAGACTCTGTTGATTTTCAGTCATATGCAAATAGAGTATGGAAACAGGGTTTCGTGATATACTCTTAATTACTTTTCAGCCGTGCGATTCTGTAACCATGAAAGCTTGGGTGTAGTGAGCGTGGAGTGAGCTGTCATTCGCTAGGGATTAACACTATGAAGCTCACTTCACTTATGATTTCACGGTGAGATTTTTACAGAATCGACCGGCAGTTATGGTTTTGCTAGGTTTTCCTTGTAAAATCATTGCAAGCGGGCTATGTAATAATCTGGTGGGACTGGTCAGATGGGAGACTAGACAATCTATCAATCAATCTGCCTAGCCCTTTCCCAACTGTGTTGGGGTTAGCTTCCAGTCTAACCGCATGCAGCCGAATACCAGTATTTTACATGGAGCCACTGACGCATGATAGCCGGGACGAGGCACGAAGGGGTCTTGATATGTAATGGATGGTCCCCCATCCATGAACCGACCGCGGCAAGCGTAGCTTAACTTTTGTTCGACCTGTGTTACTGTAGACAATCTATAATTTTATAAATGTAAATGAAATGTTGTTCGTTGATAAGCGTATGACTTGTGTTAAAAGTGCAAATAAGATATTTAAGAAAAGTAAAACCCGCCATGTGCGTTTCGGGTATAGATATCCGTGGTTTTGGGCCACGGATAATGACAGTTGGGATGAATTTATCCCAAGAACAAACATAACTTTGTTGTTGAAAATATGTTCTCCCATACATCGATATTCGACACGGTAATTTTTTTTCAGCTGCAAATGAACGACATTAATTGCAATTTCTTGATACCTCCACGCGTTCCCGAGAAAAAAGCTCTTGACGGACGGACCTCCTCGGTCCTATTACTTTTTTCTTTTGAGGTACGGAGCCCTAAAAATTGGAAAAGTTGCCCGGAAAATTGGAAAGTTCGGAAATACTGAAAATGCTTTTTATTGGGTCAGGACAACGTCTGCCGGGAGCTAGTATTATTTATTTATTGATCCGCAGAGTCCCATGACAAGAAAAAAGTTTGTTTGAATTATTTCATTCATGCGTCAACCCTTAAAGTTTCTCGGGCTTAAACTTTTTACTCGATCTGCCCAGAATGACGGTTATTTCTAATACTACGACTCTAGATTTCAATTGAAATATTTGAACCTTTTGCAATGTGATTCCCAGCTATTTCCAAAGATTGAAAAACTGAGGTATTCCAATAAACGGGCGTTCAAACTGTCTGAAGTGCCAATACTGTTCAGTTATCGATATGAACTTGGCTCTGAAGTCTGAACTATTTCAAGAAACTATCATATTACATTGGTGTCGGATTGGATTTGATTTGCAAGTGTGAATGCTCTCCTTGAATCTCCTTACGGAATGTTTCATTTGAGCTTGGATATTACAGACGAGTAGAATGGCGAAAAATTGAATGCAAATAAAGCTGTGTCGAGAAAACAAAACTACAAGTATACATTGAAGAAGGTCCATGCTTACACAATTTTACATGGCCACTGAACTCGTGAAAGACGCTAGTAGGAGATTTGTTGAGAAATTCAAATATTATTTTCTTTTGAAGTGGCTCTTTAGCACTTCTATTTTTAGGTACTTTTATTTATAATTTCAATGTTGTCATTCAGAAATTATTTAAAGTGGTATCGCGGGATATTCTGGATTGTTCCCGGTTTTTTCGTAGGGTTTCGAACTAATGCGGAGTCGCTAATCAAGAATCTATTTTTCCCTGTATTATTTAGAATAGTTCATACATAGTTTAGTTTTTGTTTATCCTATCCATGTTAGAATATTTTTTTTTTAATTTTGGCCATTAAACATTGCAGCAAAAATAAACACTATTCTAATCTAACTAAAGAACTTGCCTATTCACGCGTTGAACCCTATATACCTAATTATAAATAACAACCCAACTTCACAAAAATTACCACGACAACATACCCACACAGAAGTCACCCCATTAGGTACCATGTCCTATTGCCATGCTAGATTCCACTAGCTAATTAACAAGATATAATTATATATAATTAGCAGAATGAGGCATCATTAATTTATTTACTCTCCTCACGACTTATTTTGGGATCCACGTAAAGTTTACTTTTTTCGTGAAGAATTCCTCATGAATTATCTCCGTCAGGGGAGAACGGAGGGTTATGTCGGACTCCTACCGAATAAAGCCCTCTCGGTTTCTTTCACTACCAGGACGTTATATATATACCAACTAATTTCGGAACAGGGTGCCTCTTCTAATCAAAAAAATACATACCATGTGGCGTGATACTCCATAGAACCTTACCAAAGTACCAGGACAACATACCAACACAAAAGTCACCACAGTACGTACAAAGCTCCACCAGCTAGTTAAACAAAACACGGAATACGGTGCCCCCAATCAAGAATCCCTATATTATAAGCCCAGAATACGCGTGCCCGTAACTTGCACAAAAGTATGCAAGTAGCTTGCATGCTTGGTATTCACCCATTAAAAGTTCTTATGGCATGCAAGCTACTTGCATACTTTCGTGCAAGTTACAGGCCATGTGTATTCCGTACTATAGCAAGGTAACGTCGAACCTTACTATACCCAAGCTTATAAAAAAAAGGTACCAGGGCTACATACCAATACAGAAGTCACAACAGTACGTACATAGCTCCACTGCTATGACGTTCCACTAGCTAGTTATCAACACAATAGCAGAACGAGGCATCGTTTATGTGACGAGCTCTTTTATGTTGGCTCAATGCGACGAACAACGGAACTCTGATCAACTCGGTCGGGCCGAGAATAATAGCTGTGTATGTAGTTTGTTTGTTGGTTAGTAGGTACTACGTACTTTGTGAAATTGTGACGTGTTTTGAAGATGAGAGTGTAAGAAGTGTTTAATTTAAATCAACATAAATCAACTACAGGGAGTGGCTAGTGACTAGTGGTTAACAGCCGCGCTGGTCGATGCGTCAGGTTAAACTACACTTGCCGTGGTTGGTCCGTGTGATCTTTACATAGTGACCGTGCCACTCCGAGCCTCGGAAAGCCATTAAGCCGTTGGTCCCAGATGTCATTCGTGGATCATATAGGGTATAGCCGTATCCGGCCGACCACAACAGAGTTGGGAAGAGGCTAGGCAAACTTTTGATAAATTAAAAAAAAAAAAAAACAGCCTATGACGATGTTAGTGAAACTGAGGCAGGTCTATTAATACGACTCATTTTGATGAGTGCTATCTGTGTCCCAAATTGTATCCAAATCCGTTCGAAGGTTCACGCGTAATGGGATTAAAAACTGAAAGTTCTTCATAGGTGGCAGCACTGTTCAACGTCTACAAACCGCCATTGTTTTTTTATGTTTACTTTTGTGTCGATCACAAATTAAACGAACCAGCTCTAGTAGAAAAGACTATAAATAATGAACGTCTCATAATTTATATGTTATCTTGTGTTTGATAACTTGAAGTTCAATTTTCGGTGAAGACTGGAGGCGTACGACAGGAATAACCTGATTGAATCGGAGTTGAAAACCAAATCGAGGATGATCTTCCTGACTGAAACACTAGAGATGTTAATTCTAGCATTAATCTAATATGAAAATATTATATAAACACACACACACCTTTACTAAAATTTACGTAATATCACACCACAAGTGCCTGTAGGTAACTAGTAAAAACAATCTTAGTTCTCTTGGGAGCATCACCTTTGTATGAACTTTTCCCATAAAAGTCTTCAGGTTTAAAAAGGACAGCACATAGTCTCGACGGAATATCGGGTTTCCAGTTTTTTTTCGGAGAACTTTCTCCTACAATTTTCGTCTTTTAACATCTTTGGCAAATACATGGGTCCCAGTATTTTTGCAGTTAACAGCAGCGCAACGGGGAATATTAAATAATTATGCGTAAAATAAGGCGCTTGTTTACAAAAAAATATGGATAGTGATAGCGAGTTCAAATTCTTGGACATTGGATAGCAGCGACCTCTGAAAATTGAAACTAGATTTTGAACGTTTTAAATCACAAGAATTAGCCATTCTTGTGATTTAAAACGTTCAAAATCTAGTTGCAGTCTCGGCGACAAACACTTGTCAAATTCTTGAACATTGGATAGCAGCGACCTCTGAAGGCTAATTCATCTCGGCGACAAACATTTGTCAAAAACTTGTCAAAGATGTTGGGAAATTAGAGGTATTTTTGACAGATTGTGACTGAAATCTGACTGTGATCTTGCTTTAAATTACGAAAATTGCCCCCAGAAGTGACAGTTTTTATCCCCCAATGAGCAGCAAACAATTTCACAAACTCTCACATTTGTAGTGTAAAGTTATGATGTCGTAGCCTTTTTGTATGTTAATATACTTACATTATTGTTAAGCATTATGAACTTAATGACTTTGTTTATTTAAACAAATCGTTAGCAAAGCCATTACAGTGAGTACACTGTAGCTCCTTGCCATTCATTTTCTTTGTTTTGCATAATAAACACGGAACAGAAAAAAACAGACCACTCATTAAATTCATTCCTATTTTTCTGTACATAGATACTTAGTCTTTTAAGGATTCTAATGATAATTTTTTAAGGATTCTAATGATTTTAAGGATTCTAAGGATTTTTAAGGAATCTTTTAAGGATTTTATTCAGCTTATAAGAAGCCGCTTTGTAAGTATATATCTCATCCCAAAATATTTTTTATTTCGCAAGGGATTTATTAAAAGGATGAAAATCAAAGAGATTATATTCTCTCGTCAACTTTAAAGACAAAAGAAAACAAAGTTACACAGAATTGAGTAGAGACTCTTTAATATCTTGTTCAACATATAATAAAACTTCTAGGAGTAAACACTGCGACGTATTCAAACACAAGCTTACAAAACCGAACTTTTTGATCATTTTCTGTTCAACCTACAATATATTACTAGTTTTTGAAATGCTCTTCAGACTAAAACTTACAGATTCGTTTGGTAAAGTTTTATTCAGTTTGTGTATTTCAGAGTAATTTGTATTTTGGGTACTAAAAAGTGAAATAAAATATAAATATTCAGAATAGTCCTAAGGACTTTTAAAGGTTGGAGAGACAGCTTCGATAAATGATATTATAATATCATTGGATTCGATATTATTATTGAAAAGTCGTCAAGGGGGAAATATTTATGTCAGAAATTCAAATCAAATACCTTGGACAAACAAAATATAGTTTAAGTGGACGCTACTTAGGTCCCCCTCTCCGGCCTGATCCCTTCCCGATTCTCCGACCGTCTCGGATTGCCGTCCAATCGGACTATGAGAATGAAGGAAGAGTGAGTGTACCTGTATATCTGCAAAAAACGCACCCACAATACAGGAGAGATTCCTAGAGTGGAGCGACGTTATTAAAAAAAAAATATTGGTTATGCATTGATATAGTCCTCTGTGCATCATAGCACGACTGTGTGCACTATCTCCCGCGTCGAAGACTACCGCTGTGATTTGCTGCCATAGCCGAAAATGGCCTGGAGGACTATATCAATGCATAACCAATATTTTTTTTTTAATGACGTCGCTCCACTCTAGGAATCTCTCCTGTATTGTGGGTGCGTTTACAAACATTTAAACTTACATAGACAAACAGCCAAACCCAGAACAATTACCTGTAGGCCATACATATATTTGTTCCGTCACGCAGCGCAGCAGTCATTCGTTTAACCACTGCGCCAACCTTGCCGAAAAATAATTCCCTGATGGGTTATAGGGAAATCAACCCACATTATACCAGTTATGATTTAAGTACACCAATTACAATAATAATTGAAATCTCTGCATGGACAAATACTTTCAGATGAATATCATAGATAGATTTTGTATGGAGTTCCAACCCCAAACAATACACACACGTTTGTATCGAGCACCAAACCCTTACCGCAATCCACCGAGCCTTCAATCACCCGCGGTTTGGTCAGTGTGTAAGTGACGTTCCCCCAAATTGGACGCTGTATCCCCCATTGCTTCCAAAGTTTCCCCCTAACACCTCTATTTTAGCTTTAGTTTTTCCGTTAGACAACGAAAAATATGCGGCCGGAAATATGTCACACCGGACTTAGAAAGATACTGTCTCATAGGCATGAGTTACGGGAATGACGGCTCAAAAAACCTGATTTTTTCCTATAACTTGATGTTTCTTATCAAAACCAGGTTCTATTACAAATTTCGTAGGAGCAGAAAACACTACTTTGGTAAATTATTTTTAGGTCACGAAGCGACGCGCATCTTACTTGTGGTTAGAAAGTGTACGAACACGCTGTGAATGTGTGCGTGGAAACGAGTAGCGTCAGTACACACATGCACACACACACACACACACTTCCGTTACTTCGCCATTGTCGCGGATGGTACCGAGCGCTTACACACTCATTCACAGCGTGTTTCTACACTTGGCAAGCACACAAGTAAAGTGCGCGTCGCTTCGTAAGATAAACACTGTAGTGTAACAAGGTAAGCTTACTTAGGGATGACGTTAAACTGGTTAATTAAGAATCTAAGTTATACAAAGTTTGTATAATTATAGCTAGGACTAAGTTCATAATTTTGAACGTGTAGCAAGTCCCGTACTTTTAAGCGTTACGAGAGAAACCGGGATAATAAAGCGGATAATAAAGTAGCTGTAATGTAACATTACTCTTTAATTTTGTTCGGCGATTAGGCCCACCAAAAATTATGGCGTCTTCTAATGAAACTCATGTTGATTTGGTCTTTAGGTTCTCTAGGTGACAGTAGCAGTAATAAATATACTTCTTCTAACGGGAATACTGAGAAAAACGAACATAACCTAAAAAAAAACTCTAAAAACGCTATTGTTTAATGAACAGGTTAACCAAATCGGTTTTATAATGTAGAAAAATATAATATATATAATTTCAAAGCTAGTATTTTAGTTGTCGAAACCCACATTTAATCCCACGTAGTGTGTGGCATGATCACTTCACCCGATTCACGAAATGTAGTGAATCGGGTGAAGTGACCATGCCGCCTCGTCATGACTAGTCTAGGAAAAAAAAAAACAACACTTAGATTCTGACTGACTTTCTGTTTTGCTATTTTATTTTAAAACCCCACAAAATAGTCATGCCTGGACATCTAAATTACTAGCGTTGAAATTATATAAAATGAACAATAGAATTAGCATGAAAATATCATTAAAATCTCGATTATGATTGTAAATGTATGCTTGGTCAATCCCTAGTGTCAGGTGGGATGACACTGACAGCTCACTACACTCTTACTTCACCTAAGTTTTCACGGTGAGATGGTTACAGAATCTCACTGCGGAAGCTAGTATATAATACATAAGAAAGAATTCAGCAGCTGCTACTCCCACATAAGTAGTGATCGATTAGTTGTTGCGCTGTATCTAATAGAGCTGCCAAATCGTGAGTTATTGCGATGTTCGGCCCCAAATAGTATGATGCCGATATAATTTGTCTTTCCACTTCATCATAGTTGTGTCGTATTTATTATTTTTATTACGTTATAATTAACATCCTATATGTAAGTATGTGTATATGTATGTATCTGTATATAAGTATATGAAATGAAAAATGTTTATTTGTCTCAAAACAGTAACATAGATTATAAATGAGACAACCCCAGTATTTGTTTAATTTTATTAAGTGAATAATTGTTTACGATTTGATGTATTTTTTTTTTGTCTCCTTTGCTCTTTCACACGCTGTCTACATCTCTGTATATTGTCCTATCGCAGGTATGCTGGAAAAGATTTCTTATGAAATGAGCACCACCTTTGTACCTATTTTTCTGTTATGTTTTTTCTTTTCTGTTTATATATGTATGTATGTACAAAAATGGTAAAATAAATAAATAAATAAGTGCTGTCTCGCATAAATCGCAGAGAGATATATGATTGTAACTGAATGGGTGGTAGTGACATAGTAGACGTAGGTGGTAGGTTCACAACGCTTTTTGTGTAGTTTTGGGAACGATATGTTACTTTTGAGTCTCTAAATATTATACAGGTTGGCGGGGACGTGCAACCTGAGGGTTCAGTAAGTAGGTACATGATTCTGAACCCCGTTGCGTTAAAACGTCTTGTCAGTTATTGAAAAAAAAAAAAAATGCTGTTTCATACATTTTGATCGAGTAGGTTTTTTTTATGCAACAGCTGCATTTTTTAATAACCCGCGAAAAATGTCTAAGATAGGGGGACTGTAGTGCCGAATTCATTTATTTATTTAATACTTCAAGCACATACGTGTACAGGGCGGACTTATGCCATAGGCATTTTCTACCAGTCAACCTTTGGGTGATGCGGAGACAAACAGCCGTGCAATTCTGTAACTATCTCACCGTGATAACTTAGGTGAAGTGACCGTGGAGTGAGTCGCCAATAGTGTCAATCCCTAGCATCAGCATGACTTACAGCTCACTCTAAGCTCACTTCACCTTAGTTATCACGGTGAGATTTTTCCTGAATCGACCGGCAGTAGTAGATGCAATCATGAAAATTGAGGAATAAATATTTTATATATAATATAAAGGTACGCACAAACCTAATAAAAAAATTAAATATAATATAATATATACCTAATTACATATGGATATAAGCAGTTTGCGCGTCGATTGCCCCGGACACCCTGTACATTTTACTGCCACCGTTGTTAGGGTTCACTCACACCCTGGACTATCCGCCCCGTAAGCTCCGTTACCACCTTGCTGTCTGGCTATTATTTTTATATAAAAGTTATAGTTAAGATAAAAGTTATCTGACTATTGAAAAATCTGCCCTTTCTTTATTTAGGTAAGAAAAAGAAGCCCTATATTCTACCCACCTCTCTGAAACCAAGGATAAAAGTACTTAAGTATTAATAAAGATTTACAAGACAAGGTAAAAAGGAAAACCTAAGAAAACTTCAAATGTCTGTCAGTTCTAAATTCTGTTGTTACGCGCACATTTTAATACTACGCCCACACGCATTTTACCTACGTAAACACAAAAATATTGAAGAACAGTAATTCCTTTGGATACCATTCCCTGTAAATCAAAGTCATACAATTCATTTAAGAAAATTCGCCTGTGAGGGGGAGTACTGCTATAGCAAAAAAAAGTGATTTGTCAGGATTTACATACGGTTAAGGATGTACTTTTCTACTCTTTTCAATTCTCTCTTTTACTCTTTTTTTATTTTATCATCACCGCAATTGCGTGAATCATTTCAAAGGATATTGCTAATTCATTGCTTTATACGTTCGAAAAATTTGTACACCGTGAATAACGCGATGAATGTTGTTGAACTGTCAAAATGAAATTCATTGCTACTGATCGTGCGTTACGTAACCATCCCGCTGTCTGTAGTTAACCTTTTTTGTCTTTTATTTCCAGGTAATAAAAGCTTGTAACAGTGGATATCTTAAGTTGTCTACCCACGCAGTTGTGATCATAAGGCGGGCTTAAAGGGATTATGCTATGTAACAAGACAATTTTGGGGAAATTCTGTCTTAGAGGTAAAGTAAGTAACTGAGTCCCTACTAAAAGGCTTATAATTTGTAATTGGTAACAAGGAAAGTCCAAAAACCTTTGTATGTCATAAAATTGTAAGTAACAGAACGACTGCGTGTATAAAGAACTGAAAATATGTATCCAAATACAAGGTTTTATATATATATTTTTTGGCACATATCTAATCGAACCTATACTATACGTATATATATCATCATCTGCCTAGCCTTTTCCCAACTATGTTGGGGTCGGCTTCCAGTCTAACCGGATGCAGCTGAATACCAGTATTTTACATGGAGCGACTGCCTATCTGACCTCCACAACCCAGTAACTGGGTTATACGATACCCCTAGGTAAGACTGGTTGTCAGACTTTCGGGCTTCTGACTACCCGTAACGACAACTATACGTATATGTATATATAACCTATTTTGAGGTCCTAAAAATACTAAATGGTCGAGTAACTGCGATCAACTTCAATGTAGCGCTCGTCGGCTGCTGGCAAGGCACTAATATTTAGGGGATCAGGTAAATATTTTCCAGGTGTTCATATTTTTGATCCGTTAATGGATTGGGTACAAAAGTAGTTCGTATGTTCCATGTTCCAACTGAATGGTTTCATAAATGTTTTATACATTAAGAATCTAGGTAAACTTAGTTATTCATTGATAGTTTCACATGTAAAAAGATAATTGTTTACACGTTAAAACTATCAACTTTGCATAGCTGGATTCGTAATGCAAAGCTTTAACAAATAAACATTTACGAAACCATCCAGTCGTAAATTCAGCTTTACTTTGTTGTCTCATACACAAAACAGAAGCTAATGAAAAAAGAACACAGCACACGTTAGATGGACATCTTGCAAATAGTTAGAGTCAACTGTACGATGTAGGTCACCGGCTGACCTCACGAGTTCTATATACATATGTATCATCTTTGTATAGAAGTTTGTTGTTGAAAATGTTTTAGGGCACAATTATTATTGGAGTAGAAAAAAAAAAAATAACCTAGTAACAGAATATGATGGTTTTCTAGAAACAAAGTTCCAGTTGGTTTAAAATTGTACATTGTATCGCTAGAACCTTCATTGGTAGCAAAAACTAACAATAATAATTCTATTAAAAAAACCGAATTACAAATTGTACTACTCGCATATCAACAAGAGCAGTAGTGGCAGATTGGTAACGGCCCCGACTTACGAGTTGCAGGTCGTGGCTTCGAACCCAGGCAGGCGCTTTACTTTATGTACAGACGCCAGCACATCAAGCTACCCGAAACTGTCAGATTTTCCCAATCAACTTTGAACCTTATGCTTTAGCGATAAAGTTGAAAATCTATTAAAGAAATCTGACAGATTGTA
Organism: Eremobia ochroleuca; assembly: GCA_949629135.1. Lineage (NCBI taxonomy): Eukaryota > Metazoa > Arthropoda > Insecta > Lepidoptera > Noctuidae > Eremobia > Eremobia ochroleuca. The sequence continues at coordinate 19,604,191 of OX451398.1, forward strand.
GTAGCTTGATGTGCTGGCGTCTGTACATAATTTCACCACCACTGCTCTCAAAACGGTGAAAGGAAACACATCGTGTGGAAACCGACTTGTCCTAAACCTAAAAATTCGAAGACATGTGACATCTGCCAACCTGTACTGTGCCCGCGTGGTAGATTATGGCCCACTCCCTCTCGAAGAGAGGAGGCCCGAGTCCTAGCAGTGGGAATATTAAAGGCTGATTATGCATATAAACAATCTTCTGATTTTCTTTGTTTATTTATTTAATAATTCAAGCACATAAATGTACAGAGGTGGACTTAATATCAATCACCCAAAGGTTGACTGGTGGAAAATAGCTATGTATTTTCCACCAGTCAACCTTTGGGTGATTCAGAGAAAACAGTAGTAGGTGCAATCATTAAAATCGAGTAGTAAATATTTTTTTTTTCTTTCTTCTTTCAAATGATTTTCTTGTAACTTAAAATCTTTACGAACCTTAAAAGACTTCGCGTATTACTTACTAGCTTCTGCCCGAGACGTCCTCCGTGTAAAATTTCGTCCCGCGACCCGTATATACAGTCACATCACATGGCCCGCCAGCTCTGTTACTTCTTTTACGCGTTTTACCCGGCTCCTAAGAGTCATAGCGTGATGTTTAACAGCTTATAGCCTTCCTCAAGAATTGGGATACCAAAAGCTAGGAGAATGTTTCAAATCCGACTAATGGGAAATCAAAACCATCTGTCAATCAGGACGACACACCAAAATTTTCTGTTTTTACAATTTTTATGCATTTATTTTGAAAAATTAATTCGATCTCAAAAAAATCGCAAAGAATGTGCGCGATTTGGATGGAGTAATGGTAGCTAACGCTGTGTGCGTGTTCCATCGCCGCCCGTTCGATAATGTGTGTAAATGCTATATGGCGTTCCAGTAGGAGGATAAATAAATAAATGGTAGCTCCAGAGATTAGTGCGTACAAACAAACAAACAAACTCGTCATCTTTATTAGTAGTATTATTACAGATTCAGGAACCTTTTCTGCTTCAGTAAACAACTCGAAATAAAGCCCTAACCACTATTTCATTACCTAAATGACAAGCACTTGAGGACACTTAAACTGGCACGGTATAAATTACAGCACGTTTCGCTCGGCCTCTTGGGGACTAATAACAGTCTAATCTGGGCTAAATATCGTCTCCAGGGCTTTTCTCTACACTTAATGCGGCCTACACTGTAATTTTATTAGGTTACCTAACCAGTAGCCTTTACTTATCCGATAGTGGATGATTAGACTAAAGCTTAGATATTGTATTTGTTAAGGTAATTGATGAAACTTATTGTAGGCAAACCGCTTAAGCAAATTAAGAAAATTCAAAGCCAATGAATTCTTTTAATGAGCCGAGGTTTCATATCAAAGGAAAATTATCTCTGTAACTTGTAGACAAATGTCTACGATTACACTGAAGTCGATCGAAGCAGTCTTAGCCTAGCCTACTTAAAAATATCGCGGCGGGATTGTATCGCGCACTGAATTTTCAACTCTAATTGTTGAACCGAGCATTTAGAATCCAACAGCGCATCCCAGCGCCTCAAAAAATCATGCTGTTGGATTTTCAACCCTCGGTGTTAAGCAGTGAGTAGAAAATCCAGTGTGCGATAAAACCCGCCGCGGGATAAATGCGCCCGTGCCTACCTGGGCTTACACGCTTGTTACAGGAGGCAACTAGAAATTAACATAAATTTAAGCCTTTATTCCCCGAGAGGTAATCATCGCTGTTGAATTACCGTTAGGGATAGCAGAGGCGTGCACACTCATATTTTGCTTGTTATAACATCCGCTATTTATTTACCACTAACCAGATTCCACACACATCCACAAACTGACGCCTTCTTGCCATGGAGGCCAGAAACTATGGAACGCCACCTGCCACGATTCTCATATAGTCCTTTTGCTTCATTTACGTTCATACAAAACGCAGACTTAAGTGGCAGTGGGCAGGGCACATTGTTAGCAGAACAGATGACCGAGGCCGAAAGATTCTGGAGTGGCGACCGCGCACTGGAAGATACAGCGTTGTAAAGCCTCCCACAAGGTGGACTGACAACCTGGTGAGGGCCACGGATATGGATACCTATCACATCTGCGAAGTTTACAAAAAAAAAAAAAAACAGATTTACAGTCTGATACTTCAAGTGTCTACAACGACAGCGGTAGATGACCCCACAAAAAATCATCAAAATATATTTTTTTTGTTTCTTCATGTTTACATATCGCTTACAAAAAAAAAAAAAAAAAACCCCTGTATAAACTCAGAAATTACTCCTTACATTAATCGAATCTATAAACTCTGACGTTATACAGGGAACATAATATACTCGTACCAGCCAAATCAGTCAAAATGGGTCACTTTAGCTTGCCTGACTTGGCTGGTAGGTACGGTATCTTCAAAGGACCTATAAAGGCTTTATTTAAGCTAAAGCTCTCCTAACCTTTAGTGTGCACTTTATCTGGACCGCAGTGTAATTTTATTAATAGGGTGGCTTGTCACTCTATGTACACACAGTAAAATACATAGGGATATGACATAATATATGACATAATTTGAGTACATAGAGAGTGATTTCTAAAGAAATGACTTCCAGCAGACCTGCGAAAGGAGAAGTAAAAAAGAAATGTAGACAATAGTGTGTGAGAACATCATCTGCCTAGCTTTTTCCCAACTATTTTGGGGTCGACTTCCAGTCTAACCGGATGCAGCTCAATACCAGTATTTTACATGGAGCGACTGCCTATCTGACCTCCACGACCCAGTTACTGAGTAATACGATACCTCTTGGTAATACTTGTTGTCAGACTTTCAGGCTACTGATGACCCGTAACGACTGTCAAAGATCCACGAATGACAGCCGGGACCAACGGCTTAACGTGCATTCCGAGGCACGGAGGGGTTTTGGTATGTAAAGATGGTCACCCATCCACGGACCAACCGTGGCAAGCATAGCTTAACCTGATCAATCGACCCGTGCGGCTGTTATTACTTAGCCACAAGCCGCTCAATAGCATGTGAGAATAAAATAGTGTGTGAGATCAAAACAAGAAGAGAAAAATATTAATGTGTGAAGTCTAAAAGTAAAATATTAAATATAATGCGAAAATTAACATAAGTCTACTTAAATAAATACATAGTATTAAAATATATGTATAAACTCTACACGCCGGTAGCAGTTTTGTAAAACGTTGCGAAATGACAATCTAGCTGAACGTTGTTCAGTTGTTTTACTTAACGGAGCTGTTTTGTAAAACCACTAGCGGTTTTTTAAAACAGCGGGTTCGACAATCCACCTGCGACATACTCGTATATACCAATATAATCAACCTGAAGAGTCTGTTTGTTTAAACGCGCTAATCTCTGGAGTACTACGTACCAACCGATTTTTTTTTATTTTTTTTTATTTGGTAGCTCAATTCTTGAGGAAGGTTATCATCACGCTAGCCTTAAGAGCCGAGCAAAAAGAAAAAGTCAGAGGTGAAAATTTCAATAATAATATCATTCCCTCGGACACATTACCGTAGGAATGAAATATTATCAGCATTCATGGCTGCGTTTTATCACTTTATTTTCCTTGAATATATATTTCTCTAATGTTGAGATGAGACGTAAAATAAATGGAGAGGTAGCTAAATAAACGTTTACGTAGTTTCTTCGTCGTTATTAATTTAGAGTTTCGTTTCAGATAATAACAAATTAACTTTACAGCATACGAGAACATACACGTAATAATGTTAATTTTTGTAACTATGCCATCAACTAATAACAGATTCGCGGAGGTTGCATGCAAAATTCATAGCGGTTAAAGGCTTTAAACTACAAAAAAGTTTGCCCAAGTACACATATCATAATCAGCTTACAGATTCCCACAGCTGGGACACAGGCCTCCTCTGTGAAAGGGAGTGGGCCATAATCCATCACACGGGCCCAGTGCGGACTGGTAGATGTCACATGTCTTCGAATTTTTGCATGCCGGTTTCCTCACGATGTTTTCCTTTACTGTTTTGAGAGCAGTAATTTAAAAGTGAAGCGCCTACTTGGTCCGAACCCACGGCCTACAACTCGTAAGGTGGTTTAACCTTATTGTCATCCTTAGTTGTTCACTCTTCACAGAGTGGTCGTGGTTGATGACTCTGCATTTTCTTTGGCCAAAGCAGCCCTTGCGATGCTCCTCCACTTATTCCGTTCTTCAGCGTCTCGGAAATTCTGAACTATGGAGTTTTTTGTTGATGCTTTGATAAAGTCTGACCAGCGCGTAGGTGACCGACCGCGTGACCGCTTGCCCTCCACTTGTCCCTGGACAACGAGTCGTTCCATGGAGTGTTCGTTACGAACCACGTGGCCGAAATATTTGATAATTCGTATTTGCACAGTCGACGATAATCTCTGCTTGACTTTTAGTTCCTCCAGGATCGAAACATTGGTCTGAAACGCTGTCCAGGGAAACCGCAGCAGTCGCCGCCAGCACCACATCTCCAGTGCATCAATTTTACGTCGGTCTTTGAGGCGAACTGTCAACGTTAGTGTGCTGGAGATTAAAAGTAAACAAAACATTTTATAAAGGATGCTGAAGTAACTAAAAAGGTTTTAGGGGTGTTTGGAAAACGAAGTCTGGCGCAAAATCTAGTAGGAGCGGTCAGTACTCTGCATTACCTGACCCCTCTTACAAAGAAGAAGGGGTAAGAGGGGTTGGGTTATTACGTATAAGATAATTACCTATATAGGTAATTAAATTATAATCTCTTAATCTCTTCTTAGCGTGTCGATGGCAATCTAACTGGTCTCGACACAGAATTCACTTCACTAGCGTCCATCAGTTTCTGTAATGTACAGACGACAGGACACGCAGGACACGATATTAAGTGTTCCATCTTTTGCATCGTTTCTGAATGTATTGCCTTTTCACTTTACTGACATAAAATGACAAGCGACTTTTAAAGCATTTATAAATGTCAAGTTTCATGAATAATGAAAAGGTAAGTAAGACGTTGTTGGGCTTCACTAATGTCGGCTATAGTAGTTGTTCTTTCCTTAGCCTGATCCTGTGTGTTGCGAAATGTAAATAACTTTCATGTAATTACTCGTATAACAAAAACAAAAATTTTACCTGAGCTCTAAGTTGAGCTGCATGATTACTGAATTTGTTGTCAGTAACTTATGTTTTTTTCTCTTATTTATTTATGCGGCCTACCCAGATGCCCTTTCTTTAGTATTGATCGTTGAATCGTTGAGCGTCTTAAGTTTTAAGTTGAACTAGATGATTACTGATAAATGCGTGCACTGACTAGACAGGTCCCCTTAATCTTCTTTCCCCAAAAGACCATTTCAGTCACTAATTTCATGGTCTTCACCAGATTTGACCAATGTCTGAACTTTCAAAAAGAGACTGTGACTTCTGTGTTTTGGCCTTTCTTCTCAGAATGAACAGAAATAAAATGACGAGCTCATCTAGTTTTTAAAATATGCTTGACGTGTAAAAGTGTTTCTACAAACCTACTTACAGAAACAAAATCATTTATCATTTACCACTCCAATAAATAAATTATAATCACTGTGTGCCAATTCTGTCGAACTGAAAATGTAATGAAACAATAGTACCAGCTTCAGTTGAGCCTTTAAAATGGCAAGATTTACGAATTTCGTTCGAAATTGGAATATTGCAAAATTATTCAAATCTGCCGCCATTCCTGTTGAAGGGAAATAGCAAGTTTATTTCGAAATTCAACGTTCCAAATGAATCTGTTTTTTTTAATTTGGAACGTGAAAACGTCACTTTTATGCCAATGGCTGCATATTTATTTATTTTATTATTTATGTACACACAGTTAAAAATAAACTCACGTCATCTTCCCATGGGAGTAGGCAGAAAGTACAGAACGCCATCTGCTACGGTCCTAGCACACTCCTTTTGTCTCGTTTACGTTTATACATCCCATAAATTTAAGAACGTTCACAGTTACATCTCAGTCTCAATCTGTAAAAATACCTCTAATTTCTCTACATTTTTGACATGATTTTGACGTTAATTGTCGCTGAGATGAGATTGCGACTAGATTTTAAACGTTTTTAGTTACGAAAATTGGCCTTCAACCGGTCGATTCTCTAAAAATTTCACCGTGAAATCATAAGTGAAGTGAGCTTGAAGTGAGCAGTGTCAATAGTGTTAATCCTTAATAACAGCTCACTTCCCGCTCACTTCACCTAAGTTCTCAAGGTGAGATTTTTACAGAATAGCACTGCAGGACATACACGCTCACCGGTTGCGAGCACTACGCAGCTGAACTTTCTTAAGAACATCACCAATAAGGTCACTATATGCCCTCTTAGGACGTCCCTCCCTCCTGGCGTTTCTACTCACATCTGCCTTGTAAATACTTTTTGTCAGTCGCCTTCCATTCATCCTCTTAACATGACCAAACCATCTTAGCACGATCTCTATTATTTTCTTATTTAGCATCGCAGAACAATATAATAAGCAAGTATTATTCTATCTTCAAGGTATTGCCAGGTTTTATCAGAGCAACATCAGTATACAATGGTGCCGATTCTCTTGTTCCCAAAGGACAGAAGATAAATTTTAGTTAAGTCCTGTCAAATTAATCAGCGCCTGAAGTAAAGAAAAAGATGCGCTGAACTTAGTTTAGTTTGTGTACAACAGAATCGGCACCAATAAACAACAAAACACAATAGCCTAACCTCTAGGGAAATTCAGTCTGTAGGTATTAGATTTCATGTCAAAAGATTAATGGACGAAAAACAATGTTCATTTTCGTGAAGTATCTGATCTTATAATGAAAAAAAATCGATTGTGATTTGGTCTAAGCAAAGGTTTTATGATCACTTTTAGTATACTAAGTGCTGTTTTCTTTACACACCCTTCTGTTTTCAGCACAATTTAGATTAAATATGACCAATAAAAATTAATGAAAATTATGATAAGGAATTTACGAGACTAACAAACCTTGGTTATTTTAACTTGAGAAATTTTGAACTTACCCTAAATACTTGTTTAATTACTGACACTCAAAAAGTTTTCGGGCTTTTATTGATGCGCAAGTTTTTAAAATAAATGAGCTCCTTTTTAAAGTTACAGCCTTTTCTCACAGTTGCTCGTGTTATCTAAGCTAGGGACCCGACCAAACGGGCAAGATTAGCTATTTCAGACTTTAAGAATAAAACAACTATACCTAATTAAAGAAATAAATAAAAATACTACAATTGGTAGACTCCTATGTCCACATTTCTTTCAATTACAACCATCCAAGTTAAATTCAAGCACATACACTTTTACTGAAGCTATTTCCAAGTAAATCTCCCTTATCATCTAACGGCGCACCTGAATAAAATCGCAATTACAATGAACAATCTCGCAGCAATTTACTGAAATGGAAAAACGAGTCCCTGTTTTTTATTCGTTGATTAATTCTGTCTGAAGAATCGGACTTGGAAAAAAGATAAAAGAGTAAATGAGAGGAGAGTTTAATCTGTGTAACTGTAAATTCTGTATGTCTATGTAAACTCAGGAAAATTAATCTATATCCACACTAATAACAAGTCTGAAGAGTTTCTTTGTTTGAACGCGCTAATCTCTAGAACTACCCGGTCGTATTTGAAAAAATTGTTTTGCATTTGATGTGAAGCTAGTTGTTTATTAAATTGACACACTACATCAATATGCCGTGGTATAACCATTTCATACAACTGTCAAATGATGACAGTTGTGATTTAAATATATCTACGTACAATTAGAGCTTTTAAGTGGGTAGTCGTACTTACCAAAAAAAATAATTTCTTGACTGTACTTACCTATGTATTATATCTGTGATATGTAGCGTGAAGGGAATATACCCGAGAGTTTGCTTAAGTTTATGTTTTGGGTCTTTAGTTTATGTGAACTGATTTATCACTTTACGCACTTCCAAAATTAAAGTTAGATCCTGAACATTATATGGTGTGAAACAGTTTTGAAGTTATATATTTGAATAGTTATGTGTATTGTTGTTATACACCACTTTTTTACTCGCATACACATTGACATTAATGAATATTATGTTGTATGCACAAAATGACATGAATATTTATTTTGTGAAGTATTATTTTCCTTTAATGATTGTGAATGTGAGGAGAGGGGCCCACGGCTAAATAATAACAGCCGCACAGGTCAATAGATCAGGTTAAGCTGCGCTTGCCGCGGTTGGTCTGTGGATGGGTGACCAACTTTACATACGGAGACCCCTCCATGCCTCGGAAAGCACGTTGGTCCCAACTGTCATTCGTGGATCTTTGACAGTCTTTGACAGTTGATATTGTTTTTCGACTGGTTGAGGTCCTAAAGTTTTGAGTCGAGCTATACAACGACAAAACGAAACAAAACGAACACGATTATACGATTATATACGATTGACAAAACGACTGACAAATTCTTTCACTGACTGGACTGCTCCATTCAAATCTGTGTGGTAACTTTCCTCAAAAGACCATTTCAGACATCATCATGGTCTTCACATGAGTTGACCAAGATTCTGGACTTTAAAAGAGAATGTGATCTCTGAGTTTGTTTCGGCCTTTCTTCTTAGAGTAGTCAGATAGGAACCGCCGACTTCATCAAGCTTATTTTTTTTAATAATTTGGCATGTAAAAGCAACTCCGATATCCTGTTTACAGAATAAACAATTTCATTTATTTAATTTGTTATGTTAATACTATAGTATACAATGGACTACCTGCAGTATCGTTTTTTTCTCTTATCGATAGGCTTCTCTTAAGGCTTTTAGTGAGGACAAGCCATTGCGTATTTGACACTCTATTTAAGTTTAAAATGCTCTTTATACAGCGTGTAACGGAAAGGGGGTATCAACCCTGAAGGAGGTGAATGTGCTCATGAAACTCAACAACTTTCCCCAAAGAACATAGGTCGAAATATGAAAAAAAAATTTGGCCCTCCTTTACAAAACTGACTACCAGCTGATTGATTTACTATGGGAGGGCCAAATTTTTTTTTCATATTTCGACCTATGTTCTTTGGGGAAAGTTGTTGAGTTTCATGAGCACATTCACCTCCTTCAGGGTTGATACCCCCCTTCCGTTACACCCTGTATAAGGTCCCATTAAAATAGATGGACAAACTTCCAGAAATCATTCAGACCACCAAAATAGGACAGTGGTAAAAAAAAAATATATAAGAAAAACGCATTAGATACTTACACGAAAAATAATCAGCTAACGAAAATACACTAATGTGCCGGCAATTTATTATTTTAGGTCAAAATAAAATCACTTAAATCATTGTTGTTTTTTGCTTGGATATCTTTGGTTAGAAGTACTGAGCGCTGTGTTAAAATTTGTCCATTTATTTTAATGGGACCCTGTATATTTTTTTAAGTTAGCCTACGCCGTCTCAATGCTGAGCGAAGGTGTCTCCCAAATCCTTCCAGGCATCCTTTTCTAGAGCCACCTCGATCCAACCCTTGCGGTACGCGTCCAGATCACCCCACCTCTTCCTCGCTCTTTCTCTTCTACTTTTAATGTAATTTACATGGATTTAATACAATTAAAATAGTTATTTTTTTATAGCTAACCTATGTTGTCCAAATGTATGTTGGCAAAGATCTCCTCCATACTTTTCCATTTAGTTTCCTAAGAGTAGTTACCTAGTTATTATTCAATAATCTGTATATGACCAGTCCTTCAAAGTACCTAAGTTAAAACGAGATTAATTTCTCGTTATAAAACTTACAAACTCAAAAACATTCTACCTAGCAACCAAGATCATATCGACAGGAGATACAGTCATGTAGGTATCATGTATATTTATTTATTTATTTAGGGACAACAAACAGTAGTGTAATTAATAAGTAAACATAGGTTAGAACTTAATAATAGAGGTAACAAATACACTACTCACAATGTTAGCCACATATTACTAAACAGATCTACTAGTTGTTAGAAAGAACGATATGAAAATAAACAGGATAAAAGTAAATATTGCTTAATTATTAGGGTTCTGATCGCTTAAAATAGTAACAATTTCTTTTCTAAATATAGCCTTACTGAGAAACATTATATCAGCCGTGCGATTCTGTAACCATCTCACCGTGAAAACTTGGATGAAGTGAGCGTGGAGTGAGCTGTCATTAGGGATTAACACTATTGACACTGCTCACTTCAAGCTCACTTCACCTATGATTTCACGGTGAGATTTTTACAGAATCGACCGGCAGTTGAGCCAAACTGCTTATTGTAGGTGCCAACTAATTGATGCAGCGGTGAGCGTAAGCCTGAGTTGGTTCTACAAAAAGTAGTTGCAATATTACATGTACACATGTGTGTATACGAGAAGCTTAAAGCTCATGTCAACAGCGCGGGCTTAACGTCTGATGGAAGTGTTTACGCTGAGCTGGGTTTTTAAATCTGCTTCATTCTTTAACCGATACCAACAAAAGTTGCTGAAAAATAAAGCTGAATTTCAGTGGTTTGCGGCCATTGCCTTGTGTGTTTTGTGAGGTATTTGGACAGATTTGTCTGCGTTTGGGAATTATTCTCAAGTTTTCCGTACAATACTTATAAAGTAATCTATATATTTCTATTTTTTTTTTTTCAGGATGTCGTCATTGTTATCATTAGCAGCATTCCAGCCACTGTGGAGTATAGGCCTCCTACCATTTGTGCCATACTCCCCTGGTCTGTGCGACTCTCATCCATGGCTTTCTGTATTTTTTTTACAATGAATTGAGTAAACGTGCTCTAAACCACTCCTGCCGTGCGATTCTGTAACCATCTCACCGTGAAAGCTTGGGTGACGTGAGCGTGGAGTGAGCTATCATTCTCTAGGGATTAACACTGTTAATTAAGTGCTCACTTCACTTATGATTTCACGGTGAGATTTTTACAGAATCGACCGGCTGTTATAAATTTTATTTACCACAAAACGTAGGTAGTGTTTAATTTTTCACCCTGTAATAATATCAACCAAAAGCAAAAAAATAAATAGCTAGAAACGTTGGTTTTTAGCAACTACCTTTTGCTTTGTTTAACTTTTAGAAGAGAAGGGATACCCATCAAGCACCATTTTTTGTGCACGTATTCACACTACGTTTTTGTGCACGTATTCACACTACGTTTTGGGTAGATCCTTCACAGTTTTTTTGTTAAGTTTTCCAATGATTTTTCATCACAAGGTTTCCACTGCTGGGACACAGCCCTCCTCACTGTGAGAGGGCCTCTCTGTGACTATGTAGGCTAATAAATCAATATTAGCAATAGTGTTAATACTCTTATCAGTTTGAAGTTAAGTGTAAACACAATGCGTGTGTAAACAGACCATAGATACAGACTTTAGAACAATAAACCTCAGAGTTTACGCCAAAAGTTAAAACATACATTATTTCATAAAACAACAAACTGTGGTGTCGAAAATAATATGGAAACAATATGAAGACTAACATTAGAACACCGTTTCGGGGAAGGTCAGATAGCTGTCAAAATAAACAGTATGTGCGAGTATACGAGTATATAGCTACATCTGGCTAAATGAGACAGACCTAACCAGTTATGAAAAATATGGCCTGATGAATAGTTAGAGCATAGGTTCTTAAAGTGGGCGTTAACACCGCATCGTGGGCGTTTGAGACTTTCAGGCGGGAAGTAAAAGACCCAGGGAAAATAATATATACTATCTTACTACTATACTATACTATCTTATTACTATATAATAAAATAATGATAGCCTCCCGACCGATTTCGGTCACGGTGGTCAATCTCAACGGAGATTAGCCAGGTACACAGGAGATATTATAGTGCACAAACACAGGTGCACACACTGTTCCTTTACTCTCACAGTCCTCAGGGACGGCAATCTGACACGACCGGGGAGAGATCAGGCGCAGGACTAACGGCTTTACGTGCTTTCCGAGACACGTGGGTAGTAAACCGTCAACTTCCAAACTACGGACTGCTACTGAGAAATTCCTAATGGAAAACCCAATAACACTTTGTCAAACCCAGGACCCTACAATCAGCAGTCGCGCTTGCAACCGCGAGACCAACGAGGCAGTTGGACTATATAATATTAAACACCGGGCCATAGCTAATTCAGAGTCGCGATAGATGATGAGTAAAAAATTGAAGAGCTCTAGAAAAAAAAAGTGGGTGGTGGCCAAAATAAGGTTCAGAAGTTATGAGTTAGAGGAAATACCTAGGCTGGTCGTACGTTTGTAGTCCTTTGACAGCTATTTTACTGTCAAATTACAGTGATCTTCATTTCCGTTATAATAAAGTTTGAATTGCTGCAACTGACAAGTCTGTCAAAATCACTGTCATCTTTATTTTCTGTACTATAAGGTTGCTTTTGGGACGCTGCTGTGATTGTGAAATGACTGTAGTCAAAATTACTTACTTTATAAACATACAGATGCCAGTCTTCTCCATAGCCCTTGAGATGCCCTTCCATGACGCGAGCATCGAGTATTTCTGCTTCGCCGTCAACGGCAGCCGCGGGTCAGTGGCCGGTGGCGGCCCATCACTGATCGCTGGCCCAGCATTGTTGCTCCGTCTCTCAGACGCCGCTAGTTTCCCCAACTGACAACCCATTTTGCACTGTAACTAACACACCATTTTATCAAACACTTTCCACTTAAAACGGCACTTTTGCCTCACTTTTGTTTTGTCATTATCAAAATTCAATTTTGTAATAGTTTTTCATTTTTATTTTTGACACTAAATGCACATATTTTTTTTTTAACTTTCAACACTGGCAGCACATTTTTTTTTAATTTTTAAATCACGCACATTTTAAAATTAGAATTAGTGAACCAATGTCATGTGATCATGATTTTTAGATTTTGCTTTTATAAAATTTAGAGCATTATTTTAAAAACTTTGACACTTTGCTTTTAAAATGTTTAACTTCGCACTGCAGTACCGGTGTTGTTTCCACATTGCTATGTTCTAAGTGTTATCTGTCCTTGTCACATCTTTTTATCTTATCTAATCAGCGACGCACGCGAACGGCGGCTACCTGTAAAAGAAAATTGGGCTGTAATTAAATCTGCTGAAAACCCTTTATGGTTTTTTTTTTTCTACAAGGCATTATAATATACCCCCAACTAGGCATAAATTATGTACCTTGGAAGTAATTTGGAGCTTTAATATTGACAGACCTTTTGTAACGATGTAGGTAAGGGAAATATTTGATAAGTATACTTATTTAAACCCAAATGAACGAATAAAACCATTGTGTTGGCTACTGAAATTCGTATTTCGTGTAATAAATTGTACTCTTTTGTACCTTTATTTTAATTTCAACCATTAATATTAGCTACTTAGAAATACGATCTATTCATCCAATACAAAATTATATTGTTCTTCTCTACAGCAAATACAAAGTTTATTCGCAAACAGTTAAGTTTTCTAATAAAACCGTAACTGTTGCCGAACTGATATTTAACCCCTAAAATACCTTATTTGCAACATTTTGCTTATCTTTTGAACAACTGACTAATAATATTTAACAACTGTCAAATTAAGTTTTCTCTTGAAATTTCGAAACTGAATTTTGTTACTTGAGAGTTTTTGAGTGAATAAAGTGGTTTTGAGAACAATCGTAGACTTTCTAGTGGGTAATAAGATAGACAGTAATGTGTTTAGAAGTTTTCTTATTTATTGAAGAAGTAGGTATATTCATTGAATTCCAGGGAATAAATAGGTAGGTACTAGGTAGGTATTATTTGAATAAACTTATATAGGTTCTATTTTTTACATGAGAAATTAGAAAAAAGTAGATTATTTCAATTATTTGTAAACCAAACCAGTGGGGCAATTACATAAACACACAGTTCTGTTCCCCGTCAAATTCCTTTCATTTGTACAGTTTTGCCACGTTTATTTACACAGCTGAGCAAATGAATTCTTCAAACCTATAAAGCAATCTCAAAATGAAAGACATTGCAATTGATTGCCATTTTATGTTACACAATTAGCCTGCTGGCTCTAGAGCGTATTTTTCAAGCCTCTTTTCAAGTTTTTCAGTTTTTCAACTTATTTTAGCATCACTTTTCCTACAGCGACCAGTTTCTCGTGAAAATGAAAAGTCGTTGGATTTTTTTGCAAACATTCTTTCCAATTTAGGTTAGTTATGAAGTTGGGTCTACAGTTCAAAAATTAATTATTGAACCTTCAGCTACGGGAAATTTTTAAATTTTGAAGTTTTTTTTAATGTGATTTTTTAAACAATGCTGCGTATCTGAAAGTGGCGGCTGACAAACTTTAGTTGGTTGCGCATTTTTTTTGGTGAAAACTTAGATTTTCAATGCAATATATTTTCTACTTTTAATAAGAATTCGCATTCACACTAGAACATTCGTTTCATTTTTCAGCACATCAAGCTAACTGAAACTGTCAAATTTTCCCAATCAACATTGAACCTTATACTTTAGCGATAAAGTTGAAAATCTATTAAAGAAATTTGATGTGCTGGCGTCTGTAGGTACATACAGGTTTTCTAGTACCTGCATGAGGGATTTAAAAGGTGTGCCTTTTTAACTACTTGGTGTAGGTACAACGAAAAGTTGGGTGAGTCGCTGCACTCCTACTTAGATCACTGAGGGCTGATTTTACCAAAGTCAGATATCTTTTATCCGCGGAATAAAATTGACATCTACTGACAGCTCTAGTACGGAAAAACTCAAAAATTCAAAATTTATTCTTAGTAGGTACTACTGAGAATAAATTTTGAGTTTTTGACTTATTCTTTGTATGGGGCCCGTGGCTAAATAATAACAGCCGCACAGGTCGATCGATCAGGTTAAACTACGCTTGCCGCGGTTGGTCTGTGGATGGGTGACCATCTTTACATACCGAGACCCCTCCGTGCCTCGGAAATCACGTTAAGCCGTTAGTCCCGGCTGTCATTCGTAGATCTCTGACAGTCGTTACGTTACGGGTAGTCAGAAGCCCGAAAGTCTGACAACCAGTCTTACCTAGGGGTATCGTATTACCCAGTAACTGGGTTGTGGAGGTCAGATAGGCAGTCGCTCCATGTAAAATACTGGTATTCAGCTGCATCCGGTTAGATTGGAAGCCGACCCCAACATAGTTGGGAAAAGGCTAGGCAGATGATGATGACTTATTCTTTATATAAAAGTTTGGTTGAATGCGCCCTGAGTGATCTATATTTAGGAGAACAGTTTTGACTAGCAAGCAGAAATCTTATAATTAAACGAACGAATAAAAGAAAACGATACCAAGAACGGTTATATTTAACGGTGACGTCATTAGATTCTGAAAACACTACTTGATTTTTTCTGCCAATAATTTAATGCCGACAAACAGTTATGCAGTTTGGCAGACTTTATGTAGGTAAGTTGTTTATACGGTTTTTCAATAAAAAATAAAACAATGCTGGACTTAAAATCAGTAGAAGCACTTCAATAAAGATATTTCTGAATCTATTACTCATGCCAGGTGGGACTATACCGTCGTCAGTGCTTTTGTTAGCACAATGTCAGGTCGGAATGTTAAAAATAAATTCTAGGATTTCTTGATCAAAGTGCTTGTCAATCAGTCTTTTGTTTGGGCTAGGTTTAATCCTGCCTGCATCTTTCAATTTATATACATAGAAATTCCGAATAGAATAGAGTAGAATACTTTTTATTATGTACACCATATACCTAAATTATAGACATAAACATAGAAATTTTACAAAGGGTGACGCAATGGGCGGTCTTATCGCTAAGAGCGATCTTTTAAAGACAACCTTTGGATGGATTGAAAAGGGAAGGAGAGACAAATACTGTAGGTAGTCTGTGGTGTACCATTTACACGATACAATGAATACATACATAAAGTATATTATACTAATCTGAATAAATATATGCATAAAGGGATATTTTTCAAAGACCAGCCTAATCAAAGGATGTGGTACAGACCATCAAACTGAACAACTTTCTCCATGGGACCAATATCGTATTCGCGAAAAATTTATCAACTGTCCCTTAGAAAACTTCAATACCTACTCGACCTAAACGTATGGGACGGCTGAATTTTTATTCGCGAATACGATGTTGGTCCCATGGACAAAATTGTTCAGTTTGATGATCTGTACCACATCCTTAGATTTGGCTGGTCTTTGAAAAATAACCCTGTAAAATAATAGACATTCAATGAAACAGGAGTAGAGAGGAATCCGATCTGTTAACGACGATTTAAAACCATTTCGCATGGGTATTTACAAACATACTCGTATACCTCATCCACAAACATACTCGTATATCTCATCCACAAACATACTCGTATATCTCATCCACAAACATACTCGTATATCTCATCCACAAACATACTCGTATATCTCATCCACAAACATACTCGTATATCTCATCCACAAACATACTCGTATATCTCATCCACAAACATACTCGTATATCTCATCCACACAAATAGTCAAGACAAACTAATAAAGATAATTAGCCTGTAATGTTCCCACTGCTGGTTCAAAAGCCTCCTCTCTTCGAGAAGGAGTGGGCTGTATCTAATCCACCACGCGGGCCCAGTGCGGGTTGGTGGACGTCACGTCTTCGCATTTTTGGCTATTGAACATGTCGATTTCCTCACGAGGTTTTCGTTTACCATTTTGAAAGCGGTGGTGATGAAATTTCTATCATCTACTTAATAAATAAAATTCTTAAGTTTAGTGAGCGCCAACGCACCGAACGCTAAAGGGGCTAAATAAAGTTTGCATAGAAATCTATCATTATGCTGATAGGAAATCCAATCAGGCGCGAGGCTTGTATGAAAAAAAAGATTGCATTAATATTTTTCAAAAATTTACAGAATGCGAGGACAAAGTCCGTTGTCAACACGACTACAATCATGGATTTAACTCGTCAAACTAATCCTAGTACAGTACTAACATAGGATTCTAAATACAAAACATGTAATTCGATATTTTGTTTGTTTGCATTTAATTCCGCTCGAATGGTGTTATACTGTTGAAATAACTGACAATGTACGACATAATATGATAATTTATTTCGACATTGAAAAGCCTCCGTGATACACATCAATAGATTACAAATGGTATTATTATAATAAGCATAATCCTCCTATAACGTTCCCACTGCTGGGACACAGGCCGCCTCTCTGTGAGAGGGAGTGGGCCTTAATCCAACACACGGGTCCAGTGCGGGTTGGTAGATATCACGTCTTCGAATTTTTGGTTCTAGAACATGCCGGTTTCCTCACAATGTTTTTCTTTCACCATTTTTGAGAACAGTGGTGATGAATTAAATTACACACAAAACACCTGCCTGCGTTCGAACCCACGACTTACAGCCCGTAATTCGGGGCCGTTACCACTGGGCCACCACTGTGCACTGCTCGGATTATTATTATAATACCAGACTATTATTGTTTCATTGCAGGACAAAAGCCTCTTCTCATACAAACAAGGCACGAGCATTGCTCAAGACGGGTTGGCGATTATAATAATAATCCGAGCAGTGCACAGTGGTGGCCCAGTGGTAACGGCCCCGAATTACGGGCTGTAAGTCGTGGGTTCGAACGCAGGCAGGTGTTTTGTGTGTAATTTAATTCATCACCACTGTTCTCAAAAATGGTGAAATAAGTCCAATCCTCAAGAGGTTTTTCCTTCACCGATGTCAGTAAAATCCAAGATAAACTCGGTAGTAGAGCTTCTGTCTGTAGATCTTCTGTGATACTGAAATCTTTACGATGGATGCAAAAACTGCTTGCCTACTAGCTAGACTGTCGTAGGAAATACAAATGTATAGTGGCCATTTATACGTACATATGAACAAAATCGTACATCAAAAGCAAGGAACCAACATGCATTTGACAACAAAGCACCTGATTTCACCCCACATTTTAACTTTTCTAGCTCGCTTTTACAAGTGCATTTCCTATGCAAGCAATCTCCAAGAGTTACACTTTCTTTCCATCTTTCTAAATAATATTTCCTTTCGTAGAATGGCCTGTGGAAGCGCGGTGTCAGATTGGCACCATAAACACGGAGTTCCCGCGCTTCCGCCATCTTGTCTGCCATTTGAATTTCCAACTTCTACATAGGTAATTTATGTTTGAATTTCGAAAGTTGAGACGAGTTTTGAATTTAACGGCGAGGGATGAACCGAGCTTCAACCTTTTAAGCTTCGAGGAGGTGTGACAGATGTCGAGTTCAAAATTCAGAGCGCAGTTTAGCATTTTTATTAGATTTACCTTTTGGAGTGACTGTGGAAATATTAGGTTGATATTATTCATGATGTCAACGTATCATTGAATAAGATATATCTATTTTATTTATTTTTAAATTGCGTTTGTGGTTGCCAATTGATATATGATTTCTCTACATCATAACAGTATAGGTTTAAACGACGGAAACGCTTCGGACTAAGTTTGCCCATATTAATATTGGTTTCCATTTTCAGTGTATAAAAAATATTGTAAAACCTTTTAAAAGAGTAACGGTGGAGTTTCTTACCCATCCTTCTCCATACGAAACTACCTTTTGGACTAGAAGCAATTCTGTTTTATTGTAAATTTTGACATTCAAATGCGAAATGTGTTAAGTTTTGTTGTCGAAGTCAAAGCATCCATTTCAAATAGAGTGCCTATTTGAAATAAATTTGACTTTGACTACAAGAGAAACACGACGCAAAACCCAGATTTCAAGATCACCTAAGAAAAATAACAAGAGAAAGAGACACGACAAGCTACATACAAGTCGTAAATTTTCCGCCATATCAGACACGACACGTAGGCATAGAACTCGATTATACTGCACTTAAGAGCTATTCAGACGTTTGTAGCTTGTCAGTCATTAACATGGCGTGACAAAATAGCGGAGACAATAATATTTGCTGGTTAGTATAGTAATGGTAATGTGTTTTTGTAAGGTAGCTGTTGAAATGGACCACTCCATTTTATGGCATATGAGATAATTTTAAATGGCGTGATATATGACGAAAGATGTTCAGAGACGTCATCTAAAATTACCGATCAGTACAGCCCGATTCAAAATGGCGGCTCGGAACATGAGGTGAGTCGCTGCGCTGCCTGTAACAAATTCACGTACAGGTAGGGGAGGCCGGGGCTGGAAGTTCCCGGGGCACGTTGTTCCGACAGTAATAACTTTGTAAAGAAAAGAGGTAGCAATACACGAGAAATGCGTCGTTTAAGCATCAGGTGACGTGCCGCGCTGGCGGCCATCTTAGTTGCTCCGACGGCGTCGGACGAGTGGCTGTGTCACCGTGCTAGTAGAACACCACGTCCACGTCAACGTCTGTAGTATGGCCAAGTCACGTTATTTGAGTTCAAAAATTAAAAATAGTAATAACATTATTAAAATGACTTGGAATGTCATTAATAGCGAAACAGGAAGGTCATGCAACCGAAGTAGTGACTACAGCCTTGCTATTGATGACAATGTAATTAGATCAGATTCCCAGGTTGCCGCGGCCTTTGAAAATTTCTTTGCAGAGATTCCCGTGTCAACCACTAAATCTCTAAGCTCATCACCCACTGCTGCAGAGTCTTTACTTAAGGAAAACGTTCCAGTTTGTGATTCGGAATTTCACTTCGAATTTGTCACTTGTACAGATATAATTAAAACTTTTCACATGTTAAATGTAAAAAAGACTGCAGATCTATGGGGTAATTCTGTGGATGTTGCTAAGACAATTATAAACATTGTAGCACCTACTTTAGCTGTTATATTTAATAATTGTATTGAATGTGGTGAGTTTCCTGATCTTATGAAACACAGTAAAATAATACCGTTGTTTAAATCGGGTAGTACATCAGACCCTACTAATTATAGACCTATTTCCGTACTACCCACCTTTAGTAAAATTTATGAAAAACTTATTTTAAATCAATTGCAAAGATTTTTCAATAACAATAAATTACTGAATAATAAACAGTTCGGTTTTACAAGGGGTCGTTCAACTACCGATGCCGGAGTTGAACTTTTAGGACATATTTATAGTGCATGGGAGGACAAATGCGATGCTTTGGGCATCTTTTGTGATTTGTCCAAGGCATTCGATTGTGTTCTTCATGAAACCTTAATCAGGAAACTTCACCACTACGGAATCCGGAACGCCTCTCTGGATCTTCTCACTTCTTACTTAAGTGATAGGATTCAGAGAGTTGATGTTAACGGGAAAAGGTCACCCGGATCTGTAGTAAGAATGGGGGTCCCACAGGGCTCAATACTTGGACCATTTTTATTTACTATTTATATCAATGACTTGCCTTACCTCATAAAGGACGAACATGATATAGTGTTGTTTGCAGATGACACTTCACTTTTATTTAAACTCAAACGTCAACAGCTGGATACTGACAGTATAAATAGTGCCCTCGCAAAAGTAGTTAGCTGGTTTAATGTTAATAATCTACTTCTTAACGAAAAAAAAACGAAATGTATTAAGTTTACGATACCAAATGTTAGACAAGTAGAAACTCGTGTTCTCATAAAGGGTGAAGAGTTAAAACCCGAAAATTCCACTGTATTCTTAGGCATAACTTTGGATGCCAAGCTTCAATGGGGCCCCCATATAGATAAATTGTCAAAAAAGCTTAGCTCTGCAGCATACGCCGTTAGGAAAATTCGTGATTTAACTGATTTAGAGACAGCCCGTTTAGTTTACTTTAGTTATTTTCATAGTGTGATGTCATACGGTATTCTGTTGTGGGGAAATGCCGCCGATATTCAGACAATTTTTATTTTACAAAAAAGGGCAATTCGTTCCATTTATAAATTAAGTCCCAGACACTCCCTCAGAGACAAGTTTAAAGAGATTAATATAATGACTGTGCCTTCTCAGTACATTTATGATAATCTTTTGTATGCACATAAAAATATTAATCTGTTTAAAAAATACAGTGATATCCATAACATAAATACTAGGAACAAACACAAATTTGTTGTTCCTACAACAAGGCTCAAGAAAATAGGTGGCTCGTTTAGATGCCAATGTATACGTTTTTATAATAAACTTCCTAGCCACATTCAAGAACTAAGCATTAATAAATTCAAATCTTTTATAAAGCTAAAACTATGCCAGAAAGCCTATTATACTGTAAAAGACTATATTGAGGACAAAAAAGCTTGGGATTGAGCTGCTCCAATAGGTCTAGACAGTGAATGTTGTTTATTTTTTATTTTTTGCTGATTTACACTTTTTTTTTTTTTTTTTCTCTTTCTAAATATCAATTTATATACAGAATGACATGAACATTTACTGTTTAAAGTCTTATATTATTTTAATTATTGTGAATGTGAGGACTATGTGGGTCATTGTTTCCGTTTTAATCATGGTCTGGCACTTTGAGTGGTTTATGCGGTCTACACAAATGTCCTGTCCTTGGTATTACTCGTCGAATCGTTGAGCTCCTTAAGTTCTGAGTTGAGCTGCACGGTTACTGACGAATGCGTGCAACGACTGCACAGGTCCACTCAATCTGTGTGGTTCTTTCCTCAAAAGACCACTTCAGACACCAATCTACATAGTCCTCAAAGATCAAAGATTATTTCCGGATTTTTATATACACATTGACATTGATGAATATTATATAAACAATGACATGGATATTTACTTTGTAAAGTATCTTATTTTTATTATTATTATTGTGAGTGTGAAGACTATGTGGGTCATTTCTTTTTTCTGTTTTCCTTCTTAGTTAGTTTTAATCATGACCTGGCAGTTTGAGTAATTTATGCGGCCTACCCAAATGTCCTTTCATTGGTATTGTTCGTCGAATCGTAAGGCTCCTCAAGTTCTGAGTTGAGCTGCACGATTTTTGACAAATGCGTGCACTGACTGGACAGGTCCTCTCAATCTGTGTGGTTCTTTACTCAAAAGACCATTTCAGACACCAATCTACATGGTCTTCACATGATCTGACCAAGATTATGTCTGGACTTTAAAAGAGACTGTGACCTCTGAGTTTGTTTCGGCCTTTCTTCTCAGAGTAGTCAGATAGGAAACGCCGACCTCATCTAGTTTAAAAAAAAATGTGATTGACATGTAAAAGTGTTTGTACAAACCTACTTACAGAAAATAAATCATTTATCATTTATCATGGTAAATGATAAATGATAAATGATTTATTTTCTGTTAGTAAATTTTTTCGTATTTAAACTTTTTGGTCTATTTTTCTTTATTATTAGCCGATTTATGTACATTTTTCCAATTTTAGAGTGGCATTAGTTAGGTATGTTTTAGCTTGCATGTTTTTTCAAATAAATTTGTTAATTTGCTAGCATGATAGTTTTTATACAAACATATAATTTGGGGCTACAAGTTCCCTCCTAAAGGGGCTGGTTGTTCCCCGGAACAACTTACCCCAATCGATCCTTAAATTTTTTATACATCTTTACGGTATTTTTTTTTAGGATGGTACGTACCTACAAACGGAAAACTGAGAGAGGGAAAACATCCAAAACGTTATTAAGCCAAGCAGAAAATGGTGCAATACAAGATGGAAGAAAAGTAAAAACCGCTGTTGTGTTATGTAGTTAAAATAAGTGCAGTTATGTTTGTGGTAAAGTTTTTAACTTTTTTTTTTTTTTTTTTTTTTTTTTTTTTTTTTTTTTTTTTTAAATAATAATAAGTTTATTTTCAAATCATTTTAGCTTACATTAATATCGAGGAGTCTCCATTTAGGCATAGAAGATGCCTGTAGTTGAAGGCTCCGCTCTTCCCTTACATTATAAACTTATAGTTTTATAACTAAAGACACAAAGTAGTTGAGTGTATGTTTGTGTGTGTGTATGTATGTATGTGTGTGTGTATGTATGTGTGTGTGTATGTGTGGTGTGTGTGTGACTGACTGGTGCTGAGTTTTTATTTTCACATGTGTGTCTAAATAAGCGACAAACATCACTCTAAATTATAATAGTTATTAAGTCACACGTTGCAAAAGCAATTCTGTATCATGATAATTTAAATTTTGCAACCATATTAATAACTTTTTTTTGCACTCATATGTTTTTTTATCGTAAATAAATATTACTTTATTGATTTTATTGTATAAAAATGCTGAGCGTTTTTTATATTGTCTGCTGGCAAATTCTGTTTTAGTGGTGGGAACGTTTACTATGTGGTGTTTATTTCTTTTTGCTAGGATTTTAGGATCATATGGTATCTCTTTGTGCGTTTTGAGGATGATGTGAAGGATGTACAGTTTTCTCACTGACAGCAGATTACTTAATTTATAAAGCTTCTCAGTGGAGAATATTCTTTTTTTGAAGTACATCACTTTAAGTATAGCTCTTTGAGCGCGTTCTAACTCTAGAAAACTAGATTTCGTTGCTCCACCCCATGCATTTATACAATACACTATTACAGACTGGGCCAAAGCTACATAAATTTCTTTTAGCAGATTTCTTTCCTTGTCATTATTATTTTTATTTACAATTATTTTCCCTGGTACAATATATCTCAGTTCTTTAAAAATCCATATGAGTTTTCGTACTCTACTCATGACTTGTTCCAGTTGAGGATGCCATGAAAGACGCTGGTCAATAATCACTCCCAGATATTTTGTTTTGGTAACTTGTTGGATGGTAGGGCAATTGCAGCAAGTTTCGTCTATAATTGTGTCGCACGTGTGGATTCTTAAATTAAATTCCTTGTCTGATTGAACCTGATTATAAATATTAAAACAAATGAAGTTGGTTTTGCTAGTGTTCAGGGTGAGCAGATTATTTTTTAACCATGTTGCAACAAGAGCAAGCCCTTCTTCAGCACTATTCTTAACATCATCCCATGTTTTTCCTGAGAAGACGACAGCTGTATCATCGGCGTATGAGAATACTTTGGCATTTTTAATTCTCATGTTGCAGAGGTCATTAATATAAATCAAAAAAGTGTTGGTCCAAGTACACTACCTTGTGGTACGCCGTATGACACATCTGCGTCCTCCCCAACCATTTGCACAAGTTTCACTTTTTGTGTTCTACCAGAAAGATAGTCCATGAAAAGTGCCAGTGGTATTCCACGAACTCCAATAGCTTCTAGCTTGCGTAGAAGAATGGGGGCAGAGACGGTGTCAAAGGCTTTTTTTAAATCAAGAAAGGCTGCCATACATTTATTTCCTTTATCGAGTTGTTCGGTTACAAGAGAACTTAGTGCTATAACAGCATCTTCAGTTGACTTTTTTTGCCTAAATCCAAATTGAGAAGGTGATAGAATATTATATCTATTTAGATACTGCAAAAGGCGAGTATTTATTAATTTTTCTATAATTTTTGATATTGCAGTTAAAACGAAAATAGGCCGATAATTGTTGACATCGTCTCTGTCACCACCCTTATACACAGGTGTAATAATAGATTTTTTTAATGGGGCTGGAAAAACACCTTTCTGAAAACAAAGATTGGCAAGGTGCGTGATTATTGGTACAACTTCGTTTTTAGCAAGTTTCAAAAAGCAAGTGGGTATATTGTCCCACCCGGGAGCACTGTCAGATCGTAAATTCATAAGCGTAGTACAAACTTCAGGATGATCAGTTTCCAGAAGTACCATTGAGCTTATGTGTGATGGAAATTCATTTATGAGTTCACTAACTAAGTTAGTACCAGATGGTATGTTTTGGGCCAGATCTCTGCCTATACTTGCAAAATATTTATTTATAAAGTTTGCGGATTCTGTGGGAGATGATTTAACGTGCAACAATTCTAAGTTCTCTGTTCGTGATTTATTAGTGTAAGTGATATTTTTTATATTTTTCTAAAGGAGTCTGTTGTTTTTTATAGCGTTTGTAATTTGTTCCCTATTATATGTATTTTCTTTTTAACTTTTTAATGAGCTTATTGCAATAGTTTCTATACCGCGTATATGTCATTTTGGCAATTTCATTATGAGGATCATTCCGTGTCTTTTTCTGTAATGCATTACGATTCCGTATACATCTCAAAAAACTTGATAAATCTCTATTATAGTTGAATTAATAAAAGAAACATTTCATCTGAAGATTTCCAGTTATATTTTGTTGTCTTTTTTTAAGTTCTGTTAGGGAATTGCCAATATTTTTTAGTTATAAACAGGTGTTTATCTCGAGTATCCTTTCCAGTACGATTTTTTGTATCCTTAAGTATGTAGGTAGTAAGATTTATAAGCTAATAGATATCAATTTTTGTAAACCAATACAAAATGTGAATCTAGTTGTAGCTAGTAATGTTTTTTCGTTGTTTTTTAAAGTTTATAGCATTGCATAACAACTAAATAAATGAACCTAACTATAGAAATTATTTATTGTTTTATTTAACCAGAGAAACCATACATTATCTTTATACTTTATTAATATTATCTAAGTGGCACAATTTGCCCAACACATGGAACAACTCGCCCCAAAGTGGGGTTGAATGTTCCCTTCCGAAATTTTGCAAAAATATGCCTGTACAAAAAAAAATATAGAGAAACTAGCAGAAATGACTTTACTATTACAGAGACCGATTAAGACTTTTTAATAAAATTTAATATCAATATTGAAATCTTATCATTTTCATCATAAATTTTCATGTTATTTGAAAATCGGAACTTTCAGCCCCGGCCTCCCCTACTGCGCAGTGAATAGCGCTCTTCAGAGCCGCCATAGAATTTGAATCGGGTTGTAACTTAAATTGACCAGTAATTTTGGCAACAGTCAATCAATCGAAATGGTCGCTAGCTGACATACTGACGTCACAGAAGAAAAAATAAAAGTCAAATATTTTTTGCACTTTTAGAATAAATTAAATTGATTCCATATAATGGTTTCTTATTGGTGGTAGTAATAATGGTTCGATTCCCGGATCGGGCAAAGTGTTATTGGGTTTTTCCACCAGGAATTTCTCAGTAGCCGCTTGGTATCTAGATTTGTGCCCGGTTGCTCTTAAACATATCTAACAGGCAAAATGTAGGTGTACCCGCTATAAGATACACATCTGCGTAGCGCATCGGGAATTACACGCGTGATGTTAAGTTACGTTGCTCCCACTAATTTCGAGAAAATTATGTAAAATATTCCAAGCTTAATCCTGATGAAATTGAATAATTTCCCCCAATTTCTCTAGAGTAAAATAATTATACAAATTAAATTGGCTTTGCATTATGTATTCGGTGGCTTACCTCTTAAACCAATAAACTCCTATTCAAACATATTCATGTTGGTTAACCAAAATCATTATATCGTAATTGAAAGCATCTATTTAACACAATATTAATTATCAATGACCCGCCACGGCTTCGCACGGGTGCACCACGCGTTGTGCACAAGTCTTGAGCAGTAAATTCGCAAACAGTACTAGGCTTGCATGAATTCATGCTTCCATCTGGAATTATACTTCGTTGCTTCGTCCTTCGAGATTAAGATAACAATGTAGTAATACGTCTAGGGTATCGCCTTTCATCCACTAAGTTTGAATTTTTTTTTTTTTTTTTTTTTTTTTTTTTTTTTTTTTTTTTTGTTTTTTTTTTGTCGGTACTTTGTCTTCCTGATAGTTATGCCTGTACCGCCACCCATTCGCGTTTTAGTGCGTCGCCGATCACCACGTTATTTTCTTCGTTTCATTTGAATTGTGCAAAAAGATGCCAAAACGTAGTCACAAAAACGACGACAGTGATTATTTAAGAAAGAAGATTCGAAAACTCGAAAGGAAACTTAATAAACGCGACAGAAGGTCGCGTGTTCGAAGTTGTTCCGAGAGTAGTAGCTCGTCGACGAATATTATTATGTCGCCGGTACTATCGGACCATGAAGGTAAGCTGAAGTGTTATTTTTACAAACGGAAGATATTGTGAATAGTTTTTCGGACTATATCCGTATCATAATCTGACATGATGTCATATTATCTTAAATAGTGTTGTGTACATCTTATGGGGATGTTACCTTCACATAATTTTGGATTCCCAATTCATTGGGTATATACTACTAGTGATTGTGTACATTTGAAAGGAATGTTGCCTTCACTTTAGTTAATGACCTACTTAATAATAATTGCATTTTATATCCGTACGGACTAAAACATAGTGTTGTGGGTAGTTTTAAGGACTATCGCCGCTCTAAAACCACTAGTTGTATACTAGGAACATTGGTAGTTGTGATCATATCCACGTACCTACATAACAAAATGTTATCACTCGATTTCGTAATTCTGAATATCGGTATGGATTATAAACTTGGTGTTGTGGATAGTTTTGAGGACTATCACCGCGCTATTTTCTATCCGATACCTACATTTGGTACATTTTCTATCCCAGCTGAAATGGAAGTTCAAGGTGATGTCGCGTCATCTCCGATTATTGACTCAGATGAGCCACAACCGGGTACGTCCACCTCGACGATACATGATGTTCCTGCTACAGAAGCAGTACAGGCAGGGGAATCGGAACTACCTGTTGAAGTAACGCTTCCTGAGCTGGACGAAGAGATTCTGAATCTCTTGGGCGAAACTCCATCAAAGGATAAAAAATATGGACCAGACATTAGATGCGAGTTATCTGCTCGCTGGGAACACATCGCAACAACAGGCTTGACCAAGGATGCCAGAAAGGAGCTGCTTGATAAGCATCTGGTTCCAAAAAACTGCACAAAGATTGATGCACCCAAGTTAAATCCAGAGATAAAGGCCGCCTTATCGGAGATGCTAATAAAAAAAGACAAAGCTTTAGAGAATAAGCAGGTGCAGGTCGCAGCAAGTATATCTTGTATAAGTGAAGCCCTAAGCATACTCTTTTCTGCAGGTTATAAAGATCAGTCGGTAATAAAATTACTGATCGAAGCCGGTCGACTGATGTGTGACTCACAACACAGCGAGTCCATGACACGGCGCAGTTTTATATGTTCTACAATCAAGAAAGATATAAAAGATCAACTGTTCAATACAGAAATCGATAAGTTTCTATTTGGCGAACATCTGACCGATACTCTAAAAGCTGCAAAAGCTATATCAAAATCAGGCGCTGAGATTAAAATAAACACACAGGTTCGAAGACCTGCACCAGCGCAGAGACCGAGACAGGCCCCTGTCCAGACTTTAAACCAGACGCCTCCGTTCCCGACAGCGCGGCAAGCGGGAACAGCGAGGAGAACAGCGCCGGCGCCGCGCCCGCGACCGGTGCAGCAGCAGCCGCGACAGCAGCCGCGCTTGCAGCAGCGCCAAGCCCCGCGGCGCTAGACCTGGTACGTTTTGCAGGTCGGTTATCCTACTTTTATGATCAATGGCAATTGATAACTAATGACCTCGTTGTATTATCGTGGATAAGAGGTTACAAGATACCGTTTACTAAACCTGTCTATCAGTTACACGAACCAAGTTTACCTGCATTAACTTCATGTGAGTCCTTTAAATACAAGGTGGCCATCACTGACCTTCTAAACAGTGGTGCTATTTCACATTGTGAACCATGTGAAGGACAGTTTCTTTCTAGTTATTTCCTGATTAAAAAACCCAATGGCAAAAACAGATTTATTTTAAACTTAAAGTCTCTAAACAAGTACATCGTAACAGAACATTTCAAAATTGAAGATCTAAGAACAACATTAAAATTAGTATCAAGAAACAGTTTCATGGCCACCTTTGATTTAAAGGATGCGTATTTTCTAGTACCTATACACCCGACGTATAGAAAGTACCTACGATTTAGGTACGAGGGTCAAATTTACCAATTCAATGTTTTGCCGTTTGGTTTAAACACAGCTCCATTTGTGTTCACAAAGCTATTAAAACCGGTAATTTGTTTACTGAGATCATTAGGTTATCTGTCATCTATCTACTTAGATGACATTTGTATCATTTCTAATAATTATCAAGATTGCTTAGATAATATTTTACAGACAAAACATATTTTAGAGTCCTTAGGATTCATAATTAACATTAAAAAAAGTTGTATGATTCCGAGTAATATTTGCAAATACCTTGGTTTTGTGATAGATACAAAAGAATTTCATGTTAGCCTTCCTAAGGAAAAACGAAATCTAATTAAACAAGAGTTACAATCGTTTCAATTGAAATCTCGTTGTAAAATAAGACAGTTTGCTCGCTTGGTAGGCCTCCTCACTTCGTCCTGCCCCGCGATTCAGTACGGTTGGCTTTACACCAAGCAGATGGAAAGATGCAAATACCTTGCATTGTGTAAAACGAGTAATTATGATAGCCACATGTCTTTACCACAGTATTTGCAGGACGATTTTTCCTGGTGGTTAAAATCTATTGATACCGCAGTGAATCCTATTAGACGGGACAGCTACTGTCTAGAAATATTTTCAGACGCTAGCAAAAAAGGGTGGGGGGCAGCATACGGTGCGGAGACCGCCAGTGGCCAGTGGAGTAACACAGAGTCTAACAAACATATTAACTGTCTAGAACTCCTGGCTGCTTTCTTGGGCTTACAAACATTCGCAAAAGGATTAAAAAATTGTCAGGTGTTACTACGCGTTGACAACACAACTGCTATTTCGTATATCAACCGTATGGGTGGAGTAAGATTTCCACATTTAACTGAAATCACAAAATCTTTGTGGCAGTGGTGTGAAGCTCGTGGTATATTTGTATTCGCTTCATACATAAGCTCGGAAGATAACGAAATAGCAGATGCTGAGTCTAGAAAATCTCACCCCGATACCGAATGGGAGATTAAAGATCATGCTTTTGAAAAGATTGTGAGAGCCTTTGGGCAACCAAAAATTGATCTTTTCGCATCAAGGTTGAATAACAAATGTGTTAAGTACGTCTCATGGAATAGAGACCCAGGAGCATGCGCTGTGAATGCTTTTACTTTAAATTGGTCAAATCTTTGTTTCTACGCATTTCCTCCTTTTGCGGTTATATTAAAAGTATTAAGAAAACTTATATACGACCAGGCGGAGGGTATTGTTGTGGTTCCATTTTGGCCCACGCAACCCTGGTTTCCACTTTATCAAAAACTTCTCTGTTCAGAATTAGTTCAGTTTAGACCCTCTGATAAAGTGTTATTGTCTATTTCCAACAGTGTCCCCAAGCTCACGTTGATTGCAGGGAAGTTATCAGGACGGCGTTACGAAACAGAGGAGTACCACCATCATCTTTAGATATTATGATAGCTTCTTTATCTGAAAGGTCAATAAAACAATATGACGTTGCCATTCGACGTTGGGTAAACTTTTGTAAGACTCACAATATCAAAATACATGAGGCGTCAATTCCGATGATTATGTATTTTCTCACTGAGTTATTTCATTCCGGCTTACAATACGGATCTTTAAACAGTCATCGCTCCGCTCTGTCTTTGATCTTAGGATCGAGAGTAGGGTCTGATGATCGCGTTGCTAGGCTATTCAAAGGTTTTTACAGACTTCGTCCTCCAGCCCCAAAATATAATATCACTTGGGACCCGTCAATAGTTTTAGAATTCTTATCAAAATGGTACCCAAATAATAATTTAAGTTTCGAACATTTAACCAAAAAGGCCGTAACTTTGCTCATACTTGTAACTGCACACAGGGTGCAAGCCATTAGCAAAATCAAATTAGAAAATATGAACGTCACTGATAATCTTATATTGATCAAGATAAACGATTTGTTAAAAACATCTCGACCTGGTTTATCTCAACCTTGTTTAAATATTCCATTTTACAAAGATCGACCGGAAATATGTCCCGCTGAGGCTCTTATAGAATATATTGATAGGACAAAACATTTGAGAAACAATGCCAATAGCCTTTTTATAAGTATTAAAAAACCACATAAATCAGTAACCACAAATACCATCAGTCGGTGGATAAAAGATATATTATCAATTAGCGGAATTGACACTTCAGTATTTTCTGCCCACTCCACCAGACACGCAGCCACCTCAGCTGCTCATAGAGCTGGTGTCAATATTGACACGATACGAAAAGCAGCTGGGTGGAGTGGTAGCTCCAATGTTTTCGCTAGATATTATCATAGAGACATTCAATGTGAACAAACTGATCAATTTGCCTTATCAATCCTAACCTCTGATCGATGTTAGATTTAATTACTTAAAATTAATAACTTAAATTTATCTACCCCTAATTAAAGAAAAACTACAATTTAATTACTTTATTACTTGTAAGGTTTGATTAATATACATGTACCTAAGCATAAAAATTCAGTGTTTTAATATTTCACCATCTTTCAAAATCTACATTGTTATCTTAATCTCGAAGGACGAAGCAACGAAGTATAATTGGAGATTAAACGAACTTACCTGAAGTGAAGTTCTATCCAAATTATACGAGTTGCTTCGTCCGAAGAGATTAGTTCCCTCCCAACCCTATGAACCCCATACCTAAAGTGAAATATTAAAAAAGGTTCCAGGCTTTCAACTAAATGAGTGGCGGTACAGGCATAACTATCAGGAAGACAAAGTACCGACAAAAAAAAAAAAAAAAAAAAAAAAAAAAAAAAAAAAAAAAAAAAATATTCAAACTTAGTGGATGAAAGGCGATACCCTAGACGTATTACTACATTGTTATCTTAATCTCTTCGGACGAAGCAACTCGTATAATTTGGATAGAACTTCACTTCAGGTAAGTTCGTTTAATCTCCAATAATATGTCTTTCAAATGGTGAAAGAATTTTTGAAAAACAAGCTGTGTTTCCGAAGATTACCCTCCACATAATATATTATACACAAAAAAAAATCCCTCTCTCTCTTTATAATATTATTGCTTTTGCCCGGGACTGTTGAAATTTCTTGTTCCCAACCCATCCCGTCGCACCGCATCGCCTGCACGCGCAATTACTTCGTTTTCGCTTAGTATTCTTTCCCACTTTTTTTGTTTTTGCTCGGCTCCAAACGGTCTTAGCGTGATGTTACGTAGCATTTAGCTTTCCTCAAGAATGGCGCCATCAAATGCAAAAAGAGTTTTTCAGTATCCAACAGGTATTTCCAGAGATTAGCGCGTTCAAACAAACAAATTCTTCAACTTTATTATATTAGTATAAATGGATATAGATAGACGTAGTAGATGTACAGACGCCAGCACATCAAGCTACTACAATCTGTCAAATTTCTTTAATAGATTTTCAACTTTATCGCTAAAGCATAAGGTTCAAAGTAGATTGGGAAAATTTGACAGTTTCGGGTAGCTTGATGTGCTGGCGTCTGTACCTAGGATGTAATAATATCTACTGGATAGTTTGACAACCATTAGCTCACGTTTGGGTATCTAAACCACCTTGAAGCGTCTAATTGGATTGCCTGGTTCAGGTTTAGTCATTTGTGAACATTTAGGGCGATGGTCAAAGGGGTGAATAACGTAGTCACTACGGTTAACATGCAGATTTGTGATCGCAGTTTAACAGATAGCTTAACAGATAAGGCGAAACCTGTTCCTGATGTTATCTGAAGTTCATTAATCCGTTTACGTAAATTAGAGCTGTTAAGAGGACACACGTTCTATCCAATCCAAAAAGATTTTGAAAGAAATTCCTAATCCATTGCTTCATAATTACGTTGCCGAACAGATGAAAAATTTGACTGTCTGGCCACGTAAATCTAATAAAGAAGAAAACTGTATTGTCCCACTGCAAGGACTTCCTCTCCCTTTAAACGTAAATAGCCCAATGAAATGTCAAAATTGATGGCATGTTGAGCGCCGTTCAGTATGAGTGTGTTAGGCAACTAACAAGCAGAATTAGTTTTGAAAACACGGAACAATCAAATATTTATTGGTTTATAAGGCAGAAACTAATACCAAACTTGCTCCCTAGATACAAAATAAATGAACTAAGCACAGTCTTTGCTCAGTCACTACTCAGTGCGTCTTCAACCTCTCATTTGTCAAGTCTTCAGCTCCTAAGCGAATTAAGACGAAGTAGTGGTCTTAAGCCAAGACAGAGCGATGTTCCCTTATTTACAAAAGATTTAAGTGTAAAAGCAATTGTGAACTGCGTCGTTTGGAAAAGAAACATTGTTGTTTTTTGAACAGTTAGGAGAACTTTCCTACTTATTTATGGCAATACAGGTCATCCCCTTTTAACCCTAGAAAGATAATCTACGTCCGCAAGACGTATCGTGAAATTAAATTTAGTTGCAGTTTTTTTATTATTTTTTTATTATTAGTTTTTTTATTATTATTTTTATTCAAACAATTATTTCAACCTGTAAGGCATGATAATACTTCCTTAGGCTTACTAAAAAATCTTAATTAACTAAGGTACATCTGACAGACGTATGATTATCTTTTACGCTAGTTGCTATATCTATCTAGGGTTAAATAAACTACTGTCCTAAACTATTTCAGGTTTTTTTTCTAAATCTAATGAAACGAATTAAGCCAATCCTGGCTAAGTTTTGAAGGCCTTATACCAAATAAAATGACTCAGCAGAAGACATTGTTCAAACATACTTGCTCTCTACAAAATAAATGAACTAAGCTCAGTCTTGGCTCCATCACTACTCAGTGCGTCGTCATCAGCCTCTCATTTGTCAAACCTTCAGCTGCTAAACGAATTAATACGAAGTTGTGGTAGCTCTTCGTCTTAAGCTACGAGAAAGCGCAGCTCTGTTAGACCTTAATTACAAACGATTTAAGAGAAAAAGTCTTTTAAAATAGCGATTGTGAACTGGGTCGTTAAGAAAAGCAACATAGTGTTTTTTGTAACATTGTTGACTTTGTTTTATGCGGGGTCTTAAATCCAATCTTCACTAATCCAATTTGAATAAAATAACACAGAAATATTGGTGAAGCTCGAAAAATGGGTAAATTGATTTTATCCACGTAAATAAATCCTTTGTCGTGGAGTACTATATTCGTAGATTATGTATTATTTATAACTGTACCAATATTAGTAGGTATATCATTCTGTATCCCTCCAGTAGAATCCGCCTGAGTAAACAAAAATGTCTCCGTCACTATCTCCATCCACTGAAGACATATAGTCAAGCAATATAAACCACAAAACCAATGGAAAATCCCGGTCTGAACCTAAATATTGTAGTAATAGCTTTACTGTTAGCTTACTCCGTCGGCAAAAAGATCTTTCTAAATTGCTTTTCCAGCAAATAGTCAGTTGTTCAATAATAGTCTGTATTTCTGTACACACGACAAATCGTAGATTTTCGTCAGCGTTTTCGCGGTAGAAAAGTTTTTCAAAAGCATTTTTTGTTGCCTTAGAAACTTGGAATACTACAAATTTTTAAATATGAGCAGGACAAAAGCCTTCATTTCTCTAATATAAATGACCAACTTATGGGAGCAAGTCTGACATATCGATAGAAAAATCTGCTGTTTCACACAAATATGCAATGCTTACCTGATCATTCCATTGTTAAACGAGAATAACTGCCGACAAACTGTTATACGGTTAGGCAGACTTTATGTATCCTATTGTTAAAAAAAGTTTTGTATGAATAAACAAATAAAAAATCAAAATGTATGAAAGATGACTGTTAGTTTTACAGTAATTGTTATTCATATTTACTTATTAAATGTCATGCAAATCATAATTTTTACAATAGATTAACTGTCGATTTATAGTCTCACTGGCTTTTGCCTGCGGCTCGCTCGCGTGTTTATCGGAAAATATCTCACGGCATATAGTACTACCGGGATTAAAATGACCTTAAATGTTAATCCAGGTTATAAACTATCGGTTTGCCAAACTTCATTAAAATCCATTCAGCCGATTTTGCGCCAATCCGGAACATAAATTCAGACATACGGACAAAAATTCTAATAACCATATTTTCAGCTTAAGTCTCGTTCCCACACCTCATAGCAATGACTTTTTTCAAAAATATTCAATAAATACAGTTTTGACTTCATTACTATTTTATTATATGTACCAATAGATATAGATATTCATGAGTTACCTTACTTAAGACATCTTAAAAATAATTACACTAAGAACTCTATCTCACTAGAACAGTAGTGGTGGCAGAACCAGTCGAGCTACCAACAAAATTAATACAGCTCTATGGAAGGTACCTCACCTGGTAGCCGCTTGGTTGCTCAACCAACCATACATTTTTGACAGCGTGACCATGGTTACGCCACCATGGTGTCCTAGTGAGATATAACCCTAAGTATTATATTGTTAGACACTGTACAGTTATTTCCTCCCCCAGACCCGTAGTCACCACTGAACCGCAAACCTAATCCCAAAGCTAATCCGGTCTGTACCTACGTCTATCATAGTATTAACTATATTACAGTGCTACCTATATTGTTTGCCCCGCTAGCAGGATCTTGGTAAATTGGAACTAGATTCCTTCCTACATAAGGGTTGGATAAAGACTTTGATTTGTTATGGGACTTAGTTTCAATATTATTAGGTACACAAAACTGTAAAAAGATATTTTATATATTACCAAGCCAAACCTGAAATCGTGATAAAAAATCAGCTGATCCCTACATTTATGTTCGCGTAACTTCTCAAAATGTGGGAAACAGGTTTGTTCCCATAGTTAAAGTTGTTCATAATGATGAGTACAATGACCCCTTAAGAGGTTGTGGGGACACGTTGTATATAATTATATACAACGTGTAACGTTAAATGCGCAAAACATCAGACACCCCAACTGATTTTTAAGTAATTTGACCTATTTCAGAGAGAAAATAAGTCATTAAAAAAATTGTAAAGGTTTTATGTGCTGTTCTAGTTTTACTGGCCATTCTGATCGTTTCTTGCGTCTGCGACGACGCTTTATCGAGGGAGGACTCGTCACCGGGCCGCTGCGCCGCGCTGACATTGGCTTGCTTGATCTATTAATAAATAGACACGGCAACGTTTTTAATGAAGATTTTTGAAAAATGTGGCCTATATTAAAAAGTAGTTCAATTAAGCCTGCTCGTTATTCTGATCAAACTAATTTCAGGTTTGCGCATTTAACGTTACACGTTGTATATTATTATATTCATAGCCGACCCCAACCTATTTGGGAAAAGGCTAGGCAGATGATGACATAAAGTATCGTAAGTAATTAAGTGTCGTAAGTATCGTAAGTATCTAGCGCAAATAGCTGTTATTAATATCCAATTTTATATGTCCTGAAATTTATACACGGTGGCAGGGACATCGCGGAAACTGTAACCATGAATTTAGCACACGATTCCAACGTACTCAAAATCAAAAATCCTTAGCGTAGAAATTTTTCGCACATTATCAAAAAAAAAAAAAAAACTGCTTTTTCATAGAAAAGTGCAGTGCGCGGTCACAATGTATGGAACTGCAATTTTTTAAAATTACTATTTTTATATTTTTTAACCGTTGATGTCGCACTGCTGGGTTTACCCAGCAGTGGGACATTAACCTCTCTACTCCATACATTAGTGGGGCATTGGCCTCCCTACTCTCTTTCCACCTCTCTCTGTCCAGACGTAGCTGCCAAGGACCAATCTCTATCAAAGGAGCTCATCCCGCCATCTCCGTTTGGGCCTGCCACGATGTCGTTCGCCATTAAGTGGGACCCACTGACCCACCCCTAATATATTTTATAATCGACGAAAAATTTCAACACACGGAGTGGGGGGGAAGGACAGAATCGTGTACTGAATTCTGGCACAACATAGCGCTCTGTTCATCAAACATAAGATTTGTGTTTCTTTACCTGTGTTAACAAATAAATAAATTATTATTATTATTATTATTAATCCATGGAAACTGGTAAGGAGACGATGCCACCTTGTGTTTGGCAGGTACAAATTATTTTGTCAATATTATGGAACATGAAAGTTCTGGAGTATGTAGTAGTAAACATAAATGGATAAAATAACATAGGTATTTATAGTTATTTCACAATTTCATCATGTAAGTACAGACGCCAGCACATCAAGCTACCCGAAAATGTCCAATTTTCCCAATCAACTTTGAACCTAATGCTTTAGCGATAAAGTTGAAAATCTGTTAAAGAAATTTGACAGACTATAGTAGCTTGATGTGGTAGCGTCTGTACATACACTTATGATAAATACTCCTATCTCAAATGTGATTATGAGGTACAAATACGATGAAGATTAATGATGTAATTTAATTATCCCAACACGAGTTTAAGCTAAAATGTCTCTCATCAATAATGCTTTAACATAATCCTCTATGTCAAAGTTTAATATTAATTATGTTTACTGTGGCACAGATAATCTTTATCCCAGCTAGTAATTCATAATAACGATATAATAAACAAGGGATAAGGTTTCAGCTGAACTCACAGTCGTAATACACTATTATTGTTTTTATCTGACACAATTTTTTATTTTTTTATTTATTTAAGTATGCATACATACGTCACGTTCTAGTATAAAACTGATATACATCCGTTACCTCACAAATCTGGTCCAGTTGAAAACCAGCGTCAGGCACCAGTTGTCTGGCATTTTTGCTAAACTGGGCCTTTTTGGCGCAGCCGTGAGGCCCACCTTCCGGTTTAATTTCTTACATCGGACTTTACACTTTGTTATTTGATTTTTATTTGTTTTTTATCTGATGTATGTCTCAGGTGTACTGTGTGTCTTACAGTCTGTGCTAAATAAATGTATTTTCTTTCTTTCTTTCTTTCTAATACAAAAATCTTATTTTTATTCGTTTTTGGCTTGAAAAAAAAAAGAACGAAGTATAATTAAATAAATGAAAGACTATTTTCGAAAGGGTGTCGTAAATTTATTTATGTATTTTATTCGTAATAGTACATTATGATATAAGTGCGGTAAGTTGAAAATTACAGCTGAGGCGATATTGCTAGCCCGAGCCGTAGGTGAGGGCTATAAGAAAGCAGAGGCTGTAATTATCAAACCGCACGTATGTCATACGACGTTTTATAACACATTTGTGAGGAAATAAATAAAACTCGGACTTTCTTAAACGAATAAATCAATACAGCGAAAAGAAAAAGCGCGCGGAATAATTTTTACTTTTTCACAAATTAGCGATGCGCGCGCATCAGCGTCTTTTGTTTATGGCAAAGGCACAAAAAACAGTCAGTATTACTAATAAATTAATACTTTTGTGTTTTTGTTACAGATAAATGGTTGTAATAAATTGTCAAAATTAATTAAATTAAACAATTAAATGTTTATTTATTATATTTTATCTCCCAAAGTTAATTTTATTCATAAAATGTTGACCATTTTTCTGACATAAAAACTCTTTGCTAAGATTTAAAAAAGTACCGTTCGTTTTAGACGGAGCATCTTGATAAACCGTGCGCTTTACATTACAATTACGCACAAGTACGTAATGAGATACATTACGATATTGAAATTGGTGCAGTAAGAGACCTTTTACGAGCAAATGTGTTATAAATACATTTACGATACCCTTTCGAAAATAATCTTTCATTCATTTTCAAAAGTGTATCGTAAATGGAGACTGTTGAATGGTTTCTAATATCTTATAGCAAAATGTTTATGAACTGTAACAATAGTTTGGCATTGATCAGCTGGTAGAGGATAAAATACAAATATATAATACTTACAGGTACCTGCTTCAAAAAACAAGAATATAAAAATTATATTATAAGGAATGTATTTATTAATGATGTAACTAATATTTTGTAACTATATACATATAATAATTTAGCAGGCTGTCCATGGATTTCTTGCCCGTTCTTCTCCATAGGAACCTACTACGCTTTGGAATAGGCAACTAGCTTCATATTTCTGACTGACCGACTCCTTTGACAATTGAAAAATACCTGTAAATCGTTCAATTGAAATAAATGGTTTAAGTTTACGTAAAAATATTGGGATTGTAGTTTATATGTATATATATCAAAGTAAACTGAACAAACACTCAAGTAGGTAGGTATTCGAAATACGGCAGAAAGAAAGTTCGTACAAAAGTAAAACATTTTTGCGTGCTAAGCTCTGTGGAAGATGGTAGATACGTACAAAGGTGATACTTATTACTAAAGAAATCTGTTCCAGCAATTCTGCGATAGCAGAGTACATATAGAGATGTAGATAAGCTGTGTATGAGTAGAAGAAAAAACAAAATACATGCAATCAGAACAATTATCTAATTTAAATATAAATATACTATATGAGAATATGCTTAGATACATCCATACTTCTAAAATAAATATCACTAAAAATATACAGCTATAATGGTGGCGGTTGAATGAAACCAACGATGACAGTTAGGAATTTATTTACTGTAGACAATACTTAGTTCTAGGGTACAAAAGTGGTCTAGACAAAACCTATGTGTGGTCTTAGGGATGGACTGCGGGGCTATCCTATCCCTTAACCTCCTAGCTATGCTATTCCTGAGGGCGACGTGGCCTCCGCTCAGTTCAAGCTTCAGGCAACAGAGGTGACTGCGGGGCTATCGACCTCTGAGCCGTCTAGGTAGCGACTGATTGTTCCTCCGTGGTTGACCGTTTATATAGTCGGTTTGACCGACTAATGTGTGTGTCTTCAATCTCATGCTTGTATGTAGTGGTGACCTTTGTTGTCGTCACGGACACTTCACATGTCGAATGTTAGATGTCACTAGTAAGTACTATTGCTGTTATCGTCTTTATCGATGATTGATCTTGTTTGTGTTGCGATCTACTCGGGTGGCATAGTGTTGTGCATACAATCCGGTAGATGGCGTAAATCGTCGTGTTACATTCTCCCCCTCTGGTACTCTATGGTCGTCCCGACTGAGTACCAGCACCAATTTGTTTCCGCGGCCTTCCTCTACGGCGTATCGGATAAGTTGGTTTGGATGTCACGTTGTCTCTTTTTTCAAACTTCGTTATTGATGACGAATGATACTTTCCAATAGGCTTATCTGGAGTTTGTGAGTGTGCAATTTCATAAGTGGAGGTTCCATGTTTATTCAGTATAATATACGGGCCGTCTTGTCGTGGAGCTGTGAACTGTGATCCCTCTATGTAACCACGAAATCTTGATATAGCCCATACTATGGCTAAAGTTTCCTTTTTTGTTACGCTGTAATTGCGTCCAGCTTGAGTTAAGAGTCTACTTGCGTATTCAACAGGGTGCTCGTTTTCTCCCTCCCCCTGCACTAAAGCTGCGCCAATGACATACTGGCTGGCATCAGTCTTGATAGCAAAGGGTAAATCGTCACTTGCCTGTTTTAATATTGGTGAAGTAGTCAAGGCATTTTTCAATTTCAGAAATGTATCTTGTTGCTCTTTTTCCCATTTCCAGCTTATTTTCTTCTTCGTTAGGTTTGTAAGTGGCCTTGCAATTTCTGCAAAATTTTGAATAAATGCGGTTTCTCCTTTTGGAACTAGAATTACAGGTGCTGACCATGGGGAATCGCATTCCTCGATAACGTCAACATTTATCATATCATCCAGCTTTTCTCTTAGTTGCTTTTGCCTTGTTGGTGACAATCCATAGGGCTTAACACTAATAAGAGGATGATTGCCTGTGTCGATTCTATGTTGTGTAAATGGAGTTGGTTCCGTGTTTTTCTCAAAGATGTCGCTGTGCTCAATTAACAATTCATTGAACATCTTTTGCTCATTCTTTGTAAGTATGGTTCCTTCATCGGAGTTTAAATGAAAATCAACAGAATACAATGAAATAGGGTTCATTGGTGAATAAGCAATACGTTGATCTACACAAGATTGGTTGTCAGCGGGTTCTCGTGGACGTGTATTACTTGGCTTCTTTTCTGTTTGAGATACTACCGTTTCCTTTGGTTCTGAAACCCTTTTGCGACATACGTCAAAAGTATGTCCCTTCTTGTCACAAAAAGAACATCTCTCGAGCGGCTTCTGTTCTGATTGTGTTGATGTCGTTACCTCACCAGCTTCCTTGAGCAGACTCTCAATATGACGACCACGATCCAGAAGTTCAGCAAACGACTTCACTTCCGTGCGAGCAATCTCGTTTTTGTAGGTTATATTGAGAAGCCCGTAAACAAAGTCCAAATGTTCTTCTTCCTTATGTCTTTTTGCAGGTAACTGAGCCAGTAGGGCACGTTTTTCACACACAAATGCATCAATTTTTTCAGTTGTTTGCTTCTTCGAGTATAGTTTCAAATAAACTTCGTGTGGTTGCATTTTCGGCGCAAAAGCAGACTTAATGGCGTCGAGAGCTTGTGTCCACTTTTTAATGTCGCCTTTTACACCGTTCCACCACGTAGCAGCAGCACCAGACAGTAATAAAGTCAAACCTTCCAAGGCGTCTTCGTCACTGATTTTCTCAATTTTCTTGTAAACTGAGATACCGGTCACAAATTCTTCAACTTTATCAAAATTTCGTTCACCGTCGTAATGCTTTGTGCACGCAGCAAAACTTTTAAAATGTCTGTTTCTACTTTCGTTTGCTTCTAAAACTTTTGTTATGAGTGCAGTGAATTGTTCCTGAGTCATCATCACCATATCTTGTTTTTTCTCCATCATGTCAAAATTATATCTCTTGAGGGTATATTGCTAATCTGATCCAGCAAGTACTGTACTCCGTCAATAAATGAGGGTACTTTGTAATACTTTTTGTGGGTAGATAAATATTTACGTTGGGCGCCAATATAATGGTGGCGGTTGAATGAAACCAACGATGACAGTTAGGAATTTATTTACTGTAGACAATACTTAGTTCTAGGGTACAAAAGTGGTCTAGACAAAACCTATGTGTGGTCTTAGGGATGGACTGCGGGGCTATCCTATCCCTTAACCTCCTAGCTATGCTATTCCTGAGGGCGACGTGGCCTCCGCTCAGTTCAAGCTTCAGGCAACAGAGGTGACTGCGGGGCTATCGACCTCTGAGCCGTCTAGGTAGCGACTGATTGTTCCTCCGTGGTTGACCGTTTATATAGTCGGTTTGACCGACTAATGTGTGTGTCTTCAATCTCATGCTTGTATCTAGTGGTGACCTTTGTTGTCGTCACGGACACTTCACATGTCGAATGTTAGATGTCACTAGTAAGTACTATTGCTGTTATCGTCTTTATCGATGATTGATCTTGTTTGTGTTGCGATCTACTCGGGTGGCATAGTGTTGTGCATACAATCCGGTAGATGGCGTAAATCGTCGTGTTACACAGCGTAATTTTTTTTACCGTCTCCAAATTTTTAAAGGATGTTCTACCCTTGAATATGAATAACTTTTACTATGGAACCAACTCTGAGATCACAAAAAAAATCAGCTGTTTCATACATTTTGGTCAAGTAGGTGTTGAGCTTTTGTATTAAGCAGCTGATTTTGTTTTCGTGATTTCAGAATTGGTCTTACCTAGGGGTATCGTATTACCCAGTAACTGGGTTGTGGAGGTCAGATAGGCAGTCGCTCCATGTAAAAAACTGGTATTCAGCTGCATCCGGTTAGACTGGAAGCCAACCCCAACATAGTTGGGAAAAGGCTAGGCAGATGATGATTTCAGAGTTGGTCTCATACTGAAAGTTGTTCATATTCATGAGTACAACATCCTGTAAAAATTTGGAGCCTGTAAAAAATCATCCAGGATAAAAATGTTGTAATTGAAATAAATAAAATAAAAGATTTTTGTTACCTTCATTTGTATAAAAAACTTGTCTAAACACTATGACGGCACGGTTGGCGCAGTGGTTAAGCGATTGACTGCTGCGCTGCGTGTCGCGGGTTCGATTCCCGCACGGAACAAATATTTGTATGACCTACATGTATTTGTTCCGAGTCTGGGTGTTTTTCTATCTATAATATGTATGTATTTACAAAAAAAAAAAAATGTATATAAGTAGTTTATCAGCCATCTTGTTACCATAACACAAGCATTAGGTTGCTTAGCTTGGGACAAATGGTGCTGTGTGAAATG
The DNA here is from genome assembly GCA_949629135.1 of Eremobia ochroleuca. Classification (NCBI taxonomy): domain Eukaryota; kingdom Metazoa; phylum Arthropoda; class Insecta; order Lepidoptera; family Noctuidae; genus Eremobia; species Eremobia ochroleuca. The sequence goes on from OX451398.1 coordinate 19,646,923, forward strand.
TCCAGGGATTTATTTATTTATTTATTACTATGCAGCGTTACAACTAAGAGAAAGATTGTTATAGATGAACTCTGGCACCCAGAGTAAGATTTAAGTTGTGTTTAGGGTGCCAGCGTCCTCGCCTATAATTTGAATATACAACCAGTAGTTGTAGGACGAGCACAGTATATTATTATTATAAAATAATATTATGACAAAGTCGAAAGATAGTGTTCTCTCACTCTGCATTCTTCAAAAGAAAAATCTTTTCTCGTACTACGCTCTGAAGGACATACTACATAATGTCATAGTAACATATATGAACTAGACACACACACATTGTAGCAAAGTCTTGTCAAGTACCTGACCTTAATTTAAATAATTCATACAAACCCCAAGGTGGGTTGAATAGGGCGTAATAATGAGCCCGAAACAATATAAAAGGTACCTTTAATCGAGTTTCATTGCCTCGGACAATGGAATTGTTGGAAATTATCGTATATTAGGTATCTAAATTATTTCAATTATAATTAGGTATGTATTTGGATAAAAAAAGTTTATCTAGGTACTTAATTGCACAGTAAATGCTTTTCATTTAATCTGGAAACCGACCCAAAATGAAGATTAAAAAAAATACATAGGTACAGACGCCAGCACATCAAGCTACCCGAAACTGTTAGATTTTCCCAATCAACTTTGAACCTTATGCTTTAGCGCTAAAGTTGAAAATATATTAAAGAAATCTGACAGATTGTAATAGCTTGATGTGCTGGCGTCTGTACAATACAATTTACATTATGTCATTTAATAGTGCCTGATATAGTGGTGGTGGATCGAGGAGAGCAGCGCCCAATGATTGCTCACATAATAATCCTGCATGACAGGAAAGTCGAGAAAGTTAAACATATCAAGTATCTTGATTGAAAAAAGCGCGGGAAACGTCGAACTTGGTGGACGCGGCCTTTAAAGAAAAAATTGAAAACATTGTTATATAAGATCAGTAGCCGTAGTTTTATCATTCTAGTCTTTCTCTTATTTTTAATATTAGTTTTAGTTTATTTTCTTCGGTAGTGGTAAGTTCTTTTTAGTAATAAGTTCTAGTATAAAATGAATGACCCGCCAGACCCGGGGGACTTTGTGCCCCCGGCAGGCAATTTTGTTACCATCGACGAATCGGGCATGGATACCGATGGGTCGGGTTCGGCCCGAAATTTAAAAAGAAGCCGTGTGCATGTTTGCAAACATTGCAACAAACGCCGTCGTACCCGCAAAAACCACGGTTCCGAGTCTTCGGGTTGTGGATGCACGGATACATTAGCTACTGCATCGGAGCCTAACTGCTCTGATTTACCTAACAACAAAAAAAATGATAATCCTGCTCCGTCCTTAGTTGTTCCTTCTCAGATTGGTAGAAAAACCTACGAAAAAACTGACATTGCGCCTTATGTTATCCACGTCCAAAAAAATATAATTTCACCAGATGATGGAACGACATTGCACCCAATCACATTTGGCAAGTTCTTAAAGCACAATGCCTTCCAAAATATAATAAACGGTAGCGTCAAAAAAATCGGCCGCAATAAAATATCTTTATCCTTTTCGAATTTCCTGGATGCAAATTCTTTTATTACTAACAATAGTCTCGAAACATATAATTACAAAGCGTTTATACCTACTTTTAATGTTACTAGAATGGGTTTAGTGCGTGGTGTTCCTGCTGAATGGTCTCCAGAGGAAGTTATTGATAATATAACAGTACCAATTGGTTGCGGTCCAATTTTGAAAGTCAGACGCCTCAATTTTAAAACCAGTGTTGATGGTCAAACTGTTTGGAAACCTTCTCAATCCATAGTTGTTACATTTGATGGACAGGTTCTACCGAAAAGAATTTTTATGTGCTATAATGCATTACCTGTAGATTTATATATTTTCCCTACTGTACAGTGTTTCAATTGCTGTCGTTTTGGTCACACTAAAATTCAATGCAGGTCCAAACCTCGTTGTTATAAATGTGGCCATGGCCACACTGGAGACAGTTGTGAAAGAGAAGAAGAAAGTGCATCTTGCTGCCTTTGCTCTGGTTTTCACTATGCTACTAATAAGTCATGCCCAGAATTTTCTAGGCAAAAATCAATTAAAACATACATGGCACAATGTTCAGTATCTTATGCTGAAGCAGCAAAAGTATATCCCCCAGTAACTAAATCATATGTTGATGCACTCTTATCCTCTCCTTCCAAAAATTTTGCAGATACTCCATCAATCTCTTCACCTAATAAAATGCCTGCTTCAAGTAGCTATAAAAAGACTGTCTTTCTCAAACCACGCTCCCCTCCCAAATCTGTACAAGGATATAATAAAGAGGCTCACAATGCCATCATCAAAGATTTTGACATTCCCCAACCATCTAATGGTTGTGCTTTTCCTAATAATCATAATGAAAAAAAAGACACAACATTTTCCATAAACGATTTTCTATCTGCATTACACAATCTTCTATCTCAGTTCAACATTTCACCGTCCAACGTTGCCCCTTCTTTCAATGTATCTCAATCCATTCATGATGGACAACACATCCAAAATAATCCAGTGGAATTGCCGCAGTCTGGTAAACAAAAAGAGTGATGTTATTTATCTTTTAAACAAATATGAGCCACTTGCCTTTGCCTTGGCAGAGACTTGGCTCAAATCTAATCATATTTTTAAAATTAATGGTTATTTAACCATTAGAGAGGATAGATCTGATGGGTATGGTGGAGTAGCTATACTTATCAAGAATTCTATCCCTTTCTCCATCATTTCCTTACCTCCTCATAGTGAGGAAATTTCAATTGTAGCTATTAAAGTGCAACATACCTGTCTAGTTTCTATTTACATCCCTCATCCTTCTTCTTCTGTTCTTCAAGAGATGACTAATCTCTTTTCTTGTCTTCCAAAGCCTTTCTTAATATTGGGGGACTTTAATTGCCATCACCAATCATGGGGTTGTTCAACTTCTAATTGCTATGGTGATGAATTATTAGATATAACAGACTTACATAACTTATGCATCTTGAACTCAGGATCCCCCACACGCCGTTCAGATCCCAATCAGAACCAAAGCGCAATCGACCTTTCTATCTGTTCTCCAAACTTAGCCTCTTCACTAACTTGGCATACTTTATCCTCTACTTATGGTAGTGACCATTTTCCAATAGTTATTTCTTATCCTTTTCCCAAACGAAATGCGCCATTAAGGAGATCAAACTTAAGACATAAAATTCCTAATAGAATTAGTAATGACTGGGACAAATTTAGAAACATTGTTGACAGAAAGCTTTGCTCCTTGCCCGTTATTTCTGATGGCAATGAAAATAGTTGTGCTGAAGCTTTAGCACTCATATTAATCGCAGCGGCAGATGAAGTTTTCCCTGTAAAAAGTAACAATATTAGTACAATTCCCTCGCCTCCGTGGTGGGACTCTGAATGCACAGAATTTATTAACAAACGTAAACAGGCAGAATACAACTATAACCTTGATATGTCTGATATCAATTTTGAAATTGTTACCAACATAATAAATGAAACTTGTAAACTTTTTAAGAAGAAAAAATTTGAATCTTGGCATAACTTTTGCTCATCAATATCACCGAATACTCACCCTACGATTGTCTGGCGCAATATTCGCAGGTTTAGGTCCATTTATAACAACCCTTCTCCTATTCCCGATTCTTTAGCCACTGAATTTTTAGATAAATTGGCTCCCCCTTTTGTTCCTGAGAGTATCAACCTTAACCTGTCTCTCGTATCCACTAGCCAAGACAGTCATACGACTCTAGATCTTCCGTTCACTCTCACTGAATTAAAGGGTGTTATCCATAAAACTAAGGATTCTGCACCAGGTAATGATGGCATTCCGTATTCATTTTTTGCTAAATTAAATGACGACGCCCTCAATTATTACTTAGAGATTATTAATTCTATTATGAATACAGGAAACATCCCTGTTGAATGGAAACGTCAAAGGGTGTTGCCATTCCTTAAACCAAATAAAACTCCATCTGAAGCTTCTTCATACCGCCCCATAGTTTTGTCTTCAATTCTGATGAAATTAGCGGAGCACTTAATTAAAAACCGCCTAGAATGGTATGTTGAAAGTAAGGGCCTTTTGGCAGAGTCACAATATGGCTTTAGAAAAGGTAAAAGTACAACTGACTGTTTAAGTATTTTAACATCCGATATTCGGTTATCCTTCTCTAATAACCAATCCACCGTTGCAGTTTTCCTTGACATAAATGCAGCTTACGATAATGTTGTCTTATCTGTTTTACAAAATAAATTAAAAACCTTACAAGTCCCATTGAATTTGTCGAATTTCATTATTAATATCCTGACTGAACGCTCTGTTAATATGTTAATAGGAGATCATGAAGTATCTCGTCTTGTATGGAGAGGTCTCCCACAGGGTTCTGTGCTCAGTCCCATTCTTTACAATATTTACACTTTTGATTTAGACTTGTCCTTAACTAACCATGTTAAGGTTCTTCAATATGCCGACGATTTATTATTATACTCTTCAAGCCAATCTGTTGATCAAGCTAGCTATGCTATTAATTCTGCTTTATCTTCATTGGAGTCATGGTTATATTTTAACGGTTTGGATTTATCCACGTCTAAAAGCGCAGCTGTTTTATTCACCCGGAAGAGAAATATTCCCTTAGTAAATCTCTTTTATAAGGAAATACCTATCCCAGTGAAAGATAAATTCAAATATCTAGGTATAATACTTGACTGTAAATTAAGTAGTGTTCCTCATTGTGATTATATTGTTAACAAATGTGAAAATCACCTAAACATGCTTAGGTGCCTCTCTGGCGTGTGGTGGGGTGCACATCCCTTTTCTTTGAAACTCGTTTACAACGCAATCATCAGAAGCACTTTGGATTATGGTCTGTTCGTTCTGGAACCAGGCAGTGTTACGGCTTTTAAAAAGTTGGATCGCATCCAGTCTAAGGCCTCATTTACGGAGACGCGGGGCGTCGCGCGTTGCGTTGAGCGGCGCGGCCCGCACTGAATTCAAATATATGGCGTTGTATGAGTGCGTTTACGGAGAAGCGATTTTAGACGCGTTTGTTTGAATTAGGGCGTTTTTTGCGGCCGAGCCCGCGGATGGCACCGACGCGTCCCACGCGGCGTTTATCGCGGCGGCGCACGCAGCGGCAATTCTCGATTTTTCGTCATTCATGCTGCAAGTTGCGACACGTGCGCTCCCATCTCTCGCCAACATAAAACTAGTCGATTTGATCGAGGCGAGCGTGCGCCGCCGCGATGCCCGCCGCGTGCTTCGCTACACGCTAGAGGATTCGCCGCGGGCGCCGCGGCGGGCACCGCCACGCCTCCCGTCTCGCTTCTCTATGAACATGGTCGTATATTGCTATAAGTTTGTGTTTACGCGTGCGATGATGCGTGCCGCTTCACGCGCCGCCCCACCGTAAACAGAAAAAACGTCCGACGCGCCGCGAGACGCCACGCCACACGCGACGCGAGACGCCCCGCGTCTCCGTAAATGAGGCCTTTGGCTTTACGTATTATTTCGGGTGCCATGAAGTCTAGTCCCATTAATGCACTCCAAGTTGAATGCGGGGAAGCTCCTTTATATCTTAGAAGACAATTCCTATCTGACAAATATTTGTTCCGGATTCTTCAGATCTCAACTCATCCTCTCATTCCTAAACTGGACTCTTTAGTGTTGCAGATTGAATCTTCAGATTACTGGCCCCATAAACGTGCTCCTTGTTTAGTTGTAAGTTATAAAAAAATCCTTTCACTCTCTTCTCCTATTCACCGTTCCAATAAACTTCCTCTATTTAACAGTAGCTATGAGAGTTTACAATACAGCCCCATCATAAAATATAACTGTGTGAGTAAATCAGATCCCGATTGCCATTTAAATTTTAATCATTTTCTGGCTGAACACTTAGAGTACCACCATATATTTACGGATGCTGCCAAGCAGTCACCGACGGGTTGTGTTGGGATAAGCACTTACCATTCTCAATACAACATCGTACAAAAAATAAAACTGCCTCCTGAGACTTCTGTTTTTACGGGGGAATGTTTCGGCATCTTAAAGGCCATTGAATATATTCGTGTCTTAAAGCTTAAAAATACTATAATTTTTACTGATTCTCAAAGTGCTCTTCTAGCCATCAATAAATCCCCTTTCGAACACAAATCACAGTTACCTATAATTTATTTAATAAGAGAATTTGCGCTCAGAATCATCTCCGAGGGTAATACATTGCAATTTGTGTGGATTCCAGCCCATGCTGGAATCCATGGGAATGAAGTGGCTGACACACTTGCTGGTGAAGCGGTGCAATGTGGGGACTTAGTACCATACATAAATTTTTGCTACGACCTCGCGACGTTACCAAAGACTTTTTTTCGGGACACCTGGAAGGTAGCTTGGTATATCGGAAGCAAATCAAAGGGTCATTATTTTTCTTTAATTCAACCCGACGTTCCGCAAAAACCGTGGTTTGGCAGGGCAAAGTTTGGTAAGATGGAGACCTCCATCCTAATACGGATGAGACTGGGTCATGTCTGCTCTCCAGCCCATCTTGCCAAACTTCATATCATTGATAACCCCATTTGCCTGTGTGGCACAGACGTAGGCGACTTAAATCACATTTTTTTCTCCTGTCCCTTATATTGACCGTTCATCCTTTCTCAGTAACCTCTTGTCCCTCAGTACTCCTTTTCCTACCTCAATACTTTCTTTACTTTGTACAAATAGCTTTCCTGTATATAAATGTATAGTCTCATTCATTACTTTTAATAATATTAAGTTATAACTTTTCGTCATTGTATATATTTAGCTAATTACTCTATTCGTTGTAAATACTGATCCTATAGGTACAATCACTAAATCCCGATATAATTAATTCCGTTATCCTTTTTCGTTTCCCTACCTTTTTTTCCATTGTGATATAAGATGAAAACGTGACACTGGCTGAATGCACAAACCGTGCGAAGCCAAAAGAAAAAAAAAAAAAAAAAAAAAAAAGTATCTTGACTTGGCTCGAGAGGTTACCGATATGTGGGATATGGATTCAGCGATCATTGTGCTGATAGTCGTGATAGCCAATCAAAAAAAAAAAAAAAAGGCTCGACCAACACCTAAGAAGGCTCTCGTTGGGCAGCTGAATCAAGATTCAGACAGCGGTATTTCCTGACACGGGTCGCATTGTAAGGAAGTTCTTCTGTCTGGAGCCCTGACCACCGGTAGTTTGAAATCTATTCCCAATACCGGTGGGCTACTATGTACATTTTAGCATATATATTCTTCATAATATTCGTCATGATTTTCATCTTTCCTTTATAATATACCCTCTCAAAGCCACTATATTTTTCCAAAACATTTCACTAGCCACAACCCTAGTGACAATACATCATAAGCCCTGCCCAAGCTGACCACAATAACATCAAGCCCCATGGTTGTCGACAGCAGAAACCAACGTTTCAATCAAGATATTCCGCACAAAAACCACAAGGCCGCCGGAGACGGGACTGAAATATTTTAATTATTTCCCAAGTTCATTTGCGAAATTAAAACAGGGTGGCTTTGGTTTCATATTGCTTTTTGCTTAACAATTTCAGGGACTGTGGATATTTTGAACAATTGGCTTTTTTCTGAGATTTAATTTGAATGGTCCTCCCTTTTATGAATGATCTTAGAGTACCCAATTAGATTTTTATTTGGTAAAGGATCTAGATAAAATAAGCGGTCGGTACTTCAGGAGGATAATACAAACCCTAACAGACAATCTGTTAGGTTTTGTATTATTTTCATTTATTTTAAGAAAAATTTAGAAAATGGTTGTTGTTATTTGCAAATTCTAAGAGCACTCATTTTCGGTGGTACGCAGAAAAGCTATAATCCTTTTAAAATCAGGGCTTTCAACATAACTCTAGGCATCAATACAGGGAGGTGCTTACTCCGCTATTGTTTTAGCTTATATTTATCGTTTAAGACAGTTCCTATTTCAGGCGCCCATTCAATAATGCTGCTCTCTAAATGGAGAAGGAAAATATTCTCAGGAAATATGTCCTAGAACAGGAAATTCGAAGACATTTGTGTCACCAACCAACCCGCACTGTGCCCGCGTACTGGATTACGGCCCACTCTCTCTCACAAAGAGGATACTAGTGTATCAGCTGTGAGAATATTAAAAAAAAAAACACAAAAAGAAGCCTACTCTTAAGACGTAAGGTCTTAAGAGTAGGCTTCTTTTTGTGTTTTTTATAAGTTTACACTTAACACAAATGTAAGATCCAACTTGACAGATTTTCCTATTGATATTTTCTCCATGAGTTTTGCTTCATACAGACGTTCCCTATCTAGATAGTGTGAAGAGGGCACGTCTATGTAGCTCAGATTGGTTTGTTTTGTTTTGTAGTGTTCTAGATTAAGATTTTCTAGACACACTTTTTATTGTTCTCTTTTGTCTCTAATATTTGTAAGTTAAATGTCATGCTATTTGCATGGTTACTGAAATGGCAATTTTTATTATGATTTTTTATTTGAGTTGTAAGTGGCTGTGCTGTTGGTGTGCTATAAATGTATTATAAATAAATAAATAAATAACTGGAATCATCTAATACCATTTGAATTCCATGCTCATCATCCCTCTCACAGAGAGGGCCTTTGTCCCAGCAGTGGCAACGATATAGGCTGATTATGCTTTTTATACTTATCATCCGCCTTATTGTACCAGGCAAACAAGAGTTTGTGGTGCTTAGATCTACGATATATCCCTAATAATATTTTGTGGCTTGCAGTGTAATGACAAGTCTGGACTGGACCGTTGGGCTACGTGACCACAGATGCAGGGTTTGTAGGATTTGTGGTCATAGGTCATGCATGTGGCTGATTTGGATTGTTGTGATGATATACATAGTATATAGACATAAAATAATTACTATCCGTTGGCTGGAAAGTTTTCTGCGGCACTTCTTCTTTCCTGCTTGAGCTCTAGGAAGTGGTGATATGTTTGAGGACTTTTGACCTGGATATGCTGATTCTCAGCAAAGTTTGAATAAATATTTTTATATCGTACCTTATTAGGTTTATTTCTGGCAATGTGTAAAAACGCACCTACGTACTGCAAGCCCCATTATAAGTTAGGTAAGTAGTTTTAATTTCATGGAATTCAACACATTTGTATTCACTCAATAATAATTGTATTCCTTAACACATTGAACGCCGTGGTGGTCACCAGTGAGAAACAGCAATTATTTTTTTAATTATTTGGATAGTAATAATAAATAATTATTTAGACTATTTTGAACCGTATGAGCCAGTGAAATATAATGTGTAACATTTGTCGAAATCGTGAATCGGCGTCAGCTCAGAAGGAAAGTAAAGTGTGGTCACCGGTGACCACCACGGCGTTCAATGTGTTAAATAACTACACAAGACATTTTCAGGTAGCCACCCAATTGTAATAGCAGAACCAACTCACTCTTTAACTATGCTAAGAGGCCAATCTCTTAGTATTAGCATACTGGCCCACCGTTTATTCTGCCAGTGTGCTCCATCGCACCGTCCCTAAGGTCCTCAGGAATGGCTTAATTGAATTAAACGGCCGTCCATAACCGTGCCCCATTACTGCTGGGGAACTATTTCAAAGATGCAAAATGGATGGGCTGTTGTAGAAACTTACTTTTGAACAAAATCAGTAATTGGTTGTATGCTACGTATTTGAAACGTTTGCACGTGTTTTTAGCGCGGTTTAAAATATTCATATACTTATTCATTTATTTGCGTTCGACAAGGTAAAACAAGAGTGTTAGCAAAAGGCTTGGAGCCATTGTAGACCCTGTCTGGGCACAGCAAAACAGTGTTAGATACATAGCTATTACTTATATTTTTATCGCAATAGAAGATGTAACTTGTTGTAGGTAATGCACGGAGAGAAAATTCTTAGAAAAATTACTGTGCTCATCATTAAACTCAAATGCATTAAGATTATGAGACAGCACAGTCATTTTTCAAAGATTTTTCTCTCCGTGTGGTTATAAATAAAGTGCGTGTGTGTGTGTGTGTTTAGGTGTGTGGGTGGAAGACTCAGGCGAGGCCTTAAGTCAAAGATGAAACAATAAAATAAATTGCGGATAATCTAAACTAATATTATAAACAGAAAATATTACATTTTTCATATGTTTGTTTGTTACGCTTTCACACTAAAATGGCTTAACGGATTTGGATGAAATTTGACACATGGGTAGACCATGACCTAGGCTAGGGCATATAATACTTTTCACCCTGATATTCCCCCGGAATCGAGACGTATCACCATCTAGACATGGCGCCATCTAGATTGTAAAACATTGACATGTAAACGTGTTTCAAAAGGTCTACTTACATAAATAAACATTTCATTTCATTTTCAAGTGGGTGAGACCGCAGGGCGCAGCTAATATAAAATAATTCAGCGCTAGCTTTGTGTTATTAATATTCTATACCAAAACGCTGAATAACTTTTTAATTAGCGGCAGTGCGATTTTGTAACCATCTCACCGTGAAAATTTAGGTGAAGTGACCGTGGAGTGAGCTGTCAGTGTCATCCCACCTGATACGAGGGATTGACCACGCATACATTTACAATCATAATCGAGATTTCAATAATATTTTTATGCTATTTCTAATGATTATTTTACATAATTTTAAAGACACTATTTTAATTGTCAAAACATTACTACATGTATTGTATGTATTTTTTGGTGTTATAATCTAGGAAAACACCATAAAATTGATATTCTGACTATGTTTCTGTTTGTCTATTTTATTTTAAAGCCCCACAAAATAGTTTTAATAACTAAAATACCAGTTTTGAAATTATATAAAATTATCAATAAAATTAGTATAAAAAATATTATTAAAATCTCGATTATGATTGTTAATGTTTTGTTATTGTTAATGTTTTGTGTGTTTTGGTCAATCCCTAGCATTCATCTAAGTTTTCACGGTGAGATTTTTACAGAATCGCCCGACAGATTAACTTCTCGAATTGGGTCAAGTCACGAAGTAACTCACATTGTCTTGTTTCTCGTTCTAATCATGAAACTACCCACTTATTGTACGTCTATTATTTATCTGTCTTCGATCCGACCCTATTGTTTCTTATCATCTATTTGTTTATTTTGTTGTTTGTTTGAACGCGCTAATCTCTGGAACCACCAGTCGGATTTCTAAAAATATTTTTGTATTTGATAGCCTAATTCTTGAAAAAGGATTAAGGTATTTAAAATCTCGCTAAGATCCCTCGGAACCGAGCAAAATGAAAAAAAGTCAGAAAGCCCTCTATGCGAAAACGAAGTAATAACGCGGGCAGGCGATGCGATGCGACGGGGTGGGTCGGGGAACAAGAAATTTCACGCGGATAAAGTCACGACAGAAGCTAGTTAAAGAATAAAAACCGCAAACTTTTTATCAGAATCATTTTCAAACTTACCATAAATTCCTTTCCAAATTATAAATCAAGACACGACCATAATTGTCATGATAAACACTGGTAAGTATTTGTAGGTACTGAAATTAGCCTGAGGTTGTTTTTACCTATTATGTTCTGGGACGAAATACACCCTTACATAGATAGTATAAAACACAGTCGTCGAAATGTCTGTACGCGCATAACTTCCGAATGACTGCACCAATTGGATAGTTCTTTTTTGTTGTGTTCGGTATTGCCAGGACAAGGCTTGTATGAAAGAAATTATATATATAATTCTCACGTTGAGATTTTTACAGAATAGTACTGCAGGAACATACCGCAATATTTCTCCAATGATTTTATACAGCAAACTTCCCCAATACAACCTTAATCTCACAATTCCTACTTCAAAGTCGTCAACTGCAATCCATTATAATTATACAGACAGGTCTGTCATAGAACTTGAACCATTAGTATCAAGACTATAAATCATACTATGACTTGTGTCTCGTAAATCGTGTGTTACAGGGAACCTAGAGCCGACTGTGTGTCATCTATTATACGGTCTATCTATTCATACACGAAATATCTCAAATCGGGAAAAAAAAATTTTTGCTGCTCCCTACACAAAATGTATGGAACAGCAGATTTTTTTTTGTGATTTCACGTATTGTCCTATAGTAAAAGTTGTTCATAATGATGAGTACAATGACCCCTTCAGATATTTCGTGCATGAATAGATAGACCTTATGGGTAAGATTAGGTATAAAATTATAGCAGTAACCCAAACTTATAACAGTATATATCGAATCTCGTAGTATTTCACACCCTGGCTGGTAGGTACTAGGGAATGTCGATTAATTAACACAGGTGATAAAAGCTATTAGTACACGTTAGTAGTACTAGTCACTCGTAGTAGACAACCATGCATCGATTTTGTAGGTTAGCGTTTAATCGATACACGGCGACTCGCGTAATCGCTCACTACTAATAGGTGTTAACGTTTACCATTCTCATATACCGCTGTTAGATTGCAGTGGGGATTAGTTTTTTAATTACGTAATAGGTGGGTAGGGTTATTCAAAAAAAGCCACAGAGAATAGAGAAGGCTGTAATATACCTACTGGATAAATTGAAGTAGCATCGATTTTATAAGGCGTAGAACATTTATAACGTGCAATGAATGGACTTAGAGTAAATTTATATAATTACTATGCAATGCATTTGGCAGATGGTTATGAGCGCACGTTATTATTAGCAAATACACCCACATAATTCTTGATCCCGTGCAAATATCGGGATAATAGTATTCTATTTCTTAATCCATGTCATGGTCTACCCATGACTAGTTTTCCAAATCGGTTTAACCGTTTTAGCGTGAAAGCGGAACAAAAAAACATATAAAAAAAATAAAATCTTTTCTTATTACATATAATATTAGTTTAGATTAACATTAGCACACAGGAAGAAGCTTAAAGAAAAGATAGATGGATTGTGTGAGGAATGATAAGTAAGAGAAAGGAGTGAATGATAGCGCGACGGTTGACAGGGGAGAATGGAAGAAGAAAATATGTTACGCCGACCCCAAGTAACACAACAAGGGCAGGAAGATCGGATTTTACACAAAGTATAAAATGTCTATCTGGGTTCGAACCTCCAATCTACAAGTAGTACTCGTGAGTCGTCGTTACCACTGGGCTACCACTTATTATTACAGTGTCAGTAATTAATTAGACTAAGGGCCGTATTTTTCAATCTTCAGTTAACTTTTATCTAAAGAATAAATGGCAGTCTGACACATTTTTTATACAAAAACTGTCAAACCGTAATTTGTATTCCTCAGATAACAATTATCTGAAGATTGAAATATTGGCCCTAAGGGTAATGAAAGCTGGTAGATTAACCATCTACAACAAAGTGTCTACCTCATGAACTATATTTATATTATGTAACACATATATACATACACATACATAGACATGACATAACGTTACATATTCATTTTTTTTTATTTAGGAATCTTAGAATCTCGCCTGTACGGTATTGAATGTTCGAGAAAAACCAATTACGTTATCACAACAACTATGGAATAAACCGACTTTTATAATTGTATTAACACATAAAACAAACCGGATGAAGTGATTTAAGTGATTTTAGAACTTACTGACCATTTATTTACGTTTATTATTTTATTTTGTTCATGTCTTACGCATACGTTGTTTTTTTGAGGATTGCTTGGCATTTTACAAAGTGATGTAGTGGTGAGTTTAAAACTGTTTTATATGCATCGCACTTGTATTCCTAGAAAGGTTAGGCAGAGGTGTGTACTTATAGTATATACTACACACATTTAATACGATAGTTGGGCTTATACACAATAGGGGGACAGTCTATTACCATTAACCTTTATTTCGCCCGTCCTTTGATCCAGATTTTTTTACCCACACTTGTGTGTGATTCCGTCATCACCATAAATTATTATCATTAAGAAGATCAGAAACCCTCAGAGAAGAAGAAGAGACTAGTATGGGATACCAGTACCTATTGTTAAAACTAATTTTAAATTTGACCCAGTTTTAAATTGTACTACAAAACCGAGAATGTATTTTTATAAAATTAAATATAATCAATTTCGGATTCTTCGACTGAAGCTTCAGCCTAGGGTCCTTATTTATCCATTCACGGTGAATATTCCTTAAATCTTATCTTTAAATTCAATTATTTTATTCTAATATTATTATTTTTTCCTTTTTTTTTTAACTCGTCTTGTGTAAATATTTTTAAAATAAATTTCGTGTAGTTGTAAAAGTATTTTTTATTTTTATAACCCTACACCAGGCACAAATCCATACTCCGGGCTGCTACTGAGAAATTCCAGATGGAAAACCCAATAAAACTGCCCGGCCCGGGAATCTAACCCAGGACCTCATGCTCTGCAGTAGCGTTTGCAAACACTAAACCAATAAGGCAGTCTTCGTGAAACGTGCCGTGTTTTTTGAATCACCATTTTCTTTTTGTAATCTTTGTAAAATGCTCCGAAAATAAATAATGTTTATTTATACGGTTTTATGTAAATCGTGAAAAGGTATTTTCCGTGAGTATTACCTATAAGGAAAAGTATTGAAGGGAAATTCGGATAGGGTATGATTTTTTGAGAGGCAACGTCCGTAAATCTGTTTTGATAGCCGATGGACTCAAATTTCTCTTGACCCGAGCTGAAATATGAGTTACACAATAGAATCAACTACGAATCAATCTGCCAAGCCTTTTCGCAACTATGTTGGGGTCGGCCTCCAGTTGAACTGGATGCAGTTGAATACCAGTATTTAGACCTAACATTAAGTAACGAAGCTTTAATTAATACTGGAGTTAGGCTAAGCAAGCGTTGGGCACGCCACAATTGCGCCGATAGGTCCCCTCTTTGAGGAGTGGCTAGAGAGACGTCATGGCCACGGAGTCCTCACTTTCCGCCTGACGAAGGTCTTCACCAGACGTGGTTGCTTCGGGAGGTTCCTGTTCCGTATAATGCGGGAGGAAACGCCCGGGTGTCGCCATTGTGTGGATCGCCCGGAGGACACGGTGGAGCCTACGGTGGAGGTCTGCCCGGCTTGGGCGGAGCACCGCCGCGTTCTCTTGGTGATGTTCTTCAGAATCCCGACATAGTACAAAATCGTGTGTTGTCACAAATACGAATCAAGCTATGGAATGATAACGTCATATTGACGTAACAATTAAGTACACAGCAACATCTCACATAACCCAGTACAAAAATAGACTTTACCTACCTGTATGTATTTTGTTACAGTAGTCACTACGTCAACCTACGTATCGTGCCGCGCTCACACATTCTACATAATTTTCAGCGCGATAACTGACAGATAATGTATGACCTCCAATCGTGCATTGTGTTGTAAATATCGGCCACTGTTGCTTCTCTGCGAGGATGTCATGTCACGAGTTTCGTGATTTTTCGTGAAGATGCAAATTGTTATGGTAATAATCTAAATTCAGGACTGGATAGCAACAGAGGTAATATACAAAGGGGGCTTTTCAAGTGTTACGTAAGCACTACAGGGGGGTGGGGGTCTTTGCTTAGCTTATTTTTGATGATATGGGGGATGGGGCAGTCTGGATGGTGATTACATCAGCAGTATTTATTTTTTTTATTTTTCAGATTTTCTACAAAATTTAGTCGATTTTGGTTTGAACACATACGAGTACCTACTTGGTCTATGCTTTAATACGAAACGCATTTTCAGGGATTCCCGAAAATAATTAAATAAATAGTTATAACTGCTGCTCACGATTAATAAAGTAACCAGAACACATTGAAAAATGCATGTACCAATGTTTACGTAAGCATTGAGGGGGGGGGGGGGGGTTAATTTGCTTACTTTAGCCGACGAGGCGAGGAGGGGGTTAATAATTGAAAAAAATCTGGTTACGTAATACTTGTACGGCCCCAAGGCACATTGTACAAGTTAGAATTTAAAAGCATTGGCTTGTAAACTTTAAATTTTATCTTTTTGTGTTAATTGGTTAATAGGTTGCAGGTGGAACGTTAAATAAAGGCTACTGCCACAACAGGATCAGCACCCTAATTGCGTAACACACTACCAAAAACGATCTGAATATTTTTTTAAGGATATTGCTAATCCATTGCTTCATATGTTCGAAAATGTCTGCTCAACAACGTTAATAACGCAATGAATGTTGATGAACTGTCAAAATGAAAGTCTTTGCTACTGATAGTGTGTTACGCAATTACTCCGCAGGTTTCTATCAATAGGTTCAGTATTAAATAAGTGGCACTATACTTAACTGGAAAACGAAAACCAAGAACTCGAAGACTTCTGCCCAAGAAACATGACATAGAAACGGGAACTTTCAACGCAGTTCAAGACCAATTTATTGGAATTAAAACTCAACAAAAAATAAAGTAAAGAAAGACCGCTTTACAATCCTAATATAAATAAAGATGAAAATACGTATCTGTATAAAAGCTTCTTTCTTTCTCTGTTTTCTTTTATAAAAGTTTTTTTTTTCCCCAGTAAGTGGGTTGTGGAGGTCAGATAGGCAGTCGCTCCATGTAATTAGTTAATAATTGATTTGTTAATTATATTAAATTTATTTATTATTTTATTTTATTTGTTATTTAATAATTACTGGTATTGAGCTGCATCCAGTTAGACTGGAAGCCGACCCGGACTTAGTTGGGAAAAGGCTAGGCAGATGATGATCTGTATAAAAGTCAATCCTAATAATTATAATATCCTATTAAACATTATCCTGTACAACAGTAACTAGGAAAGTGTAGTGGGTTTTAAAACTTTCCTATTGCAGACCAATTAAGGTTAAAAATCCTTCACAACATTTTCCCCGCGAAGCTGGCGAATGTTCGAGAATAACCAATTAGGTTATCACAACAGGGATGGGACGTTTCGACTTTTATAATTGTATTAACACATGGAACAAACTGGATGAAGTGAATTAAGTGATTTTAGGACTTGCTGGCCATTTACGTTTGTTATTTTATGGTGTTCATGTCTTCAACAAAAGGGGCACGACTTGGCATTGTATAAAGTGATGAACTGAAGACTTAAATTGAACGTATTACAGACAATTTAAGTTGATAGTCATCATTTTTCTGAAATGGGTATAATCTGCCTATAATATTTCCACTGCTGGGACACATGCCTCCTCTCTGAGAGAAGGAGTGGGCCATAATCCACAGCCCAGTGCGGGTTGGTGGATGTCACATGTCTTCGAATTTTTAGATTGTAGGACATGCCAGTTTCCTACCAAAATACTGGTATTCAGCTGCATCCGGTTACACTGGAAGCCGACCCCAACACAGTTGGGAAAAGGCTAGGCAGGTGATGAGGACATGCCAGTTTCCTCACGATGTTTTCCTTTACCGTTTTTAGGAGCAGTCGTGATGAAATTAAATACACAAAGTAAAGTGCTGCCTGGGTTCGAACTCACGACTTATAAACTCGTAAGCCGATACCAATGGGTCATCAATGCCCTGAAATTGCTATATCAGAGTAAATTGACGAAAGGTGTCAATTTGCAAAGTCGTAATTTAACTGGCTGTAGTATGACCATTAAAATAATAGTGTATAAATGTTTAAATAGCACGTTCAAAGTCAGTAGAAATTATATGACGTTTGGCTGACGAGCCAAATGGTTAAATGATATAAATAATACCTATACCTCTCGTCTTTACCTATGAAATTGCCGTTTTGTATGAAAAAATTTAAACGATTTTTGTTCATGTATTTTTTATTTGTATTAATCGAAGTAATCACCCATGCAATCAATGCATCTTTGCCAACGCAGTGGCAGTTTATTGATGCCCTTCTTAAAGAAATCAGCTGGACGGGAGGCAACAAATTCTTCAAAGGCATTTTGTACTGCCTCTCGGGTATTGAATTTTTTTCCCGCCAAGAAGTTATCCAAATTCTGGAAAAAGTAGGCGCAAGGCCTGGTGAGTAGGGCGGATGACGGAGAGCTTCCAACCCCAGTTCTTGCAACTTGGAGACCGTCTGCTGTGCAGTATGAAGTCCCGCGTTGTCGTGCAGGAGCAGCGGAGACGAGCGATTGACCAATGCTGGTTGGAGATGTGCCAGCTTCTCCATCATTGTGTTCAGTTCTTCACAGTACATATCTGCAGTAATGCTCACCCCGTTTGGTAAGAAGCTGTGATGAATCACACCGGCGCTAGACCACCAAACAGTGACCATCACTTTTCTAGGGGTATGTTTTCGTTTAGGGAATTGTTTAGGTGCTGAACCAGAATCCAACCAACTTGCTGAGCGCTTGCGGTTATCAAACAGAATCCATTTTTCATCGCAGGTAACAATGCGGTTCAAAATTCCTTCATTTGTGTGTCTGTTGAGCAGTGCAAGGCACGTCTCGACGCGTACTTCGCGCTGGCGATCATTGAGTTCGTGGGGCACCCATTTGTCAAGCTTTTTTACCTTGCCAATTTGACGCAAATGGACCAATATTGTTTTGACGCTAACGTCGAAAGCTGCTGCGAATTCAGCCGTAGATTGTGTATCATCAGCTTCCACAATCGCCTTTAATTCGTCACTGTCGACCAAAGTCTTCGGACGAATGCGAGGTTCATTTTTCAGGTCGAAATTTCCAGAACGGAAGCGAGCAAACCAATAACAGGTGGTGCGTTGGTTTGTAGTGTTAGCTCCGTAAACGTCGTTGATGTTGCGTGCCGCTTGTGCCGCGTTGCTGCCACGAAGGTACTCATATTCCATAATTACTCGAATTTTTATCGTATCCATGATGACGAAAAAGATTGAAATGCGATGAAAATGTAACACTAATCAATAAACAAATGACTACTTTTGGAAACAAAATTCCATGTTTTTAAAATAAAATTAATTTGAAATTAGAATTCTTAGCCAAACAAAAATTATTTTGATTTGAAATGGCCAGTACTGCAAGGTCCTAATATAAATTATCTACAGAATCAATCACAAACGGTTTTTCCTCTCATTATAACTTTCTCAGAATGAAGATAAGAAATGAGCGCAATATCTCCAGAAAAAATCAAGACATTTTTTTTTCAGTCTCGAATTTCTGTTCCATAATAATACGTTTCCCCGAATCGCCCTCATCGATCAATTCACTGGGGAGTTGTTTTGCCACAACCCTTATAAATGCCAATCGTTTTTCGCAATTTCAATTCAATTTCTCAGAATCTATAATGGAGATCTATAACCTTAAATTGGTTGGACATTAAGCTGAAATCTGTTTCCCTTAGCGACTTAACCCGTGCTGCCTTCAAACTGAATTAATAAATCTTTTCTCCGAAATCTGTTTCCAACGAATTAAATTTCATTAGGTTTCGCGTGTTATTTGAGCCTGCCTGCGATATCTTGTTTCAAATAATTTCGGCCTGAAACCTCTTTTACTGAAAAGAAGTAAGTGGTGATTATAATATTCCACTGTATATTGCTGAAAGGTTTCTTCGAAATGTCGAGGTCCCTCCAATAGTCGTCAAAAGAAGATTTATTAGTAGCATGAGGTCCTGGGTTCGATTCCCTGGTTAGTCAACGAGTTACTGGATTTTTCCATCAGGAATGTTTCTGTAGCAGTCTGGAGTCTGGATTTGTGTCCGGTTGCTGACAATAGGCTCGCCCTCTATTATTTATTGATACAGGATACATTTTAACCAGTGATTTTAGACCCCCTAGCGTAGAAATTTGTCGTTGGTTATAAAAAAAAAAACAGCTGTTTCATAGAAATGTGCAATAACTACGCGGTGTAAATGTATGGCACAGCTTTTTTTTTTATTATTAACTGAAAATAAATTTCAACGCCGGGGGTTCAGAATCATGTAGGTACTGAATTCGTGGTTACAGTTTGCGCACTGGTTAAAAATTTATCCTGTATACATAAACGTGTGTGTGTACAGATCGTGTGTAGGGTCAGCTCTGCCTAACCCTGCGGGGTGATATGTTACAGTCGTAATGTGCTATTAGTAGTCGAGTTCTTTCTCAAGAATCTCGTCCAAAGTAGTACTACCTCCAATTTCTGCCGCGAAGCAAAATTGCTGGGTTCGAGACGGAGGGTATGGGTGCCGGTAGAGAATTACAGGTATATGCGACATTTTAACTTTATCTTTGAGATGCTAACGCACCTGCCATGTCTCCGATGTTGCAAATATCCATATTCAGCGGTGACCCTTTACCACCCGCTCCCTATTTCATATAACTGTCAATGCGACATATTTGTCAAAAATAGTCACATTTTCATGACATTAATCTTACCTATGTAAAACTCTCGATTTTTGTCGAATTGTCGCCTATCAGTTTTCAAAATCAAAGTCATTTATTCAAACTAGGCTGAGAATCAGCACTTTTCGAACGTCAAAATTACAAAAGACAGTCCCTCAAAACGCCCTCCCTTCACCACATCCTAGTGCTTTTGCTGGGGAGAAGAAGTGGCGAAACATTTTTATTGAACAGGCCCCAGGTAGTGGGCAGCCTGTTTATTTCCCACACAATATCCCAAAAAGAATTCAATGATTCAGCAGCTGACTAGGTATTTTTAACATAGGTACAACGAAAATAAAATCCCCAGGTTAATTCCCTAACTTCTCACTCAGTTCGACTTAGGTATCCATCATTACAACAATTTATTAGTTTAGTCTACCGAGTGCGCCTGATCTACGTAAACCGATTGATCACTGGAATTCAGCCAGCTGATACGTTCCGATAGTTCTAATTATGTACCAGCATTTACGTGTTTTCATATCAGTTTGGGAATTAAAGTGCTGGAGTTGGGTCTTCTACAGGGTCAAAGGGGAATGCCATAATCATCATGTTTGGCAGACGGCTCGAAGTTTGTGCCTACAGCTGGCATCCTGGAAAGACAAAACTGATTATTTTTAACCAACTCTAAAAAAAGGAGTTGAGGAAGCTCGCGCGGTAACCACAAATGAAAATTGAAACGTAAAAAATAAATTAAAAAAAAAAAAAACAACCGAGTTAAAAAAAATCATTTCAAACTGAAAAAGACTTTAGAAAGTCGGTGGCAAAAAATTAAACAAAACTACAGACTTCCAACACCGACTTCCCAAACTAAATTAATTTTCCTTGAATTCGTTGTTTTATCACTACATAGTATAAAACAAAGTCGCTTCCCTGTCTGTCTGTCCCTATATATGCTTATATCTTTAAAACTACGCAACGGATTTTGATGCGATTTTTTTTAATAGATAGAGTGATTCAAGAGAAAGGTTTTTATGTAAAATACATGCATAATATAGTAGAGAAACACTGATAATTTTAGAGGTTTCTAATGTAATGTCGTAAATAAACACATTTTTTTGCGCTTACATTGTAAACGCTGGCTGAGCCCGTCGAGATAGATCAAAATAATGTACTACAGTATTGTACACCTTAAAAAGGTCTACAAAAAAGTCCGCGATGGTATATGTCTATCTCTTAGGGATAACCCACAATAACCATTTTTTGTCCTATACTTTTTACGAGAAATAACGGCTCTAAAATTATCAGTGTTTCTCCATTGCACCCGTGCGAAGCCGGGGCGGGTCGCTAGTTTTTCATATAAAACATTTTCTGTAGTCGCTTCCCGATTAGCTTCAGGACACGAACTTCATCAGAGTAAGAAACCCTGAACTAACCGGACCTGACTATTTTAAAATCCCAATACGTTCGTTTCATGATCGACTTATGTCTCCGATTTCTGAGAGCATGGTTTAAGTCGCATGTAAAAAAAAAATAAGATCATGCGTTATGTAAATATCAACAATATGTACTTGACATGATACTTGACAGTAGCTCAAATATATATAGTATACTTAATAGGCTTGTGGCTAAGTAATAACAGCCGCTTGCCGTAGTTGGTCCCTGGATGGATGACCATATTCACGTTAAGCCGTTGGTCCCGGCTGTCATTCGTGGATCTTTAACAGTCGTTACTTGTCGTCAGAAGCCCGAGTCTGACAACCAGTCTTACCAAAGGGTTTCGTATTACCCAGTAACTGGGTTGTGGAGGTCAGATAGGCAGTCGCTCCATGTAAAATACTGGTATTCAGCTGCATGGTTACACTGAAAGGCGACCCGAACATAATTAAAAAACGGATAGTCAGACGATGATACTCCTTTTTTTACCAAGATCTGGTAGAATCCGGGGTTATAATTGAACTGTTAGATATTAATAAAATAAACAATGTTTCTTGAATAATAACAGCTGTCAACGTTTGGATTAATACGAATTTATCTGATCTAGATTCGAAATAGCATCGATTCAATAATTATGCGGAATAAACCGATGTTTGTTTAAACCAGTCAATGCAGTCAGAAACCAATTTCCAGAATGAGTTACTATGTGTAGATTGATGACAGAAAATTGAGTAGCATAGTAAAATAATTGGCCCAAAAGGATCCTTTTACACAACTTTAAAGGACACATAGGCGTCGAAGTACTCGTCGGCTTCGCTGTCACCCACAAACGTGCCCAGGAGACACAGCATTGCCACGGTGAATGGCAATGCTAATTGTTTGGCCAGCCGACCAGTCGGCGAGAACTTTCCTTAAAACTAATTAATTTTGGCGATTAAAATACGTTAATCGCCAAAATCGATTAAAATACTAGCTTTGAAATTATATAAAATGATCAATACAATTAGCATATATAATAGTAAATGTATGCTTGGTCACGGTCAGTCCCTAGTATCAGGTGGGATGACACTGACAGCTCACTCCACGCTCACTTCACCTAAGTTTTCACGGTGAGATGGTTACAGAATCGCACTGCAGGTACTGAATTCATGATAACAGTTAGCGCGTTAATATACCTTACACCCTATATAAAATGATGTAACTTCTGAACCTATCCAGCGTTTGTCCAGACACATATTACTTACTACGCTAGTTTTAATGAAATGCGTGTTCTGATGTTGTCACGCGATTGTCAATGGAACGCGTGCGTATTTGGCAGTACGCAGTTATAGGTCGACCGCTTAACTGAGACGTAGCCTGAGGTAGCTGCGCGATGCGGGAGGGGTGATAGTTGTCACACAAGTAGACGAATCACTGAGCTGTCGCATCACGTCACCACACCCCTCCCGAACCACGCTGCTACCTCAGGCAACGTGTCAGTGAAGCGGTCGGCCTATAGTAGCGTGTCATTCATGATGGCAATATCAAAGCGTATTTCTAAAGGCTATTGTGAAAACTGTGGGAGCATTGTTGAGTTATTGATTGAAACTGCCATTTTTGGCGCCATTGCTATTCAATACTTTGTATCAGAGCCTATGCAGAGAGGGCGCGAGTCAATTGAGTTGTGACAACTTTCCGCCATATTTAAGTTTGAAATTTCAATACTTTTTTGTAGGTATAATAATAATAATCCTATATATAATAAACATAATCCTTTAGAATTTTCTAAAGGATTAGAAGGTAAGTAAGGATCATAGCAGGTGGCGTTCTGTAGTCACTGTAGACTAGGCAGTGGCCTCGGGAAGAAGGCGTGAGTTTATGAATATCTGGAATTTTTAATATTGCTCTGTCTGGTATCCCATTTAAGTATGATTTCTGCTCCTGGTCCATGGATATTTCCAAGAAGGCCAACGCATTATGAGTTTGGAACAGGTTCATAACACAGTGCCCATAATAATAATTATATCCTGCAGTATTGTCTCTCCTCTTTCCCTCTAAACTCCTCCAAAGGTCGTCTTTAAAAGATAGCTTTTAGTGATAAGACCTCCCACTGTGTCACCCTTTGTAAAATTTCTACATTTATAGCTGTAATATTCATTATATACAGACGTCAGCACATCAAGCTACTACAATCTGTCAAATTTCTTTAGTATATTTTCAACCATATCGCTAAAGCAGAAGGTTCAAAGTTGATTGGGAAAATTTGACAGTTTCGGGTAAATTGATCTGCTGGCGACTGTACATAATAAAGAGTATTCTATTCTATTCCATATAAAATGGCATCTATCATTCACGGAGCTCTTTAAATAATTTTTACCTATTGAAAAATGCAGACATATACTTATGTTTAAGCTATCATTATGTTAAGTTTATCTAAATACATAAAGCTAAGCCGAAATCAGCCTCAAAACTCATAATAGACAATACAAAGCAATACTCTTATTTTTCATCACTATTGACATCCCAAGAATGTCAGTCATTTCTTCTTCGTCATCGTCAGTCTCTTTGATCATGTTCACTTTGACGTCAAAACTGACGCGTTTTGTAAGTGTCAGCGACACGTCTGCCATTTTGTGCGCTCGTCTTTTGTTTTGAAACTAGGATTCAACGTCGTTTGTTCATTGCCGTGAGAAATAACTTGGGTAACATGGAAGCTTGAGGTTTGTGAATAGGTTAGGTGCGTTTTTCGAGATCAGAAAAACTTAGAATGGAGTGATCTAAATTAGCTTTGGAATACTTAATGAAATCTTTTGAAGTAAAATAATCTTTCTTTTTACTACTTTTTCTTTTCGTTTATGCAAATGGACAGAAGTTTCACCGTTGCTTCCAGACTATTTTAGGAAAAGAATTTATATTTCTTGCATATTTTTTTTTCGCGAAGCACCTATGTTCCTTGACTCTCACTGAAAATCACCACTTTTTATTTTATTTAAAAGAGCGTCCATGGAGTTTCTTAACCGTTCTTTTTGATAGGAACCTCCCTCTTTGGAATGGGCAACAAGATTCATCTCTCTGACTGACCGTCTCCTTGACTGTTCAAAAGTGTTTGTAAACAGCCCTAATTCACCATGACAACATAACGATTTCTTACTTCGAAACCACGTCAATTCCTTAGTTGGTCACGACATCTGCTATTAACGTACATATATAGTTTTTTAAAAAAAAAAAAACTTTGCCCCACCCTAGGAATTTCTCCTGTATCGTGGGTGCGTTTACAAACATTTAAACTCACATACACAAACAGCCAGACCCGGAACAACTACTTGTAGGTCATACAAATATTTGTTCCGTGCGGGAATCGAACCCGCGGCACGCAGCTATATATACCGCCGCTCTATATATCTATCTATCTTTTCGATTCGTTGCCGTAAACAAGACACGATATTGACTTGGTTTACACGTGGTAAGATTTCGTGAGGAATAATAAAGAATTGAGGCCGTGGTCAGACCTCGCGCAGTTTAGTTCTATTTCTCGTGCCACACATGACAGGTCGCAATGTGTGCAAACGGAAATTATTCTCGTAGTGATAAAATTACTAGACTTCATACTTGTACACGAGATCTCTTAAGGGGTCATTCATCATTACGAACAACTTTTACTATGGGACTAAACCTTAAATCGCGAAATAAAATCAGTTGTTCCCTACATTTATGTTCGCATAACTCGTCCGAATGTAGGAAAGAGTAGACTTTTTTTTTGCGATTTCAAGTTTTGTCCTATTATAAAAGTTGTTCATAATGGTGCGTACAATGACCGATTCAGTTATTTCATGCATGACCTTAGATAGTTTTCCAAGATATGTCGAACAATGTGAGGGCCTTGTGGGTAAGTAATAACAGCCGCACGGGCCGATCGATCAGGTTAAGCTACGATTGCCGCGGTTTTTCCGTGGATGGGTGACCATCTTTACATGCCAAGACCCCTCCGTGCCTCGAAAAGCTTAAACCGCTAGTCCCGGCAGTCATTCGTGGATCCTTGACAGTCGTTACGGATCATGAGAAGCCCGAAAGTCTGACAACCAGTCTTATCAAGGGGTTTTGTATTACCCAGTGACTGGGTTGTGGAGGTCAGATAGGCAGTCGCTCCATGTAAAATGCCCCATGTACTCAGCTGCATCCGGTTAGACTCGAAGCCGCCCCCAACATAGTTGGGAAAAGGCTAGGCAGATGACGAGATGTCAAACCATCGGACGGTTGGTTGGACGGTTGGAAAATTACATAATATCCAAATCTGTCGCGAGACTTGGATATTATGTAATTTTGCTATATTATGCGAGATAGTGTCACTGATACCTCATCATCATCACCATTTCAGCCGAAAACGTCCACTGCTGGACATAGGCTTCCCGTAAGCACCGCCACTTCAGCCGGTTTTGTGCTTCTCGCATCCAGCGGATTCCTGCGGCCTTCACCATGTCATCGGGAGTTCTTCCAATGCTACATCTTCCGGTATGCGGTCGCCACTCCAAAACCTTTCGGCCCCTTCGGCCATCTGTCTATATGGGCTTATATCTGATCACAGTTTTTCCATTTCTTTTGATAGCCTCTCTATAGTATCTTAAATTTAATCGATTGTAATCTATTTCCAGCAATAAACCACCAATATGACCTCTATACCTAACCTTCAATGGAATACTCCATTCATTCATGGAGTATTCCATTGAAGGTTAGGTATAGAGCACCATCTATTGACCACCGTACACGAGTGAATCTCGTGTTTAATATTTGCAACAGATAACTTCTAATCTCTTTAATCTCCCCAATACATTTATGATCGACTTATCTTTATTATTATAGTGTTCGTAATGTAATATTATGTCTATTTATGGTGTTATAAATCTATTAGTAGTCCATGGCACCCTTGACTGGTAATTGTTCGGTATCTTATCAGCTCACACGCGTCAATGGCTGACTGACGTCCATGGCTTTTTTATGAGTTTGTATCTATTTTAAACTTAATAGTTGATATAGTCTTTAGTAATTAGAGTTGTTACGTTAGTTTTTTTTAACCGACTTGAAAAATGGAGGAGGTTCTCGATCTGGATGTTTAATGTTTAGATAGAATAGAATAGAATACTCTTTATATTTATGTCAAAGTCAAATCATTTATTTCAAATAAGCTTTTTAATGGCACTTTTGAACGTCAATATTATTAAAAAAAATAGAATTTATTCTAAATGTCCCTTCCATGTCCCTTCCAAAATATAGTTCCTTATGTTTATTTTTTATTTATTAAAACTTTATGCACAAGTATAAAAAAAAAGTACTGTACAAAGGCGGACTTAATGCCTGAGGCATTTTCTACCAGTCAACCTTAGGGTGATGCAGAGACAAAATATGGTAGGTGCAACACACGGGATAGATAACCTAGGAAATCACTATAGAATACACGAATTAATAAAAATATATAGATAGATACATATTTACATACATATAAACAAAATGAACTGTCTGGAGAAAAATGATCCGTAGAGGAGAAAACGAATCCAGCAAATCAGCGCTGGGATGTTACGGCCAACTTCTGACGGATATGTTCAGGTGCTTTCACTTTAAAAGATAACCGACTGGTTATGTTGCAACTGAATGCAGCTAAAATTCCGTTTTTGTCTACAAACTTTTACATTTTACTATCACATTGAAAAGCTCAGCCCACTGTCCTACAGCTTATCACAATAATGGCGCCGATTCCCTTGTTTACAAAATAAACTAAATTTAAGTTCAGTGCATCTTTTTCTTTCTATTTCGTTAAGAAAAGGACAGAAGATAAATAGCAGTTTAGTCCTGTCAAATTAAGATACGCCATAGGCAAGTTTAGACGTGATTAAAAAATTGGCTGCTAAAAATACGTCAATATACGTCAGGCGGTGACTAATTAAATAGAAAGAAAAAGAAAAGAGAACTTAAATTTAGTTTAGTTTGTGAATGAGGGAATCGGCGCCAGTAACAATATCACCAAAATAAAAATCATAAATTTATATCCCTGCCCATAGACAGACGGTTAAATAATTTACGACGCATCACTCTATCACAGACCCAAGATTTTTTTTACGC
This sequence comes from Eremobia ochroleuca, assembly GCA_949629135.1. NCBI lineage: Eukaryota > Metazoa > Arthropoda > Insecta > Lepidoptera > Noctuidae > Eremobia > Eremobia ochroleuca. The sequence goes on from OX451398.1 coordinate 19,674,644, forward strand.
CAAAGTATCTATTGATGTGTCACGTCGCGATTCTTTTTGCGTCCGAACCGATTTATATGTAATGACTTTCATATTTCATCTTTTTGCTGACTAGCATAGGATAATTTGGAGATATGGGTTGAATAAATCATTACAGACTGAGGATAGATAGACTGACAAAAGCTTGTTCTGGAAGAATACATTAGTATACAACTTAGACATAGCAAAGAAATCTCGATGTTTCAACTTGTTGCCACTGCACCTGTGCGAAGCACGGGCGGATTGGTAGTATTTTGAATAGAAAATTATATTGACAACATATATTTTTTTGCAGGAGTAGAAAATCTCAAACGGTGCAAATACAACAACCTATGTTACGGGTTTGGTTTCGACACTTAGCCCTTCAAGTGGAACATTGTGCGTGTATTAAATTTATTTAACAACCTTATTGAGACTTGAGAACTATAATATGTTTGAGCCGTTTGGGGTTAAAACATTAGGGCCTTGGGGCCCGAGTGCTCATCTAAAATTTCAGGACATCGCCAAGCGGTTGGGTGACTCTCCATGTGACCACAGGGCTGGCCTAAGCTCAACGAATCAGCCTTGCCATTCAACGAAGTAATGCAGGCAGACTTTTTGGCACTTATCCCATCGACAGCGATGCGGACGATTTTTGATGCCCAAAGAGCTCCTCCCCTTTTTTATAATATACACTTGTAGGTATACAATATACAACGTGTAACGTTAAATGCGCAAAACCTCAGACACCCCAACTGATTTTTAATTCAGTTGACCTATTTCAGAGAGAAAATAAGTCATTAAAAATTTGTAAAGGTTTTATGTGCTGTTTTAGTTTTACTGGCCATTCTGATCGTTTCATGCGTCTGCGACGACGCTTTGTCGAGGGAGGAGTCATCACCGGGCCGCTGCGCCGCGCCACAGTAAATAAATATACAGTAGGTTATCTAAGGCCGCCCGCCGAGTTATTAGCCTACTCTTGCGTTGATACCCAGGGTTGTCACTTTTACTTTTAGTTAATATTTTCGAACAAGCTCAAGTATAAACGGGATACACTATGCTCAAGTATAAACGGGATAGAATTATTTTTGACGAAATTTGTTTACATTTTAGACGACGATACGCGCATCAACTTAATAAGTCGATGTACACACAAGTATTCGACTAAATAAGTCGATCGTCAGACTACCGGAACCATATTTGGATTGAACAACACATCAGACAATAGAAAAAATAATAATTTCAAAAGTAATTAATTTGCAATATTAATTATTGTGAAATTGCCCTTATTACAACTATACCTACGCGACAAATACGTTTACCTAAACGATGTTTCGTACTCAATCCTCTGTTTTATAGTAAAACTAGACTTCTTAAAATAAACTTTAGCTCTAAACATAGTATTCAGAAAAATGCGACTCGGCTACGCTATTAATAAAGCAAATAAACTGTGAAATAAACAATACAATACCACATTTTCTAATAATATTTAAGTATAAGTAGGTACTTACATTTCTGGCTGAGTAGGAAGTATGAAGAATGATAAGTCCGGGTTTGCGAAATCATTATTGAGGCACCCGAAAACACTACAATATTTTTTTCCCCTTTTTGAAGTCATGATACTCGTAATTTACGAGTAAGTGGCCGCCGCCGGCGAGAGTTGACGAACGCAAGCGGTCATGTAGCGTACGCGCGTGCTCACAGTCGCGCTGCACAGCCCGCACTGCCGCCACCTTATTCCCCCATATATTATGTTAGCGTGTGCGTGAAATCGCGTGCCGACATGGCGCGCGGCGCGCACGCACACATTCAAACCGAGAGCGGCACGTTTGTATGAAGATGTTTTACTGTATATTTACTGTGGCCGCGCTGACATTGACTGGCTTGACCTATTAATAAATAGACACGGCAATGTTTTTATTGAAGATTTTTTGAAAAATGTGACCTATATTAAAAAGTGGTTCAATTAATTCTGCTCTTTATTCTGATCAAACTGTTTTCAGGTTTTGCGCATTTAACGTTACACGTTGTATATATTTTAGTGCTAGACTGTAAATTGTATACATCTTTGTTTATCATTACAAAACTTTCCAGACATTTACCTAAGTTTAACTTCCAATAAGTAAACCTTTCAGTGTATCTTAATCTTATTCGTAGCTTAACTATAACTTAGCGTAGTTAGCAGCACTTAGTTTGTGGTCAGTGTTGATGAATAAGTTAACGTCCTAATAACGACCTTAGGTTGTTTTTAGTAATTAATCACGTTTGACTCTGAAGACGGCGAGGAAGGGCTACTGCAAGCTTTAAATGATTCTCATGGGAAGCCCCTTATATAACATCACGCCTGAAGAGGTAAAACGGGGTGTTTAGTAACTGCACCCTATGGCGCCTTTCAGGCGACCTATTGCCATTACCCCGTGGCCATGCTCCGCACGCGGCTTGCGACAGTAAATGCGGAGAAAACAAACGACGGTCCTCGTTAAGTACTCATATACACGAGCGGCACGCATCTTTACACGAGCAACACGCATCAACGTCAGAGGCAACTGCAACACCTGCCGTTAACGCGTGCCGCTCGTGTGATAAGCACTTATGCGGGCTTTACACAGGTCTCTATAGCCGCACAATTTTTTCGGCATGGCGAAAATCGACTGTCTAAATGGCAATTCGGCTAAACCGCAGTTGATTAAAATAGCCAGTTCCAAAGTAGAGTAGTTTTCGGCAAGTAGCAAGCGACGGGTGACTTAAATCGACAGCGAAAATGCTTAGTCGTAGGCTATCGCCCGTCACATGAAGGTCGCCATTTTGAGGCAAAATTAACTAGTTACCTAGGGTTTTTATTACCCTATACAACGTGTAACGTTAAATGCGCAAAACCTGAAAATAGTTTGATCAGAATAACGAGCAGAATTAATTGAACCACTTTTTAATATAGGCACATTTTTCAAAAAATCTTCATTAAAAACGTTGCCGTGTCTATTTATTAATAGGTCAAGCTAGCCAATGTCAGCGCGGCGCAGCGGCCCGGTCACGACTCCTCGCTCGACAAAGCGTCGTCGCAGACGCAAGAAACGATCAGAATGGTCAGTAAAACTAAAACAGCACATTAAACCTTTACAATTTTTTAAATGACTTATTTTCTCTTTGAAATAGGTTAATTGAATTAAAAATCAGTATTGGTGTCTGAGGTTTTGTGCATTTAACGTTACACGTTGTATAAATGGGGTGGTAATTCGGCATCTGAGGCGATTTAGCGCGATCAGCCGCACGACCCAAATCGGCCTAGAGTAAATCCCGCATCAGCGCGCGCGTCACCTGTTTCCTTCTGTCTGTCGCTACGCTAGTCGCGTCACGGTGACTCGTGGAATGTTCTAAACGACTTCTTTCATTTGTTTTCTCCGCTGTCGCTGTCACCAGATGACCGTCGCTTGAGCGTGTAGTTCGTGGCCACGGGGATAACCGGACACAAATCACAACTGCGGGCCGGCAGTAAGAGTTTCCTAATGAAGATCGGAGAGACCCTTTGGTCATAAAAAGAAACTAAGGGATTATGTGAAGAGGATGAACAGTATAAATAAATCTGGGAGCACCAATATCCCAAATGTTGTTAAGGTCAATCTTGATAAACTAAGCAGTTCATAAGAGGTGGCAGCTAAAAATTTACCCCTTCGGAGGGCCTAGCACGAACGCGCGGAGTAAAATAACACAATAAATTTCATTGAACTGTCAAACTGCATGGAAACATTGCTAATAATAGTGTGTTGCGCAGTTACCCCGCTTGAACCTATTACAGGCAACCACAGAATTGGTTCACTGTACGACCTACTTTGTTATGTTGGTAATCAGTAACCCACTTACATACTGAACCAATAAATACCAGCAAAACCAATCAACCATAAAAATGCGCTTAACAAGAACAATACCGTTCCTGAATTCATGAAAATCTCCGATCACCAAATGTGTTGTTTGTCTCGTAAAATAGCAATTCAATCGGATTGTGCCGCATCCATAATGTATGAGACGATATAATTCACTTTGTTACCTTCCACGGCTGTGTTTCGTTAGCATAAGATGAATTAGGTGTTGTTATTGTTTTGTTGTGTAGAACGAAAGAAGGCGAAGACAAAATATGGGCATATTTTACTATTTAAAATAAAAGGTGGCAGCGAAATCGACGCGCAACCAGTTAGTTTGCCCGTCGATGCCCTGCAAATCCTACCATCCTGTAATTATCGACACTCCTGTAATTAATTTAACAATTCCAGGGCAAATCCTCTTTTCATACAGTGAACGAACGACCATTCATAACCAATTCCTCACTCTTATACGAGTATTTGGCATTTTGACCATGACCATTTCATAAATAACTAAACTGAGTTTTTCTCAGGATGTTGTGCTTCGCCATTAGTCATTGGGATTTTGGGTCACCTAAGAAAGTTCATAGGTAATTGAAGTGCTAAGTTTTGAACCCTCAACTTCCAGTGTTTGGTTTCGGGTGTTTAGAGGTTGGTCATGTTGATAGGATAGCGGTGACTAACAAAATATATTTACAAGGCAGACGCCGGGCGTGTACGGGGCCGGGAGGGTCAGGGTACGGCGCCGGGAGGGAGCGCTTGAAAAGGACATATATAGTGACCTTCTTTAGAGAGGTCAGGTGTGTAGTGCTCGTAACCGGCGTGCGTGTATGACGAGAGCGGCAATTCTCGTAATTTTAAGAACGTTTACAGTCTGAGCTCAGTCTCTGTCAAAAATATCTATAATTTCCCTACATTTTTGACATTTACTGTCGCTGAGATAAGATTGCAGCTAGATTTTGAACGTTTTTAACTACAATAATAATTGTACTTCAGATGTTGGAACGTAAACGAAGCAAAAAGAGTATGCAAGGTTCGTAGCAGATGCCGTTCTGTATGTTCTGCCTGCCCCCATGGGAAGAACATGTGAGTATACTTAATAAAGTTAACAGTATAATTTGTAGCGTTTCTTACGCTGTGTGAGTGTTAAGGCGCACCTTAAATCTGGCTTTGACCGGTAGAAGTGACCATAATTATCGAATTTATCGACGAAAATTATCAATAGTTTAATAATACCTGTCGAAACCAAATGATGTGGTATTGCAAAATCGAAGGCTGTTGCAAATGGTTATGATTTTATTCCATGAGATGGGTAAGTTTCAGTGCATGGACTGAGGTATATGGATGATGACGATTATTATTTTAATTAAATTTTAATTAAGGGATTCAACTCTTACTTTCTTTCAAAGCTGTCCTTAAGGAACCAAAATACTGACGGAAATGAGACAAATTTAACTGCCTCAAAACTTTGCAAACGCTGCAGGGACTGAGTGGATACGGAAGGCGGAGAATAGGGAGTGGCAGTCCACTGCTGGACATAGGCCTCTCCTATGTCCAGCAGTGGACTGCGATAGCCTGAGCTGATTGATTGATTGAAAACATTGCCAAAATAGCTTAGGAAATACTTAATCTTTTACACAAGGAATGAAATTGTGTGTTTTATAAAATATATTATACATTAAAAAAAAATCTCGAATTAAGTTAAAAGCCAATTGAAAAATCTGCCCTAAATGTTCCAAAATGGCGACCTATTTTTCGAAATCAAAACCTTTTCCCGTAAACCGTTACCGTTTTCCCTATCATTATGAGAAATATCATTTGAATATTTTCGTTAACACGTTTTACATTTTTAATGTTGCGGAATTTCCAATTCATTTATTCCTCCCCTCGGGATGTAATGGTGGCATTTCCTTGTTAAACTAGCTCTGAATCTTCTTAGTGTGCTTGTAGGAATCTTTGTCTTAGGTAGGTTGGAAAATAGCTTACTTTACTTTATAAGTAATCTACATAGTAAAGAAGCTCTAAATATAAGCCTATTTAAAGCTTCTTTACTGCGTAGATTACTTTAGTTAGGGAGTACACTATAGTGAAAATGCGTTCGTGACACCCGTTAGTTAGCTGGGAGTTCTTCCCCTCTGAGTTATTTTACATCTGACAAAAACCTTATAGCAACGACAATAAAGATCACTGCGATGCAAAATCGTAGATACGTCAAAAATTTATGAAGTAAATCGCATTTGCAGTGCAACTTACGCGGTGTGGATTACAAAAACTATTGATATACATATGTATATATACATATATATATGTATAAGACGTGTAAAAATAATTCCGATATCCTATTTACAGAACAAATAATTTCATTTCATTTCGGTAGGCGAAAAAATCCTTTATAATGGTGAGCAAAAATCAATATTTTCCTATAGAAATTGTTACTAAGGAGAAAGCAAAGGAGTGTTTAAGTCAGACTACATCCAATTAGAGAACGTTAAAATAAAAAATAAATTAATTTTTCAACTGACGCTAGAAATTGACACTGTTGACATTTCACTTTAAGCTCACTTCACCTTAGGGTCGATAATTACATGCCGAAGGACCCTACTACGATACATCACGGGCTGCTTGTGGGTTCAGATCGATGCCTGGCATGTGCGTACGTGTCTATTAGCATGCATTTGTTTTACATGGAGGTGACATCGAGGAAGCGAGCGGAGGTATATTTACAGAATAGATCTGCAGTTAATGGAGTCAAGTTTAATGTAAAAACAGCTTGGGACTTCTGTGCGAAGCTATAAAGAATTTTCGACATTCGTCTAGATTATGAGAATGTAAATTTTAACCGATATCAATAGGTATACACGAATCGAGCACGTTACGATAAATTATGTCAATAAACTCGAGCGTGATTCGATACTATAAAGCCAACTCCAAATAAAACCATGTTTTAATCTTAACCAAGAAAATGTATGAAAATATTGTATTGTAATACAATATTTTCAAAGTAGCAAATAAAACAATCGAGCAAAAAAGGGTTTTGACTGGTCAGTGAAAGGTCGTGGGTTCAAATAATTATACCTTCCTGAATTATATATTGTGGTAAAGATGTTTTCTGTGTACAGATATTTAGATTACATTAGGGAAGCAGCATAAAGTTTTGTAGGTCGTGAAAAGGTCAAAATCTAAATATTTTATTTCACATAAACCTACATGGGAACTATTGAACGTCAGAAGCTAGCGACACAGTACAGAAAGAATCTCCACGGTTACTCTCTTAAAAATAATTGGCTTTTACAATGTTTTCAAATTACAGTGTTAATAGGTACGCAAGGGCAGTGCAGGCCTGTCAACAGGTACCAGGTACTTAATAAAATAGAAAAGGGTATATAAATCTACAATGTACACGGATAGGTCAGATACTAAATATACAGGGTGAAATTGAAAACATGCGACAAATCGAAATGGGAGATTGTACTCATCATTATTAACAACTTTTACCATGGGACCAAACCTGAAATTGAAAAAAAAAATCAGCTGTTCCCTACATTTTGACTAGTTATCCGAACATAAATGTAGGGAACAGCTGATTTCTTTTTTCGCGATTTCAGGTTTTATCTCATAGTAAAAGTTGTTCACAATGATGAGAACAATCTCTAATTTCGATTTGTCGCATGTTTTCAATTTCAACCTGTATGAATTGTTACCAAACTTTAATAATGTCAGATTAAATCATTATTTTATATTCCTGAAATATAAACTCATGTGTTAATAAAGCTTAGAATGTGTAGATTTGCAGTTGAAATAAATTACTGGTTAAGGCCCAAATTGGCCATCAAAGTTAAGGGCCTACTGTTCATTAAAACGATTCGTCAGAACCTTTTAACGAAGTACGAATTCAATGACAGCCTTTTAAATTAAAAATTAAAAATACTTAAGCGTAATATGTACAGACGCCAGCACATCAAAGTACCAGAAACTGTCACATTTCCCAATCAACTTTGAACCTTATGCTTTAGCGATAGAGTTGAAAATCTATTAAAGAAATTTGACAGATTGTAGTAGCTTGATGTGCTGGCGTCTGTACAAGTATCTAATTACCGTGACTAATGCTGGCCCAGGAGAAACGGTCGCGACTTACGAGTTTTAGGTCGTAAGCTTGAACCCAGACGGCCAGTTTACTTTGTGTAAATTATTTGATCACGACTGCTTTCAAAATGGTGAAGGAAAACATCGTGAGGAAGCCGGCATATCCTAGAACTAAAACTCAAATCCAAATAATTAATTGTTGATCTTAGGTTCATAAGATATTGTGTTAGTTAACAGAGTCTAACAATGCAGGGCCATCTTCCATCCATGCCATCCATTTTTTTTTTTTACTTTGAATTATTTTTGACAGATTGAGACCGAGATCTGATTGTGAACGTTCTTAAAATTACTAGAATTGCCGCTCAGTACTATAACATCACGCCTGTAACCGACGAAGGGTATGGCAGAGGTGTACCTATAGTAAACCCAGATATCGCTACTTGTGTTAAACATAAGTCCCATGTAATAGGGGGCCAGCCTGTTGCCACCAACGACGCCGAAATCGAGACTCTGCTACTGAGAAATTCCAAAAATACTATAATACCTTCAAGATCACAAGACGCCTCACTATCATCCATTAACTGGCATATAAGAGAGCCCCTGAAACCCACTTCATAAAAATATCCCAGTACATGAATTATTCAGTAAAGCAGTCCTCCACAAAGGCATTTTGAATGTTTTGCGTCGGATAAACATAAAAACGTAGTTATTTTTAGGCCCTCAGGTACATGCTAGATTTGGCTTGTGGAATGCGTTGTGTTGCGTGAATACTGTGTTAACTAAACAAGGGTGCTACAATGTGCGCTTCCATAAAGTGTATGGAAATACGTGCACGTTCCAACGTTATTGTAGACGAAAATTTAAAAGTGTGTTCTTATATTTCCATACATTTTACTTCCCTGTTTTTAACTAAGATACTATGATACTATTACTAAAGCGACGATAGTATCGTCGCTTTAGTAATTATAAAAGCGCACAGATAGTCTTGTGTTGGTATGTACATACTTTGTGTAATTATCGCCTGCTGTTCGTTCAGTAGTAATTTTAACACTGATTGATGGTTTTATTATTTTTTATGTATATATAATCCGGGTGGGGCCTTGTGATTCCCTAATCTTTCTTCTCGTTGAATATGCCACTGATCACGGATACTATTTCCAGCGTGGAGATTCGGCAGCTTAAAACATTTTTTGTCTATGTTCCCTAATGATTTGATCCTCCGGCAGTACCTGAGAGCAAACACTGAACCAAGGCTAATGGGACTACGGGAATACACCCTCAAACCTGTGTATCACTTTACCCATTAAGTCAATACTGGTGAGTAGCATTTACTAACAGCTATATCTATACATCTATTCATATTATAAAATGATCTTTTCTGTGTGAACGTTTAGGTTTAGACGTTCTAAACTACACAATAAATTTTGATGCGATTTTTACTTTAATTTAGAGCATTTATTCCGGAAGATTTATGCGTTTAATACATTCATATTTAACTTAGGTATAGCACAGAAATCTCGATGTTTTGATATGTCGCTATTGCACCCGTGCGAAACAGGGGCGGGTCGCTAGTACCAATAATCTACAATAATCAACAAACAACACGACAACAACACAACAATCACAACAATCTTCAAGCGCACGCGTATTACAATAATCTTCAAGCGCTCGAATTACATTGACTGGGGTGCTGTTGGTAATCATTTGTTACAGAAAGTACAATCGTTTTGTGAACCAGCACTGCGGATCTACCTTGCAAAGGGTCGTAGCATTATGCTGAGCGATGGCTGTTTTGCGTGAATGTGTTCTTTATCTGCATCATGTTTGACGTAAATAAACATACATATTTTCATTCTTTCATCATCATCTGCCTAGCCTTTTGCCAACTATGTTGGGGTCGGCTTCCAGTCTAACCGGATGCAGCTGAATACCAGCATTTTAGTTGGAGCGACTGCCTATCTGACCTCCACAACCCAGTTACTGGGTAGTACGATACCCCTAGGTAAGACGGGTTGTCAGATTTCCGGGCTTCTGACTACCCGTAACGACTGTCAAAGATCTACGAATGACAGCTGGGACCAACGGCTTAACGTGCTTTCCGAGGCACGGAGGGGTCTCGGTATGTAAAGAGGGTCACTCATCCACAAACTAACCCCGGCAAGCGTAGCTTAACCTGATCGATCGACCTGTGCGGCTGTTATTATTTAGCCACGGAAACTCATTGTCTTTCTTTCATTCTATTTAAAAATAAAATTCTCGCTAGTTACGTAAAATGGTTTTATCAAACACAACAACTGTTTACCTAGCCAATTCTCCAGTATTGCTACTAATGTATCGCACAGTACTGTAATAAAGAGTTAAACTAGCAATCATTTATAAACACCATGTTGTTTGCGTGCTGCGTTCAAACATTAAGCAAATGGCTTCCATTTGTAGCCACTTAGTGGTACAACAGGCGGTTGATGACTTGTTATTGTGAAACAATGAGTGATTGCTCGTATAGTATGATTTTATGAGTTGTTGACGGTTTTTAAATGGAATTTTACGTAAAAGTTTGCTTGAAAAAAATCGAGAGATTTTGATGTTGTTAGTACCTACAGGCGTTGCCTGGTTTCGCAGATAGAAATTCCATAGAATTTCGTTTCGCAGCAAATGTTTCATATAATATTTGGTCCTTGTATTTTATTTCGAATATTATTGTTTTAACGACTATTTACTTGAATGAAACATATTTTACAGAAACACCATAGATTCGAAGACATGTGACATCGGCCAACCCGCATGGTGCCCGCTAGCGCCCGGCCCGGTGGGCCATTAACCACCAGGTTTGAGGCCCACTCCCTCTCACAGAGAGGAGGCCTGTGTCCCAACGTGGGAATATCGCTCATCCAATAGAACAACGACGTAATTACGAATATATTTTCTTATGTTTTTTTGAGTTTTCTCATGAAATCATTACAAATTATTATTGATATTAAAGTAACATACATAAAAATATTAAATATTTTAGCATAATCATTGGAAATATATCATATTTTCAATTTCAAACTTTTAAAACGTTCTCCTGAAAAATATCTAAAACGTAACTACGTCATTGTTGTATTGGATGAGCGATATTATAGGCTGATTATGCTAGTCGTGATCTGTTGTTTCCATATTGTTTACTGATTGTGGTTTCCCTGGCCCTGACATCAAGCGCTTGAGTACGAGGCTTTTGGCTACGTTGTATAAGTTATGTCTTTTTTTTATTTTTTATTATTATTTTGTTTTTTATTTGTAACGTGCGTTTTGTTTGTGCAGAATAAACTTTTTTTCTTTCTTTCTTTCTTTTATATTGGGTGGGACACAGTACGCAGGCACTAGAAAGGCATGCTCGACTATCTCACAGTTAAAAGAGACCCAGCCTACATTATACACAGCCGAACTATCCCAAAAAAATGTTGTACCATATAATAACGGCCTCGTACTGTAAATTACTATCGCAAAAGAAAACAATGACTTTCATGTCTCCAAGAGATATTGCTGTAAGTAAAAATTATAATGTTACAGTGAAAGGTCAGGGCGGGCGATGTTTTGTGGACAATAAGCCGCCCACGACGGGAGCCTGGGCGGACGTGCGGGTATAAATAGATGAGGACATTTATGAGGGAAATGTACAGTGAGGGTAACGTGGGAATAAATATTGTAAGTGCTATAATATAGAGTGACACGATTTTTGGAAATATTGTAACAACCAGCCGTCACTCAACACAGCCATTATCATCTAGTGCCTAGATGATATATTTAAATTGATTAAATACGCATGTTAGGGCCCTTTCCCACGGCAAGATCCCGTTTTTTGTAGTTACGGTTTTTTGCAGGATCCCGTTTAGTAGTACGTGTTTAAATAATTATGTATTCACACATTTATCCTGCTTGCAGTATCCGGCAAACAGGATGCTTGTGTGAATATGTATATTTAAACACGCACATTACTTAACGGGATCTTGCCGTGGGAAATGGCCCTTACACAGGTTTTTCCGAAACATTTATCGGGACCCAGTTCTTGCGATGTGAATTTTTATAGTTCAAAACTGTTAAGTGATGCAAAACCATTGTGAAAAAAATTAATTCACTCATTATTATTATTATAGAGATATAGATTTATGTGAAATAAAATATATTTTTTTAATTTTTTTTTATTAAATAATCCTGCATACCTACAGCATATAATAAGTAACGTTACCACAAAATATTTCAAGTATGAAGAAACTTACATCGAAATGTTGCTCTGAGTCGTAAGTCAAGCCTTACTCTTTCACTGCACCGTACGGAGCTAACTGTAAACTTTTGATGGCTGAAGAGGCATATAAGAAGAACAATAAGTGGCATGCTTGTATGACTAGATTTATGAACGTAAACGAAGCAAAAACCGTATTTAAGGAACGATCCATACATACTGTTTTTGCATTGTTAGAATCTACAGAACGCCACCTGCTACAAAGCAGGTGCCGTTCTGTACGTAGATTCTGCCTAACCCCAAGGAAAAAAGGCGTGAGTTTATGTTTTATAATAAGTTTTGTGTACTAGGTGGCAATGGGTCAGGTATTAAAGCATAGGCTGGCGATTTTGAGATCGGAAGTACGATCCACATATATTATACCTATTTATTCCGTAGGGTTTAACAGGAATGCTGCGTAGTAATTGTAGAATACTTAATAATAATATAATAATATTCCACAACTTTCACACAACGCCATCTAGTCCCAAACTAAGCAGAGCTGGTGCTATGAGTACTAGACAACTGTTAAACATACATATATATTTCTAAATACATACATATTATAGATAAATTACACCCAGACAAAGAACACAAACATTTGTCCTGGGTGGGAATCGAACCCACTGACCACTAGACCAACAGGCCTGCCAATATAGGTACTTGGCCACGTTAATAATGAATTTATGAGTGACACACTCTGAAAATCAAGAAATTATTAATACGCCATTGAAGAAGTAAAAGCATAAAGTTTTCGAGAAAAAAGGAAACTGTTCGCAAACAAACCCGATAAAGTCAATGGTCTCAATTTAATAAGTCATTCGAACATTTATGAGAGAAATTGAAGCTGAACTTTTCGCTACAATGAACCATGATTGCATTTCATCCAATAACGCCTGAAATAATACAGCCTACTGATTCACTCGGAAAATTGTACTGGATAATCATATTTATCGAACTCGTGAACTTTCCACGACGCACGGCGTTTTGTATAAGAAAGGGAAAACTTCCGTGTGTTTTCAACAGTTCAATTTTATGTTACAGTTTTTCAGAAGGATGAGAGATGACAGTGTCAGATTTTAATTTGTGTTAAAAAAAAATACATACCAGAACTGGACCTCTTTTTTCATGGTAGAACATACAAATAAATCATTAAATTTCGCGGGGTACATTAAAAAGTTCACCTGTAATGCTAAAATAGAGTTTGTCAAGATTAACTTATTTTCCAATTCTCAATTCATAAAAAAATAGCATTTTGAAAGACGGAAAACCTAATTTTGTTTATTAAGTAATCTATATAAACTAAACATGCAAACGAAATAATAAGGATCGTAGCAGATCGCGTTCTGTATTTTCTACCTACCCCCAAGGGAAGAAGTGAGTGAGTTTATTTATGTATGTAACTAAACACGTGTTATCAAAACATGTCAATAAAGTCCCTTCCCTCGGGTAATTCCCTGGAAACTAATTTGAGCCCTTTTCAGGCAGAGGTCGCCCCATATCAAAAAGTTTCAGGCACGACTGCTTTTGTCATCTGTTAACACGACATGTCCTGGAATATTGGTTTTACCTAACATCACGCTCAGTACCAAGTGATGTAGAGTCCATAATGGCAAATTGCCGAGAATAACCAATCAACTGAGCCTACTGCGGGCCATTGCTGGATAAAGGCACCTTCATCCTCGTAGTTGCACCAATTAAGACCGTTTGGTTTGCAACTTATGTCACAACCATCCTGTTTTTCATTTTTTTTTATTTTTTTATTATACAAAACATTTTCAAGACTTATAAAAAAGCATAAACATACCTCATAAACCATCGCGGATTTAACAACACTACCTTCTATAGGTCATGTACCAATGGATATAGTATAATAAGCCTAAAATGTTCTCTGGGCTCCTGTTTTCGAGAAGGAGTGGGTTATAATCTGCCACGTGGAGCCAGTGTGGGTTGGCCAATCGATATAGGGGTGATATTCTAGAGATAATTGAATATTTCGTAAAAACACTGACGAGAGGTTCCGAGTAATAACGCTAAGTTTTATTACTGCTTAGCTAGCTATTGCCTGGAAGTTCATCAGCGTTTATTCTCTACTATCATCTGTCTGCGACTGTTCGCGTGAAATTTCTTACTTTTCCGACCCAAGGGCCAAAACACATAACCGCGTTGCGTCGCCGCGCCGCGAGAATCGGCAGTAGCGGCACTGCCGATTGTAGCGGCGCGGCACCGTAGCGCGGCGCTAGTTCCAGCGTTATGATGTCATACTTATTGACAATGATTTAGTTTGTTTCTATCACTCTCGCAAATAACACGTGTCAATAAACCTGGAAGCAGTTTTAAAATTAAAATGTCTGACTTTGACATCGATTTATTTATATCGTTGGTTCGGGAACGCCCTTGTTTGCCATTCTAAAGTAGGCGAAACATTTATTTTCGTCTATCTTTAATGCTTTGTATTTTCGATAAAAGTACTCGCCATCGGGATTCATAGCCTTATTATTTAATAAGGCTATGAATCCCGATGGCGAGTACTTTTCTCGAGAATACAAAGCAAGATATTGGATACATCCATTTGGATGTATCCAATATCTTCTTTGTCGTTTATTTAGTAATGTCTTTTTAATAACAAATAAGCAATAAGTTTCTCACGATGGTCCATGGCAGAGACACGTCAATCCACAATGAAAAATCACGAGGAACTGGATACCCTACCTTACGACAGTAAAATGCTCTTTTTCGCGACGCCGCAACGCCGCAACGCATACCGCTGATTTTAGCGGCGCGGCGCCGCAACGCGGTTATGTGTTTATATGCGTGGCATCGCATCGCCCTTCCGCTCTATTAGTTCGTTTTCGCTTAGCGTTAATGTATATTCTGGCATAACTCCGTCAAATATGGACGGATTTGCAAAATTCTCTCATTTTTAATGGATAAGGTTTGCTTTGGTAGTTTTTGAATTAATTTCAATAATACGATTTTTGTCCACTTAGTTTATATTGATGATGTTTTATAATAACTTCCTGTCACTGATATTTACATAGCAAGTACTCATATATGAATCTGTATGGGGTAGGTATAAATAAAAAGTGAAAAATAAAGACTTTTTTATAAAAAGCAACAACCGACTTCCAAAAAACACTACAAAGTGAAAAATAACTTTAATTTCGGAAGTCGGTGTCAAAAAACGAAAATGTGGAACTAATGACACTTTGTAGTGTTTTTTTGGAAGTCAGTTATTATTTTTATAAAAAAAAGTTTTTATTTTATTTTGATTCAATTCCTAAGAGTCCTAGCGTGACAAATAGCGTGTCAAATACCTTATAGCCTTCCTCAAGAATTGGACTATTAAATGCAAAAAGATTTTTTCAAATCTTACTGGGAGATTCAGACATTAGCGCGTTTAAGCAAACAGATTCTTCAGCTTTATTATTAGTGTAAATATGTATATATCATCATTTTTTAATACCACTGATGAAAATAGCCCATAGTCCTTCTCCAGGTCCCAGGCTACATATCGGTAAAATTTTGTAATGTTAATAATTAATTGTATTATATTATTATTTCAATTTTATAATTTTATTCCGTGGTTTCGGCATGAAAAGTTAGCATACAAACAATGTTACTTTCGCGAATTTTAATATGAATGTTTAACCATCCAACCCCCTGCTCCCGGTTGTTGGCAGTAAGCTCGCCCCCTATAACACGACTGGCAATATTTCGGTGTCACCTCAGCTTATCTTTTGTGGAAAACATCTTAATCATGAGCACATTAAACTTAGTTTGCAAAAATTACAAGCGATACTATTTTTAGCCAGACTCATCATCTGCCTAGCCTTTTCTCAACTATGTTGAGGTCGGCTTTCAGTCTAATCGGATGCAGCTGAATACCAGTATTCTACATGGAGCGACTGCCTATCTGAACTCCACAACTCAGATACTGGGTAATACGATACCCCTGGTAAGACTGATTGTCAGACTTTCGGGCTTCTGACGACCCGTAACGAATGTCAAAGATCCGCGAATGACAGCCGGGACCAATGGCTTAACGTGTTTTCCGAGACACAGAGGGGTCTCGGTATGTAAAGATGGTCACCCATCCATAAACCAACCACGGCAAGCGTAGCTTAACCTGATCGATCGACCAGTGCAGCTGTTATTTTTTAGCTACGGGCCCCTCTATCTCTGTTATTATTAGACTACTTTTAGCCAGAGTAAGTAGCTAAAATAAACAGATATTAAAAACAAACAACTGCATAAAATGACTCGTACTAAACACTAATGCTAATGGTGGCAACCATTAGCAACATTGCCCTCTGCTTATAATGCGCTGAGCAATTCTTCCAGCCTAGTTGCGCCTAGGATTAGTTACAAAAATACATTCAAAAGAAAAGTGGAAGACGACTTCATCTGGAATAATATTATTTTCTGTTTGATTACTGTTTCTGTACAGTGAGTCCTGTAATTACATAATACAACATCAAGAGTGTAATTTCCGACGGGTCAGGCAGAGTTTACCTGTAGTACAGACGCCAGCACATCAGTCAAATTTCTTTAGTAGATTTTCAACTTTATCGCCAAAACATTAGGTTCCAAGTTGACTGGGAAAATTTGACAGTTTTGGGTAGCTTGATGTGCTGACGTCTGTACGCCCACATTTTGTCAGTTATGCATAAGTACCATTTAATGGGGGGCGAGCTTATTGCCATCACCTAGGCCAATCCAGACTCCGGGCTGCTGCGACTGAGAAATTTCAGATGGAAAATCACTGCCCGACCCGGGAATCGAACCCAAGATCTCACATTCAGCAGTAGCGCCTACGACCACTAGACGCTTTATTACAATGAAATTAATTTTCTTTTCATAACTTTATTTATATATTAGAATTTTAAATTAAAAGTTATTTTCTGATTTTTAGTTTGATTTGCTATAACTATATTTTTTTTTAACTATTTTTTTTAAACTTTTTTTAATCAAAATATTGTATTGTCGTCGTCGAGTAGGTGGTACACATCTACGAATAAGGATTCAAGGAAGAGCAGCGCTATTCTGTAAAAATCTCAACATCAGAACTTAGGTGAAGTGACCGTGGAGTGAGCTGTCATTAGGGATTAACACTATTGACACTGTTCACCTCCAGCTCACTGCACTTATGATTTCAAGGTGAGATTTTTACAGAATCGACCGGCTGTATTCTATGATGGATATAGATTAATGAAATTACGTGTCTTCTATGAAATTGTGTGGTTTTCGATGAACATAACATGAAATCACGCTTGAAATCCACGAAGCGTAAGGCGGAAGGTAATATTTTGGATTTAGATGTATGAGTACGAATTATATTGAGCAAAATCAGCCCATAATATTCCCACGGCTGTAATCCACGCGGGCCCAGTGCGGGTTGGTAGATGTCACATGTCTTCGTATTTTTGGTTCGAGGACATGCCATTTTCCTCACGATGTTTTCCTTCAACGTTTTGAGAGCAGTTGATAATTTAGACAAAGTAAAGCGCCTGTCTCGGTTCAAACCTACGACCTACAACTCGTAAGTCGCAGCCATTACCACGGACTGCTTCCATGCATTGACACTGATGACGTATAGTATATTGTACAGTAAATTATTTCTTTTGATTTTCTTGTTCAAGAATAGCATGAACATCTGCAAATACATATTTGTATTTCATTTCTTATTCTCAATTTCGTGGACTAAATTGTCACATCGTATCTACTAGTTTACCAAAACCCACTGAATGCTGCATGAGATTAGATTTTATTGGTAACACGCGACCCGTCCCTGTTCCGCACGGTTCTTACGACAGGACTAAACTTCGATATTTCTTATTCATATTTAAGTTTAATATGAATATATTGTATTCTACATAAGTGTGTATAAACCTTCCAGAATAAATTGTCTACCTGATGGTGACAACCCTAACAAAAAGTCCGTTGCGTAAATTTGAAGAACAACGCGGTTAAACAGACAGAAACGGAAAACAACTTTCATTAACGTAATATGTACAGATCTGTGATATACATAGTGCCCTATATGTTTTTCAGAGTTCACTGATGACCTATCTGTCATCCAATTTTCATCGAATTAACTTTCCTTTTTCTGACAAACGTCGACGAAGTAAAGTAATAAAATCGTTCTTTCGACTCCAAAAATAGACCTTTTTTAACCGAAAGCCTCTCGCATTCCCTTTTAAATACGCGTTTAATTCTGTTAACTTATTTATTACCAAAATAATCACATTTAAACGTTACTAACGTCTGAAGTTTAATCTGCCTCCGTTCTACCATTTTGACGTCATATTATTATTCTCATTTCAAAACGTACAGAACTCGATTACCAGAAAACTCAACAAGGCTTTTGGGAACGGCCCTTAAGTTTATGTTCTTTTTAAAATTGGACCTTAAAACGTGCAAGAAATGGTTGAAATTGCGAAAATCTTAAGTGGGCTTAGACGTATTGTTTGGAACCGGGATCGATCTTAGGCGAATTTGTGTGTATGTGAGTATGAAGTTTGAATTCATTGTTGTATGGTTGGAATTCGATTGACCTTTTGCAAAATCGGGGTTGTTGTTCAATACTGGGATGGTTCTTGAATTTTTTTTCATATGAATTTATATCTTCATACGTTCGTTATATGGCTGATATTTGATCAGCATGTTATGACCTCATTATTCTTTGTATTCAACTACTTATTGATGATTAAAGCTGCATTGAAAATAAGGTGTATTATAGTTATTGCAAAAACGAGTGTTTGTTGTTTACCAAACTTAGATTGTTTGTTTAAATTAATTATCTAATAGATTGGGGAATTAAAGTAAATATTATCGTATTTGTACAGACGCCAGCACATCAAGCTACTACAATCTGTCAAATTTCTTTAATAGATTTTTGACTTAAAGCATAAGATTCAAAGTTGATTGGGCAAATTTGACTATTTTGGATAGCTTAATGTGCTGGCTTCTAAACCTTGCATTAAGCTTACTCCTATTCTAGAAGTACCTTCTGGAGAAAATCGATAGAAGAGGGAGAGATAGAGAGTTTTTTCGGACAACCATGAAGTTGTTGACATTTAATTATGTAAAAGGTGAGAGGTTCTCAAAATTAAATATGATTGAAGAAATATCGTGGGTAAACTTGGAAAATTTCGGGGAAACTTCACAGATTCAAGACAAATAAATGCTATAACGGACTGTTTTTTTTTCTTCTCCAGAAGATAAGAGGCTCTTTAGTAAAATTAATTGCGAAAAAATGCTCCATTTCACCGTAATAAGACGTCTCTAAACCAAAAATAATCCATTTCTAGGTTTACCTACTCGTACAAACCTAAAAATAACCTAACAACTCTAAGAAATAGCCTCCGGTCCATAATTAAAGAGCCTCATCGGGCGAACAACTCTATTTTAAGACGTAGGAGTCCCGTACAAACTATGTAGAGATGCTCTATTTGATTACTCGCCGTAGAGACGACGTTGCTCGACAAAGATTACGACGTATAGACGGCAGAGCCATAGAGTAGATAGGTACAGAAGGTTGGCTGCATACTTCGAGTGAAAACGGAGATAGACACGCTTCACGTACAGCGTGTGCAAGCGCACTCGCAACTGGAATTCATGGATGTCATGTGGTTTAACTTACCATCATTACCTTCATCGTCTTACCATTCATGTTCCCACTGCTGGGACTGCTGGCCTCCTCTCGGTGAAATGAGGAGTGGGTCGTATCCACCACGAGCGTAAAGTACGTGTTACTAAATGTCAAATGTTTTCGATTTTTGGTTCTAGGAAATGGCAATGGTGATGAAATAATTTACAGCAAGTAAACGCCGCGCCGGTCCCTATTTTTGAGTTTTTTGCCGGCTCTGCATAATAAGAAATGAAAAATTGGCACCATGCACCTAGCTTTTGAGGATTTATAAATACCCATGTAGGTTTATGTGAATTAAAGTATGTATTTTGAATTGAACTGTTTTGCTTGAGATCGCCATAAGTACGCGTCTATGTGTGCATGCGCTAGCACCCACACACATACACACTTTCAATCACAACATGAATCATTTTGAAGGATATTGCTAATCCATTGCTTCATATTCGAAACATTTTTCTACTCAGTAACATAAATAACGCAATGAATGTTGTCGAACTGTCAAAAGTAAAGCCATTGCTACTGTTAGTTTGCTACGCAATTACCGCGCTGTTCGTGATCGTTGTATGGAGCCGACCTTCTGTACTATATAATACTATTTTGTGACAAGGTTTTTTGCTGGTATAGTAAAGTAGGATGTAATGAAGGTAGTATAGAGCAGAAAAATGAGGGTTATGCTGAACAGAAGTGGTTGTGCTTATGATCAGACGGTGTAAATGGAATGGCGAAACGAGCTTTTGAGAACCATACGAATATAGTGCTTAGTATATAGTCTGTTCTAAAAGCACCAGATGAAAGTTTAAACAAACCTTGTTCAGGAGTGTAATTGCGTAACACGCTATCAATAGCAACATCTATCGGTTAGGCAGTTCAACAAAATTCAATGCATTATTTACGTTGTTGAATAGACAAGTTTTTCGAACATAATATTATTCTTCAAAATGATTCAGATTTCAATGTCTAGGGTTTAGGTAAATTCTATACGCAATCACTCACTAAAGTGAATTAATAACACATTCATCCGTCTTTAGAAAGTTTCAACTCCCTATACACTGAATTGATCAACTTAGCCAACTATAGTCCACTGTTGGACATAGACCTCTCCCAGGCTGCGCCACAACACCCTGTCCTGTCCTGTGATTTGAATAATATTACTAGATTGTTTCATTATTGTAATTCATTAAAAACCATCGACGAAAATTGATGTTATAAAATTAACCAATCAAGTTAAAGAGTTTTACAAGGTGATTTTAACATAGATTTTCGGGTTTCAGAAATAAAATTATCAAATCAAATTTCTGATCCATTTGTTTACATTTTCCTCAGATAATTTTGGAACAGACACTATAAATACAGTTTTAGACAGCGTAAAAGGAATAATGAGAAAAACTTCTCCTTAATTTTGACACCACCCTGGTACGCACGGCGACATATCCAGCTATTCCAGTATAAGCTGACTTCTCACTTTACGGAAAGCCTATACAATTCAAGGTCAGCTAAAACTGGAAATGTGTAGCTTGATATGTCTTCGTGTATACTATGTGTTTCAAACAGTAAATAAACAACCGGAACGATTTTTTTTTACCTACCCGTAGTAACTACATTGGTATAAAATCAGAAGGAAAAAAGAAAAGACTTAACCAATAAATTATTTTTCAGTATAGATTTGCAAAGAAATGAGAAAAAAGACTAAGGCTGTGACCACGGTGAGAACAGAAGCGTATCATGGAAATGAATAATCCGCCTATAATGTTCCCACTGCTGGGACACAGGCCTACTCTCTGTGAGAAGGAGTGGGCCGTAATCCACCACGCGGGCTCACTGCGGGTTGGTAGATGTCACATGTCTTTGAATTTTTGGTTCTAGGACATGTCGGTTCCCTCACGATGTTTTTCTTCACCGTTTCGAGAGCAGTGGTACATAATAATATATACACAAAGTAAATTGCCTGTCTCTGGGCCAGCACTGCTCTCGTCGTGGACATGCTATCATGATAATCTAAGGCTTAAGTAGAGGAAATATTCTACTTTTTTTTATTCTGCATATTATTAAAGACTAGTAAATAGAGGCCTAAGAAAACATACCTAACACTACCGAGATATCTGTCAATTTTGGCAAACATTTGTTACCTACTAACTTAGTAAAGTTTAGTTCAAATTCAAATAATTTATTTTCTTGAGTATTGTGGTTAGATGCTGAACAATACAAGACAAAACATTCTGCATGTAGAAATGCAAGAAAGATCAAATCAAATGGAAGAGCTACACTAATTCAATTTCGTCGTGCGGCCAGTTGCTTATCAAATCACCTCATAGGCCAAATCGCCACCCCATTTACAGAGGTCGATAAAAATCACAGTTCATTTTGCATCAAAATGTCAACCGTCATGCGGCGGGAGATCGCCTGTGACTGAGCATTTTCACGGTCCAGTTTAGTCACCCACCACATGCGACCTGTCACCGCATGACAAAAGTCGAAACCTAGCTACTCTACTTTGGAACTTGCGATTTTAACACCTGAGGCATAGCCATAGATGTTCATAGATGTTCGCTCAGAATCGAACTGACGGCTTCCATGCAGTGATTCGTAAAAAAGTCGCATCACTGATGCGTAGAACGCGGGGCAGTGACAATAGCATCCTGAAAACAGTTGTGGAAAGTCCTTACTCCCCGATTCTGAGGCACTATGTGGGGATAATGGTCGGGTAGCTCATTCCTCACTTTGTCGTTCTCTGCACATTCTGCCTCAGACACCTACTTTGTTGTTTGTTTCTTGGCTGTTTACTACTAACACTAGTTATAAGATATTTTTACTAACAAAATTGACTATATTGTTGTCCGAATCTAATATATAAATAAAAATAGCCGGATTGCCATTTAAACGCAGTTATAGTCACCTGTATCAAGCCCGCATTAGCAATCAAATGTTGAACCTCCCTACTTCACCCAAGCTTAAACAAATGAACATCGAAAATGAATCTCGGAAGAGCATTCGAGGATTTCCACTTAGAGCACTGATTTCACGGCACTTGGACGAACCGCACCTAAGCCCTTCCACGAAGCGCACCGAAACAAAATTTTTAAACGTGCGGATCAGTGGAACACTTCATCAATATTATTTTCAGTCTCAGAACGGCACCTACGTAATTTTTTTGTTAGTGATGGGATCAGGTTACGAATGTCAACGAAAACATTATGGTAATACCACCATGATTATCACAAAAACCCTGATTATTACCGGTAATTATCATCGGGATTAGGGACCGGTATTACCGTGGCCTACTTCCAAATTATATGGCTTGGGGTTTCGGTCAAATGAGGGGCAGGAGTATCGATCGTGCTGGAACAAGGCTTAGTATAAGGTTAAATAGGGTGTTGGTACTTACGTTATTGGATATGGGGGAATGAAATTTAGCTTAAATACAAATACGGACATACTTGTAACGTATTTTTATAGTATAAGTATTTAAAGACGTATGATGTTTTAAATCGCTGGAAATATATCTAGGAAACATTTTGAAGGTATATTGGCGTGTGCTAGCTGACATATAATATATGAAATGTTAATAACTTATTGCCGTACAGAAACAAGTTCTGTACTGCAGTGCTATTCTGTAAAAATGTCATTAGGGATTAACACTATTGACACTGCTCAGTGCTCACTTCACTTATGATTTCACGGTGAAATGTTTACAGAATCGACCGGCTGTACGGACTACTGTACAGACAGTTGTACTGCTGGGGAGTCAGCTAATTCTTCTTCTCAGTTAAAGCACTAGTAAGTGGTGAAGGGCGTGTGTTTTGGGGAACTCTCTTATATAAGGCTGACGTTCAAAAAGTGCTTAATCTCAGCGTAGTTTGAATAAATAATTTTTGATTTGACATGTTAAAACTAACTTTATGTTTTATCATAATGGGGGGTTCTAAAACGGTAAGAAGCCTAGTTGATTTTACAAAAAACATGCCTTAATAATTATTTTGAAAATTCTGTTGACGCCTTCTGTTCATACCGGGGCCATAATGAAGTAATTGAAAAGAAATGACTGAGAAACTGGAGCACTACAAGTATACAAGATAGTGCCTGCTTGTGATCCAGATGTTCCAGTGCAAGTTTCAAAATTGAAATGAACTCTAACAAATAAACTATTTGCTACCGAAACTTCCTGTTTTTCTAAGAACTTCTAAGTGTGTAAAAATAATATAGAAGAAAAATTATATGAAGAAATGAAAGTAAACGAGGCAAAAAGATTATATGTAAGGATTGTAGCAGGTGGCGTTCTGTAGTTTCTGCCTACCCATGCGTAGAATATGTGAGTTTATGTAATAATTCTATAGTTTTTAGGAAAGGTGGACCTTTCTCTTCAGCCTGTAGAAGGTTGAAGAGAAAGGATCCAGGTTTCGTAGAATAAAGTAAAAAAAAAACTGTAGTTTTCATTGCTACTAATAACGTTTCGGTAGCAAGATAAAAGTAATTAGCAATCCTAACGTAGCAGTACCTACGTTTCATGTAAATCGCTTCTGCACTCGCTTCCTCTCTCTCACCATAAAACCAGTGACCTTATGCTAATAAATTCACTTCCATTCATTGAAATCGGATAGCCGACGAATTTCCATTTACATGAGAATTGCTTCAAGGTTTTTCTAAAAGCTATTTCTCCACAGCGCGCCCAGTAAAACTTGGACCGTGGTGGAATAGAGAACTAAAGTTAAATGTACTGGATTAGACGTACCGTTTCTTTGTGCTCGCTACTAGCGCCACCTTAAAATGTCAGGATATTTTGGTTGGTAACCAAACTTCTTTCGCAAGGTATTAAAATGTAATGTTTTTCTCAATATTTCGTTGCTCGCGTGTTAAGTTTCAATCATTGGTTTTGTTTATTATATTGCGTTAGTTTACCGCGTGCCATATCGATGGTTCGCCATGATTTCTTCAGCCATTATATATGTTATGAGTGAGGCCAATGTTATCGCGGGTTTTAGCGATTAGCTAAAGTTTGGGTTGAATTCGTTTTGAAAGATATTCATACATACATAATCTCACGCCTTCTTCCCATGGGGATACGCAGAAACTACAGAACTCCACCTGCTACGATCCGAACATACTCATTTTGCCTCGTTTACGATCATACATCTGGTTATACCTACACGCAAGTTATTCATAGAAATAAATTCTAATTTGACTAAATAATAGTGTAGTTACTACAGATAGAACATAAAATTGGCTGTGAATAAAAAGATAATTCAATTGTTACTAAAAACCGTTGTTGTAACTTAAAATATTTTTCTATGGTATTATAACATACAATTTTCAATTATTATTTGTCAGCTTGATATTGTCATCTCAAAAAGTTATTTAACGCCAGATTTTTCTGTGAGCGTGCCAAAAAACTCTTAATGGTTACTATTCAAACGCAAATGCGGCTTAATCCCTTTATACTCGTATTTCTCGTTCACTACGAGAAATACGCAAAAAACAAAAACAACGAACCTTTGTATTTTAGCTGTTACGCTGACGTTTAAAAAATCCAGTTTGTTTAAAACACCTGAGTTTTCCACGCCAAAAAGTTGGTTATTCTGATAAAAATACGGACACGAGAATAGGAATACAAAACACTATAGGTACTGTATTTCCACAACAACTTGCATAGTCTACACATGCGATTTTTTTATGCAAATGCCTACATGTGCTAATATTTGTTGCGGATTTTACCAGAATAGAATTAACGTGGAATTGTGAAATGCTTTTATATGTTTGTTCCAAATTAAATCATCGCATGTTTTTTTTTTATCTGTAGCATGGCGGGTTTAATGGGCTACAGCATGGAATTTTTAACGAAGCTTTTATTTTCAGGAGTAAACTGAAACTATAACAGACATGACGTCAGTCTTTTTTATTTAGGTACCTGCCTTACGTGAGGGAATCGCGTTACGTCCGCTACGCGTAGCGTCCGTTTATGGTCCTATTGTATTCTTGAAGGCGATTTTTTCTCGTATCAGTCGCGTTCGGACGTAACGCGACTTCGACCTTTATTTGTTAAACTTGTGTAATTGTGCTAATTTAAACACTCTCTGAAAGAGTTTTATTTGCCAAACTGAAGACAAGTCAATTAAGGATTTTGTTGGAATTTAATACGATAAAACTTTGTCTTTGAAGTATATGATATCGTATACTTTATATGCAACTTTGATATGTTACCACTTAGAGGTTGAAAAAATAATCTTAATGATACAATCGGTAGGTAACCTCACAGTTAAAAAATGAAGGAAACCATGGCCTCTGAGTTTTTTTGCGGCATTTCTTCTCAGGGATCAGTCAACTAAAAAATGCCGGGGTCATCTAGTTTTAAAATATTGGCCAAAAAAAAAATTACATTTAGGTATAATAGGTGTCTTAAAAGATCTACTTACAGAAATAAACTTCATTTCATTGTTGTAATTGATTTTATTTCATAACCTAATTCAATCACAAAACTAAGTTAGGTAAAAAAAGTGTCGTTTTCGTCTGAAACTCGTTAATGTAGCTCCCAATCACACGAAAAAATTAGGTCCTCTGATTGGCGAACGTTTTTGCGTTGGTAGTTACGCAGTCAGTCTTGATTAAACGTCAAATGTGGCGTGGAGTGGACTGGAGGACCGGCGGCATCGACACGTTTCCCGATAAGTGACAGCCATTCGGAGAGGAATCGATTTTGTAGAGACCTTATCGATGCTCGTGAATTAATATTGATAAATGATAAATGATTTATTTTCTGTAAGTAGGTTTGTACAAACACTTTTACATGTCAATCATATTTTTTAAACTAGATGAGGTCGGCGTTTCCTATCTGACTACTCTGAGAAGAAAGGCCGAAACAAACTCAGAGGTCACAGTCTCTTTTAAAGTCCAGACATAATCTTGGTCAGATCATGTGAAGACCATGTAGATTGGTGTCTGAAATGGTCTTTTGAGTAAAGAACCACACAGATTGAGCGGGCCTGTCCAGTCAGTGCACGCATTTGTCAAAAATCGTGCAGCTCAACTCAGAACTTGAGGAGCCTTACGATTCGACGAACAATACCAATGAAAGGACATTTGGGTAGGCCGCATAAATGACTCAAACTGCCAGATCATGATTAAAACTAACTAAGAAGGAAAACCGAAAAAAATAAATGACCCACATAGTCTTCACACTCACAGTAATAATAATAAAAATAAGATACTTTACAAAGTAAATATCCATGTCATTGTTTATATAAAATTCATCAATGTCAATGTGTATATAAAAATCCGGATATAATCTTTAAGGACCATGTAGATTGGTGTCTGAAGTGGTATTGATTAGTTTGTAGAAAATAATCGGTTAAGCTGTAGCTTGTTGAACGGTTTTGGAAAGAAGTTCTTTAACACGGCTTGCGGTACACATAAACTGGTAGAAATCCTCACTGGTAGAATCGTCGTTTTTTTTTTCGTTCAAATTCAAATTCATTTCTTTTCAATCAAAATATTCTCATCGTATGCATTATGCCCTTCAATGCTACTTTCTCTCTCTGTCTCTTTATATATATAATAGAAATTAGTTACATAGTTGTTTTTCCTTTTACAGTTATTTATATCTTTCCACTAGACAAAAAACTATCATACAGATAACAGTACAAATATTCTAACCTCCAAACTATCCGCCAGTAACCGCTACCGAGGAACAATAAAACGAGCTATAAGGACAACAATGTTCCGTAGATTTACATAATGCTTTCATTTGCGCAGGGTTGCCGTGTCGTTAAAGTTGGGTAAATAAATAATATAAGTACATGTGTTGTTTTCTAGGTTCTATTGTTATCATCTGTAAAAGTAGAACGAGGAGCATTGAAGAAAATGGTTTTCAGCGGTTTAAAAAAGGCAGAAGTCATCTATCTAAAGTTTGCTGGATCTGGATAGTCCTTAGAGAAAAATCACTTTTGGAACAGAATTGGTATGAAATAATCTGCGAGATATATAGATGGACCAACGCATGAGCTTTATACTATCGAGTATCATCTGATACTTAAACTTTACTGAAGACAATGATATCAAACAGGGAAAATCTAGAAAAATCCTTCTGGAAAATCATCGGGATTTGAAATAGAAATATACCTATTTATTTACCAGTTAATACAATTACCTACACAGGTACACGAATGAATAACATTCTTATAGTTAACAAAAGTAAAATTATTACCTACAACTGTGTAAAATATATACTATACCCATACATAGTTAATATAGTTAGTCCCAAACTAGACAGTTAGTCGTTCGTTTAGAAGGCGATTTTCGAGAGTAGAGAGTAATTCTGTGTGTGTCAGACTCATGTGTAAGTGTGTGTTGAAATGACTATGAAAATGAGACAAACTCACTATTCAGTGTTAATCTTTCCCCAACTTAAACAAATACACACGTAGACGAAGGTGGTAGGTATTAAACTAATAATAAAAAACAGCAGCATCTGAGTTGGTCGCCGTAATCCAATAAAACAATCTGAAACTGCAAACTTGATACGAAGAGGTTTAAATTGGAACTGTGCACTATGCAGAAATAGCAAAGATTGTAGCGTGGCAACCCTAGTTCTGCAGAGATTTCGGTTCGTTTATAAAAAGTAGGTAAGTTAGGTTTTTAAAGGTGTATCAAGATTTTTTTAGCACAGCTCAATTTTTCCGAGCGGGTTTTGAGCTCCACCTATAAGTATCAGCTAAGATAGGAAGAAGTTAGCAACAACTTTTATTTTCCTCATTTAACTTTTTCTGCAGAAGCACCTGCTTGCTGTTAAAAATATATGCTTAGACTGCAAACTAAATAGGTATCTATACCCGATGACCGTAAGGACTTTGCAGTTAGAGTACCTATAGTTCAGTTGTTGTGAATCTGTAGGGGTTTCTATTCATTACTTTAAGTATGCGTCTTTGTGCTCTTTCTACTCTTAACATTTTAGTTTTTGTTGCTACGCCCCATGCAGTAATACAATATCCATTATCAGATTGGCAAACAGCATAATACACCATCTTCACAGTGTCAAGTTTGGCCGACTCTCTCAGTGACTTAAAGACGCGTATAAGGCGCGTTGTTCTTGTGGTAAGGGCGTCAATGTGTCCCATCTTAGTCCATCATCAATCTGAACTCCAAGATATTTTATATTATCAGATCTAGTAAGAGTTGGACAGTCACAAGATGGTATTGGATTTGAGCATGAGTGAGCTATAAATACTAAAGGCATGTGACGGCCTTGTGTTACGTCGGAATGCGAATGGGATGTAAGTAGTTTTGATTAAGTTGAGTGTCACAAGGTTAGAGTTCAGCCATTTCATTATTTTGGATTGGGCTTCTTCTGCAGTAGTCTTAACTCTGTCCCAAGCAGGTCTGTAAACGAGGATTGCGGTGTTATCTGCGTACGCGTAGATGTCACAGTTAGGCAGGTTCATCTTGAAAAGGTCGTTTACGTAGATTTTAAAGAGTATGGGGCCGAGTATACTACTTTTTAGCCATATGTTATTAGCTCCTCGTCACTACATACTGCGCATCGACCTTGACAAGATGCATTCGATTATTGAGGTAACTTTTAAAAATTTCAAGTAGGTATTCCGCGCACACCAATACGTTCCAGTTTGTCAGTTTTGGGAACAGAAACTGTGTCAAAGGCTTTGGTGAGCTCCAGACAGACACTTAAGTACTTTGTTTTACTGTCTAGCTTCCTGGCATCCTGTTGCGTAAAGTCTAAACCTGCATCTTCCGTCAACAATTCTATACGAAAGCCGTATTGGTTTTCGGCAATGCTGTGGTGTCCAGGAAGTTCCTTCGAGAATTTGCCAGGATCCTCTCCAGCATTTTGGAAAGGGCGGTCAAAGCAGAAATTGACCTATAGTTACTATCACAGCTTCTGTCCCCTCCCTTGTGAATTGGGTGTATTATTGCCTTTTTAAGGGCATCCGAAAATACATCAGGTTGAAGGCTGCGATTACAGGAAAAGCTGGGAACAATACATATCGGCATGTTTTTAACAATATGAACGAGATTTCATCCCAACCAACGGCGCAGTCATGAGGTAATTGTAAAATGAGATATTCCACTTCTGTTTCATCTACTTCCAACTCGGCAAGAGAAGTGACAATTGGGTTATGAGTACAGTTTTTGAATTTGTATATTGTGTAGTGCGTGCGCGCGCGCGCGTGTGTGTGTGTGTGTGTGTGTGTGTGTGTGTGTGTGTGTGTGTGCGTGTGTGTGTGTGCGTGTGTGTGTTTGTCTGTGTGTGTGTGTGTGTGTGTGTGTTTTGTTGTTTTGTGCGTGTGTGTGTGCGTGTGTGTGTTTGTCTGTGTGTGTGTGTGTGTGTGTGTGTGTGTTTTGTTGTTTTGTGCGTTTTAACAGACAGCTGTGTTGGTCTCCTTCTTCTCTTAAAGCACTAGGAAGTGGTGAAGGGTGGGCGTTTTGGGGGACTGTCTCATGTAATTTCGACGTTGAAAAAGTGTGATTCTCATCCTTATTTGAATAAACGATTTTTTATTTTGTTTTATGATTTATCACCACAGCTTTCTAGCCTCTAAACCACTTTTTAGAGAAAATCATTTTGGATAAAAGTTAGTTGCTATGCTTTTAAATAATAAGTAATGTTTTTTTTTTTACCCAAAGTAAAACATAGACACAGGTACCAATAGTTAAGGCTGCAAAAATCTATGTAAACAAAAATATAAACCCTGTATCTTAAAGTAGGAGGCAGCATTATCTTTTAATTAAAATGAGGCCACAGTTTTCCATTCCCTTAGTATATGTATAATACAATTACCTACTTCTTTTCAAACCAAGATCAATACGACAGCCACCCCTATCTATAAATATCATAAAAGAAAACAAACGACAGTGAAAACATCGTGGTCGTTATAGCAACAGGGTCCTCTAACAACGCCCATACTGTTTGTTTGTCAAAGGATTGCTTCTCAAGTAGGTAGTTACTTTCTGTGAGTATCATTCAAATGCTTGGAGCTCTTGTATTTGTGTATTGGGAATGGAAATAGCAAGTTGCTTATATAAATAAGGGAATATGGGTTTTATAACGTCGAGAATATATAATTATATTGTTTGTTTACGGTATACTATTTGTAATTTCTATAAAAGAAGACAGAAACCAGAAAGAGAGAGAAAGAGAGAGAGAATAATGAATTCTGTTTTGTCACTTGCTCACTTAATTATGATCTCCTCTCAGATCTCCGATACTATATCTACCTACTCTTTTATAAGTAAATTACTGAAAAAAAAAAAAAAGTTTTTTTAAGATATCGATAATAAGAAATGACAGCTAATCTAATATTCTTGATTGTACGTTCTTTTTTTTCCTAAACCTATATTGACCCACTACTGGGCAAAGGTCTTCCTCATATTTTCCCACTTTTCTTTGTCCTGTGCCTTCTCCGTCCAATCAATTAGGAACGAGTCCAAATCGTCACGCCAGCGTTTCGTAGCCCTGCCTTGGTGATAATTTTCCAACCGATTCCAATATCTTATGAACTCCATCAGAAAATCTTGAAGATGATTCATCAAAAATGTTCACGGGGTAGCGAAGAAAATTGAATTTTCTCACTAAAGTATCTGTTACATCGAAGATTGCTAAAAAGGGCCTGAGAAGGGTGCTTGGTAGTCCCTACACACGTATTTCACATTTGGTAGCACTTACACTTACTTACATCTATTATTTACTAGATATACCCACGACTGTATTTATGGGAAAGTTTTTAATTTTCCGGGATCAAAATAATAATAATAAATAATAAATTTATTTTCAGTAACTATGCTACTTCTACAATATATCTTACATAGGGGTCTCCTTTTAAGTATGACAAATACCTGTGCTAGGAGGCCCCGCTCTTCTAAAACTAGTACAATAGTATGTAGGAGTGTACTTACATGGACTTACTACTACTATAATTTGGTAACTTATTAACTAATGCAAGAAAAAGAAGGTAAACAAACAAAAAAAAAATAGTTATATAATTAAAACATATGGGTTTGTGTGTGGATGTGTGTGTGTGTGTGTGTGTGTGTGTGTGTGTGTGTGTGTGTGTGTGTGTGTGTGTGTGTGTGTGTGTGTGTGTGTGTATGTGTGTATGTGTGTGTGTGTGTGTGTGTGTGTATATGGAGTGTGTCAGTGTCTATGGAGGTGTTTGTGTATACGTCACTATCGCCAGATTATCACAAGATTGTTTGTAAAAGACTTTCAATGTTGTCATAGCTTTTGCTTTTTAGCCAATCTATGAGAGATTTTTTACAATCCCTGTAAGTCATGGGGAAAATATTTTAAAAAGTAAAGTAACCTATAATAACATATAAAAAAGTAACCTATATCCTTTTCTTGGTACATACAAACAGCTGCATTAAGTGGTTACCCCCCAAAAAGAAATGTGAGTTCAAATCCGTGATAGGCCCAAGTTGGTCCTTAAATTTTGCAAAAAAAAAAATTATTATAATTAATGTATTGTTCGAGTGATTATATAAGTTTAAGTTAGTATTTATTTTTTAAAAGTCTGTTTTTAATATTGTTTATTTTTTCATAAAACGTTAATACATTTATTATTGCGTATAACGACAAGCAATAATAGGGTTAACGCTTACGACGACCTATTCAACGTCTAAATAGACTGAAGACAAGAGATTGGATGATCAAATCCTAAGCATAAAATATGCTTTTTGTCATGCGTATTTGTATATTTTTAAAGTAACTGTTTTCTATTTTGTTTTATTAATAATAATAAAGAATTTAAAATCAAGAAAAATAAAATACTTTAATAATCATTTAATCGTTGCCGTTTACTCTTTGTAGTTTTAAGTGAACGAATACATCAAACGTTTTATAACTTGAGGGTATGGATTAAGATTATAAAGAAAACGTAAGTAAAATTAATGGATACCCTCAAGTTATAACATCTGTCGATTAGACAGGGACCTAAAGATAAAGTGACTCGGACTATAGTAGATAATAATATAATTTCATCGTCATTCATATGGGCTCGCTGGCTAGTTCGTTAAACTGCTGGTATAAGTAAGACGACGTTCGGTGATGCGATGGTTCGAATCCAAGTCCAAACAATGACCTCTTTTTGAAATATTCTTTAGATTATTCGTAACGAATTCAATTTTATAACTTGAGGGGTTAGCACATACTGACGCTGTGTGTACCAAGCTACCTTTCAGCGAAATTATATCTAATTCCATCTAGTACTTTGGTAGTGATAACGTTACAAACATTTTACATTGTACTAGCTACTGTTAACTACTTTCACTCATAATATATTCCTAGGTAAGGAAAAATAGGATCTGGAGAAAATGGCACCTATTTTGCTGGGTGTAAAAAAATATATAAACTCTTTTGGAAAGTTTTTGTAGCGGGGTGTAGCTGTTACAATATTGAGATCAAGGACAAAACTGTGCGCTATTTGTTAGGTGGCAGATGTTCGTGGCATGATAACAAAATGATCTGTAACCCGCCCACCCACGTAGTATCGAACATAGAAAAAGTTCTAATAGTTGCTTACTCTTTTAATGTTATGGCGATTAATAATGCCTAAAGCTTATTTTAGAATTTTTATACATACTTCTAAAGTTTGTTTGTGGCTAAGTAATAACAGCCGCACGGGCCGATCAATCGATGGGTGACCATCTGTACATAACAAGACCCCTTCGAGCCTAGAAAAGCACGTAAAACCATAATTCGTAGATCTTTGACAGTCTTATCAAGGGGTATCGTATTACCCAGTAACAGGGTTGTGGAGGTCAGATAGGCAGTCACTCTATGCAAAATACTGGTAAGCAGCTGCATCTGATTAGACTGGAAGCCAACCCCAACATAGTTGGGAAAAGGCTACGTAGATGAGGTCTAAAGTTTATTAATTGAAAGTTGATTCTTTTAAAGAAATAACTACTGTCAATATCATTTTAACGAGTACGAAAAAATCGTATAAAGATTATCATCATAAAATTTATGTAATGACGACGACGTGCGATACGTTTCACACAGTTTATTTTATTATCCAAAATTCAAAAGCCCGTTTTATCACAGTCACATAATATACACTAAAAAACCTCAATGGCTCTGCAGTTTGTACCGTGGAATATCACACATAATTTTTCTAATTCATGACGTCTCACCATATTAACAGCAGCATTATAATAAAATTTTAAAGCATGCAGTATTTAGAGTGTATCCTCTTCAGTTTGACCATGAAGATAACAACTTGAACCGGACACATTTAATTTTAAGAATTTACTTAGTAATACTAAAAGGTTACCTACTTGTCTGGTTTATGTTATTTCAATAAGTGACGTAACTGCTAGATGGTCAACCTGATTCGCAGCGGTAAATTCTGTCTAGAACCGTTATGCATATAATTCATTGCACTATGTGACTTCGAGATAAATTATAAGATGCCTATATATATTTAAGTTCCTATTGAAGCCGTGTGAACACATCTACCAACCCGCACTGGGCCCGCGTGGTAGTTTATTAGCCCACTCCCTCTCGAAGAGAGGAGGGCCGTGTCCCAGCAGTGGGAACATTATAGGCTGATTATGTATGTTATATCTTATGTATGTTATATATTAATACCCCAAAACATATCCTTGAAACCAAAACAGCAATTATGCTAACATGTGACAGAAATAGGTACCTGTTTCAAATGGTATCTAATTAATCTACACTCTCCACGGCATTACATAAAATAACATAATGACCAAAAATTGTGGTCAATAAAAGCTGTCTTTTAATAAGGAAACGATTTTGACCATTGGTTGGAGCGGACATTTGGCTTAGTCAGCCCCGGTAAGCGAAACATCGCACTGGAATATTTTCTTGTATATTCAGCGTCGTGAATTTCTATATCCTTGTCAATTTTTGTCTATATCCTTATTCCCTTTTTCTATCTCTCGGCTTGATAGCCGACAAGGACAAGGAGAACAGGGAACAAGGATATAGACGAGGGGAAGAAGAAATCGTGACACAGAATATGACAAAATAGAGGAAGCTAGAGGAGGCCTTCGTCCCTCGACGAACAGACAGCAACTAAAGTTGTCTTTTCATGACAACAGTGTTAATTGAGTAACACAGTAAATGTGTCGAAAATAAAGACCCTTACTATTATGCACTAGATAACTGAGCCGAACGCAGTGGAAGAACATCGTACGGAAAGCCACGAAGGCTTATCAGGGACAGGATCTTCAGGGCATCGCAAGAATCCAGGTCATAATATCAGGCAATACGTACAGCATGATGCTATTAAAAGTTGATTTTCCTGAGAACGACGTCAGATGTTGAGAAACTGGTAGTAAAAGATACAAACATAATACAAAGAAGGCTGAAATAAAAGCTTTGATTATTTCCGCATACATCAACTTTATAACAGGTAGGCGAAAAAATCCGTCCGTAAAAATGGTGGAAGCTGAGTCTAAATTAATCCTACTCGCAGTTCGAGCAAACACGTCAATTTTCCTTATCTCTGAGCGGATCTAGACCACCACATAATTATTAATTTAAGTTCTGGGTCTCTGGATGTCTTGTGCTAACATAAATGTATTATGAATGAAGGTAATATTCACCCATTTGTAATAATACGTATATGACCAAGAAATAATGAACATTGATCATTATTGCTCTTAAAGTATTGGAAATTTTAGCGCTATGACCGTACGATTTATTTTGCCACTATAAGTCTAAGTAGGTTAACGTAGAAAACATAAAATGACTTATAAAAATCAAAACAATTTTAGGCACAACACCAGTCGTCTAACATACCAATGGTAGATTTTTTAAGAACGTTAAGAAGTATGTAAAGTCGATAGCTTGCTATTTAGTTGATTACATTATTACCTACATATCAGCACGCTAATTTATATCTCTCTATTCAGTGCTTTATGACAATCAAACAATAGTTCAATCAGTAATAATTTTTAAGTAAAATATTGATGATCTAATATTCTAGGCACCCAGACAACAATGTAGCATAACAAAGAAATATTCAGTACAATTTCTAGACGGATAAAAAAGTAAAAAAAAGAAAAATGTACAGTCTGCATTGACTGCTGTGACAAAAACTGTTTCAAGGATTTTGTCGGAACTTCTATGTAAAAGTTAACAAAATCCGTGACATAAGTCCTGTGACTCGTCTTCATAAATACGCGAGCTTGATAAATCCTGAATAATATAGGAGCATTTTACATTCACGTGACGTCATAAAGTTGTGAAAAATAAAATCGTTTTTATATCTCAGCGCGAGGCTCCAAAGGTATAAAACAATCGTAATTCTATTCGATCTAAGAATTAAAATTGTTTTATTTATTTTTCATTTTAACGGATTTCTATTACAATTTATTCTTTCACGTCTTTACGTCTTCTTTCAGTCTCATAGATAAATACAATACGCCTCTATAAACACATACTCTTCGTCTAAATATTGATTAAAAAAATATCTTTGGAAAAACTTACCAATAGAAAAAATATCCAGAGTAAAAACACAGCACTTTTACACAAATAACAATTATTTATGACGTATTTTCATCGCGTTTTCAGATTTTCAGCGATTGAATGCGCCCTCCGAGGCGCGTCGGCACAGACTGGTCCTACAGACTGATAACCATAGATCAAGGGGCGACTCGCAGAGTCGACTCCATAGAAATTAATCGAATTATGCCTGACTGATGCATTTGAGTGTTGGAGGCAGGATTTTTTATGTCCCGTGTTTAGCTACGTATAATATATTCATGTCCAGCAAAATATGTAATGACTGCACCGATCTTGATGTTTTTTTGTGTGTTTAAGTGGGTCACTGGAAGGTTTACATTCACAATTGGAATCGATAGGTGGCACTGCAATAGAGTTCGACGAAACAGATTTATGTTAATGTCAGAAAATATTAGATGGGGAACGAAAAACAAAAAGATTCGCCATGTTTTTTTTACATAATAGTTTTGAATAAAAGTACCTAATTTAATCATAGGAGTACACATGGTCTAATTTGTGGTGCATAAACATAAGAACTGCCACTAATAAAACCCCACGTAATTAGCTGCACAAACAATCACGTATCGTGAAACATTAATTAAAAGAATTTCACACGAAGTTTACGACTCCACATAAAAAAGGCGTAAGTCAATAAGCCCGCTTAAACAAATTATTTCCTTACTTATACCATTTTCTTGCCTAACGCCTAAACAATAGATTATAAATTATTTTTACGAGCGATCATTAAGTCGTTATTCACCCGTGCCGGGCTTAATTGAACATAAACTCTTATTAATTAGCCTGCCAGTTTTTTTTTTTTCTGTTTATAACTTGAAATATATTTGTTTGATTTATAGGTTAAGCGATAAAATTCAATGGGATAATTTTGGTGGGTAATGATATGTTTCGAGTTGTATTTTATTGTTGTGGCATTGGAATTGTAGTTTGATTTACGACTTGTCTTGTAATTATTCATGTCCATCTTTACATAATATTACATTCATAAATCTGTCGTTTTACTTACATTGTTATACGACAAAAAGTAATGCTGTTTGTTGCTAATTATTGCTCTTTTTCTATTTGTTTCTAATCTATTTATTACAAGTGTTGAAGTTTTAGTTGGCAGAAATGACGTTATTTTAATTCATCTTCAAGTATATTAGCCTCAATTAATAAATAAAGAATTTATTGCTTCTGCAATGACAACTCAATGTACAGTTCATCATTTAGTAACAAGACAATGGCTTTTCTGTTCAATAATATACTTACATGGTCATCTTTGAACCACAACTCCGTAGTATCTGTAACAGAAAAAGAGCACACGTATACATTATGTTTCCTCACAGAGGCAAGATACTTTTACCTACAAAACGAACATGGACGTTGTATACTCTATGAAAAGGCTTTGACCTTCCTCCTCGCTCTGGCATAAACAATTGTGTATGTCTCTCTCGCTCGCACGCACACTTAAACGATTGACGTAAGTACGCGGGAAAATGTGGCTGGGAGTCAAACTCAAGGATTTTCTCGCTTTCATAGATTCACATAGTACTGTTTAACTACTATTTAGGAAGTTATAGGGGCATTGTTATTTCTTAGGCAATCTGATTGTGATATCTACTGAGGAGGGGAAGAAGAGCAGGATAATTATGTTGGTTAATAGTGGCAAAGAAAAATAAAGCTAATTGGTGATCGAGAGGAGCATTAATATAATTTTGTTAATTAAAAGTAGTAACGAAAAGTAAACTAATTGGTGGTTGTTTTGTTAGAAAAGCTGGTGTCTAGACTATGGTAACAGGAAATAAGATGAGGTGGCCATAATTCCAAATACAATAATAAGCAATTTGGTAGCAAAAATTCCTATAATATGTATTTGTATAATCGACCTAGTGATAGCTTTACCATAAGGTTGAATGTCACTTGAACGTCATAAAACGACAAAGTCTATTTATCTATGTAACAGTTATAAATTTTGAACCTTAATGAAGCTTTCATTTGCGGGGAATTGTTGTCAAAAGTGAAGTGAATACAGATAATGGAAGAATGACCTTTTATCTGTTTGAGCTCAAAAATCAACAAGTTATTGTTGCTTTCTGACAGTTTATCTAACAACTAGCTTCTGCCCGCGACTTTGTCTGTGTGTTTGAAATTTCTTGTTCCCCCAACCCGTCCAAACCGTCCAAACCGTCACATAGCATCGCTCGGCTCTTAAGAGTCATAGCGTAATATTCGCGTGTGTGCCTTCCTCAAAAATTGGGTTACTAAACGCGAAAAGAATTTTTAAAATCCGACTGGCAGTTCCAGAGATTAGCGCGTTCAACTTTGTTATTATAGATAGATTTTCATAGCTATGCTGATTCCGCGTGATTTGCAAAGAATGGCGGCATTAGTGTCATCACCTTTTGTCATGCGGGCGTTGTAAAAAACCAACATTATGAAACGAGGATAGGCAGCATTGCCCTATATTCTAATACCAACTGCAACACCAGCACTAATCAGCAAGCATGTCGATTCTGTAAAAATCTCATCGTGAAAACTTGCGTGGAGTGAGCTGTCAGTGTCATCCACACTGACAGCTCACTCCACGCTCACTTCATCTAAGTTTTCACGGTGAGATGGTCACAGAATCGCACTGCAGTTTCAAGTTTGTCAACCTTGGTGATTTTGACACTATTCCTAAAATATCTAAATATTACAATTTGGAAATCTTCAAGTCACTTTGGCAAGCGAGTGTTAGCTAAAGTCAAAACGAAACGAGAGTGAAACGTATGCTTGAAGATTTTCAAGGGTTTTTGACTTGAAGGTTCATTAGTCAAGGAATCAGAATGTTAGGTAAACACCGTAGGGTTGATTTTGACTTGTACGCCAGCACATCAAGCTACCCGAAACTGTCAAATTTTCCCAATCAACTTTGAACCTTATGGTTTGGCGATAAAGTTGAAAATCGTGTACAGAAATTTGACAGATAGTAGTAGCTGGATATGCTGGCGTCTATACCTCATTATTTTCATTCAAAAAGTGGTCGTAGGTCACACACCACCACCACACCACTCCGGTCGTCGGCCACTTTTTGATAGAAAATGACACTTCGAATACAACTCTTGAACTGTCGATGTAGATGTCACATGTCATCAAAGTTTTGTTTCTAGGACAAGCCGGATTCCTCACGATGTTTTCCTTCACCGTTTTCATAGTTATATTTAATTAAAAATACTGTAAGTTTTTTTATTTACTCATTTGTTTATCAGTGGTGGCCCAGTGGTAACGGCCCCAACTTACGATTTGGGGGTTGGAACCCAGGCAGGCACTATACTTTGTGTGTTTAATTGCATAACCACTGCTCTCGAAACGGTGAAGTGTAATCCTGAACATAAGAGAGCCTGTTTGTGCTAAGGTTAGTGCACATACATTCTGCATGAGACAAACACTATACGCGAACAGCTGTGGGTTCCCAGACTGAGTGTTTGTTCGTGATAATTGAGAGCTAGTGCTGCCCATGAGAATAGAATAATGTGGGGATGCGCAGGAATACTATTGTATTTATATGTGTATTGTATTGGATGGTGTGAGATTAGTACTACAGATAATATTGTGGAGTTAAATATTTTTTGTCTATTCTATTTGACGAATGACAGGATTTCAACGTCCAGCTGGATTAGAGTTGCCGAGAATCAATATGAAATGCATAATATTGGAGAGAACTATGTCGAGCAGTGGACTGGGTACTGCAGACTGATGATTACGTGTGGTTTAAGTCGGCAGTCATAGAAGTACACATATACTGCTGGTGTTAATTTTTATCCTTTGCTTTTGATGGGCAGAATCTTAATCTTGCAAAAGCGTGAAGGGTATAAGGGTCATGTACAAAGCTACGTATACAAGACTGGCAGTTGATAAGCTCTTAACAACTCAATCCATCTCAGTCCTCTACAAACACTAATGTACTTCTGTTATGCCCAATACTCGTTAAGTTTTAGTCAAAGACATTGCTAAGAGCCGTGGTTTTTGGTTCTTAATTGACATAAATAAAAGAGATCTTACCTTTATGAATGTGGAGTTGTGGAGTACGCTGTTAAAATAGCTACTCTAAAGTAATATGAAAACTAAGTTGAAAACCCAATGGATAGGCGATCACTCGATCGATCACTCATACAGTAAGTAATATTCAAACTTCCTTCCACGAAGAAGAAAAAGGATATTTATTTGTAAAATCATAGAAGAAGATGAATTCCAATTTACAGACGCCAGCACATCAAGCTAGCCGAAACTGTCAAATTTTCCCAATCAACCTTGAACCTTATGCTATAGCGATAAAATTGAAAATATATTAATGAAATTTGACAGATTGTAGTAGCTTGGTATGCTGGCGTCTGTACAATGTAGTGTAGTATCGATAGCAAATAAAGCTCTGAACCAATCAGACCCCACTCAACGTCTTTAATGTCTGTAGACATGAGTGCAACAACCTAACCGATGACATTGTGCCGTGGGTCACTGTCCAGGCTTGAAAACGTGACAAATTAGATTTCGTTCTAGATTTATACTTGTAAATGTTGATATTTGGCATAATCAGCCTATAATTTTCACACTGCTGAGATACAGACCAGCCTGAAATTTTTAAATTTTTTAAATTCGATTCTGTGAAAATCTCACCGTGAAATCATAAGTGAAGTGAGCAGTATCAATAGTGTTAATCCCTAATGACAGCTCACTTCCCGCTCACTTCCCGCTCACTTCACCCAACTTCTCACGGTGAGATTTTTACGGACTCTTCGAGAGGGAGTTGGCTATAATTTACCACGTGGGTCAACTTAGATGTCACATGTCTGATTGATTTGATCATTCATGGTTCTAGGACATACCGGTTTCCTCGCGTTGTTTTCCTTAACCGTTTAGAGAGCAGTGGTGATGAAATTATTTACACAAAGTAAAGCGCTTGCCTGGGTTCGAATCGACGATCCACCTACTGCTGGTGTCCCAGTGGCAGCAGCCCTGACTTGCGGTCGCCTCAGTCAGAATCAGTTGACGCTTTTAACGTGCACGTCTTTCTACATCGTTCTCACATGTATAATTTCAACTTGAATGATGTAACCAAAAATTTTGTAACGATTTTTATGATTTAAAAGAGTGTCCGTGGAGTTTCTTGCCCGTTCTTCTCCACAGGTACCTACTACACTTTGGAATGGGCAACTAGCTTCATCTTTCTGACTGGCCGACCCCTTGACAATTCAAAAGTGCCTGTAATTGGTTTACTTGAAATAAATGCTTTGAGTTTGAGTTTGAGTTTGAGTTGCTGTCATCAGAGAGCAGTCTCTGATAACAGCAACCGATTAGGATTAAAGGCGACCCTAAGCTGATGGGTATAAGAGTAGGCAGACACAACTTAAAAGAGAGAACTAACAACATGGCTGGTCTAGTGGTCAAATGTGATGAGCATGCGGTCCTGTGTTCGATTTCCAGGTCGAGTAAAGTGTTATTAGGTTT
Source organism: Eremobia ochroleuca (assembly GCA_949629135.1). Lineage (NCBI taxonomy): Eukaryota > Metazoa > Arthropoda > Insecta > Lepidoptera > Noctuidae > Eremobia > Eremobia ochroleuca. The sequence continues at coordinate 19,716,451 of OX451398.1, forward strand.
TCCGTCAGGAATTTCACAGTACTTAACAGCCCGGACTCAAAATTCGTGCCCGGTTTGATGACAATAGGCTTGCCACCTATTACATGGGACTTAAACATAGCTGGACTTAAACATAACTGGACTTAAACTTAACTGGACCTAAACATAACTGGACTTAAGCATAAATGGACTTAAACATAACTGATGAATTGTGGCAGTGTTCTAGGTGCACCTCTGTCTAACCCGTCGAGGGACACAGTAATAATGGTTGTTATGTTACATTGTTGGTTTTCGATAGTAAAGCCAAACCTATTTCTGACTCTAAACAGCAATGTCTTTTCAGTTTGGAGGACGTGGTTACTAGACAAATGTTATGTATGAGTCTTTTTTAGTTTGGCGGGTGAAATGTAACGATACATAGGGCAAGACCTCGTTGACGACGTGATTTACATAATGCGTGCGGTCCGCCCAAGTGCCGTTGAAATCAGTGTTCAGAGTGGAATAGCTCTGTAGCCCACGTCGACTAGAGCACCAAAAAGCAAGTGAGATTCTACCAGCGATAGCGATGATGAAAAAAAAAAATGTATTGCACTGACTTATGCTATCGAAAAACTTATTCCAATCCTATTGAAAATCGTTGTAGGAATACAAAATGCTTTGAAAGCGATTGCCACTTGTCTAGGTTTATCATTCTTCAGCGGATAGTGTTTCTTAACTTTTAATCGGTTGAATGCCGTAATTACTGACACAATTAAAAAGCCATTGTGTCTCGCGTGGATCTACGTTCCCGGATACGAAAGGTTAAATCATCTACAAGCACGTTCAAAAAAATAAACTTTTGTCGTCTATAAAACATAGACGTGAAGAAAATGTTTTGACATCTTCACTGAGTTCGACTGAGATTCAAGACGTATCTTTGAAAAGAAAAGATGCGTTGGCGTACGAATATAATATTTCATATCCGTGTGTAGAATTTATTATCTGTGCCTATGTGTGATCAGTCAGAGTCAGAGGTCAGAGGGGCTTGTGGCTAAGTAATAACTGCCGCACGGGTCTATCGATCAGGCTAAGGTACATCTGCCACGGTTGGTCCGTGGATGGGTGACCATCTTTACATATCGAGACCCTTTCGTATCTCAAAAAGCAGGTTAAGCTGTTGGTCCCGGGTGTCATTCAAAGATCTTTGGCAGTCGTTACGGGTCGTCAGAAGCCTGAAAGTCTGATAACCAGTCTTACCAAAGGGTATCGTATTACTCAGTTCCTGGGTTGAAGGCCAATTCCCGTAATTAAAAACGTTCAAAATCTAGGCGCAATCTCATCTCAGCGACAATCAATGTCAAAAGCTTGTCAAATATGTAGGGAAATTAGAGGAATTTTTATCAGATTCCGACTGATATCAGACTGTGAACGTTCTTAAAATTACTAGAATTGCCCCTCTGAAAGGCAGTCGCTCTATGTGAAATACCGGTATTCAGCTGCATCCTGTGAGACTGGAAGCCGACCCCAACATAGTTGGGAAAAGACTAGGCAGATGATGCCTGTGTGTAATCAATAGTGGCCTAATGTAAACGGCCGTGACTTACGAGTTGTAGGTCGTAGGTTCGAACCCTGACAGGCGCACACTTTGTGTACATTACTTCATCACCACTGCTCTAAAAACGGTGAAGGAAAACATCGTGAGGAAAGCAGCATGTCTGATTATGCCTGTGTAGTAGGGTTGAAGAGCGCGTCGTAAAGTTACAGATAAAAATTACTGTTTTATTAATTCGTCGATTGACTGATGGGATAAATAAAACCGTAACTACACTTGCCTGGAACTTCCACAAAAGTATGCAACATTTCCATACTTGTATGCACATTTCCATTTATTAATTTTTGCTTGAGTACGTATAGCTTTTTATTGTATTTCTTGGTATATTGGCGTTGCTAGCTGACATATGGCAAATAATTTAATTTAGCGTTCTGTGTCTTGTAATGTTAATTGCTTTGCATACCTTGTATTGTATTCAGTCAAGTATTTTCTAACTGAACAGACAGCTGTGCTGCTGTGGAGTTTGTTGCGCCACTTCTTCTTCCCAGCGAAAGCACTAGGAAGTGGTGAAGGGCGGGCGTTTTGCGGGACTGTCTTTTGTAATTTTGACGTTCGAAAAGTGCTGATCCTCAGCCTAGTTTGAATAAATGACTTTTGATTTTTTATTTTGTTCAACCTTGCATGCCATTAAAATAACGTGCCATAAAAACAGCTTCTAATCGGTGAATGTATAAGTTACAGGTATAGGGTTTAGCTCACGATGGCTAATTTACGAGTGCAATCTGTTAGGACAGGTTAACTCAAACTGTTTCAGGCACTTTCCTCAAATGGCCAGTCCGGGTGCTATCCTGAATTTTTTTACACGATACTTTTGATATTATTATCACGGGGGGGCCTGTGGCTAAATAATAACAGCCGCACAGGTCGATCGATCAGGTTAAGCTACGCTTGCCGCGGTTGGTCTGTGGATGGGTGACCATCTTTACATACCGAGACCCCTCCGTGCCTCGGAAAGCACGTTAAGCCGTTGGTCCCGGCTGTCATTCGTAGATCTTTGACAGTCGTTACGGGTGTCAGAAGCCCGAAAATCTGACAACCAGTCTTACCTAGGGGTATCGTATTACCCAGTAACTGGGTTGTGGAGGTCAGATAGGCAGTCGCTCCATGTAAAATACTGGTATTCAGCTGCATCCGGTTAGACTGGAAGCCGACCCCAACATAGTTGGGAAAAGGCTAGGCAGATGATGACTTTTGATATTAATTGTCTATACTTTAAAAGAGACCTTGACCCCCGAGTTTGTTTCGCCATTTTTATCTCAGGGGTAATAAATAGTCCTCCAGACCGTATTTTGGCTTGCGAATAATCTCAACGGTGAGTAGGCTTCGGCGCGGGAGATCATAGTGCACAAGTGTGTGCGTAGACACAGGTGCACTCTCTCTTCCCACACTCTCATAGTGCGAAGGGATAGTATGCATTCCTGGTCAGATAGGAAATGTTTACTCCATCTGGCTTATTTTTTTACATATGACGTGTAAAAGTGATTCTGGTATCATTTTTACAGAAAAAACAATTTCGTTTCATTTCAGATTGTGCGTGTACTCATTCAAAAGGAAAAAGCCCCGATAAATACCATTCAGAGTTTCATTGTATTGCAAAGCATTTCTGTATCTTACGTGCCCTTATCCATAGAAAATAAAATCTCACACCAATAGAAATCGTTCACACTCCGGAACAAAAAGGTAAAGCCGCTTTCAAATGAATTCCTACCCCTATCGTACATGTTTCCTTTTCAAACTGTGATTTTCATTCATGTTCCTGGAAAAACGTTTCCAAAAAAAATTTGTTTCATGCGCAAAAAACCAGAGTAGGCGTATAAAACGAAAGCCATACGCTATCACACAATATATACAACATAAAGCTCATCCTCACACAAAAGTAGATCAAAGTCCCAAAGTAACAGATGTTCAGTATAACAAGTATATTGTATAGTCTGTGGCCTACCTTGACCCAGTTTCAGCAGGCTCAAGCGCTCGATCCGCTGAAGGTTGGAAGACAACAATCTCTATTGACAAAAACGGAGGGAAGAAATATACTAGTGTTGTTTGATCATCACGTGATATATTCTAGACGCTTTTTCAGGATTAAAAACGTGGCAGTATAGACATTGTGGAAAGGTTTGTGCTGTAAAATTCTTGGAGTTAAATTGAGAATTTGTTGTGGAATTTTGTGTATGAAAATGAAATAGGAAAACGTAAAAAGTAACATTGTACAGTAACAATATCATTTTAAAATACGTAATAGAGCTCAGTTTTAAACTCAGTCGTAAAGTAAAATACCTGAGTTTTCAAACTATTCAATAAACGGCGCGAAAAACATTTAGAACTTAAGAAGCATAATATTGATGTTCATTTGTATCGTTATTGATTCATTGACATTTTTTTTAATAAACTGTATCTAGGTTAACTCAATACATTTTTTTATTCATCGTTTATCCAGTAGATACGCTTCGGCTATGATCCGGCTTGTAGCTAAGTAATAACAGCCGCATGGGTCGATTGATTAAGTTAAGCAACGCGTGACGCGGTTGGTCCGTGGATGGGTGACCATATTTACATGCCAAGACCCCTTCGTGCCTCAGAAAGCACGTTAGGCTGTTGGTCCCGGCTGTTTCGTAGATCTTTGATATTTCTTATAGGTCGACAGAAGCCCGAAAGTCTGACAATCAGTCTTACCAAGGGGTATCGTGTTACCCAGTAACTGGGATGTTGAGGTCTAAAAGGATCCATGTAAAATACTGGTATTCTGCTGCATCCGGTTAGACTGGAAGCTGACCTCAACATAGTTGGGAAAAGGCAGGCAGATTGACTGCTGTGCGGGGTGTACACAGTTGACTATAGCCGCACGATTTTCGCCGCACGGCGAATATTGACTGTTTAAATGGCAATTCAGCTAGGCCACAGGTCAGTAACATTTCAAGTTCCAAAGAAAAGCAGGATTTCACTTTTGTCGTGCGGCGACAGTTCACATGCGGCGAGTAACTAAAATCGACCGTGAAAATGCTCAGTCGCAGGCGATCGCCCGCCGCATGGAGGTCGACATTTTGATGCAAAATGAACTAGTCACCTGCGATTTTTATTGACCTGTGTAAATGGGGTGGTGATTTGGTAAGCGACCAGCCGCAAGGCGAAAATCGACCTGGTGTAAATCCCCCATTATCCAATAAACATTTTTTTAAAGGGACGATTTCCAATAACTGAAACAGCCTAGAAAAAATCCATATAGTGGTTTTTTTCTGTGCTGTTTACCTACAAGTAAATGAAGTCGTAACCCTTCCTTTATTATTGCTAGATTATATTATTATAAATCTTTTCAATAAGGAACACATCCGATATACCTGAACCGTTCATTCCGCACGAGTTACCTCTTTATCATAAGAGAATGAAAGAATTTTTCATGGTAGAATGAAAAGAAAACAATAAGTTTATTTGCTTCTTATCGTTCCAAGTGAGTTAATCTACCAGATGAGGAATGTTATCTAAACTAATTTTCAAAGAGAAAAGATTTACTTTTTTATGTTTGTTTGTTACGATTTTACCCTAGAATGGCTAAACGAATTTGGATTAAATTTGGTACATGGGTAGACCATGACTTGGATTAGGACATAGGATACTTTTTATCCCAATATTCTCATGGGGTCGAGACTTTTGCGGGTGAAACCGTGGGGTGGAGATAGTGATCAATATTTTGATAAGGTGGGACGTCAAGCGCAGCAAGCAAGCGCAGCGTGGCTGGCAAGCGTTGTTAAATGATAAATGATTTATTTTCTGTAAGTAGGTTTGTACAAACACTTTTACATGTCATGTTGCCACCGCTGGTAACACCTGGATGAGGCTGGCACAGGAAGGAGCTGTGCCAAACAAGCAAACAGAGGCGTGTGCTCAGCGGGGGGTGAAGTCAGGCTGAGGTTGATAATGATAGTGACATCTATAGGTTTTACATAGAATAGCTGACTGTCTGCTAGCTGGTCCAATAGTCGCAAGTGCTACTGCGGAACGTAGGGTCCTGGGTGCGATTCCCGGACCGGCGAAATTTTATTAGGTTTTTCCATCAGGATTTTTCAGTAACAGTGCTAACACACCTGCTATACTGCCTACACCATCGGGGAATTTAGCCGTGATATTGCGATTCCGTATAAAAGATGTTTCGGAAGAACTAAACGTGAAATACTTGACTGGTCTCAGACTTTCAGGATTCTGACTATTCGAAACGACTCCCAAAGGTACCTTTGCGCAAATACACAATTTGTGCAAGAGTAGGTCCTTCTAAAACTTTCTATAATATAAGTATGATTAGACACGAGTATCAGGTCAATGAACTTCGTAAATCACGAAGTTCATTCAAACCAATCAAAAACATTCAAAACAATCGACGATCTACTTAGAAACAAAGAAAATAATGGTTCCCGGGAAGGTTTCCGTAGATCATTTTTCATAGAACCTTATATCAAGTAATGATTTGAAACGATACCCAATCATTTATTGTAGGAACCTACTTATCTTTATTGAAACGCAGGAATCTAATGAAAAGGCGCCATCTTATAAATTTGGTGGCTGGCAATGATACTCGTATCTTGGCAGTAATAAATTTTAACTAGCGTCGTTTGCAGGACTTATGAAAAAAAAAAATGTGTTAAACTGAGGACAAAAATATAATGTTTTTTTTATTTGAAATATAAAACTGAGTGCGATTCCTTTATATTTTTATGGAGACTAAAAGCTCCTGGTGATATTAATGTTACCATTTGGAAAATGTATCGTACAGACGCGAACACATCAAGCTACCCGAAACTGTCCAATTTTTACAATCAACTTTGAACCTTATGCTTTTGCGATCATTTTATACAATAATTTCAAATCTAGTATTTTAGTTGTCAAAACCCACGTTTAATCCCACGTAGTTTGCGTGGATCACGCCGACTCGTCAGGAATAGTTTAGGAAAAAGATAAAAAAAACAACATTGAGATTCGGACTGATCTAACAAAAACAATAAAATATTTTTATTATTATTATTATTATCATTGGCTTTGACAACTAAAATACTAGCGTTGAAATGATATAAAATGACAACAGAATTAGCATAAAAATATTATTAAAATATCGATTATGATTGTTTTATGCTTGGTCAATCCCCAGTATTAGGTGCGATGACACTGACAGCTCACTCCACGCTCACTTCACCTAAGTTTTCACGGTGAGATGGTTACAGAATCGCACTGTAGGACTTATTATTTTGGTGATATTTGAGTGTTTTTACAAATATTTTGGAAAAGGAAATAAATGCGTTTGCATTTAAATAATATTTAATTGTCTATTGCAAACTCCTGTATTTCTAAGCTGTAGCTAACAGGTATTAGTGTATCTTATATAATGTAACAGTTCCACTTAGCCATAGCCCACCCACGTTTAAAGATCGCATTCATTTAATGTTTCCGTCATCCATAAAAAATATCCTGAGTGGATATTTTTTATGGATGACGGACTAACTCAGCCGACACGGGAGGACAGAGGACATAAAATATTTACGAATTCATTAATTTATTTAGACTGCGATCAATTTTTTCTAGAGAGGTTTCCGCTTCGTCTCACGACTAATGAAATTTATCAAAACATCCTTTCACTCACAAATCCCATTTTTTCCACGTTTTTCGCCAAAGAATTTACGTAAATTCCTTACGCAGCATTTGTTAAGGAATTCTTAGGATTTGATTTATTAAGTTATATTAATATTATAAAGGTGTTTTTAGAGCTCGTGTCATGTATATTGGATGTGCGGAACGATGATGTGGAATTAGATATGTCCGTAAAGGGATTTTTCTGGTTTTGACAGCAAATTCGTTATATTGCTATTCAGCAGCGTAAATTGGATATTACTGGAGTAAAGGTTATTTTCGTTTTCCGCGGGTGTTTTGTGTCAGTAGAGATGAATCGAAGACTATTTTTAAATGTCCTCCACATTTTAATAAAAATAGTTTACGTATTATGTCTACAGGGAATATTCAGGCAACATTGCTATCGTCCGTTCATTCATGACGATACTTTTTCCAAACCTACTAATCTATGAGTAGGTAGGTCAGCACGCCTAGTGACGATTTTTATTGTTTTTAATGATATTTTGAGGTGGTGACAAAAAAAAAACATTAATAAGTTAGGATAAGAGTAAGTAAGTAGTATAAGTAGTTAGTTAGTATAGTACACTATCGCAGTAGTAACCTAGACTCTAGAGCATCGATTCTCAATGTTTGAGCTTATTGAGTTTTGAGTTGAGCTGCACGATTTCTGACAAATGCGTGCACTGACTGGACAGGTCCATTCAATCTGTGTGGTTATTTCCTCAAAAGACCATCTCAGACACCGATCTACATGGTCTTCACATGATCTGATTAAGATTATGTCTGGACTTTAAAAGAGACTGTGACCTCTGAGTTTTTTTCGGATTTTCTTCTCTGAGAAGAAGTAGTAGAAGTAAAAGTAGTCAGTAAGAAGTAGAAGTAGTCTGATAGAAAGCGCCCAAGCTGATCTAGTTTTTAAAATATGTGGCAAACCTAATTTTAGAAATAAAATCATTGATCATTAAATGTTAAAATATTCTCAGCCGCCTGTATTCATCTATGAATATATATCATAGAAAATCTTTCCTTTGGTTACAAATACCGACACTATTTACGTTACATACTAATCTACCACGCACCTACCCTTCATAACCAAACCTTTTTCAATTTTAAAATTGATTACTATATCAAACCTGACGGGTTTACTTCGGTATGAGGCCATTACTGCCACCCGGTTTGGGTTTATCCCTAAAGGTGAGCTAACCCAAATGCCGTCCAAAATGCTCGCAGTAACAGGATTATTTGCATCCGTAGATATTTTGATTTATTTCGGAATTTCGTAAACTTCTGGTTGGATTTTTTTAACAAGTTTAGATTTATCTGTATGGTGTATAATAGATAGAATATGAAATGAGTATACAACATGTAAAGTTAAATGCGCAAAACCTCAGACACCCCACCTGTTTTTTAATTCAATTGACCTATTTCAGAGAGAAAATAAGTTATTCAAAAAATTGTAAAGGTTTTATGAGCTGTTTTAGTTTTACTGGCCATTCTGATCGTTTCTTGCGTCTGCCACGACGCTTTATCGAGGGAGGAGTCGTCACCGGGCCGCTGCGCCGCGCTGACATTGGGTTGCTTGACCTATTAATGAATAGACGCGGCAACGTTTTTAAAGAAGATTTTTTGAAAAATAAGACCTTTATTAAAAAGTGGTTCAATTAATTCTGCTCGTTATTCTGATTAAACTATTTTCAGGTTTTGCGCATTTAACGTTACACGTTGTATAATACCTAATGAGGAATTCTAAAAGTGGCACCGGTGATCGAAAAGTTTTGTCGAAGTCTATTGTCATGGTATAAGCATGTAATGCGGAGAGATGAGGGAAATGTCATGTGAAATAAAACTGAGTAAAACATTAAAGGGAGACCCCTATACAAGAGACCTGTTTTTATCGGCGTTTTTTGCCTTGTGGTACCGCATCTTTCGTGTGCGATAAAACTTGCCCGCTTTGTTAAACTACTGCTAAATATTTAGTCCTTTCGCTGCGAGCATTTATTTTTATAAAACTGTTATTTTTAATTCATTTTCAGTTGCAGTTTTCATTTCACCCTTCAATAGTTTTGTTTGATTTCGTTTTGCCGTTTGAATAAGCAGTTATTGTTCAGTGCTCCGTTTATTTCTTTTTGCTACATTAAACGTTCAAGTTTTAAGTTAATTTTTCCATAAAAATAATTCCAGATTCTTCTACTTAGCGTATTGACGGCAAAAAGTTCAAAACATCTGGCTCAAAATTTAGCTACACGAACTCCGCTCACTGAAGTAGTCATAAGATCGTCAAGTGCACAGGTAATGTGGCATGCGGCGCAGGATGGAAGGTGGGCCATTGTCTGTGAGGAGGTGCCGCATTCGGACTTGAGAAAATTTAGAGATGCGACTAGATCGTTAGTATATACCTAGCCTACCTATGCAAGCTAGATGGATAGATCTTGTTACTGAACGTAGTTTGTCAAACCACTTTTACTTTCTCAGATATCAAATGACAAACCGATCGTATAATATTTCATTTCATTTATTTAGTTTTTTAGAAAGCCAAGCAATCTATTTTCCAATTATTACTAAAAACGTTTCACCTGAAACCCATACATGTATAGCCCACAAAAATCGACAAAATTCCGAGCGCACTGGAGTGTGTAAACAAACCACCGAGCATTTTAAAAATAAATATTTTTTCTACCTACGTCAGTTGACGGAACACTGCAGGAACTCTCTACACAAAAATGTTTACGTTTGTCTATCCGGCTGTCTGTCGACGGCACAAAACACTGTGTACGTGAAGAACTCTCATGACTACGTATCATGCACGTACTGTGGGAGGATACTATTAAAATCGTAAAAAACGCCACAGTAAATGTGGTGTTTTTAACTATTTTAATAGGTTTCTTGCTGGTCATGATCATAGATAGAGATTCAGAAATAAAAAGGCATTGCGGAACGGACCAGCAGGGTAATTGTGTAACATACTCACAGTAGCAATCGCTTTCATTTTGAAAGTTCAACAACATTCACTGCGTTATTTACGTTGTTGAGCAGATAAATTTTTCGAACATATAAAGCAATGGATTAGCAATATCCTTCATCTTGATTCAGATTATGATTGATAGTGTGTAATCAAGGTGCTGACACATCATCGGTCAAGACAAAGGACAGTCTTATCTTCAAGTCTACTGTTAACAACAAGCTGCTGTAGCCAACTTGTGATTATGCTAATTTTCCCTTAAGAGTCCATATTATGATGCTGTTTTGGTGATATTGGGCGATCTGGATCTCGGCATCTACAACGTGTAACGTTAAATGCGCAAAACCTGAAAATAGTTTGATCAGAATAACGAGCAGACTTAATTGAACCAGTTTTTAATATAGGTCACATTTTTCAAAAAAATCTTCAGTAAAAACGTTGCCGTGTCTATTTATTAATAGGTCAAGCAACCCAATGTCAGCGCGGCGCAGCGGCCCGGTGACAACTCCTCCCTGGATAAAGCGTCGTCGCAGACGCAAGAAACGATCAGAATGGCCAGTAAAACTAAAACAGCACGTAAAACCTTTACAATTTTTTTAATGACTTATTTTCTCTCTGAAATAGGTCAATTGAATTAAAAATCAGTTGGGGTGTCTGAGGTTTTGCGCATTTAACGTTACACGTTGTATATGACCTAAGAGTTTGCTATTTGGACACATTAAACTTGAACTTATAATATTTAAATCTGTTGAAGCAAAAACACGATTCGATAAAATTAAAAATTAAAACCTCGTTGTGCACTTATTTTGCGTTAGATCTCTGAAACCTTAAGGGATTTAATCATAATTTTTAATCTACCGGATGGGTAATAATATTATCTCAAATCGTGGCGATTTATTGTTTTATTTTTCTACTTGGTCTTCTCGTAATTAGCAATTCAGTGATTTGGCGCTTGCGTCATTTTATTCTAAGCGATCACACTCTCTTTCTGTCTCATGTTTTGCACGCGGTAGCAATAGCGCTATCCTTCAATTTGTTCAATCAGTCTGCTGCGGCATATGTTGCGGGACGAACCTATGTTTGGCGACATTTACAGAAAGATAGGAGTATTTTCGACATTTTTATTCTATTTTTTGGTAGGTGTTACTGTAAAAAGGACATAAAAACGTTATGTGCAAATATAATATCTTTATTTATAGTGTAAATAATTATGGGCAAAAAGAAAACAATTAAAAGTTCTGAAGGAACAACGGAAAACGAAGGAAAAAAGTAACTAACTACCGATATACAGCCATTAACACAGGAGCGTGGCGCTTATAACTGTCACGTGGTTGAAGATAATGCGTAGTTAGGGTATTATTGATATAGGTGTGAGTGCACTCTCGAATGCAATATACTTAGTATGCCAGTATTCCGCGAGCTGTTGTACTGTGCGTTTGATTTCGAAAATGAGTGCAGCGTACGCATCGCGATTCAAAGCGGTATTTCTTTGTAGACACCCTAGAGGCCCGAAAATGATCATCACCGCAGCGGCAACATACATGGAAAGTCACGGCAGTTCGTACAAAAATGGACAAGGCGTTATGCAGAATCAAAAACCGTCGATGACTTGCCAAACAGAGGTTCAATTCGCACAACCACAAAACGTCAAGACAAGTCTATCATTCGTTTGTTCGATGGAAATCCGGACTTAACCTTGGAAGAGGGCCGAAGAAAACTAGCGCAAAAAAATATTGTCATTAGCCCTATGACGATCAGACGACGCCTACTGGAGCACGGTGTTGCATGGCGCAGTACACGCATGAACCCTTTGCTTAGCGAAAAGCATACTAAAAAGCGACGGGAATGGGTGGAACAAAATCTAGACCGTGATTGGACGTCGTCTTCACAGATGAGGCATCATTTTGGGGCTGGGCCCCGCGAAGAAAAGCGTGATCCAAGAGAGGTAGTCCTGTGCTCCAACGCTCCTTAAAGCACCCCGTGAAGCTCCATGTTTGGGGTAGTTTCAACGCTCGAGGTTTTGGTATTCTATACCTATTTACGAATACGTTAACAGCACAACGTAGGACTGAAATCTATCAAAAATGCTTGTTACCATATGCTCGCATGTGGTTTGGTCGAAATAATGATTCCTGGATATTACTGGAAGATAATGATCCTAAGCACTGTAGTCGCGTCTGTAAAGCTTGGAAAGCTGAAAATGGCATCCGGCGTTTACCATGGCCGTCTCAATCTCCCGACGCTAACCCATTCGAAAACGTGTGGACGTTTATAAAGCATAGGCTTCAGGGAAAGCGTCTATTCACGTTGAAAAAATTGTCACGGCGAATAAAAACAATATGGCGATCCCTTCCTAAATCATACGCGGAAAATCTTGTAGCAAGCATGCCTCATCGATGTCAGGCTATACTTGACAACAATGGCTACTGGACGGTGTATTGAATAAAATGCATCCTTGCTCACTTAAATTAGTTTCATTTCACACTTATATTTTATTTTTTTAAGTTTCATTTTCTAAGATATTCACGCCACGCTTTTGTGATAATAACTGTAGATAACGGTATCAATTCTTATATTTACATAGCTACTTAGGTATTTTCATAGGTCTATGGACGGACACGAAGGTTCGTTTTGCGAACCATTTTTCGAGTTTCAACCTTATCACTACGAGATAAAGCTCATGTCTAGTGTAGTAGTAATAAAGTTTTTCGTTTGAGGAGTCGCAAGTGTGGGTCACGTGTGTGCGTGCGGGTCAAGCGTGTGTCACGTGTGTATGAATGTGAGTCACGTGTGTTTGGTTGTGTCTCACGTGAGTGTCACGTGTGTTCGCGTGTGTGTCACGTGTGTGTCACGTGTGTAGGCGTGTGTGTCACGTGTGTATCACGTGTGTACGATTGTGTGTCACGTGTGTACGCGTGTGTGTCACGTGTGTATGCGTTTATGTCACGTGTGTATTTGTGTGTGTCACGTGTATATGTGTAAGTGTCACGTGTGCATGAATGTGAGTCATGTGTGATGTGGGTGGGTCACGTGTGTCTCACGTGTGTATGCATTTGTGGCAAGTGTGTATGTGTGTGTGTCACGTGTAAGCGTGTGTGTGTGTGTGGCACGTGTGTATGATTGTGAGTCACGTGTGTGTGGTTGTGGGTCACGTGGGTATGCGTATGGGTCACGTGTGTGTCACGTGTGTATGATTGTAAGTCACGTGTGTTTGGGTTTAGGTCACGACGTGTGTTTCACGTGTGCTTGCGTGCGTGTCCCGTGTGTACGCGTGGGTCACGTGTACACGAATGTTAGTCACGTGTATTTGGATGTGGGTCACGTGTGTGTCTCGTGTGTATTCTTGGGTCACGTGTGCATGAATGTGAGTCACGTGTGATTGGTTGTGCGTCACGTGTGTATGCGTGGGTCACGTGTGCAAGAATGTGAGTCACGTGTGATTGGGTGAAGTCGCGTGTGTGTTTGTGTGGGTCACGTGTGCGTCACGTGCGCGTCGCGTGTGTTAGGGTGTAGGACACGTGTGTGTCACGTGAGTATGCGTGCGGGTCACGTGTGTACGCATTGTTCACGTGTGCATGAATGTGAGTCAGGTGTGTTTGGGTGTGGGCCACGTGTGTATCACGTGTGTATGCTTGGGTCACGTGTGTATGAATGTGAGTCACGTGTGATTGGGCGTAATCCCGTGTCTGTCACGTGTGTACGTGTGGGTCACGTGTGCATGAATGTGAGTCACGTGTGATTGGTTGTGTGTCACGTGTGTACGCGTGGGTCACGTGTGCAAGAATGTGAGTCACGTGTGTGTGCGTGCGGGTCACGTGTGTAACACGTGTGTATGAGAGTGAGTCACGAGTGTTTGTGTGTAGGTCACGTGTGTGTCACGTGTGTATGCGTGCGGGTCACGAGTGTACGCGTGAGTCACGTGTCCATGAATGTGAGTCACGTGTGTTTGGGTGTGGGTCACGTCTGTGTCACGTGTGCTTGCGCGTGGGTCACGTGTGAGTCACGTGTGTGTTTGTGTGGGTCACGTGTGCGTCACGTGAGCGTCGCGTGTGTTTGGGGTTGGGTCACCCGTGGGCCACGTGTGCATGAATGTGAGTCACGTGTGTTTGAGTTAGGGTCACGTGTGTGTCACGTGTGTGTGCGTGCGGGTCACGTGTGTTACGTGTTTATGAATGTAAGTCACGAGTGTTTGGGTGTGGGTCACGTGTGTATCACGTGAGCTTGCGTGTGGGGGCACGTGTGTACGCGTGGGTCACGTGTGCATGAATATGAGTCTTGTGTGTTTGGGTGTGGGTCACGTGTGTATCACGTGTGTATGCTTGGGTCACGTGTGTATGAATGTGAGTCACGTGTGATTGAGCGTAGTCCCGTGTCTGTCACGTGTGTACGCGTGGGTCACGTGTGCATGAATGTGAGTCACGTGTGATTGTGCGAAGTCGCGTGTGTGTTTGTGTGGGTCACGTGTGCGTCACGTGCGCGTCGCGTGTGTTTGGGTGTGGGTCTCCCGTGGGTCACGTGTGTTTGGGTGTTGGTCACATGTTTTTCACGTGTGTGTGCGTGCGGGTCACGTGTGTTTCACGTGTGTATGAATGTGAGTCACGTGAGTTTGTGTGTAGGACACGTGTGTGTCACGTGTGTATGCGTGCGGGTCACGTGTGTACGCATTGTTAACGTGTGCATGAATGTGAGTCACGTGTGTTTGGGTGTGGGTCACGTGTGTATCACGTGTGTATGCTTGTGTCACGTGTGTATGAATGTGAGTCACGTGTGATTGGGCGTAGTCCCGTGTCTGTCACGTGTATACGCATGGGTAACGTGTGAATGAATGTGAGTCACGTGTGATTGGGCGAAGTCACGTGTGTGTCACGTGTGTTTGCGTGGGTCACGTGTGCGTGGATGTGAGTCACGTGTGTTTGGGTATAGGTCACGTGTGTGTTCCGTATGTATGCGTGCGGGTCACGTGCGTGTACGTGCGGGTCACGTGCGTGTCACGTGTGTATGAACGTCACTCCGGTGTGTGTGGTTGTGGGTCACGTGTTTTATGTGTGAGTGTCATGTGCGTTTGGGTGTGGATCACATGTGTGTCACGTGTGTTTGGGTGTGGGTCACGTGTGTGCCACGTGTGTTTGCGTGTCAAAGCTTGTGGGTCACGTGTGTTTGGGGTGGGTCATGTGTGTGTCACGTGAATATGCTTGCGTCACGTGTGTAAGAATGTGTCATGTGTGTTTGTGTGTGGGTCACGTGTGTATGCGTATGGGTCACGTGTGTACGCGATGGTCACGTGTGCATGAATGTGAGTCACGTGTGTTTGGGTGTGGGTCGCGTGTGTGTCACGTGTGTATGCTTGGGTCACGTGTGTGTGCGTGTGGGTCACGTGTGTTGGGTCATGTGTGTGTGCGTGTGGGTCACATGTGTGTCACGTGTGTTTGGGTGTGGGTCACGTGTGTGTCACGTGTTTGGTTGTGGGTCACGTGTGTGCCACGTGTGGGTCCGTGCAGGTCACGTGTGTGCCACATGTGTATGAACGAGCGTCACGTGTGTTTGGGTTTGGGTCACGTGTGTGTGCGTGTGGGTCAAGTGTGTGTCACGTGTGTAAGAATGTGAGTTACGTGTGTTTGGGTGTTGGTCACTTGTGAATGCTTAGGTCACGTGTGCATGAATGTAAGTCACGTGTGATTGGGCGTAGGTCACGTGTGCATGAATGTGAGTCACGTGTGATTGGGCGTGGGTCACGTGTGTGTTACGTGTGTGTGCGTGCGGGTCACGTGTGTTTCACGTGTGTATGAATGTGAGTCACGTGTGTGTCACGTGTGCATGCGTGTGGGTCACGTGTGTACGCGTGGGCCACGTGTGCCTGAATGTGAGTCACGTGTGTTTGGGTGTGGGTCACGCGTGGGTCACGTGTGCATGAATGTGTGTCACGTGTGTGTGCGTGCGGGTCACCTGTGTGTCACGTGTGTATGAATGTGAGTCACGTGTGTTTGGGTGTGGGTCACCCGTGTGTGACGTGGGCTTGCGTGTGGGTCACGTGTGTACGCGTGGGTCACGAGTGCATGAATGTGAGTCTCGTGTGTTTGGGTGTGGGTCACGTGTGGGTCACGTGTGTACGCGTGGGCAACTTGTGTATGAAAGTTAGTCACGTGTGTTAGGTGTGGGTCACATGTTTTTCACGTGTGTGTGCGTGCAGGTCACGTGTGTTTCACGTGTGTATGCGTGCGGGTTCGTGTGTACGCATGGGTCGCGTGTGCATGAATGTGAGTCACGTGTGTTTGGGTTTGGGTCACGTGTGTGTCACGTGTGTATGCTTGGGTCACGTATGTGTCACATGTGTATGAATGTGAGTCACGTGTGATTGGGCGTAGTCACGTGTGTGTCACGTATGTATGCGTGAGTCACGTGTGTATGAATATGATTCACGTGTGATAGAGCGTAGTCACGTGTGTGTCACGTGTGTATGCGTGGGTCACGTGTGCGTGGATGGGAGTCACGTGTGTTTGGGTATGGGTCACGTGTGTGTCACGTGTGTGCCACGTGTGTTTGCGTTTGGATCACGTGTGTGGCACGTGTGTGACCGTGTGAAAGCGTGTGGGTCAAGTATGTTTACGTGCGGGTCACGTGTGAGTGCGTGCGGGTCAGGTGTGTGTACGTGCGGGTCACGTGTGTGTGCGTGCGGGTCCCGTGTGTCACGTGGTATGAATGTTAGACACGTGTGGTAGATTTCTTACAGCTCATTCTCTCTCACAGAGAGGAAGCCTGTGTCCCAATCCCAGTAGTGGGAATAATATAGGCTGATTATGTTATTCAGCAGTGGATATTTAAAAATTAATATGAAATTACGATAAAACATCACTTCCTCACCTACTGTAATGCCCTGTATTCACGAGAGTATTCATCCAAAACCAACAATCTTCGTCAGACACTGTATCAACAACAACATTACAAATCTTCCATGTTCCTTTGATAGGCGTTACCCATCATTTCGCTGACCGTCACCCATCATTCGCAGTTTATCGGTTAACGGTGATCGGAAATTTATGTTTAAACATAGGTTAAATATGATCTGTAGAGAGATTATTGTGTTTGTGTAAAAGAAATAGCTGCCCGTACTACGTGTTTTCTTGGTATTTTTACTTTAAACAATTTTAGTGCGAAGGGCATGGATTTATGGTGTTATTTTTTTTTCTATTTGTGTATTTAGTTGCAGGAAAGATAAGCGAGTATCAAGGAAATGATTTATCTGTCAAGACTCGCCACTTAATAATTCAGAAAAAATACTTAAACATAGTTTTGGTTATAATTATGTATACAGGGTGGCTTGTGAACATCGTCGCGCAAACTGAAACCATGAATTCAACACATGATTCTAGATAGGATACAGAATTTTCGTCGGGTATTAAAAAAAATCCAGTTTCACAGAAAAGTGCAATACCTATGCGGTCAAAATGTATGGAACAGCGTTTAAAAAAAAAAAAATTCCCTTTAATAACGAAAAGTTTCAACGAAGGGAGGTTCAGAATCATGATTGTCCCTGCCACGCTTTATAATTATTGTAGACATTTAAGACGAAGGCTTTCAATATTGGTATCCCAAAATTAAACAACGTTTTTTTTAATCCCAGAGACTAATCTGACAGGTGTAATGTCAAACTTCTATACTAAAAAAACACAAACACGAAAAGAAAACTTTAATGTCAGATTAGTCTCTGGGATTAAAAAAAAAACCAGCCAAGTGTGAATCCGATTCGGGCACGAAGTGTTCCGTACCATTATCTATAAAAAATCACGTTTGTTGTATGGAAGCCCCCTTAAATATTCATTTTATTCTGTTTTTTAGTATTTGTTGTTATAGCGGCAACAGAAATACATCATCTGTGAAAATTTCAAATCTCATGCATCCTTTTTCTTAGCACGTCTTTGAGAAACTTACACACGAACAGACATCATTCATGATGATTTTGCACACTGCTTATTATCTTACGATAGCTGTCACCATATTTAAATACCAAGCCCATCCGTGTTTAATTCATTCTTAGATCTTTGACAGTTGTTACGGGTCGATAGGAGCCCGAAAGTCTGACAACAAGTCTTAACACGGGGTATCGTACTACCCAGTAACTGGGTTGTGGAAGTCAGATAGGCAGTCGTTCCAAGTAAAATAATGGTATTCAGCTTTATCCCGTTAGACTAGAAGCCGACCTCAACATAGTTGGGAAAAGGCCAGCAGATGAGAAAATGTTACTGTAGAAGATAATAATAACAATTCTTTGGGTTCCAAACAGACAAGGTAATACATATTTACATTCTCTCTCTCTCTCTTCAGTACATTTTCGAGAAGTCACGATACCAGACAATAAATTAGTATCCATCGAGATTAGTTCTGCATTGATCGTGCCCAGTGTTTGTTGGCCGTTGTACACCAGAATAAAAAGCATATTGTGCACAGAGCTTTACGTTCAGGCAAATATAATCGTATATGGAGAGCTGGGTACACACAATAAAATGTATCGCGGAATAGGAATAGGGGTGCAGTTGTGCGTAACCGTTTTCATCAATGAATGTTCGGTTGTGATGAACGTTAGATTTTTTGCAATAGCGTATTGGGCTAGAGGGCTTTTACTTCGAGCTATTTATGTACCACAAAATCAAGAGGAGCTCGTTGCTAAATAATAACAATCGCTCGGGTCGATCGAAGGTTATGCTAGCCGCGGTCGGTTCGTGGATGGGCTACGAAGAACATAATTATCCAATAAACTTTTGACCAAGCCTATTAGTATAATATTAGGTATAATATTAGTTTTAATTAAAGACCTTACTTAGTACGTTACGCAATTATCCCCGGAAGTCAATCAAAGTGTGGGTTCACCCACGTTTTTGATTGCATGAATTGAAAGTTTGGAATTTTGTCCAATAAAAATGGCAAACCTTTTACATAGGACAGAACCTGAAAAAACTCAGACCACGCTTTTGTCGAACTCGCAATAGTGTTGATATTATAGTCGTATTTAGTCAAATTACTACCGCATCTAGCAAAAATGGGATGTGTATTTATAAACGTTGCTTTAAGTTAAGTAATGATTACCGACTTTTTACCGTACATTTTTATCGTTTGAACGTCTTTTAACTTTAAGTAACATTTATAAATAAAGGGGTATATTAAGAGAAACCTATATTAAATAAAAAGCTTTTACCTATATGATCTTAGCTTCACAATAAAGGACTTAGCTTATGCTAAGTAGTTCAAGTTTTCATTTCCATGTATTTTTATAATGTTCTAATAATTTAGTTATGAATGAAGGCATTCAAAATTAAAAAAATAATGAGTCTAGCCAAAAAAATCCATCGAAAAATAGGCCAACAATTCAATTAACAAAATAAAATCATAATCCTTTATTATGCTTTCCCTTGAGGCCAAAAATGCTTTGTTATAGTAATAGCCCTAATTCTCGTTGCTCTCAATTCTACTAGGGCTCGCGAACATTTCGGACAAGGACTTAATTCTGAGGATTTAGGTCATGAAATCCTAGATTTAGGTAAAGCTATGATTATATCGAGTAATAGAAGAGAATTTGTTAGGCATATAAGTTATTCAGATAGGCAGTCGCTCCATGTAAAATACTGTCTTTTCCCAATTATGTTGGGGTTGGCTTCCAGTCTGACCGGATGCAACTGAATACCAGTATTTTACATGGAGCGACTGCCTATCTGACCTCCACAACCCAGTTACTGGGTAATACGATACCTCAAACAAACACAACGACACCGAATTCCGAAATTAAAGTTATTTTTCAGTTTGTGGTGTTTATTTTTATTTTTAATTAGGTAGTTTTGTTTTGGAATACTCGTAGATGGTAGAGATCACAACGTTTGGCAGACCTATTGATTCAAACAAGTTAATAATCTTAGTATCTACTATCACATAGATAATGACTTTCAGGAATGCCATGAATAATGGCAAAGTTAAGGCAAAAGCTTTATCACTGCCAGGGATTGTAGTACAGAAACTCACGAAAAATATATTTTAAAGTGAAAGCACCCCGTAGTTTCACTCGCATAAGTGTCGATCCCGTGGGAATATTGGGATAAAAAGTATTGATAAAATATTGATGTATAAGCCGTATTACTGTAAATGTTCATAAAAATCCGCTCAGTAGTTTTTTGCGTGAAAGAGTAACAAACATCCATCCATCCATTCTCACAAACTTTCGCGTTTATACGTGGGTGGATCAAATATAAACCGGAATTAAATAAAAAAAAAATACGCACGTATTATTACACTCGTACAAAAAAAGGAATATATTTTATTTTTCTACATAATCTCCCCTTCTATTAACACATTTTTCCCAGTGCAGGGGATGTTTCATGATGCCAGTATCGAAGAATGTAGTCGGTCGTGCCTTTAGTCAATTGCACACAAATGATTCCACTATCTAGTCAGTGAAAACGGCGTCCTCCACTTGAATTTTTTTTGTGCCATTCCTACACTTGAGTTCTTGAAAGCGTATTCTTATCGAACTGTAGAGTCAATGGATGCAAAATTTCGGAAGATTTTATGCCCTCCCGTGTTAAAAAAATTATGATAAGTCTTTGCTCAAATACCTCCTGCTCATACATGATGCTACTGGCGCGCAATAAACTAAAGCACGGTAATATTATAATACAGTACTCCAACTTCATACAAACGGACGAAACGCGAGCTATACCTACGCGCCTCTATCTCGGCGTGCGCTCGGAGCGCAGACAGTCACGGCTGTACCGCAGTGTCGAACGGACGGTGTGTTGTTTTTTTAACAATAACCGCGCGATTTTTTTCTCTAAAAATCAGTTAATATGATGAGTAGGAAATATTGTGCTGTTTTTGGTTGTATGAATTAGTCAATAACGCATCCAGACATAAGTTCTTTTAAATTACCTGGAAACTCTGAAAGGTAAGACTATAAAATAATTTTACTTACTAGTTGGTAGGTACATAATGTGTGTCTTTTTAATGGATAAGTATTTCCTTTTATCTCACGAAAAAAAAGGTGTTTGGGTTAATAAATAAAGCGAATAGAGTAACGGAAAGTTATTGAGACGAGTGAAATATGTAGTTATATGCGGTTCTGAATGAATCATGATACGGAAATGCTGGAAACGGGCAGCCCTAACGCATGTTTACGTACCGCGCGGCTGTAGGCATTTATTTCTATCATGCGGCCGAGTTACACTACTGTATTATAATATTACCGTGACTAAAGTGAGCCGGAGCAGTATACCCCCCCTCCCCTAGATAATCCCCCCTAACACATACAACAGCACCAAGCGAGTCACTTCACTCAGCGACCAGTAATAAAAAAAGTCCTGTTTATATTTTGATTCACCTAACAAAATAGCAAAACAGAAACTTCGTCAGAATATCAATTTTCTTTCTTTTTCTTGTTATGTTCCTAGATTAAACCAGGTGTCCTGCCCAACTCCATTGGTGTGACCGCTTAGCTCTCCTTAATTAATCAGTCGATTATATGCGATTTTCAGCATCATTTAAAGAATTTATTCCGGAAGGCTTGTGTAAAAATAGTCAACTGAGACAACGTTACAATGATCTCAATGTTTTGACACGTCGTCACATCAGTACATTGCACACGTTCGAGAAGGGGCGGGTCGCTAGTATCGAAATACAAATACAGGGTTATTTGTAAAACACCAACAACCTCTTAAGGGGTCATTGTACTCATCATTATGAACAACTTTTACTGTGGAACCAAACCTGAGATCGCGAAAAAAAAATCAGCTGTTCATTTTGATGACTCGTACGAACATAAATGTAGGGAACAGCTGATTTTTTTTTCCCGATTTCAGGTTTGGTCTCATCGTAAAAGTTGTTCATAATGATGAGTACAATGACCTCTTAAGAGGTTGTTGGTGTTTTACAAATAACCCTGTATACATACGGTTGCAGATATCAATACTAAGTTGCATCTTTCTCTTTTCATACTAAACTAAGAAACATGTTCCAGTTCAGCATAAAATTTCCAGTTTGGTCGACTAACAGAAACTCGTGGCGGATCCACAAAGTATAATAACATAAAACAAACCGTAAAAGTGTTTCCTCCGACTTGCGGAACTGGATCTCTTACAAACAATCTGGATCCATATCCGGACATCTGTCCCGTTCACGTTCCAATTCTATTTAAATGCGCTACTACGTTGTAAAATACGCTCTATTTCTATTCTGGTTTCAAAGAAAAACATCTATTTACGATCATCTGAGATTCTTATCTGGTTTTCCCTTTATAGATTTTTATTAAGATAATTCTGTATGCTCTGCATGGAGATTCTTTTAGAACTTAACATCGCGCTTGTATTTCTCGAAGGATTAGGTTAGGTTATGGATTCTTTCCGTACTAATATTATCCAATTAAAGTGGCCTCATTACCGTTGACGTATTCCGAATTGGCTAAGAATCAGTACTTTTCGAACGTTAAACATATGAGCAGTCGGACCCCACGCCCCTAGTGTTTTTAAGGATGATTGAGACCTTGCTACTGCACGTGCAGCACTAAGGTGTCAAATCGCCAATACGCCTAAAGTCTCATTACCATATTTTTTTTGTATATTTAACAGTTAAGTTCATCATTTATTTAATTCTTAAAAACACTAGGGCCTTAGGGTCCGATGGTTCACGTGACCAGAGGGCTGGACTATTTTCAGCTCAAAGAATCAGCATTGCCATCCAACGTTGCAATGTTCCTTCCTTTTTCTTTTATTTTTATTATATACTTGTATGTAATATATATTACGCCTTTTTGTTAGTAGAGTTGCTCCTTCGTTCCCTATTTTAATATTTACAATTTTTTATTACATAGTATATTTGAAGATAGTGCCAGTATTCAATGAAATGTCCCTTTTTAAGTAATTATTTATGTTTGTTTTCATGGCTTCGTACACATATTTTAAAAAGGTTTTATTAATCATACTCAGTTTTTTGTTTGGAACCTATCAAGCCAGTTTTGAACTAGTTCCTGTTAACCGTACAAGATGATAGCATTTATAAGCATTAATACGTCCATAGGCACACTAGACTAACCGACCATCTACTCAACACATAATTTTCGAAATCGATCTACAATTGCCGGAGATATCGCGCAACATACATATGTACAAAAAATATACTGTTGAATTGAGAACCACCTCCCGTTTGAAGTCGGGTAAAAATAACATTTACTACTACGAAATATTCTCCTGGAAAACAAAAGTTGTCTGTGTAACAGATTGCCTCAAGAAGCAATGCAATTCATGTTTATTTGAAAACTTAGTTTGCTAATAGCCCATTATACGGGAGAGCCAATGATCTCATTAGCCTTCTATGACTTTACCCTCTTGAGCTATTCCCATTCTGAGAAACAGATGTTCCTCATAATTTTGTTACAAATATAAGGTAGGTAGATACTAACAATTGTATTCCCGGAAATATAGTCTTGGAAAATAAAACAATCGGTTATATAACTTTGCCAGTTATCGGTTGGGAGGAAAAAACCGAGTTTCCTTGTTTTTTTTTTTTCGATTGTGTTTTGTTTCAATGAACTGATACATCAAAAAGTAACATTATAAAGAGGAAAGAGATCTTGGCAGTGTCATCGCGACAGAAGATGTAGCTTGTTGTAGTTAATCGTTATAAATAATATGGGTATGTGTTTAGGTGTGTGGGTGGAAGACTCAGGGGAGTCCTTAAATTAAATCTGAAACAATAAACTAAATTGCGGATAATTTAAACTAATAATATATCTTTTTGGGTTTCATCTGTTCGTTCGGTGGCCATTCTCCTTTATCTTTTTTCAAACTATATGCAACTACTAAAATAAACTACAGACGTTCTTATGCTAAAATAGTTTCCACGGTGTTTTTATTCACCAGTAGCGGGTAGAACAGTTTTCTGTTTATTTTTTCCATGAAACTAAAATATTTTCATAGCTACTTGCTCATTAAATCTCTACAATTTCATAATGACGATCGCTTTACGCTTGAAATGTGTAATAACTCATTTTCTATAGGAAGCTTGTGTGTAGTGTTGTAACAAAATATGAATTAAAAATAAAATAATTGAGAAGTTTTTTTTTTAATATTTTTAAATGTTTAAATATTCTTATATAGGGTGACTGGTAATTAGTGATCGATACTTAAACACATGATTTTACTCATGACAACAAACAACTTTTACTATGGGACCAAACCTGATATCGCGAAAAAAAAATCAGCTGTTCCCTACATTTATGTTCGTGCGAGTCGTCAAAATGTAGGGAACAGCTGATTTTTTTTCGGGATTCAGGTTTGGTCCCATAATAAAAGTTGTTTGTTATCATGAGTAGAATCATGTGTTTAAGTATCGATCACTAATTACCAGTCACCTTATATGTAAAAATATAATTTATATACATATAAATTATATTTTTACATATAGGTAATTTATTTCCATTATTTCAATTAATACATGTATTAATTGAAATAATGGAAATAAATGAAAAGAACTGGTTCATTGAATGAAGATTCTCAAATCTGTATCTTCGTATTGCAGTTTTAAATCATGCCGTAGGAGCCTTATTGAGCACAGACTGATAATATTGCTAATTATTTTTATTCGACTACGGAGAAACTCTATATGAAGGTAATGTTTTACTTATGTACAGACGCCAGCACATCAAGCTACTGCAATCTGTCAAATTTCTTTAATAGATTTTCAGCTTTGTTGGTAAAGCATTAGGTTCAAAGTTTATTGGGAAAATTTGACACTTTCGGGTAACTTGATGTGCTGGCATCTGTACATCAATTCAAGCTACCCGAAAATAAAATTTACAGCTGTCAAACTAAATAGTGGCAGATACGTGATTTTTACTGATATAAATTCAACAGTAGCTTTCCAGTAACTGGATTGTGAAGGTCAGAAAGGCAGCCGCTCCATGTAAAATACTGGTATTCAGCTGCATCCGGTGAGACTGGAAGTCGACCTTAACATAGTTGTGAAAAGGCAGGCAGATGATGAATTAGCAGTAGCGTCAAAATTTTAAAGTTTATTTAGACCAATTTTAGCAGCCATTATATTTTCTGTCTTATTTTATTTACACATTAAGAACGCTTAGTTTAAGTTTAGTACGCAAATGACTCCTCTCTCCTGATAGAATAACGCATTATGTTGAAAAATAGCAATATAAAGTGCAAAGTCTGGCAGGCAATATACTGCTTGACTAGCGCTCTCGGGCGGCGCTATAACGATCAAATAACTCTCGCAATATGAGCAGGTATTATTTAAAACGGAGGAGTTTATCTTATAAAAGAAAATGTGGATAAAAATGAGAAACTTAATTTCTTACAGGTAACATTAGTAAAGTTCAGGTTCTGTGTTTTCTTCTTCACTGTGATGATCAAACTTTCTGATTCCTGATTTCTGAGGTCCTCAAATCAATTCTAAATAAAGTACTATTGAGTCGACAAAGTTACATTTGCGAAGTTTTTTTTTTCTGCGTGTCCAAAAACTTATAAATATTAGGTCATCCCACTTCCAGCGTCATATTTTTTTATTATTATTATTTTACAAAAACTGACTACTATACTATATAACCTTGTGACACTAATCAATAATCTCCACCACTATTAATCACTCGCTCCCAGACTGCTGGCAAATCTTGAACACCATTTAAAGTACCACTTTCATTTAATTCATCAATAATGCTCTTTAGTTTAATATCTAACTCCTTTTTGCTATTGTATCGAGTACCCGACAATTTCCTCTTCACATGGCCAAAACAATTGAAATCACAAGGATACATATCCGGGGAATATGGCGGCTGAATAATTTCAATCCATCCTTTATCTTCAATTAAATTCTGAACTATTTTTTATTTGTGCGGTCTGGCGTTATCATGTAAAATTATAGGACTCGTTATATGATGTTCGTCTGCCCAAATAGGAATATTTTCTTCTAAAATGACTTATAACGCTCTCCAGTCATAGTTGTATTTTCATCATAAGTGCTCCAAAAAGCAATGCCTCTGACATCCATAGCTACTATTAGTAGTATTTTTCGTTCATATAGCTCTGCACGTGGTAAATGTTCAGCTGAAGTGCCCGGTTCCACCCAACATCGTGACTGATGTCTTTGACGAGGAGTATAAAATTCGACCCAAGTTTCATCAAGGCATATGAATCTATTAAGTATATTTTTCTTACGGCGATACCACGATAAATGGCCACGCGCAGTTTCATAACGAAACTCCTTCTGATCCGTGTTCAGAGTGTGGGGCACCCACACTGCACTTTTATTGACCAGACATAAATCCTCCGTGAGTACTCTATGTATAGTGGAATGAGGAATGTTAAGTTGAGTGGAGAGATCACTGACACTGACCCTACGTGACTGACGAAGTGGTTCCTTGATTTTGTCCCTTGCTTCTAATCTAGTCGATGATAATGATCGAGGTGCTCGCGGCTCATCTTCAGCTGTGGTTCTTCCTTGTTTGTACATTTCAAGCCATCGCTGTACGGTTCTTTTATTTAAGGCGTTACGACCAACACACTTTACCAGTAAGTCGTGCGCAACTCCTCCAGAGTAGTTGAGTAAAGCACAAAACTTTAGAAATATACGTTGCTCCACTACATTAATAGATTTTTTTAAATCTTCCATTTTAAATCAATGCACGTCTTGACAATAAAACACACCAAATTAAACTAACATGATTGTACAAGACAAACACATGTATTAACTATTGCATACCATTGCGCAATACATAAATATTGGTAATAAAAAATATGACACTGGAAGTGGGATGACCTAATAGAAAGATAGATATACATCATATAGATAGAACATTACGTTTGTATTTGTATCTTTTATCAAACTTATTAATCAAATAACACATAACATAACGCCTATAATCCCTAAAGGGTTAGACAGAGGCGTACTCGTAACCCGTATTTCGTCAATTATGTTTATGTTCCATGTATTATGTGGCGAGCCTTTTTCTAACCTTGTCTGCTAATCACATAACTTTAACATGTAGGATTTGATGTGAAGCTTGAATGTTAATAACCCCACTACCAAACAAACAATGCTTCACGGTAATAATACCATTATCATAACCAAATGAAAACCCAACAGCCATTATAATAATTCCATTTGCACATCATCGCCACAAAGTGCATATTATTATGCAAAGCATATTACAATTTGTGCGATCTGTTTACGTGGAGCAAACCGATAATTTACTGCGGTTTACTCTTAACGACACGACAACGTAACGTTAACGTAAACGTTCGCTAAAGCTACGGTTACCTATAACTGCGGTGGCCAACACATAACCGTCACAGTGACGGCTGTCATGAAAATGATGGCAGCGGGGTTTGACTTTATGGTGTCAAAAAACACTGTCGAGGAAAACACACAATTTACTTTCATAAATAACGTTTCAGTGACGTCATTCGACAGTAGACGGTTGAGCAGTGGCGGTCCAGTAGCAACGGCTCCGACTTACGAGTTTTAGGCCGTAGGTTCGAACTCAGGCAGGCCGTTTACTTTGTGTAAATAATTTTATCACCACTTCTCTGAAGACGGTGAAGGAAAGCATCGTGAGAAAACTGTCCTAAAACTTCGAAAAAAGTCCTAGAAACAAAAAATCGAAGATATGTGACATTTAACAACCGGCACTGGGCCCGCGTGGTGGATTATAGCACACTTCCTCTCGAAGAAAGGAGACAACGACAACGTAAACATAAACGTTCACTTATTTACTGCGTTTCAGTCTTAACTACAAGATAACGTAAACGTTCACTTGTTCTGTGTTTACGACTCGGTAGGTTACAGTTGTTTATGGCGCGGTGTTAAAATAATAGTTATGCTCAATGTATTCTGTTGGGTTTTGGGTAGTTGGAATTCTCCTATTTATCGTTGAGTAAATAATCCATTGAGGATGTGGAAATCTGGAGTTAGTGGAATAAATAGTGGTGCATAAGCTGGAATTATACATGAGGAGAGAAAGGACACTAAATTATAGTGTCATATTAATTTAGCGAGAGTCGTCAGGCTAGCTGTGGTCTAAGACAGGCCATTGATGGATCTTTTCGTAGTGAATGGACACCATATGATGCCAGAACCATGTAACGAAAAGCAGTACAAGAACAAATCGCTTGAAACTACTACAAAATTAAGTGCTATAAGTACAGACGCCACCACATCAAGCTACTACAATCTGTCAAAGGAGGACGGCGAGTTTGGACCCGCATTATTTATAAATTAACCAAGTGACGTTCACTTGCAAGTTCATATTTACTATAATTAAGAGTTTATAAGAGGATTATATAAAAAATATTGAGTCACTAGATGATGGGAATTAAAAGTTAGAAAAGATTTTTATTTACATAAAAATAAGTCATCATGCAGTAATTAAACGCACCGTGTTTCGTATTAGGAGTAGAAGTCGTCAAGTCGGTGATTATACGAGTAGAGCAGTTTCATCCTATATCAATCCAGTGTATGCTTACAGTATTAATTTCATTTTCATATCTCGTTTTGACCATGTCACTATTTTCTAGTTCCTAGCTTCCAGACGTATTTTTTATTTTGAGTAGGTATGTAAGTACCTATATTTTGCCAGAGAGACTGATACAGAAACACGATGGTAGTGTTGGTAAATATTTCTATTCTGCTTGATCACCTTTTTGAAACTACATAATACATAAACAAAATATTGTATTATATTATTAAATAAGCACTATTAGATTCGTTTTAGGTTATAATCTATTACATTGCATATCTTTTTTCTCCCAGCCTCTACGACTTACTGCCCATTTGCTTTTTTGCTAGTTTTATATAGTTCTACAACTAGTTATAAGTTTCCGTACTGCACGATACTCCTAACAGTGGGTCCCATTGTACATCCAACCTCGCCATCCTCCTTTCTTTAATAGATTCTCAACATTATCGCTAAAGCATTAGGTTCAAGGTTGATTGGGAAAATCTGACAGTTTCGGGTAGCTTGATGTGCTGGCGTCTGTACATTCAGATGTACCTAAGAGACGATTTTTGTACGTTTATATACATCATCATCATCTGCCTAGCCTTTTTTAGGTCGGGTGCCAGTCTAACCGGATGCAGCTGAATACCAGTATTTTACATGGAGCGACTGCCTGTCTGACCTCCACAACCCAATTACTGGGTATTACGATACCCCTTCATAAGACTGGTTGTCAGACTTTCGGGCTTCTGACTACCAGTAACGACTGTCAAAGATCTACGAATGACAGCCGGACCAACGGCTTAACGTGCTTTTCGAGGCACGGAGGGGTCTTGGTATGTAAAAATGGTCACCCATCCACAGACCAACCGCGGCAAGCGTAGCTTAACCTGATCGATTGGTCTGTGCGGCTGTTATTATTTAAGCACGGGCCCCTCACACGTACCTACGTTTATACTATATTAATTTCTTGGTCCAGAATCAGTTGTTTTTTGGATTTTAAAATGAATAATGATTTGCAAAATGACCATTTTAATTTCAATAATTCTAACTCGTAACTCCCATTCCACTCTAGTCTAATCGTGTACAATAAACGGCAATACATAACTTCCATAGCTCACAAACAGTTGTTAAGTGGTTGTCTAATACCAGTAGCTGCGCCCACGCACATCGTAAAACATGTCAGCACGATATTGTAAACATAACGACGTATAATTTAAACTATCGTAAACAGTGAAAATCAATGATGTTTTGTGTACAGGTTGGTTGAAAATGGCTTTAAATAAAAAATGTATTGTTATTAATGTGATCTATTGATAAAATATTATCTGCGGAGAACTTTGTTTGTTGCACATATGTATAACTCCTTGTGTTCTATTTATTTGTAATATATAATGTGTAATTGTTTGTTCTTCCGTTAAATAAATGTATTTTCTTTCTTCTTCTTTTTCCGAATAAATAAAACGAAATAAAATTTACTTTTACAGATAATTCCATTACATGTTATGGTTTTACTAGTTTAAGATCGTCAATTAGTTACTAAACATTTTATTGCACACTACATTAAACAAAAAGGACAAATAAAATAAAAATTATTGAAAGTTTAACCCCTGGGAAAATCACAATTCAGAAATAAACTGCGCTCAAAGCTGCAAGCTTGTTTGCTCGACGTGCTTCCACTGCTGCACGTGCGTGTTGCACGGCTGCTGAGCTGTCTGTATGTCTGTGTAGACGCAGCAAGAATGAAAATTTATTTATGAGACACCCCGTATACCGCGAGAACCCATACGCAACCCGTAAGATATCATTGTTTACGATGAAGAATTAAATGGAAATACAGATTTTTCCGATTGCTGTGTAGAAAGGTTTATAATAAGGAAACCGAATTAGAGGAAAGCCGATGAATAGGAAATTCTACGTAAAGTTTGGATTTCTAAATAAGCCGAGTTGAGAATAACCAGCTCCTTGGGAATTACTTACTTACTATTATCTACCACCAAAGGAGCATATGCCTGCAGGGTGGAAACTTTCGTGGTCCACTTGGAAGTCCCTGAACCGTCTCCGGATACACGTGGGAAGTTGTAACTCCAACCTGGTAAAGTGGGGTTATCTCGACGGAACGGCAGCAAGGTATGGACGTGTTGCTATGTCGCAAGCCATGCTCCACCTCCTTCCCTGCCCTCTGTGTCCCAAAACATGCAGTCAAAGTGATCTCTGCGCTGCCACTGACGACGTCGTAGATGTGGTGAAGTTTTTGGCCAACAATATCTGACATACAGTCGTGCCAACGACAGGAAGGGAAGAAGAAGAAGTTTCTAATTTCAACGTCTGGGTGACGAACAATAAATATGATAACTTTACAGACCGGTTACTTAAAACCAAGTGAACCAAGTGACAGAACCAGTTGGTGTAGTAAAAGACTACCGTTTAACATTCAGAAGGACCACCTGCCAGGCTCCAGTTTCATCACTTACCTACTCAAAAAAAGACGAATAATAAAGACAGCATCACGCAAATAGCAATAACGAACCAATTAGCTCTCAGTAGCTCAGCGCGTGGCTTTAAAATATTAGTACAAGCAGATAATTGCTGCGGTTCTTGTTTATATGCATGTACGACGTAAACTCAACAAACGGGAGGAAATTCCAGCGCGGGGAATGATATTAAAAACTTGTTTTTGAACACACTGAGAACAGAATTACACCTGTCAAGTGAAATGGTGGTAATTGTTGAGGTTTATGGAGGACAGCTGTTTTGTTGTGTGGTGAGCTGGTTCGTGTTATGAGTGTTGTAGTGTATGGTATTATGAGGTAGGATTTAGTTACACTTGCATTAGCCGAAAGTACCTAGTATTTATTTGTGTACACAGAGTAAAATACATAAGGATATGACATAATTATCGTATAATTTTTTTTTTTTATAAATGTCTTTGTCCCGTACCTTTGGAAGGCGAACAAGGGGCCGAAAGACGTTTTTAAAGAAATGAGGCACCAACCAATTGCTATTCTTACTTATTAGCGGTTTGTGTCCCACTGCAGGGCTAATGCCTACCTTCCCTTCTTCCACTTATCCCTATCTATTGCTGTATGTGACCAATCTATTACATAGCTACTTTTTGAAAACAAATTGCCTGGCAAAACTTTAACAGTAGATAGTGGGTAAGTACTTATGAATATGAACCACTTTTTTTTACAAAACTAGCTCTGAAATATAAAAAAAGCGGTTCAATACATTTTCACCACTTTCCCATTGCAATTTCAGAGCTATTCTTTATAAAATTGCAATACTAACAAGTATAATATTACAGTTTTGTATGGAATAGCTGTTTTACCACCACATTAAAACACTTATGTTACATAACTGTGTAAAACTGGCACGTAATACCTAAGTAAGTCCTACGAAAGTACAGACGCCAGCACATCAAGCTACCCGAAACTGTCACATTTTCCCAATCAACTTTGAACCTTATACTTCACTACATAGTATAAAACAAAGTCGCTTCCCGCTGTCTGTCCCTATGTATGCTTAAATCTTTAAAACTACGCAACTGATTTTGATGCGGTTTTTTTTTAATAGATAGAGTAATTCAAGAGGAAGGTTTATATGTATAATACATGCATAATAATATAATAATATAATATAATATTCCACAACTTTCACACAACGCCATCTAGTCCCAAACTAAGCAGAGCTTGTACTATGAGTACTAGACAACTGATAAACATACATATATATTTCTAAATACATACATATCACTACATAGTATAAAACAAAGTCCCTTCCCGCTGTCTGTCCCTATGTATGCTTAAATCTTTAAAACTGCGCAACGGATTTTGATGCGGTTTTTTTTAATAGATAGAGTAATTCAAGAGGAATGTTTATATGTATAATAATACATGAATAATATAATAGAGAAACACTGATTTAGGGTTTTCTAATGTGATGTCGTAAATAAACACAAATTTATTGCGCTTACATTGCAAACGCTGGCTTAACCCTACGAGATAGATCAAAATAATGTACTACAGTATTGTACACCTCAAAAAGGTCTACAAAAAAGTCCGCGATGGCATATGTCTATCTCTTAGGGATAACCCACAATAACCATTTTTTATCCTATACTTTTTAAGAGAAATAATGCCTCTAAAATTATCAGTGTTTCTCTACTATATTATGCATGTATTATATGCATATAAACCTTCCTCTTGAATCACTCTATCTATTAAAAAAAAACCGCATCAAAATCCGTTGCTTATTTTTAAAGTTCTAAGCATACATAGAGACAGACAGACAGCGGGAAGCGACTTTGTTTTATACTATGTAGTGATAGTGATCAGCATTGCACCCGTGCGAAGCCGGGGCGGGTCGCTAGTTATAGATAAATTACACCCAGACATAGAACAAATGATCATGCTCATCACACAAACATTTGTCCTAGGTGGGAATCGAACCCACGACCTGGGCATATCAGTCAGGGTCACTGACCACTAGACCAACAGGCCTGCCATATAGTAGAGAAAAACTGATCATTTTAGGGGTTTCTAATGTGATGTCGTAAATAAACACATTTTTTTGCGCTTACATTGCAAACGCTGGCTTAACCCTATGAGATAGATCAAAATAATGTACTACAGTATTGTACACCTTAAAAAGTTCTACAAAAAAGTCCGCGATGGCATATGTCTATCTCTTAGGGATAACCCACAATAACCATTTTTTATCCTATACTTTTTAAGAGAAATAATGGCTCTAAAATTATCAGTGTTTCTCTACTATATTATGCATGTATTATATGCATATAAACCTTCCTCTTGAATTACTCTATCTATTAAAAAAAACCGCATCAAAATCCGTTGCTTATTTTTAAAGTTCTAAGCATACATAGAGACAGACAGACAGCGGGAAGCGACTTTGTTTTATACTATGTAGTGATAGTGATCAGCATTGCACCCGTGCGAAGCCGGGGCGGGTCGCTAGTTGGCGATAAAATTGAAAATCTATTAAAGAAATTTGACAGATTGTAGTAGCTTGATGTGCTGGTGTCTGTACATAATTATGTTCTAAGGCTATTATCTAATCTTGTCTATGTAAGGTAGGCATTGCAAGATGATCATGGACTGAAGTCCTAAGTAACACGGAACATAGAGCTCATGTATGTTTCAGACAGCTTTGCATAACTATACCGTTCTGTCCGGACTATGAATAAATAGTTAGGCTACATCAGTGTGTATTCTGTATATGGTACTTAAGTGGGTGTAAAGAACAGAAGTACTTATTTCGCGAGATCCACTCATATACTTCTGTGTCCCTGAAAATATTTCAATAATGTAAAAAGTTTACATCTAACAATGGAAGTAAAGAGGTTTAAGGAACAGGGTATAAAGTTCACTCATCCTCCATAGAAAAGGGAAGATCCTCCGACCGGGTATCGTGACTGCCCGACGATTGATGTCGGGACAATGCTAGTTGTGCGGTAAACTCTGCTTGCACGATGCAGGATTTTGCGTGACGTCATTGTGATGCGTAGTTCACATGTGCCGCCACAAGTGAGTAGTTTGAAAAAAAAAAAACAGCTGTAAATAAAATACATTTAATTTTGCTATCGTTAGATCGTTGGTGTTGTTTAAATCAATGAATTATTTCATGTTTTATGCGCACACCAGTATGTCGTGGTGACCATGGTAAATCGCCCCGTTAGATAGACCGACTGGTGACCATCGCAGTATACTACTTCAGTCTTTGTACCCCGATTTTGTAAAAAAACAAAATGTAATCAATCTGATGCAGTTTCGCACCGTACATTGAATATTTATTGGAAAAAGCAATTTACTTGTAATGAACGAGGGGTATCGATGAAGCGAGTTTTTTTTAAATTTATTTATTGTTTCATATTATTTATTTACCTGCTGATACTTCGAAATGTTTGTTTGTTTGTTTTGTTGTTTGTTTGTTTGTATGTTGTTTTGTTTGTTTGTTCAGAATGATTCAATATTTGTTCGAATAATATGAGAAAATAGAATGGCGTGTTGGAAAATCTGCAATTTGCTGACTTGTAAATTCACGTATCGATTCATAATTCGTACGTTCACCTGATTTCGCCATATTCTAGTACCTATAAACATAACAGCATAATTGACCTATAACGTTCTCACTGCTTGGGACACAGGCCTCCTCTCTTCAAGAGAGAATGGGACTGTAATCTCCCAGGCGTGCCCAGTGCGGGTTGGTAGATGTCAGATGTCTTCGAATTTTTGGGTCTTTGACATGCCGGTTTCCTCACGATGTTTTCCTTCGCCGTTTTGAGAACAGTGGTGATGAAATTATTTACTCAAAGTAAAGCGGCTGCCTAGGTTCGAACCCACGACCTAGTCGTTAGTCGGGGCCGATACCACTGGACCACCACTGCTCCCTAAATCATTGTTTATATTTATACGAATCTAATTTGTGAAATGTTCTTCATTTAGAAAGGGTATACGTACTCTTGTGGAATTAAGAAAGAAAGGATTGCGATTCCACGTGGCAATCTTGCCAGTCTTCTGGGCACGTTTCCGGATGACAGCGATGCGGACGAGTACTTTGACGCCTAAGTGTCCTTTGTTTTTGTATTTATTCGTTTATTTAGTCAGTTAGTCTTTTAATTTAATACCTAGTGTAAATAGTTAGTTAAGAGATTATGAAAATAAAATAACATAATTAGAAAGAAAGTTTTTTTATTTAAAACCAGTAGGTATTATCTTCTCAAGTTTCATTTCAAAAGATTTCCCAATGCAACTTCAAAAAGCTTCGTCGTTTAGTTTTCTTCATCAGCAAAATCCGCATAAAATCGCCCACTTCCTCAATACATTGACATTAACGTACTCAAACGAGTCCACAGGTCGAACCACTACACAGAGCACAAACAATCGTGAAATGAAACAGCCATGTTGATTCAATCTCACCACAGAGATGCGAGCAAATGGAGGAATAATTAAATACGTATTGCTCTGTGCAACTAAGGAACAGGATGTGGTAAACGAATGTAAAATGAGTTCAATATTTATCCTTCATCGTAGTCAACATCAGAACATAATCAATTCGAAATTGTGGCAGAAACGTTTCGGCTTCCTACTCTTTATTTATTTATATTTCATTCAATTTTGTTAGTAATACTTAAACTATTTCATCTGGGGGCACGGCCGTGCCCCCACCAAGTCGAGCAAAAAAGCGTCACGGCCGTACCATCCTTTTCTCGAAGCAATTCAGACCATTTTCGACCCCCTGTAACTTCGTTGTGGATAAAACTAGAAGACTGAAATTTTCAGTAACTATGCAGGCATTGTAAATACACGTATATTTCAAATTTCGTTCAATTTGAACCAGTATTTTTAAGAATTATAACGGGTCAAATTTCTTAATTTTGTCACTCACTGACTGACTCACCGATCATCAAAATTCTAAGGCACTTCTAGCAGACCTAGAAGCTTCAAATTTGGAATATAAGTAGTGTTTGGTGTATGAATCAAGGAAAAACTAAAAAATCTAGAAAAGACCGCAAAGAAAATTAAGCCCATACAGTCAAGTCTTCAGTTAATTAATTTTTTTCAATATTGGCTTTATTCGTAACGATGTTTTATTTTTTATTTGAAGCATTTACCGTCCAGATTTGTCAAAAATTGTAACATCAAAGCCTCCCAGAAAAAACGCATAGAGACAGGGAGTGGGCTCTTAGAAAAACTGTAGCTGAAGCTCAAGAAGTAGTACCGGAAAAGAGAAAACGGAAGGCTACCTACAAAAATAAGAAAAGTTCATAAGTCAGAGAGAGGGCTTTAAGAAAATTCGTTGCTGGTAGATATACATATATACAATAAGTAGAAGGTACCGAAAAGGAAAAAAGTAGAACTGTCTACAAAATACAAAAAGAAATGAGATCCCATCAAAAACAATACTTGTCAAAAAAACCAAGTCTCGCAACTCAGTTGTTCTGCGGTAAAAAGTTGTGAGATCCATGTAATACCAAGTCGGTTATTAATTTATTCAGTCTCTACTTAAGCGACTTTCTGTCTTAATACGTCCAGTCTCTAAGACCACGATCGTGGTCCATAACAATTGAAAATCAATTGTGTCTGGAATCTCCGTACTCGAAGCATTAAATTGTTACGTAATAATTAACAGCATCTTATAGTGACGCATATCAATATTAAAATTCTTTAATGTTTTATATAAATATATTGAGACTTGGCCATCGCCTGAAAACACGTGTAAATTCAATCGCCTGAAAACACATGTAAATTCAATTATTTAGTGCGATGGCCAAGTCTCAATATATTTATATAAAACATTAAAGAATTTTAATATTGATATGCGTCACTATAAGATGCTGTTAATTATTACGTAACAACTTAATGCTTCGAGTACGGAGATTCCAGACACAATTGATTTTCAATTGTTATGCACCACGATCGTGGTCTTAGAGACTGGACGTATTAAGACAGAAAGTCGCTTAAGTAGAGACTGAATAAATTAATAACCGACTTGGTATTACATGGATCTCACAACTTTTTACCGCAGAACAACTGAGTTGCGAGACTTGGTTTTTTTGACAAGTATTGTTTTTGATGGGATTATAATTAACTAAGACATACACATAAACAAGCGCAGCATTTATATGCGAAGGAAAAAGTATCACAATAAACACTCCTAGTATTATTATTATTAATTAATTCTTCATCATAAAATGCACAGTTAACTAATAGCCAAGAACCATATAGGTAGCATCATATCCTAAAATTTACAAATCTACTAATTACATTACCACTACAAATTAAACTAAACTAATAATATTCACCTAGCACTCCATTGCTAACTTCTCCGTGAACCTCTTTCTCTGCCAAACGTAGTGTTGATGTGTTCCAGCGAAGTAATTTGTACCGTTTTGTTTACCGCCCGCAAATAATACCGACGGCTTGTATACCATATTAATTTTCATCCTCATTACAAGTGTGTAATTAGTTAGCTACTTGAAATGTTTGCTTACGATCATTGAGAACTTACTTGTTGATTTTTGATTAAAAGGCAATTAATGTAATGCTTTGACTTTATTATTGTTTCGGACTGAAACTGAAACTGTTTGAAATCTTCGATTTATGATTCTGCGGGATCCGGGGCTTACCGGTCCTATAATAATATAGACTTGCCTTTCGATCTTTTTTTCACCAGAAGGAATCAGTGACCTGTTATTTAGACGTCATGTAAAGTATTACAGGAAAAATGTAATAACTATTTATTCATGGTTTAGTCAATCAGCAAAAGTATTACTGAATATACACTTTTGAATTACCATCCACTAAATCAAAACCGAGTTCCAAACGTCGAGATACGAAGACGTACGAGAATCTTCAATATCGGAACACGTATTATGGAACTCAAATGGAGTTGGGCAGGCCACCTGGTATGGCGCAGTGATGACAGGTGGAGTACGGCTATGACAGAGTGGCGTAGAAGCACTGGAAGACGAGATGTCGGTCTTCCGGCTGCGAGATGGGTAGACGACATTGTTGCCATCGCGGGTAAAATCTGGGTGAGGGTGAAGGGTGAAGCGTCACCCAGCAGTGGGTGGTCAGGCTGTGGATGATGATGACGATGAAATCAAAACCACTTGGCTCAGCAGATACATACGTGATCACAATATTATTATATTATTAACTAGCTGCTCCTCGTGGTTTCACCCGCATAAGTCTCGATCCAGGTCATGAATTCATGGTTTACCCATGTGCTAGATTTCATATAAATCCGTTCAGCCGTTTAAACGTGAAAGCGCAACAAACAAACATACAAAAAATCAAGTATTTTCTCTTTACAATATTAGTTATTAGATAGTGACTTGAATAGACAGGGACTCTGCTGTCAATCCTCTTAACATAATCCTTTGGCAACTTTCAATGACACCACCAATGGATTATTTTCTAGAAACTAAACGAAACTATTAAGACTCGTCGATAAATGAAAATCCCCAATACCTTAATTATTTCCTTTGGGTTTCGATTCCTATTTCTTTCCAATCCTCTTAATTAAGTAAACAAATTCACATAATTATCCCCTCTAATGAAAACACATCAAAGTCATATGAAAACCTACTGTGGTAGAATTCGAAAACCCACAAAATAGATAAGTACAGAAGATCTGCTTCATATATAAACTCACGCACACATAGACACGCGTCTACGTACAACGAGGCATTTGTTTGAGATAATACCGAAAATTGCATATCTACGTACGCGTTTTCTTTTTAGGGTTGCATATCCAAAGGGTGCCAACGGGACCTTATTGCTAAGCCTCCGCTGTCCGTCTGTCCTTCCGTCCGTCTGTCTGTCAGTGAGCTAAATCTCATGAACCGTAGTAGATAGACAGTTGAGATGTTCACAGAGTGTGTATTTCTATTGCCGCTACAATAATAATTATTAATAATGGAAATAAAATAAGATTGAACATTAAAAGGGTTCCATACAAGAAACGTGTTTTTTCGACGTTTTTTACTTTGTGGTACAGAACCTTACGAGTTTAACTCGCACTTGGCTGGTTTTTTTTTATCGCGAAATACGCCTGCTCTTTTCTTCGATCTCATCTGATGTAAAGCGATGGATGAAGTCAAGGGTGGAACGAGCGTGCCTAGAAGATACCTGTCCACTCTTGCTTTGAAGGCTGATGGGTAATATGTGGAAGGGAACAACGACGCTGGCAGAAAGTTCCACACTTTGGCCGTGCGCATAATAAATGTGGAGGAGATGTGCGAGCACGACTAGTCGAGAGATGGTGGGATCAGCACCCAATAGCGCAACACACGTTAAATCACTATCTGAATCATTTTGAAGGATATTGCTAATCCATTGCTTCATATGGCAAATAAAGCATTCATTCATGCATTCATTCATTCATATGTTTGAACAAATTGTCTGCTCATCAACGTAAATAATTAACTGTCAAAATGAAAGCCATTGCTACTATTAGCGTGTTACGCAATTACTCCGCAGGTCTACGTGCGTGCGCCTGTTTCGCTCGCTGTAGTCGGCCTTCTGTAACGTATCTATTCTGTGACATTACTTTGAACCCAGTTTAATTAAATATTAAATAGGGAGCTGCTATGTGCGTAGTAATGTAAAAGTCAGTTTAACTGATTCATTAAACTAATTAATGTTGAGCCGTAAATATTCTTGGGTTATTAACTGTAGTGTAATGGACTTAGAGTGACTGTAGACCTGCGGTGAAGGTGGTTGATTGGCGATTGGGAGGACGTGGGTTTGAAGTGTAAGGGACTACGCACACTTATTCAGCTCTATTCGCGTTTCGCTGAACGATTTTGGTCACACTAATACAGTTCTACTTCTATCAGCCGCGTACAGCGGCGTAAGAGTGTTATCTCCGCTAAAATGCTTCTATCTACTACGTGCGGCGCTGAATATGCTGCGAAGACGGTCAGCTACCAATTAGTATTGTGCCTTCAACATGGACAGTTCTATGTGCGATATTTCGTAAAAATAAAGTAATTAGAATTACTTTAAAACACCTCCGAACTCTCTCGATCCTTGCGTGCATAATGATTACGTAATAATAAATCAAATCTATCCAGGAAATATGCAGGTCGCAACTTGTCGACAAGGAGTTGAGACCATACGTGTGCAGCGCTGTTCCGCCGCATTCAGCGTCGAACGCGGCGGAACAGCGCTGAAAGCGACGGAACAGCGCTGAACGCGGCAGAACAGCGCTGAACTCTATCTAAAGCACTCGCATGATAAAAACACATTTGTTCTTATTTTATACTTGTTTGCCGCGAAAGCTGAATAAACGCGGAAAGCTGAATAGATGCGTACGCGTCTCCATACAAAATCGTTGTTTTCTATGGACATAAGCTGAATAGAGCTGAATAAGTGTGCGTAGGGCCTAATCCATGCATTTGATTACAACTAAATGATCCTAATATATTATGCACTGTACTATTCCATTCTATGTCTCCCAATGACATCACAAGAACCGGCTGTCGCTGAAAACCAGCGCTGGGGCTTTGTCTCGGATAGGTTCTTAGCATTATGCTGAGCGATGGGCGTTTTGCGTGGATGTGACGTATACAACGTTTAACGTTAAATGCGCAAAACCTCAGACACCCCAACTGATTTTTAATTCAAATGACCTTTTTCAGAGAGAAAATAAGTCATTAAAAATTGTAAAGGTTTTATGTGCTCTTTTAGTTTTACTGGCCATTCTAATTGTTTCTTGCGTCTGCGACGACGCTTTATCGAGGGAGGAGTCGTCGCCGGGCCGCTGCGCCGCGCTGACATTGGCTTGCTTGACCTATTAATAAATAGACACCGCAACGTTTTTAATGAAGATTTTTTGAAAAATGTGATTTATATTAAAAAGTGATTCAATTGATTCTGCTCGTTATTCTGATCAAACTATTATCAGGTTTTGCGCATTTAACGTTACACGTTGTGTTTTCCCCCAATATGCTTTTTTTTTTGTTTTTATGTTCTTTCTCGGTTTACCCCAAATAAATGTATTATCTTTCTTTCTTTCTCTCATAACAATTTCCTTTGAGCATTTTCTGAAGAGTATAAAAGTCTAAAGCTGATCTTTAGACTTTTATACTCTTCAGAAAATTCTCTCAGTTATTTCTCCTAGTTATTCAGTACCAAACAAACAACAATAAGATGAAAGTATAAGCAGAGCTGCACCTCTTCCTCTGTGAAGTTGGTCAGTAAGATTACATAATTAAGTACATAGAGAAAACGAATTAATAAAATCTTATTTCCTAGCTTGTGTGGTCTATAAATAAGTCGACACTCGTGTCTATAAATGCTAATAACTTATTTGCTTTGACACACATGTTCTGGATAAACTAGGACATACATAAATATGGAAATATCGTCGTCCGGTTGTTATTTAACGCTTTTGTCAAACAGTTCAAATTCAAATTCAAATTCAAATGTTTATTGTGTCTCAAATGCTACATTCTATACATAAGTTGAGACAGCCCCAGTAAGTAATCAGAGACACTTGTGTTGGGGTTGACTCGCTACTTCCCTTATTTAATA
The DNA here is from genome assembly GCA_949629135.1 of Eremobia ochroleuca. Classification (NCBI taxonomy): domain Eukaryota; kingdom Metazoa; phylum Arthropoda; class Insecta; order Lepidoptera; family Noctuidae; genus Eremobia; species Eremobia ochroleuca. The sequence continues at coordinate 19,758,129 of OX451398.1, forward strand.
CAATATTGAGACTAAATTAGTAGAAAAGAATACAAAATAAAATAAAACAAAATAAGACAATGCAAAATGAAACAAAACAAAACCCAGCTAAAAAGTAAAGTAAAAATATGTGATTATTATAGTTTCTATGAACTTATACTAATTCATGCGTGTTTGTGTGTGTATGTGCGCGTGTGTGTGTGCGTGTGGGTGAGTGTGTGCGTGTTGTTAAGTGTATAATATTGTATGTATGTGTCAAGTTAGCAAATTCGTTCTAAAATGTGCTCAGTTTCCTCATACGTTAAAGTTTTTAGCCACTCAGTTATAGCTTTCTTACATTCATACAAAACTTTAGGATGAAATTGGAGTTTAGTATTTATTTTGTTGTAAATATATGTAGATTGGGTCATATACTGACGTCTTGCAAAAACCGAACGAACCATTTCGGAGTGTGCTACAATATCATTCCGTCTTCTATCCCGGCTGGCAGAATTAAATGGAATAAATTTATGTAGATATAAGGTCACATTTAACAAATATAATTGTCTCACCGATAACAATCCACTTGTTCTGTATAAGTCAACTGTGGGGTATCTATAAGGTTTAAAATACATCACTTTTATTAGAGACCGCTGGGCTCTTTCCAGCTCAAGAAATTTAGTTTTTATGGCACCTCCCCAGATTGGTATGCAGTATGTAATCACTGATTGGGCTAATGCAACATAAACATTATTAAGTATCACAGGAGACATCACATGGCGTAGTGTCTTGAAAATCCATATCAACTTCCTTACACGTGTCATAATAGTAGCAATGTGTGAGTGCCATGTTAAACATTCGTCAATAATTATGCCCAAGTATCTTGTAGAGGGAACTTTTTTTATAATTTGACAGTTGCACTTTTGCGTATAGCGGCCCGCACACTCATGTATCCCAATCTCAAAATCAGCACCCGGTTTAGATCTCCGACTCGGGGAAAAACAGATATAGTTTGTTTTTGGTATATTTAGGGTCAGCAAATTAGCTTTTAGCCAGTCAACTATGACGGCGAGACCACGTTCAGCATTCTGGCGTACGGATTTCCAAGTTTCTCCATGGTAAACAATAGCTGTATCGTCCGCATAGGAGAAGATTTTCCCTCCGCTGCTCAGCAGGTTACTCAGTTCGTTAATGTACACCAGAAACAGCGTTGGGCCAAGCACACTCCCCTGCGGCACACCAAAAACAACATTTTCTTCTTCACTGTGAAGGTTTCCTATTTTAACTTGTTGAGTCCGACCTCGAAGATAGCTGTCAAAAAGACACAGAGCTGTACCTCTTATTCCTATCGCTTCAAGCCTCTGCACAAGGATGGGGACCGAAACGGTGTCAAAAGCTTTCTTTAGATCTAGGAATACTGTCATGCATTTATATCCTTTGTCTACCCTACCTACAATTTCAGTCGTCAGTGCTGCAATAGCGTCCTGTGTTGAGCGTCCTTGTCTAAATCCATATTGCGAATCAGAAAGTATGTTATATTTATTCAAGTAGCTAATGAGTCTCCTATTTAATAGTTTTTCTATTATTTTTGAAATTGCAGGTAAGACAGATATGGGTCGGTAAGTGTTAACATCACTCGTGTCCCCCCCCTTGTGCACGGGCGTAATGATGGAACGCTTCAATGCTTTCGGAAATACTCCAGCTTCAAAACATTGATTGGCCAGTTGACTTATAAGAGGGACTACGAAGTCCCTAGATAATTTAAGGAAACCTATAGGTATATCGTCCCATCCGGATGCACTTCCCGAGTCAAGAGCCACGAGTATGCAGTCTACTTCTGCTGGATCAGTCTCCAACAACACAAAAGAGGTGGTCTGTGATCGAGAATTGGAACTCCTGACTAAACCAGAATGAAGCCCTGCCGGAGTCATTATTTCTTCTGCTAGTGTTTTTCCAATTGTGACGAAAAATTGATTGACACGGTTTAAAGAATCTAAGGGATGTGGTGTGATTTGAAGAAGACGTGCATTAGATGATTTGGGTTTTTTAAAATGAGTTAAATTATTAATATTTTGCCAAAGCTTTTTCGGATTTTTTATAGAACATGTAATTTGTTTTTTATGATATATATTTTATAACTGGGTTATGGAGGTCAGATTGGCAGTCGCTTCATGTAAAATAATGGTATTTAGCGACATCCGATTAAACTGGAAGTCGATCCCAACATAGTTCTCCGGAAAGAAATTTCTTATGAAAAGCAGTACTTTTGTATGCAAACCCGTCGCCGTCGGTCTTGTTGTCGCAAGCGCGATGGCTGAGCGTGGGGTCCTGGGTTTAATTCCCGGGTCGAACTAAGTGTTATTGGGTTTTTCCATTGTGAATTTCTTAGTAACAACGCGGAGTTTGGATGGCGATGTGATAACCACGTGCCTCGGAAAACACGTTAAACTGATGGCCGTATGCCTGATCTCTCTCCGGCCGTGTCGGATTGCCGTCTTGCCGTCCCATCGGCCTATGAGAGTGAGGGAAGAGGAAGTGCAACTGTGTCTGCGCGGACACTTGTGCACTATAATATCTCCTGCGCTGAAGGCTAGTCTCCGCTGAGATTGGCCACCAAGGCCGAAATTCGGTCTGAGGACTTAATAATTACGTCATAAAATACATAGGGATGTGTATTTTACTGTGTGTACATAAATAATAAAATAAATAGTTGGGAGAAAGCAAGGTAGTCAATGACGAGTCAGAGTCGAGGTAAAATGACCTTCTGCGATACAAACGTCGTGAGAACTGGCATTTACATTATGTATACATACGTCACTGCATCAGATGGTATATAATTAATGTACTAGTAAAAATAACAGACCGTTACCACCGTGTGAAACTAGCTGTTTGCAAGCTTTAAACTATCTTTGAAACGAAAATAAGACATCTTTATGTAGGTACACTGGTCATTAATAATTTATGGTGATTGATGTAGCACGTCTAAAAACTACCTTTACTATCGTCTGTGGGTACCTACTAATTGTGTAGCTGATATTAAAGCAAAATTAATAACAATTATTTATTTCATCGAGTTAATAATCGAATAACCAACTTTTGAAGCACGTTATTGAGTATCCATGTATGTATGTTTGCATTTCCTATCAACCCCTAGGTACTAATTTAAAGAGTGAGCTAGGAGTGCATTCAAGTGAATTGTGAAACGGGAGGGGTTCAAATTCACGACCACGCACGACCTCTCGTATAACATTCGGCAACCTAGTTTTTCTTGCTTATAATTGATTTTGATTTTACTTCAGCGTACTGGTAGTTCCATGTTTAGTATTACGAGTTTTCAAATAGAAAATGATTATGTGATATAATAATTTATATAATTATAATAATTTTCTAGGACAGTGGTAGTAACGGCCGCGACTAACGTGTGTAGTTCGTGGGTTCGAACCCAAGCAGGGATTTTACTTTGTGAAAATTATTTCATCACCACTGCTCTCAAAACAGTGAAGGAAAACATCGTGAGAAAACCGGCATGTCCTAGAACCAAAAATTCGAAGACATGTGACATCTACCGACCCGCACTGGGCCCGCGTGGTGGATTACGACCAACTGCCTCTCACAGAGAAGAGGTCTGTGCCCCAGCAGTGGGGACATTCTAAGCTGATTTTGGTAATAATTTTCTATCAACAAAATCGTAATGCTAAACATGGACCTAAAACATCAGTACCTGCGATGAAATATCTTAAGACAATATCAAGCTTATCATGCTTTGTTAGCAGTGAGTTTGGTAGCAAGTAAGACGGGTGGCACTTTCTGTAACATTATTCCTAAGTAGCTTTTACTATGCAAGAGAAAAGCTCTGTCTTATACCTTATACCTTAAAAGAATAATACGTGTATTTCTGCCCGTTGCTGGAAATCGTCACCCATTTTCGAATAGGTACATTATTATAGGATCCACTACACTTTAAACCCGCACGTGTGAAGCTTCAAATTTTTTTAGGGATGTGTTTGTCTTCATGTCGAATGCTTTCGCAGATGGAACAAACAGTCTAAATCAGTTTAAAAGAAATGAATTTATTTGCGTAATAAAATTGATATTTCGCCACAGATAATGTACTTTTTGTGTTTTACGTTCAGACCATGTAACAGCAGATTTTAATGTTTTCTAATATAAATGTTGTAAGTTCATAATAAAGAGTATTCTATTCTATTCTATTCACTTTAAATAGCTTCTAGCGCAATGAACTCAATTATGAAACAATTAATATACCTAATTAATGACATTATCCTAGCCATCCCCTTCCTGGTTTATTTTCCTTTAATCATTCAGAAATAAGAGCCTCGCCAAAGGGGCTCCGTCGACCTCGTCTTATTATTGCTTGGAAATAAAAGACCCGCCACGAGATCTTCCCTATACATAATACTCCCACTATCTTACAAACCCGGATAAAACTTTGGCAATTTATTTCTCGGCTCTTATGGTTTTGCCAACTTTGGGGTTTTCAAAAACACACTAAAAAGGGTCTATTATTAAACCCAAAACAATATAGCTACAAAAAAAAGCGTTGGGTGAAGTGTAGTGGTTCCTTATTCGAAATATTGCCTTAAAAATTTTAAAGACAAAATTATTTTACTACACTTCTAATTTATTAGGTAGGGAATAAGTCCCCTAAGATTTATGCTATCGATGTTTCGAAATCAATCTAAATTTTAGACTACACCGGTTTTCAAAATATCGGATAAGGTAAATATTTAGGGAAATAACAACATATATTTTTTTTAGCGTTTTAGAGTACACATTTTATTTGTAACTAACATAATTTATTATACTGGCGATATAAATATCGATATGAAGCCAATTTTTTGCACACTATTAATATTCAAACATCTCACAGATTTTCTTCCTACCTATAATTTTCATACGATACTTTAAAAACTAATTTTCCTCACATAAACCATTTATTAATTAACCAGTTTATCTAAACATTATTTTTTTCATGCAAAAAAAAAAATACAAATTCAACATACCAGGCTCCTATGACATTGCAGGAGGTGTTAAATTTTAATCCAAGGGTCACAACACTGTCACACTGGTAAACACGCGCGCTTCGGTCCCGTGGTACCGACTCACTGAAGATATGCCTCTAGCCTCGCCGTCATGTAGATACGTGTAGAAAAACCAGTCCAATTGTGTTTTATGGTGGGCGAATTTCAGTATTTTGATGGTCCACGTTTACTCATCTCTACACAGATGAGTAGCCGTGGAGTTTCTTGCCGGCTCTTCTCCATAGGAAACGGCCACTTGGAGCCGTGCACCTAGCTTCTGACGTTTCATAAGTGCCCATGTAGGTTTATATGACATAAAATGTTTTGAGTTTTGATGGCGCCGGAAGTGTTCGGTTTTTGAAGCCGTTTTCTACATATCTGTGGGTTTTGAAAATGATGTCAAATAAATTGTTGGTAAATTTAGAATTGATTCTAGATTGGAATCTATTTTATTAGCGCCCATTAAATAAATATTATATATTATTGTGCACACGAATAAAACATCTTCTAAAAATAAATGAACGAAGAAATGTCATAATGACATATTTGAATTTATTTCCTGTTTTTCGTCAAATACATAAGATAAACGTATTAAAAGTGGGGTCCGTAATTTAACTTCGAGAGTCATATATTCGATTAATGGAATGCGAGATATTACAAAGAAAGAAAAAGACGTTCACACGTTCGTTCGTTCGTTCTTTTCGTACTTTCGCATGAAAAATACAATATACAGCGTGTAACGGAAGGGGGGTATCAACCCTGAAGGAGGTGAATGTGCTCATGAAACTCAACAACTTTCCCCAAAGAACATAGGTCGAAATATGAAAAAAAAATTTGGCCCTCCCTTACAAAACTGACTACCAGCTGATTGATTTACTATTGGAGGGCCAAATTTTTTTTTCATATTTTTTTTTCATATTATAACCTATGATCTTTGGGGAAAGTTGTTGAGTTTCATGAGCACATTCACCTCCTTCAGGGTTGATACCCCCCTTCCGTTACACGCTGTATAGTAGGTGGAAAAAAAATATTTCGTGACAGTTTTAATCCAGATTTTATCAAAATCAGACGTGAAAGAGAAGCAATCCTTATAAAAAGGTTTTGTTTCTGGCTCAACGCTCCTAAACGTAATAACAATAAACCATGAATTGTTTCTCGATCAGTTTCCTTCAACCGATTAATAACAGAACGTATTTGACTTTATAAAATACATCATCAGTTCCAAACGTACATGTTGATGTATTTTCAAACATGCATTGTTCGCTGTAGGTATTCTGTATTTCCCTGTAGTGTGGCCTCCCTATAGGGCGGGGACCACAAGCTATATTTTGGCTGTAAACTGTCTATTGAAAGAAAGAAAAATAGGTTGATTTGTCACAGAAACATATGCATATAAAAAGATTTAATTCTAACACTCATAACAGGAAAACTAAAAGTGTAAAATTATTGTTGTAAGCCGTGTTTGTATAGCCAATTAATTAAAAAAATTGTGCCTGAATTTTATGAATATAAACTTTATCCATTGTACATGATTATAATTTGAGTACAAAGGTACTGCTTATTTCTTAAGAAATTTCTTCAAGCAGACCTGCGAAATGAGAAGTAAAAAAGAAATGTAGACTATTGTCTACGTTTCTTTTTTGAAGTTAATGAAATTCATTTAAATTATTGCACTAATTTCCTTTCCGTAACTTTATTTTTATTTCAAAGGCATACTATTCCATCAACGACTACTTAAACGATAAGAATAGTTGGTCGCCCTGATAAACTCAAGACAATGTTTATGTTCTTTCTCCAGAATTAGATTACTGATAGGTTATATGAGCTCAGTATACAATTGTTTTATATTGGGCTGTATAAGTCAAATCAGTTTAATTTTATTTTTATTTTATTATTGACATAATCAACCCATTGCAATGTTTTCTAATGTGTTGATTGCAATATGTGGTTAGCTAGTGACCTCGACTATTGATCATATTATTCTTACCTGAGCAACCAGCAGCAAGTTCGTCATGCTCCCTTAGATGTCACTGCTTGCGGTAGCGTCGGGGGTCGGGTTGTCTCCTTCCCTCAAATATGGCGAGGGTGGTAATGGCTGACCTTTGCGTTATGCTCGTGAACGGGTGCTGCTTGTGGTGACTGGTCGTCTTGCTGACCATGGTTTTATTATTGTTATCATTAGTAATAACTTGTTTATTTAGTTTCCTTCGATGGTCCTAGTTTATCATTTGTGACTTCAAGCGACAGCTATGTAAACAGAACCCAGCATTGCATAAAATTGTTAGCGGTCACGCCCTTTATACCTGGAGACTTTTATTTAATATTCATTTATTAATTTTTGCTTGAGTACGTATAGTTTTTTTATTGTATTTCTTGGTATATTGGCGTTGCTAGCTGACATATGGCAAATAATTTAATTTAGTGTTCTGTGTCTTGTAATGTTAATTACTTTGCATACCTTGTATTGTATTCAGTCAAGTATTTTCTAACTGAACAGACAGCTGTGTTGCTGGGGAGTTTGTTGCGCCACTTCTTCCCAGCGAAAGCACTAGGAAGTGGTGAAGGGCGGGCGTTTTGGGGGACTGTCTTTTGTAATTTTTGACGTTCGAAAAGTGCTGATTCTCAGCCTAGTTTGAATAAATGACTTTTGATTTTGATTTTGATTTAAGAATTTTAGAAAATTATTGAAACATTGAGTTAGTATACTTTTTAAACAGTTGAATGAAATATAAATTAAATGTTATTTTCCGACTTTTAGTTCGATTTGTTTCTATTAAAGCGTGTTTTTTAGTTTTTCAATCTAAATTTTATTTTTATTTTTAGTTAGTTTTGTAAACTATATTTTTTTTTCAACTTTTTTTATCAAAACATTGTATTGTCGTAGATCGTTGATAAGTCTACAACGTTCAAAGTAAATCTGATCGCTTAAAGTGGGGCAAAATCGAGCCCAAACGAGTCAGTTATATACAAATAAACATACAGGTGAAACACATCAAAGCGTGTTTAAAAACATTTGATTGCAATGTCTATAAAGAAGGTCTCATTTGTCCAATAATACGCGTATCTTCACTCAAGAAGCTTATTTACTATGCTGTGTGGAGGGAGATAATACACTCGCACACTCGCACAACGCACGCTCGCTCACTCGCACACTCGCTTACTCGCACACTTGCTCACTCGCACACTAACTCACTCGCACACTCGCTCACTCGCACACTCGCTAACTCGCAGACTCGTACACTCGCACACTCACTCACTCGCACACTCGCACACTCACTCACTCACTCGCACACTCGCAAACTAACTCACGCGCACACTCGCTCACTCGTACACTCGTACACTCGCTCACTCGCTCACTCGCACACTCGCCCACTCGCACACTCACACGTTCGCTCACTCGCTCACTCGCACACACGCCCACTCGCACACTCGCTCACTCGCACACTCGCTCACTTGCACACTCGCCCACTCGCACACACGCTCACCCGCACACCTCGCTCACTCGCACACTCGCACACTCGCTCAGTCGCACAGTCGCAAACTAGCGCACACTCGCACACTCGCACGATCGCTCACTCGCTCACTCGTACTCTCGCTCACTCACTCACTCGGACACTCGCCCACTCGCACACTCGCACACTCGCACACACGCTCACCCGCACACTCGCTCACTCGCACACTCACTCATACACACACTCGCACACTCGCACACTAGCACACTCGCACACTAGCACACTCGCTCAGTCGCACACTCGCAAACTAGCTCACTCGAACACTCGCATACTCGCCCACTCGCACACTCGCTCACTCGTACATTCACACACTCGCCCACTCGCACACTCGCTCACTCACACACTCGCAAACTATCTCACACGCACACTCGCTCACTCGTACACTCTTTCACTCGCTCACTCGTACATTCGCCCACTCGCACATTCGCCCACACACACACACACTGAAGTAGATATATGTATGTACTTAATAGTAAGCTACATTGTAACCTAGCAGTTCGTAATAAACGCTTGTCATGACCAGACGTGTTTCCTTACACCTCTCGCTCACTCGCTCACTCGTACTCTCGCCCACTCGCACACACGCTCACCCGCACACTCGCTCACTCACTCACACACGAGTGTATGCACACTCGCACCCTCGCTCCATCGCACAGTCGCAAACTAGCTCACACGCACACTCGCCCGCTCATACACTCGCTCACTCGCTCACTCGCACATTCGGCCACTCGCCCACTCACTCAGTCGCATACTCACAAACTAGCTCACACGCACACTAGCTCACTCGTACTCTCGCTCACTCGCTCACTCGCACATTCGTCCACTCGCACACTCGCTCAGTCGCACACTCGCAAAATAGCTCACGCGCACACTCGCTCACTCGTACACTCGCACAGTCGCTCACTCGCTCACTCGCACGCTCGCTCACAAGCTCACTCGCACACTTACTCACACGCACACTCGCACACTCACACACTCGCTCAGTCGCACAGTCGCAAACTAGCGCACACTCGCACAGTCGCACGCTCGCTCACTCGCTCACTCGTACTCTCGCTCACTCGCTAACTCGGACACTCGCTTAGTCGCTCACTCGCTCACACACTCGCACACTCGCACGCTCACTCACTCACTCACTCGCACACTCACCCACTCGCACACTCGCCTACTCGCGCACTCAGTCACTCGGCCACTCGTCCACTCGCTCACTCGCACACTCGCCCACTCGCATACTCGCACACTCGCACGCTCGCTCACTCGCTCACTCGCACACTCGCCCACTCGCACAGTCACGCACTCGCACACTCGCCCTTTCGCACACACGCTCAACCGCACACTCGCTCGCTCGCACACTCACTCACACGCACACTCGCCCTCTCGCACACTCGCACACTCGCTCAGTCGCATACTCGCAAACTAGCTCACACGCACACTCGCTCACTCGCACACCCGCTCACTCGCTCATTCGGCCACTCGCACACTCGCTCAGTCGCACACTCACATTCGCTCACTCGCACACCCGCTCACTCGCTCATTGGTATACTAGCACACTCACTCACTCGTCTCGCACACTCGCATACTAGCAAACTCACTCACTCGCACACTCGCTTACTCGCACACTCGCTCACTCACACACTCACTTACCCGTACACTCGCACACTCGTGCACTCGCACACTCGCTCAGTCGCACACTCGCAAACTAGCTCACACGCACACTCGCTCACTCGCACACGCGCACACTCGCACACTCGCTCAGTCGCACACTCGCAAACTAGCTCACACGCACACTCGCTCACTCGTACACTCGCTCACTCGCACATTCGCCCACTCGCACACTCAGTCACTCACACACTCGGCCACTCGCTCACTCGCAAACTCACTCACACGCACACTCGCACACTTGCACACTCGCACACTCGCTCAGTCGCACACTCGCAAACTAGCGCACACTCGCACACTCGCACGATCGCTCACTCGCTCACTCGTACTCTCGCTCACTCACTCACTCGGACACTCGCCCACTCGCACACTCGCACACTCGCACGCTCGCTCACTCGCACACTCGTACGCTCGCACACTCGCTCACTCGCTCACTCGTACTCTCGCTCACTCGCTCACTCGCCTACTCGCACACTCGCACACTCGCACACTCGCACGCTCGCTCACTCGCTCACTCGCACACTCGTACGCTCGCACACTCGCTCACTCGCACATTCGCCCACTCGCACACTTGCTCAGTCGCACACTCGCAAACTAGCTCACTCGCAAACTCACTCACACGCACACTCGCACACTTGCACACTCGCACACTCGCTCAGTCGCACACTCGCAAACTAGCTCACGCGCACACTCGCACACTCGCTCAGTCGCACACTCGCAAACTAGCTCACACGCACACTCGCTCACTCGTACACTCGCTCACTCGCACATTCGCCCACTCGCACACTCGCTCAGTCGCACATTCGCAAACTAGCTCACTCGCAAACTCACTCACACGCACACTCGCACACTTGCACACTCGCACACTCGCTCAGTCGCACACTCGCAAACTAGCGCACACTCGCACACTCGCACGCTCGCTCACTCGCTCACTCGTACTCTCGCTCACTCGCTCACTCGCCTACTCGCACACTCGCCCACTCGCACACTCGCTCAGTCGCACACTCGCAAAATAGCTCATGCGCACACTCGCTCACTCGTACACTCGCAAACTCGCTCACTCGCTCACTCGCACGCTCGCTCACTAGCTCACTCGCACGCTCACTCACACGCACACACGCACACTCGCACACTCGCACACTCGCTCAGTCGCACAGTCGCAAACTAGCGCACACTCGCACACTCGCACGATCGCTCACTCGCTCACTCGTACTCTCGCTCACTCACTCACTCGGACACTCGCCCACTCGCACACTCGCACACTCGCACGCTCGCTCACTCGCTCACTCGTACTCTCGCTCACTCGCTCACTCGCCTACTCGCACACTCGCACACTCGCACACTCGCTCACTCGCACACTCGCCCACTCGCACACACGCTAACCCGCACACTCGCTCACTCACTCACACACGAGTGTATGCACACTCGCACCCTCGCTCAATCGCACAGTCGCAAACTAGCTCACACGCACACTCGCCCGCTCATACACTTGCTCACTCGCTCACTCGCACATTCGGCCACTCGCACACTCGCTCAGTCGCATACTCACAAACTAGCTCACACGCACACTAGCTCACTCGTACTCTCGCTCACTGGCTCACTCGCACATTCGTCCACTCGCATACTCGCTCAGTCGCACACTCTCAAAATAGCTCACGCGCACACTCGCTCACTCGTACACTCGCACAGTCGCTCACTCGCTCACTCGCACGCTCGCTCACAAGCTCACTCGCACACTTACTCACACGCACACTCGCACACTCGCACACTCGCTCAGTCGCACAGTCGCAAACTAGCGCACACTCGCACACTCGCACGCTCGCTCACTCGCTCACTCGTACTCTCGCTCACTCGCTCACTCGGACACTCGCTTAGTCAAACTCACTCACTCGCACACTCGCTTACTTGCACACTCGCACGCTCGTGCACTCGCCCACTCGCACACTCGCTCACTCACACACTCACTCACCCGTACACTCGCACACTCGTGCACTCGCACACTCGCTCAGTCGCACACTCGCAAACTAGCTCACACGCACACTCGCTCACTCGTACACTCGCACACTCGCGCACTCGCTCACTCACTCACTCGCACACTCGCCCACTCGCACACTCGCACACTCGTACGCTCGCACACTCGCTCCCTCCTACACTCACTCACACGCACACTCGCACACTCGCTCAGTCGCACACTCGCAAACTAGCTCACACGCACACTCGCTCACTCGTACACTCGCTCACTCGCTCACTCGCACATTCGCCCACTCGCACACTTGCTCAGTCGCACACTCGCAAACTAGCTCACTCGCAAACTCACTCACACGCACACTCGCACACTTGCACACTCGCACACTCGCTCAGTCGCACACTCGCAAACTAGCTCACGCGCACACTCGCACACTCGCTCAGTCGCACACTCGCAAACTAGCTCACACGCACTGTAATAGGGTGACGTGGTTATTAAATAAAGAGAACTGTTTGGTTGCAATATCGATATAATAATGAACATTAATATGTGTGCAGTTACACTTATATAGGGTTAGGCGTGCTGCACACTACACCTCCCCCTTTTTTTTTAAAAAAAAAACATTGTTTTATGGGTTTTTTTTTCATAAATTTAACAATTCAATAAGTACAGTTATTATAACATTAATAACCGAAAACAATATTAACTTATATTAAAGTATCTTAAGTTAGCTTATATTAATTTATATTAACTTTATTAACATTTTATGTTACAAACAGTTCAGTGTTGTTTTTATGAATTACATACTCTTTTCCATTTTTTATAATCTTAACATTAGGTGGTGTTTCTTCTATTACTCTATATGGTCCTAAATATATTCTATTTAACTTATCTCCTACCTGGTTCTTTATTAAAACTAGATATCCACTCTTATACTTTACTGGATTGGCATTTTTATCAAATTTGATTTTTCGTAATTGTTTACTTTGTATTAAATTATTTTTAGCTTCTACTTGGGCTCTCTGAAGTCTATATTTTAGTTCTAAAGGATAAGAGTCGGGATTGTACAATGGTTCAATTGATGTGTTATGTGCTAAATTACTAGGTAAAATACATTTTTTCCCAAATACCAATTCAAATGGAGTGTATTTTGTCTCAGTGTGAACCGTGGTATTGTATGAAAAAGACCAAAATGGAATCCAACTGCTCCAGTCGGTTCTGTTGCTGTCGCACTGTATTCTAAGATAGGTCCCTAAGTTCTTATGAGTGTTTTCTAACGCTCCTAAAGTTTCATGGTGATATGCTGTCGAATGCAGTTTATTGATACTTAGTAAACTACAAATCTCTGCAAACACTGAGGACATAAATTCTTTACCCTGGTCTGTTATTATCTCCTTCGGGATACCATACCTTAAAATGAAGTTATTAATAAATAGCCTAGCCACTGAAACAGTATCCTTCTTTTCTATTGGGTATGCTTCGACATATTTTGTCAAGTCGCATTGTATTGTTAAAATATATTTATTATTAAAATTATCTACATCTAAAGGTCCCATTATGTCTAAGCTAACTCTTTCGAAAGCTGTGGATGCCGTGGATGTGATGACCATAGGTTCCTTGGTATGCCTATTGGAATGCTTTTGAATTTGGCAACTGTTGCACTTTTTTACGTATTCGTTAACGTCATTCGTCATTCCTGACCAATAATAATATTTCCTAACATTATTTAGCATTCTGTTAACCCCTGCGTGGCCACCGGTGGGCAACAGATGAAAGTCATTTAAGATCACAGTCTTCGTGTCTTTGTCTGTAACTCTCGTGACGTCTTGGACTACAAGTAATTTTGGAATATTTTTTAGCTGACTCATTTCCTTTAACATCGTATTTATTAATTTTTCATAGCGCTTACTTTTAATTATAACGAGCTCGTCTAATTTGATGTGTTTGCAAATTTGTTGCAATTCTCTCGCTAACACACTTACGGTCGATAACGATCGAGACATTACAAATATTGCCGATTTTTCAGGCACAAAAATGTAATTACCATTTTCACTGGCGAAGTGCGTACTCTTTTCTATCTGCTTTAAGGCAGTCTTGTTGTAAAACATAATTAATTCTACACTGTCAACTGGTCGTTTGAGGATTTCCACTACTTTAGGTTGATCAGGCCTTGGAGTAGAGGGCACCTCTGAAGTCATGTCATTGTTGTCAGTACGCAACCTACGAACTTGTGCTCTAGTCATGACCGATACTACATGCTTATGCATATTTTTCAAATCGGTGGATGTGATGGGTATCCGGCTCAATGCATTTGCAGCTGCGTTGTGCCGTCCCGGAACATAACTTATCTCAAAATCATATCCCTCCAGATAAAGTCTAAATTTTGTCAATCGGCTTGAAGGGTCGGTCATGTTGAACAAATATACAATGCTTATGGTCCATCTTCATTAGAAACTTTTTCCCATATAAATATGTTCTAAAATGTCGTACAGCCAAACAATAGCAAGTAACTCCAGCTCGATTACAGAGTATCGTGTCTCGGCCGGTTTCAAGTTACGGCTTGCGTACGCGACTACCTTGCTATTGCTGTTAGACAGTACGGCGCCTAATCCAAGTTTTGATGACGTTTTGAAAACTAAACAAATTACTATTTACTTGTACAATAACAGACTGGTCTCGGTTTTCCAAACTCAGAGCACCATCTCTGCAATTCAATATCGCGTTGTATCGCGTGAAAAAGTCTTGACCGAGTATACCTTCTGCGGTGCAAGAAAAGTTTTCAAAAATGTGAAACTTCTATTGGAAATTTACATTGTTAATAGTAATATCTAAATAAATATATCCTAAAGATTCTAAATTACCACTTATTCCTTTAATAACTATTTTATCCTTTTGTATTTGATTCAATAAACTTTCATTCCGTGATAACCATTCATACTTAAGTACACAGAAACTTGCCCCACTATCAACTAATAAAGTAAGTGTAGTAGGTATTATTCCTAAGTCGACATTAAATTACGCAAAAATTGTTGAAACTTAATATAGAATGAGTACACTGTTATTGCTGTGTATATGTTGCCCTCCTGTTCGTTGGACTCTTGCACGTTCACGTTATGCTGAACGCGCTTAAAAGCGGGACGACCACCGCGTATTTGCTGACGCTGCTCGCCCGTGTTTTCACCTCGATTGTCATTGTGACCGAAGGAAGTTCTTTGACCTCTATAATTGTTTTGGTTGCTATAACTGCGATTATTGTTAAACTGGTTAAAATGACTTCCTCGGCCTCGGAACCCTCGTCTGTTCGTAAAACCGCGTCTACTGTTGAACTGTGTGTGTCTAAACTGCATAACCTGGTCCTGTTGCTGGGTTTTCATGGATTGCTCATCTACGGCAGCCCTAATGGCTTCGGGCAAAGACAAGAACTGCCTCGAGGCTACGATGGTGCTGAGCCGCTCGTCAGCAAGACCATCACCAAACCGCTTAATCGCAGTCTTCTCATTGAGAGGACGCAGAACTTCATAAGCATTCCTATCATCATTTGCTTGTGCTATCGTGAGGTTTACAAATAACTCTTCGAGCTCCATACCGAATTACTCAATACTCCTACGACCTTGGGTCGTACTCTCCTCACTCGTACACTCGCTCACTCGCTCACTCGCACATTCGCCCACTCGCACACTCGCTCAGTCGCACACTCGCAAACTAGCTCACTCGCAAACTCGCACACTCACCCACTCGCACACTCGCCTACTCGCACACTCAGTCACTCGCACACTCGTCCACTCGCTCGCTCTGTACACTCGCCCACTCACGTACTCGCTCACCCGCACACTCGCTCACTCGCACACTCACTCACACACACACTCGCACACTCGCACACTCGCTCAATCGCACAGTCGCAAACTAGCTCACGCGCACACTCGCTCGCTCGTACACTCGCTCACTCGCTCACTCGCACATTCGGCCACTCGCACACTCGCTCAGTCGCACACTCACATTCGCTCACTCGCACACCCGCTCACTCGCTCATTGGTATACTAGCACACTCACTCACTCGTCTCGCACACTCGCATACTAGCAAACTCACTCACTCGCACACTCGCTTACTTGCACACTCGCACGCTCGTTCACTCGCCCACTCGCACACTCGCTCACTCACACACTCACTCACCCGTACACTCGCACACTCGTGCACTCGCACACTCGCTCAGTCGCACACTCGCAAACTAGCTCACACGCACACTCGCTCACTCGTACACTCGCACACTCGCTCACTCGCTCACTCGCACAATCGCACACTCGCACACTCGCACGCTCGCTCACTCGTTCACTCGCACACTCACCCACTCGCACACTCGCCTACTCGCACACTCAGTCACTCGCACACTCGGCCACTCGCTCACTCGCACACTCGCCCACTCGCACACTCGCACACTCGTACGCTCGCACACTCGCTCACTCCTACACTCACTCACACGCACACTCGCACACTCGCTCAGTCGCACACTCGTAAACTAGCTCACACGCACACTCGCTCACTCGTACACTCGCTCACTCGCTTACTCGCACATTCGCCCACTCGCACACTCGCTCAGTCGCACACTCGCACGCTCGCTACTAGTTAGCTGTCACTACTAGTCGCCAGAGGGCAAAGTGTCAGTTGGTGATACCATACAAAAAAAAAATAGGTTAATAAGTGGTAGAAAATCATTTCTTTTGGAAATTAATATGGATGATAACATAACCTACCGCAGCCGTAAGCTATTCAGAACGAGCTCATTATGCGATATGAATGCAGATAGTTCTGCTTTGTTTGAGACAACACTCATGAGTCTACTTATTACGTCCCTAAATTCCAGCCAAACAGTTACAGAACTTCAGGAAAAAAACAAACAGTTGTCGATTGATTTACTAAGTGCCCACCAGGAAATTGAAAATTTAAATTCGGAAAATTTTCGACTAAAAACGGATGTACAAAAATATATTAAAATTATAAATGCATACAAGGAAATAAATGTGACCGACTTGAAGAATGTGACTCCGCACTCAGGACGCAAACGTAATGTAAACCGTAATTGCAAACAAACTAACGCCTGTGACAAAGAATATGCAATCAATCACACAATCAGCCACACAAAAATCAGTAAAAAAGAAGTGTTCAGCGAAGTGGTCTAACATCGACAAAAGTCCGGAATTATTACTTCAAAAAAATCAAAGTCGTTCTAATGAAAATGAGAATAACACAAAACAGCAAGTACCTCAAATCCTGAGTAACCAGAACTCTGAACGAGGCTGCAGCAATGATAAACCATTAACTCATAGCAATGTCACTACACATAAATTGTGCATTCTAAGCAGTAATACTAAGAACAATGTATTGTCCATAGCTGAGAAAGCCTTTGATAACACCTTCAACCTGTGCCATTATTTGACACCGCACGGATGCACAGTACAGCTGCTTAAGGGTCTTGATACAAAATTGCGGCAATTCACTTTAGATGATTTTTGTATATTATTCCTTGGTGAGGAAGACTTTAAGTCGACCAACAACTACTACGACATTATTTTCCAGATAAGAGACGTATTGCAAGCCATGCAGCATACTAACATAATAATCTGTTTGCCTACATTTAAGTGCCCTTTTGATACAAGTCTTTTTAATTGCCGAGTAGACTTTTAATAACCTATTATCTGGATATTTTGACGCATGGTCATGGATTCCTCTTGAACAGCAATCTAAATCTCGATTACGACTACAGCATGTTTAATAAGTACACAGGATCTCTAAATAATCGTGGACTATCAATCATTTTCAAGGACATATTGGATTTAATTACCAGTATAACAGAACAATCTGACATAACACAAATTGATATAACTGAATCGGGAAAACCTGTCAAACCAAAAGACAACTTTTTTCTCGACTAAGCATCTCTACATATTCCATCAAAATATTGCTGGGTTACTAGGAAAATCAGACAATCTTACAATTTGCCTACATGAGCTCCTTGATAAGAATATATTAGTCGATATTTTATGCATTACTGAGCATTTTATGATGGAGGGCTATGAAAAACATCTCAACATAAAGGATTATTGTTTGGCAGCCAGTTTCAGTCGCAAGGACAGCAAACGAGGTGGAACGTGTATACTAGTACGGAAGGGACATCAATGGAGGGAACTTGAAAAAATAGCAAAATTATCTTCAAATGGTGTCTTCGAATGTTGCGCCCTCGAATTAACGACGTACAAGACTGTGGTTGTTTGTGTATACAGGGTACCCAATGTAAGCAACTTTAATGAGTGTATTGAAAAATTAGACATAATGTTACGTATGCTTGTAAAGAAGTCCTATAAAAGTATTGTATTAGCAGGTGATTTTAATACAGACGTGTTAAAGCGAAATATGCAATCAATTAAATTTGAGACTTTGTTATTAAATTACAACTTGAAACTTGCTTTTTATGAACCAACTCGTCTTGGGAGTCAGTCATGCATTGACAACTTTGCGCATAATTTTAGCACGTCCTTTAAAGCTTCCGTACTAGAATTGGCTCTGTCTGACCATACGGCACAACTCCTCAAATGCCCTATTAAAACTGTCTGTTCTTTAAAACAATGGCGTATACTTAGACGTGATTATAGCAATGACAATGTCAATTTTCAATCATATTTGAGTATTTTTTATTTTATTTATTTTATTTTATTTATTTTAGTACATGGAGGACTTACAGCTACTAAAAACAGACACAAAAAGAAATCATAATCACCCGAAAGCCAATTACAAATCCTCACGTATAGAATTACAATAATAATTTATGGTGTGAGCACAAAAACAAAAAACCCATCACCTAAACTAAAATAAGTAGCAATATAACTACATAGTTTGCAAATATATGCCTAAAATAATAGAGAAAACAATAAAATAACAAAATCAAATAATATAACCTACCGCTACTTAAAAAATTTGAGGCTTAAACAACTTCTGGCCGAATTCACACTAATTGTGAATGGATCAAAATCATATTCCTTGCATATGTCATTGAAACTACTGCTTGCGCGCACAATGTAACTGTTCTGCCTATAATTCGAAGATGTATGAGGTACACGTATGGGTGGATTAAAACGAAGTGCTTTACTTGGCACAGTAAAATAAAATTTTGACAATAACTCAGGGTTATCAATATTGTTATTGAGGATTTTCAACAGGAATAAACAGTCTGCAATTTTACGTCGATCTACCAGTGGCAGCAGATGATACTTCTTACAAAGTCGAAGATAATCGGTTGACTGATATGGAATCTTTTGATGAAAGCAAAGATACTTTATGAATCGTCTTTGGATGTTTTCCATGCGGTCAATGTATTTATGATAACGTGGATTCCAAATCTGAGACGCGTACTCAAGCTGACTTCTTACAAAAGTGCAATACAATATTTTTAGTGTTTTAGCGTCAATAAAACACTTAGAAAGACGTATTATAAACCCAAGCAGTTTAGAAGCTTTTTTAACAATTACGTCAATGTGTGTGTCAAAAAGTAACTTACTGTCTTGATGGACGCCCAAATCACGAATAGTATTGCACCTTGGCAAAATCTGGCCCGCCAAAGTATAAGTAGTGGCTAGAACTGCACGTTTTCTAGTGTAAGTGATCACCGAACACTTGGATGGGTTGAGATCAAGTTTATTAGCCCGACAATACTCTTCAAGCCGATACAAGTCAGCCTGTAGTGCTATTCTATCTTCGAGCGTTGAAATAGTGGCAAAGATTTTCATGTCATCGGCAAAGCATAATAGTTTGGATGAACGGAGGCATTGATCGATGTCGTTCACATAGACTACAAATAAAAAAGGACCGAGCAATGAACCCTGAGGCACTCCGCTGGGCACGTTTACCCAACTGGACATATAATTATTGAGTTCTACAGCTTGTGACCTGTTATCAATGTAAGAAGAGAACCACCTCAAGAGGTCCCCACGGATGCCCATGTAGTTTAGCTTCATTATCAGGGTATCGTGGTCGATCCGATCAAATGCCTTGCTATAATCTGTGTAAACCACATCGACCTGCTTACCATTATCCATAGCATCCGTAATGAAATCATTAAATAAAATCAGATTAGAAGTGGTAGACCGTCCTTTCAAAAATCCGTGCTGAAAGGAGCTGAACGAGTTAGCAAGGGCGGAATATAACTGGTTATAGACAATCCTCTCAAATATTTTAGCTATAATGCACAGCTTGGATATAGGCCTGTAATTAGTAATCTCGGTTTTAGGCCCCTTCTTATGAACGGGTGTAATAAAAGCAGATTTCCATACTTTGGGGACTACACCTTGAGTCAAAGACTTGGAAAACAAAATCGAGATAGGTAGGGCAATGGAAGGCGCGCACTTGATTAGAAATTTAGATGATATGTTATCTGGGCCAGCACCTTTAGTTGGATCTAAGTTACGAAGTAAACCGGTCACAACATCAACATTCACTTCTATGTGACAGATGTCAGATGAAGTTCTGTTAGTATCAAGAAGGACAACAGGAGGTGGACTGGGAGTATTAGATGAAGTGGGGTTGAGGAAAGTCGACATGAAATAAGACGAAAAAGCCTCACAAATTGAATCTCCAGTGAGTAATGATTCATCATTATAATTTAATGTATTTGGTATAGTATTAGCGTTGTAGCGATTTTTAACAAAGGTCCAAAAGTGTTTAGGGTTAGCTTTAATGGATTTTTCAGTTTGATTAAGATAAGATTTATAGCAAGAAGCTTCCATAGTCTTGACTCTGTCACGCAAATATTTAAAAGTTAACTCGTCAGATTTATTTCTGTAAATCTTGAATTTTTTTAGATATTTATATTTTTCTTTGATTGTTTTGACGAGTGATGGGCTGAACCAGACTGGGTATTTATTATTACATACTAGCTTTTGTGGTATGTACTTGTTTTGAAACTGTTTAATAGTGTCTATAAAGTACTCAACCGACTCATCCAGTGATCGGATTGAAAACTCTTCCTCCCAACTAGTGCCAGAAATTTCTTTATTTATAGAATCGAAATCGCCTTTGCCATAGATATATCGCAACCGCGGCGCATGGTCAAGGGGAGGTATTTCAAAGATGTCAATATTGATTAACAACGCAGGATGATAGGAATCAATAGGCACTAGAGGGTCAACACACTCACTAACACAAGCTAACTTATTTGAGAGGACTAAGTCCAACAGTTTCCCATACCCATTAGCTACCCCATTATACTGTCCTAAGTCCAGCGTACATAACTCGTCCGCGAACAAACATTCGTCACTAGTGGCGGGATTCACTGGGACAAACGAAAGGTTATTAGATGGAGTCCACGTGATTCCACTCATATTAAAATCACCTAAAACTAAGAATACATCTGAAGTTTTATTCAGAACTGTATGGTTCAATTTGGACAGGAAGTTATTAAGTTGTTCCGAAAACGAAAATCCTTTGTTTTGTTTACACAGGTAGACAGTGCAAATATATAAGTTCACGTATTCACGTGACTTCGAATTTTTAAGCCGTAAGTTGATCCAGAGATCCTCTGCCGAGGAGTGCAGGAGCGGTTGCGGAGTGACAGGTAACCCCTTACGCGTTGCTATAAGCACACCACCACCTCTCGTTTGACCAGTCATAACATAATCCCGGTCACGGCGCCACACCAAGTAACGATCATCAAACAACTCTGGGTTTAGAAAGCCATCCATTAACCACGTCTCCGTTAAAACAATAACATCGTAGGAATTTTGTAGAACCTGGCGGTAGAACGAGTCGGTCTTAGTTCGCAATCCCCGTACGTTCTGATAGAATACAGTAAGACACTGTTCACTGTTCTTAGCCATTGCACATATATCTAACAATAATTGAATAAACGTCAACAACAATATAAAATAATAAAATTTGCCAATTCATTTCAAGACAGTTACCATTAGTCACGCATAAAAGGGGTATGAATTTATAATGTGGGTAAAAATGAGTAAAATAAGCAAGAGTGTACAAATCATACGATGATGTTAGGATCGGCATGACTGTGCGAGCAAGCAAGCAGCAATATACCACACGCATAAGCGTGAGCGAGACAAACATGTAATTAAGTATTGGAACTCGTAGTCGAACAGCGCGATAAGGAATACAATGGAAGCTCATTAGCAGTGCCGAGGTGCTAAACCTTTTACAAAAACAAAGTAAATAACAATTGATGTGCGAACTTCGATACATTTTAAAGATAGAAAAGCGAAAAATTAATCTTGTTTGTAAATAGATCCGGTTTAAACAATTTTGTTTAAATCAAATTCCTTTCTTATTATAAAGGTTTTGCAATTAACATCCTTGCGCACATGAATTTTACCATGTTTCACCCAGACGAATTCATAATGTTTCTCTTTAGCGACAATTTTAGTTACATTTAGAAGTTTTTTGGATTCCACACTTAGATGGTCGTTTACATATATACGTTGTGGCGCTCCTTGAAAACCTATGTCAGAGGTGGAGAGATCCTTGTCAGCACGTGCAGCCGCAATAAAATCTTCTTTTATATACCTGTTGAGGAAGCTCACTATCACTAATTTTTCCTTAGAATTATGTATAGGCACCCTCGAAATGTAGTTAATCTGGGTTTTAGAACACTTGTAATTAATTTTGGTGCTGATGGCATCAACGATTGAGAATAAGTTCTCATCCTTCTTTAGGGGGACACCCTTAATCTCGACGTTGTTTAGCCTGGATCGCTGATCAAGCGAAGAAAGCTCAAGCTTAGTTGAGGCTAATTGTGTTTGCAATGAAGAGACAGTATCCTGAAGCTTCTCAAACTCGGAGGTTTTTGTTTCTAGTTCAGCAAGTCTGGTGTCGAATTCATCGAGCCTGCCACTAGAGAAATCACAACTTATCTTAAGCTCGGACAGCTCATCTTTAATCGATTTTATGTCGCTGACTAAGGTTGGTAAGCTCAGCAGCTGCTGCTTCAACTCGCGAATCTCGCCCAGCACCGTATCCAACGAAGCAGAAGGTTGAGGTGAAAGCAAAGCAGGCGACGATTTACAAGCAGGACATTTCCATTGCGCTCTTCGGTCGGATCCCAACTTTCTCCAACCCGCTTCAGACACACTTGCACAAGAAAAATCCATGAATTTCTTGCAGCTTCCACATTGCACCCCGTCGTTAAACTGATCATTACAAATTGCGCACGTCTTCATCGTGACCAAAATAATTATTACGAGATATATTTTATAAGTGCAACTTTACGGAATCGTACAAAAGGTTGACGATCTATTTATTTTTTGCGTAAGCGTACTGTGCTAGTACGCGCTCACACGAGACTGAAATTTTCAATTGAGTAGTTTGACATTTTCAAATGTATATGAATCTAATAATGCTAATATAGCTTACAATGCACACTCGCACGCTCGCTCACTCGCTCACTCGCACACACGGTCACCCGCACACTCGCTCACTCGCACACTCACTCACACGCACACTCGCCCTCTCGCACACTCGCACACTCGCTCGGTCGCACACTCGCAAACTATCTCACACGCACACTCGCTCACTCGTACACTCTCTCACTCGCTCACTCGCACATTCGCCCACTCGCACATTCGCCCACTCGCACACTCGCTCAGTCGCACACTCGCAAACTCGCTCACTCGCACACTCGCTCACTCGCACACTCGCCCACTCGCACACTCGCTCACTCGCACACTCGCCCACTCGCACACTCGCCCACTCACACACTCGCCCACTCGCACACACGCTCACCCGCACACTCGCTCACTCGCACACTCACTCACAAACACACTCGCACACACGTACACTAGCACACTCGCACATTAGCACACTCGCTCAGTCGCACACTCGCAAACTAGCTCACTCGAACACCCGCATACTCGCCCACTCGCACACTCGCTCACTCGTACACTCGCTCACTCGGACACTCACCCACTCGCACACTCGCTCAGTCGCACACTCGCACACTAGCACACTCGCTCAGTCGCACACTCGCAAACTAGCTCACTCGAACACGCGCATACTCGCCCACTCGCACACTCGCTCACTCGTATACTCGCACACTCGCTCACTCGGACACTCGCCCACTCGCACCCTCGCTCAGTCGCACACTCGCAAACAAGCTCACACGCACACTCGCTCACTCGAAGACCCGCATACTCGCCCACTCGCACAGTCGCTCACTCGCACACTCGCCCACTCGCACACACGCTCACCCGCACACTCGCTCACTCGCACACTCACTCACACGCACACTCGCCCTCTCGCACACTCGCACACTCGCTCGGTCGCACACTCGCAAACTATCTCACACGCAAACTCGCTCACTCGTACACTCTCTCACTCGCTCACTCGCACATTCGCCCACTTGCACACTCGCCCACTCGCACACTCGCCCACTCACACACTCGCCCACTCGCACACACGCTCACCCACATACTCGCTCACTCGCACACTCACTCACACACACACTCGCACACTCGCACACTAGCACACTCGCTCACTCGGACACTCGCCCACTCGCACACTCGCTCTGTCGCACACTCGCATGAAACTCGCCCACTCGCACACACGCTCACCCGCACACTCGCCCACTCGCACACTCGCTCAGTCGCACACTCGCATGCTCGCTCACTCGCTCACTCGCCCACTCACACACACGCTCACCCGCACACTCGCTCACTCGCACACTCGCTCAGTCGCACACTCGCAAACTCGCTCACTCGCACACTCGCTCACTCGCACACCCGCACACTCGCACGCTCGCTCTGTCGCTCACTCGCACACTCGCCCACTCGCACACTCGCTTACTCGCACACGCGCCCACTCGCACAGTTGCACACTCGCAAACTAGCTCACTCAAACACCCGCATACTCGCCCACTCGCACAAACGCTCACCCGCACACTCGCCCACTCGCACACACGCTCACCCGCACACTCGCTCACTCGCACACTCACTCACACACACACTCACTCAGTCGCACACTCGCAAACTAGCTCACACGCACGCTCGCTCAGTCACACACTCGCAAACTCACCCACTCGCACGCTCGCTCACTCGCTCACTCCTACACTCACCCACTCGCACAGTCGCTCACTCGCACACACGCTCACCCGCACACTCGCTCACTCGCACACTCACTCACACGCACATTCGCCCTCTCGCACACTTGCACACTAGCTCACACTCACACTCTCTCACTCGCTCACTCGCACATTCGCCCACTCGCACACTCGCTCAGTCGCACACTCGCACACTCGCACGCTCGCTCACTCGCTCACTCGCACATTTGGCCACTCGCACACTCGCTCAGTCGCACACTCGCAAACTCACTCACACGCACACTCGCACACTCGCACACTCGCAAACTCACTCACACGCACACTCACACGCATACTCGCTCAGTCGCTCACTCGCACACTCGCCCTCTCGCACACTCGCACCCTCGCTCAGTCGCACACTCGCAAACTAGCTCACACGCACACTCGCTCACTCGTACACTCTCTCACTCGCTCACTCGCACATTCGCCCACTCGCACACTCGCTCAGTCGCAAACTCGCAAAGTAGCTCACTCGCACACTTGCACACTCGCACACTCACTCACACACACACTCGTACACTCGCACACTAGCACACTCACACACTCGCTCACTCGTACACTCGCTCACTCGCTCACTCGGACACTCGCCCACTCGCACACTCGCTCAGTCGCACACTCGCATACTAGCACACTCGCTCAGTCGCACACTCGCAAACTAGCTCACTCGAACACGCGCATACTCGCCCACTCGCACACTCGCTCACTCGTACACTCGCTCACTCGCTCACTCGGACACTCGCACACACGCTCACCCGCACACTCGCTCACTCGCACACTCACTCACACACACACTCGCACACTCACTCACACACACACTCGCACACTCGCTCAGTCGCACACTCGCAAACTAGCTCACTCGAACACACGCATACTCGCCCACTTGCACACTCGCTCACTCGTACACTCGCTCACTCGCTTACTCGGACACTCGCCAACTCGCACACTCGCTCAGTCGCCCACTCGCACACTCGCCCACTCACACACTCGCCCACTCGCACACACGCTCACCCGCGCACTCGCTCACTCGCACACTCACTCATACACACACTCGCACACTCGCACACTAGCACACTCGCACACTAGCACACTCGCTCAGTCGCACACTCGCAAACTAGCTCACTCGAACACCCGCATACTCGCCCACTCGCACACTCGCTCACTCGTACACTCACACACTCGCCCACTCGCACACTCGCTCACTCACACACTCGCAAACTATCTCACACGCACACTCGCTCACTCGTACACTCTCTCACTCGCTCACTCGCACATTCGCCCACTCGCACATTCGCCCACACACACACTCGCACACTCGCACACTAGCACACTCGCACAGTAGCACACTCGCTCAGTCGCACACTCGCAAACTAGCTCACTCGAACACCCGCATACTCGCCCACTCGCACACTCGCCCACTCGCACACACGCTCACCCGCACACTCGCTCACTCGCACACTCACTCACACACACACTCACTCAGTCGCACACTCGCAAACTAGCTCACACGCACGCTCGCTCAGTCACACACTCGCAAACTCACCCACTCGCACGCTCGCTCACTCGCTCACTCCTACACTCACCCACTCGCACAGTCGCTCACTCGCACACACGCTCACCCGCACACTCGCTCACTCGCACACTCACTCACACGCACATTCGCCCTCTCGCACACTTGCACACTAGCTCACACTCACACTCTCTCACTCGCTCACTCGCACATTCGCCCACTCGCACACTCGCTCAGTCGCAAACTCGCACACTCGCACGCTCGCTCACTCGCTCACACGCTCACCCGCACACTCGCTCACTCGCACACTCACTCACACGCACATTCGCCCTCTCGCACACTCGCACACTAGCTCACACTCACACTCTCTCACTCGCTCACTCGCACATTCGCCCACTCGCACACTCACTCAGTCGCACACTCGCACACTCGCACGCTCGCTCACTCGCTCACTCGCACATTTGGCCACTCGCACACTCGCTCAGTCGCACATTTGCAAACTTACTCACATTTGGCCACTCGCACACTCGCTCAGTCGCACACTCGCAAACTCACTCACACGCACACTCGCACACTCGTACACTCGCTCACTCGCTCACTCGGACACTCGCCAACTCGCACACTCGCTCAGTCGCACACTCGCATACTAGCACACTCGCTCAGTCGCACACTCGCAAACTAGCTCACTCGAACACGCGCATACTCGCCCACTCGCACACTCGCTCACTCGTACACTCGCTCACTCGCTCACTCGGACACTCGCACACACGCTCACCCGCACACTCGCTCACTCGCACACTCGCTCACTCGCTCACTCGGACACTCGCACACACGCTCACCCGCACACTCGCTCACTCGCACACTCACTCACACACACACTCGCACACTCACTCACACACACACTCGCACACTCGCTCAGTCGCACACTCGCAAACTAGCTCACTCGAACACCCGCATACTCGCCCACTTGCACACTCACTCACTCGTACACTCGCTCACTCGCTTACTCGGACACTCGCCCACTCGCACACTCGCTCAGTCGCCCACTCGCACACTCGCCCACTCACACACTCGCCCACTCGCACACACGCTCACCCGCACACTCGCTCACTCGCACACTAACTCACACACACACTCGCACACTCACTCACACACACACTCGCACACTCGCTCAGTCGCACACTCGCAAACTAGCTCACTCGAACACCCGCATACTCGCCCACTTGCACACTCGCTCACTCGCTTACTCGGACACTCGCCCACTCGCACACTCGCTCAGTCGCCCACTCGCACACTCGCCCACTCACACACTCGCCCACTCGCACACACGCTCACCCGCACACTCGCTCACTCGCACACTCACTCATACACACACTCGCACACTCGCACACTAGCACACTCGCACACTAGCACACTCGCTCAGTCGCACACTCGCAAACTAGCTCACTCGAACACTCGCATACTCGCCCACTCGCACACTCGCTCACTCGTACATTCACACACTCGCCCACTCGCACACTCGCTCACTCACACACTCGCAAACTATCTCACACGCACACTCGCTCACTCGTACACTCTTTCACTCGCTCACTCGTACATTCGCCCACTCGCACATTCGCCCACACACACACACACTGAAGTGGATATATGTATGTACTTAATAGTAAGCTACATTGTAACCTAGCAGTTCGTAATAAACGCTTGTCATGACCAGACGTGTTTCCTTACACCTCCATACTTCATGGCGACCCTGCGTGCGTTCCGGGAATTGAGCTTGCGAGCTATCGGATAGCGGGCGCAAAGTGCAAGCAAAGCGGATTCCTGTGTGCCTCGGTGCACGAAGTTAAGTTACATCCTGATACTTACTTACACTACTGATAACAACTGATACTGAAGAAACTGCCGACTGAAACTGAAGAAAAGGAAATTGTCATTGCCCAAAACGCTTCGGGAGGCAATAATGGCACGAGTGATTCTGAAACAGAGTACCATATCAAGTTTAATAACATCCTAATTACTACGTTCCTAGTGCTGATGGCTATTGTGATACTTGCAGTAATTTACCAGAAAGTGATAAAAAAACATAAGAAATGGATAGAACAGCAGGTGGATTCAGCATTTGTGAGAAGGATGCGGCATCGGTTATCTGGAAGGAGAGATCAGGCTCATGGTGAAGAAGAAGTTTGAGTGCAGTAAATTCATTCGAGGGAAGATTTGTGAGTGCATAAGTGTTGAAAAAGTGAGTTATAAAAAAAAATGGTGCGTTCGTGCGAAAGTGTTTTACGCGTAAGATTATTGACAATCTTAGTTTTAGTTTAGTTTAGTTCTAAAAATAGATTGTGAATCGCAGTACCGCAGTACGTAGAATTCTGACTAAGCATTTTATTATCGGCGCCTTCTATGAAAGTGCCTCGAGTTAGAATAAATAAAATTGATATAAATGAAATAAGATACGGTGCTACAACTACTTTTTTAATTATAATGTTTTTTTTACTTGTATTATGGCTGACGATTTAATAGAATTATATGAAGATTTATTAGAGATTCGGAAATATCTCATAAAAAAAGGCCAGAGTAGATATAAAGGTTCTGTTTCATCAGATAAGTTACAAGAGGCCGAGATATTATTAAATAAAAGTAAGACATTATTTTGTACTTTAAGTAAAACAACAAAGGTATCGGACCTTGAGGTAATCAATACCACGTACAAAAAGATTTGTGCTTTGTTTTCAGAA
Organism: Eremobia ochroleuca; assembly: GCA_949629135.1. NCBI lineage: Eukaryota > Metazoa > Arthropoda > Insecta > Lepidoptera > Noctuidae > Eremobia > Eremobia ochroleuca. The sequence goes on from OX451398.1 coordinate 19,787,629, forward strand.
ATATCAACATTGTGTACTTTGCCTAGCGTAGAAATAAAATCAGAAAAGATGGAATTTGATATGAAAACTGCTTGTATGTTAATACCTATTTTAGACGATAAGGAAAATACAACAAAACGATTGATTGATGCAGTAGAAATGTATGCAGATATGCTTAATGATGTAGGTCAACAGTTATTAATTAAGTTTATACTAAAGGGAAGGTTATCTGAAAATGCCAAATTACGAGAAGCAGACACTTACTCGACAATTAGTGACATGATTAAGGATTTTAGGATTAAACTATTGATAAAAAAATCATTCACATCAGTTCAAAATCAAATTCAATCTTTGAACCAAGGTTATAGGACTATTGAGGAATACGGATCGGAACTTGAAAGATTATTAACAGAATTGAATATTTCTCAGGCTGAGGGCGACGCTGCTAAATGCGCGATCCTGAAGCCAATTAATGAAAAAATGGCCTTGAAAAAATTTACAGATGGTCTTAAGAGTGAACGGTTGGGCACGATCATCGCCGCACGTAACTACACATTGCTGAAGGACGCAATCCAGGCAGCCAAGGACGAGTCCCCGCCATCTTCGTCTTCTTGCAGGCCTGCTGAGGTTATGGAGATGACCTCAACCTTTCGAGGTAGGCAAAATTATCGTTTTCCAAAGTTTCGAGGACAAAATAGAGGACGCGATCGTTCAAATTTTTACAATAACAACAGAGGTAGTTTTCAAAATAATTATGGTAATCCTTCAAATAAATATCAAGGCAACTCTAGACCTTTTAGGTACGCTCCCCGCGGCAGAGGCCAGTATAACAAACAAGGTTATTACTATAACAGGCGTGGTGGACAAGGATTTTGCAAAGTAGCGGTCCCAGCACAAAGTGACAACACTCAAGTACGTAATACAAATAGTTTGGAACAAAAGCCTGATAAGACAGGAAATCAGTTTTTTCGTGATTAATAATTTTGTTTATAATACTAGTAGTGGTAGATTTAAATTTATCAATTACTATACTAACGGTAAAAGGCTCATACTATTGTTAGATACAGGCGCATCTATTTCAATTATTAAGGAAGAAGCACTTCCGAAGAAAACACAGGTGTTTCAAGATACTATAGTAGTTAATGGAATCGGAGGTAAGATTTACTCCTCTGGTTATGTAATGCTCGATTTAGATGTTTCGGGAACTGAAATGTTTCAAAATAAGTTTCATATTTTTAAAAGATTACCTATCATCGTTGATGGAATATTAGGATTAGACTTCATGAGTAGGTATAAAGCAAATATTGATTTAGATAAAAATTTGTTAATGTTACAGATAGGAGAAAAGTATTATAATCTATCAATTTATGACAAACCAGATTACACTAATTCACTGCTCATCCCACCTCGGAGTGAAACCATTCATTACATCTATTTAAACACGGAAGTGGAAGGTGATTGTTTTGTTAGCGCTAGAGAGTTAGAAAAAGATGTTTTCCTAGCAGGTACTATAGTTAGGCCTAAAAATAAAAGAGTCCCTTTAAAAATTTTAAATACTCGAGATGAAGCAGTAAGTTTAAAAAATTTGGAATTAAATGTAGAAGCTTTAGAGAACTATCATACTTTTGAATTTAGCAAACATGAAAGTAGTTTAAAAAGAGCCAATACGTTATTACCTTTATTAGAGTTACAACATTTAAACAAAGAAGAAAGGGATTCCATTAAGAAGATTTGTACTAAATATTCTGATACTTTCCTTTTACCCGGTGATAAGTTAGAAACTACAAACATTTGCGAACAATCCATAACAATGAAGAGTAACATTAATCCAATTTATACCAAACCATATAGGTTACCACAAGCCTTAAAACCGGAAGTAAATAAACAAATAGATAATATGCTTAAGGATGATATTATAGAAGAATCATCTAGTGAGTGGTCTAGTCCAATACTGCTAGTCCCAAAAAAATCAGAGGGCTCTCAGAAGTGGCGTTTAGTAATAGACTTCAGAAAATTAAATGAAAATATTGTAAATGACAAATTTCCCTTGCCGAATATTACTGATATTTTAGATTCATTGTCTGGCTCGATATATTTTACTCATTTAGACCTTCAACAAGGATATTACCAGGTGAAACTAGCACCTGAAAGCCGAAAATATACTGCATTTTCGACTAGTACAGGACATTATCAATTAAAACGGTTACCGATGGGTCTTAAGACTTCATGTAGCGCTTTCAGTAGAGTCATGTCAATTGCGATGTCAGGATTAGCTTTTGAAAAGTGTTTTATTTATTTAGATGATTTAATCGTTTTTGGAAGAACATTAACTGTTCATAACCAAAATCTTATTGCTCTTTTTGAAAGACTGAGGAAGGTAAATTTAAAATTGAATCCCACAAAGTGTCAGTTCTTAAAGAAAGAAATTTTATATCTGGGTCATTTAGTTTCTGCTGATGGTGTTTCGCCTGACCCTGACAAAACTAAGGTTCTAGAAAATTTTCCTACACCTAAAAATGTGGATGAAGTGAGACGGTTTGTTGCCTTCTGCAACTACTACAGAAAATTTGTGCCGTCCTTTGCAACAATTACCATACCTTTAAATCGTTTGTTAAAGAAAGATGAACCATTTGTTTGGAGCTCAGAGTGTCAAAATGCATTTGGTTTTCTAAAAACCTCATTAACAACACCTCCAATATTACAATATCCAGATTTTTCAGAAGCCAATGAATTTATATTACAAACTGACGCATCTGATTTGGCTGTAGGAGCTGTATTGTGTAATAAGGACATGAAACCAGTAGCTTATGCCAGCAGACCATTAAATAAGGCAGAGAAAAATTATCCGGTAATACAGAAAGAATTAACTGCAATAGTGTGGGCAGTAAAGTACTTCAGACCATACTTATTTGGCAGAACTTTTACTATTATGACAGACCACAAACCTTTAGTTTATTTATTTGGCATGAAAGATCCATCTAGTAGGCTAATAAAATTTCGTTTAATACTAGAAGAATATGATTTCAAGATAGTGTATGTGAAAGGTAAAGACAATGTTATCGCAGATGCATTGTCTAGGGTGTGCATAACATCGAGTGAATTGAAGGATATGAAAGAACAAATTTTAGCCGTAACAACTAGGGCACAAAAGAGAAGGTTGGAAGAGAATTGTAAGAAACCAACTGTACCTAGTAAAACCACCGATGACTGGCCTGATCAACCAAGAGTCGTGGAATTACTAAGACAGCCGAGTGTTTCTATTGAAATTAAGTTAGTAGAAGAAAGAACTATAAGGAAGTTTAAAAAAGAAAATATAATAAAGGAAGAAAAGGATTGTTTTGTTTATATACCAAGCAAAATGTTATTGGGTATTAACCTTGACTTTAGATTGCATTTCTCGCGAGCCGAATTTGCGACTAAGTTAAAGGAGTTTTGTGAAAGAATAGAAGTAAAGGAACTATGCATAGTGAAAGATGATAGCAATAATGAATTTATAAAAGGGTTATGTAGTGAAATTAAATCCTTAAAAGAATGGACCGGACCCCGAATATGTATTTTGAGAGGTATTAAAAGAATATATGACGAGAAGGAAAAAGAATTTATTTTGAATAACTATCATTTATTACCCACCAGTGGCCATGCAGGCATGAATAGAATGGCAAATAACATTAAAAGAAAATACTACTGGCCAGGGTTAGATACGGATATTCGAAAATTTATAAGTAAATGTGAAATGTGTCAGAAAATGAAACAAAGTAAATACACGAGACAACCCATGACTATAACTACTACAACATTAGCTGCTTTTGATAAAGTTTTTCTCGATTTAGTTGGACCATTAGACAGAGACGAGTCAGGAAATTGTTATATTTTAACGCTACAATGCGAGTTGACAAAATACATACAGGCGTATCCTTTACCCAATAAAGAAACGGTAACTGTAGCTAAAGCATTTGTGAATAATTTTATTTTACGATTCGGCATCCCTAAATCTATAGCTACGGATAGGGGGACAGAATTTATTTCTCAAGTTATGGAACAGGTATGTAGACTATTAGAAATAGAAAAGTTAACATCCACTGCATACCACCATCAATCAATTGGTTCCCTAGAGATAGCCCATAAACATTTAGGAGCATTTTTAAGAACTTATTGTAATAATGTGTATCATTCATGGTCGGATTGGTTACCTTTTTGGTGTTTTAGTTTTAATACTAGTGTGAACACGCAAACAAAATATACACCTCATGAACTTGTGTTTGGAAGACAATGTCGTTTGCCAAACAGTTTAGAACATGATGTAGAACCACTTTATAATAGTGACGATTATTGTTTAGATTTAAAATATAAGTTGCAAGTAGCTTTAAGAGATGCAAGAAACAATTTGTTAGCTTGTAAGGAAAAAAGAAAAGACAAATATGATAAATCATGTAATCCTGTATTTTATAAGAAAAATGATCTTATTTTAGTTAAGAATGAATGTGCTCGTAAATTAGACTGTGTTTTTGATGGACCTTTTGAAGTGTTGGAAGATTTAGGCGTTAATGTAAAGATAATTAAAAATGGTAAGGTAGATGTAATACATAAAGATAGGACAAAAAAATTTAGTAAGTAAGTAAGTTTAAGAAAGGTACCTTAGTTTAGTTTTGCTTTGCTTTGATTGAACTTTTTTCTAAATTTTTTTTTTTTTTTCTTTCTTTCACCCCCGGAGGTGAAGTGGATATATGTATGTACTTAATAGTAAGCTACATTGTAACCTAGCAGTTCGTAATAAACGCTTGTCATGACCAGACGTGTTTCCTTACACCTCCATACTTCAACACACTCGCACACTAGCACACTCGCACACTAGCACACTCGCTCAGTCGCACACTCGCAAACTAGCTCACTCGAACACCCGCATACTCGCCCACTCGCACACTCGCTCACTCGTACACTCGCTCACTCGCTCACTCGCTCACTCGCACACTCGCCTACTCACTCACACACACACTCGCAAACTCCCTCACTCGCACACTCGCTCACTCGCATACTCGCACACACGCTCACCCGCACACTCGCTCACTCGCACACTCACTCACACACACACTCGCACACTCGAACACTAGCACACTCGCACACTAGCACACTCGCTCAGTCGCACACTCGCAAACTAGCTCACTCGAACACCCGCATACTCGCCCACTTGCACACTTGCTCACTCGGACACACGCTCACCAGCACACTCACTCAGTCGCACACTCGCAAACTAGCTCACTCGAACACCCGCATACTCGCCCACTTGCACACTTGCTCACTCGGACACACGCTCACCCGCACACTCGCTCACTCGCACACTCACTCAATCACACACTCGCACACTCGCACACTAGCACACTCGCACACTAGCACACTCGCTCAGTCGCACACTCGCAAACTAGCTCACTCGAACACCCGCATACTCGCCCACTCGCACACTCGCTCACTCGTACACTCACACGCTCGCCCACTCGCACACACGCTCACCCGCACACTCGCTCACTCACACACTCGCAAACTATCTCACACGCACACTCGCTCACTCGTACACTCTCTCACTCGCTCACTCGCACATTCGCCCACTCGCACATTCGCCCACACACACACTCGCACACTCGCACACTAGCACACTAGCACACTAGCACACTAGCACACTCGCTCAGTCGCACACTCGCAAACTAGCTCACTCGAACACCCGCATACTCCCCCACTCACACACTCGCTCACTCGTACACTCGCTCACTCGCTCACTCGGACACTCGCCCTCTCGCACACTCGCTCAGTCGCACACTCGCACGCTCGCTCACTCGCTCACTCGCCCACTCGCACACACGCTCACCCGCACACTCACTCACTCGCACACTCGCTCAGTCGCACACTCGCAAACTCCCTAACTCGCACACTCGCTCACTCGCACACTCGCACACTCGCACGCTCGCTCACTCGCTCACTCGCACACTCGCCCACTCGCACACTTGCTTACTCGCACACTCGGCCACTCGCACACACGCTCACTCGCACACTCACTCACACACATACTCGCACACTCGCACACTAGCAAACTCGCTCAGTTGCACACTCGCAAACTAGCTCACACGCACACTCGCCTACTCGCACACTCGCTCAGTCGCACACTCGCACGCTCGCTCACTCGGTCACTCGCCCACTCGCACACTCGCTCACTCGCACACTCGCCCACTCGCACACACGCTCACCCGCACACTCGCCCACTCGCACACACGCTCACCCGCACACTCGCTCACTCGCACACTCACTCACACACACACTCGCACTTTAGCACACTCGCACACTAGCACACTCGCTCAGTCGTACACTCGCACACTCGCTCACTCATTCACTCGCAAACTCGCACGCTCGTTCACTCGCTTACTCGAACACTCACTCACACGCACGCTCGCACACTCGCACACTCGTACACTCGCGCACTAGCACACTCGCTCAGTCGCACACTCGCGAACTAGCTCACTCGAACACCCGCATACTCGCCCACTCGAACACTCGCTCACTCGTATACTCGCTCACTCGCTCACTCGGACACTCGCCCACTCGCACACTCGCTCAGTCGCACACTCGCACGCTCGCTCACTCGCTCACTCGCACACTCACTCACACGCACACTCGCCCTCTCGCACACTCGCACACTTGCTCAGTCGCACACTCGCCCTCTCGCACACTCGCACACTCGCTCAGTCGCACACTCGCAAACAAGCTCACACGCACACTCGCTCACACGCACACTCGCTCACACGCACACTCGCAAACTAGCTCACGCGCACACTCGCTCACTCGTACACTCGCACACTCGCTCACTCGTTCACTCGCACACTCGCACGCTCGCTCACTCGCTCACTCGAACACTCACTCACACGCACGCTCGCACACTCGCACACTCGTACACTCGCTCAGTCGCTCACTCGCTCACTCGCACACTCGCTCAGTCGCACACTCGCCCACTCACACACTCGCCTACTCGCACACTCACTCACTCGCACACTCGTCCACTTGCATACTCGCACACTTGCTCACTCGCACACTCACTCACTCACATACAGACAGGCGGCGCTCGGGCCCCCCAGATTGGGAAGCAGCGTTGATAGAGCCCCAGCAGCGCCCAACAAGTTGGGCGCCAGCCGCCGGAAGTGGGGCTCGAAATTCCACCGGCTGTCGAGCACCAATCCTAAATACTTCATAGTGCACTCGACAGCGATCCGAGGCCCCCCGACCACGATATGTGAGCCGGGCGGCGGCGCCCGCCGGGGGCCATGAAACACCATGGCCTCCAAACTGCCTAGCCTTGTCCCAACTATGTTGCGCAGGGTTACTAGTATTTTACATGGAGCGACTGCCTATCTGACTCCACAACCCAGTTATTGACTAACACGATACTGGTAAGAATGATTGTCAGACTTTTGGGTTACTGACCACATGGAAGGACTTCCAAAGACTTACGAATGACAACCAAGACCAACGGCTTAAAGTGCTTTCTGAGACACGGAAGGGTCTCGATAAATGTAATGGATGGTCACCTATCTACGAACTGACCGATAGCTTAACCGTCGATTGATTTAGCCGCAAGCCCCTCCGAGCCCGAGTTTTTCCAGCTATTATTATTAGCCTGTGATATCCCACTACAGGGCAAAGACCTCCCTACTCTCTTTCCACTTCTCTCTATTCAAAGCCGCTAAGGACCAGTTCTTGTTGAAGGAGTACAGCTCATCCCGCCATCTCCGTCTAGGCCTGCCCATTGGGTCATAAGTTTGGCCCATTGGTCGTCTGACATGCGGCACATATGTATGTCCAGCTTAGTTCCATTTTAGCGTTTCCAACTACCGGACTTAATAATGGCATGAAAAACAGTTTTAATATCTATTGATCATTCAGAAGCATTTACAGCAAATTGTTATGAAATCAAAGCACAAATTAAAGGAAAATCAGATGTTTAATAATTGTTGATATCTGTAAACCCACGGCAGTTGTATCCAAAAAATTCGCTTATCAAACTCAATTCAGTTTTACCATCAATTAATTCCGCCCTAAAATTCTAATTTCTAATTTTATTTTTTTTAATTTTTTTTAATTAATGATCTTCCTCAAAAAGATTGATATAATTAGATATTCAATAAATGAACGTGTTTTAATGGAATATGAAAAAAGTTAATTTAGTTAATTCTTCATTACATTAAGTGATTACAGGTGGCTTAAAATGTTCAGAGATTGTGAAGCATCGATATTTTTAATGGATTCCGTAATTATTCATTACTCAGCAGTTTTGTGTTTTATTATATTAATATGTTGGCCTTCATAGGGAGGCAGAGTGGCTGGAACATCGATGTGCATCGTGTTGCAATTTCTCATACGTTATTAAAAAAAAAAAATGCTTTGCCGATTTTTTTATTAATAACTGACGAAAAATTTTAACGGAGAATCATGTTCTGAATCCATAGTTTTTGTATCTTCTCACGGCCGTCCAAAGATTTTTTTAAATTATTTTTAATTAATGAATGATGAATGAATGTTGGAATGTGATTGATGGTGTTACGCAATGAGGGTGCGAGTCGCTAGTTCATTCATCAATACATACATACAAATAAATAAATTGAAGTGTATGTTTGTAATATCAAAATAACAGATTTATACTAAATCCAAATTAAAGTGTATACGCTACATACTCGCATAAAGAAAAAAAAAATTTTTTTTTTGTTTGATCCTACTTTTCTCCGAAACGGGTTGACCGATTTTGCAGGGACTTTCACTGGCAGATAACTTATGCTATAGAATAACATATATTATGAAATATAACTGTATTTCTAACATTCACACGGGTGAAGCCACGGATAGAAGCTAGTAACTATATTTCTAAAATTGATGCATCCAATCTTTTCCAATACAAATTTGAAATTCAGAAAGTGTGGTAGCTCTAAGTCTATTGTAATTAATCATTGTTCGTGGTGCCAACTAGTCAGAGGAATGCTAATTAGCTAAGCTTTAAGTTAATTAGCTTTACTCCCGTTAATATTGTGTTCTTCAGGTGAACATTGTGTGTATGTTCTAGAAAATAACAGTGAGGCTAAAATATATAAACGCTAATGTATAATTGTTACTTAACACATTCCTACTTTGGCTAAGCGTTATTCCTGTCACTGTCGTACAACTGTCAAACTATTAGTGCAAAATAGAGACAGACGGGAATTGTATATCTTACCTCTGATTTTTTTTTTTTTTTTACTAGACCAAAATGACAACTAATATAAAATAGAATACTCTTATGTACAGACGTTAGCACATCAAACTACCCGAAACTGTCAAATGTTCCCAATCAACATTGAACTTAACGCTTTAGCGATAAAGTTGAAAATCTTTTAAAGAGCTTGATATGCTGGCATCAAGTTACTACAATCTGGTACACCATATAAATTACAGATATAATTGTAGAAATTTTACAAAGTGTGACACAATAGGCGGTCTTATCTCTAAGAGCGATAATATATTAAATAATGTTACGTTGGCAAAAAAAGGTCGCTCACAGCTGTCAATTTAGTCTAGCAAATTAAAAATTCGAGCTTATGTCAAAGCACGAACTAAATAAAGTTTATACATATCGGGCAACTCAACGTCTTAATACCTAAATATGTGTATTTTATATCATTCTCCTTTCTCACTAAGTGCAGTCACTAAATAAAACATAGATTTAAAGTGCAAACTTAAACCACAAACATTTACATTTTATGTATGAATCCGTGAATAAAACTGAGCAGCAAATAAGTTCTCTTGAGACCACGGAGCGGTGAGGCGTTCGTAACGTCTAGAAATAAAGTTTAGACTGAAACATTTTATTTCCAGACACACGAAACTGAAACTAAGTTAAATCATGTGTATGTTTTATGCTCTTTTAACCGGACTACGGCGAAGCAAAGAGGGGGGTTATGATTTTCACCGATATGTATGTTTGTTCATCTGTTCCCTCATAGCTTGTAAACTACTTGTCATAATTTGGTAAATGAGGTATCGTTGGAAGCGTCGTGATTGCCCGCTGGTGATAGGCTATGTGACGACATAGTGAATTGAAGATGGCGCCCTCAGTATAGCGGACATAAAGTCATGACCTAAAAAAAAAAATGTTATTTTAATCATGACGTGTTGGTTATCAAATCATCATCTGCCTTTTCCCAACTATGTTGAGGTCGGCTTCCAGTCTAACCGGAGGCAGCTGAATACCAGTATTTTACATGGAGCGACTGCCTATCTGACCTCCACAACCCAGTTACTGGGTAATACAATACCTCTTGGAAATATTGGTTGTCAGACTTTCGGGCTTCTAACGATATGTAACGACTGTCAAAGATCCACGATTGACAGCCGGGGCTCACGGCTTAACGTGCTTTTCTAGGCACGCTACTTTTGATCTGTAAAGATGGTCACCCATCCACGGACCAACCACGGCAAGCCTAGCTTAACCTGATCGATCGACCTGCGCGGCTGTTATTATTTAGCCACAAGCCCCTCATTATTTTTAATAAAGATGTAGTGTTCAATATTGTACGGTAGTACGAAACCCTTCGTGAGCGAGTCCGACTCGCATTCGCTTAGTTGTTCTAAGGTACACATTGGGTTTTGTAGCGGTTTTCACCATTATTTTGAGAATATATTCTGGAAAGTTTATGTGTATAATTTAAATTATTATAATTCAAATTAAACTTATCTAAACAATATTTTAAAAAATCTTGATGTTTTGTCAAGTTGTAAAAAGGGTGAGGTCGCTATTAGTAACTTGATGATTCAAAATCAGCGGTCGGATTAGCCCCAAATAGGTCCATGCCTTCACTTTACTACGATTAGCATAATCAACCTATAATGATCCCACTGCTGGGACAGGCCTCCTCTCTTCGAGGGGAAGTGGGCCGTAATCCACCACGCGGGCCCAGTGCGGGTTGGTAGATGTCACTTTTCTTCGAATTTTCTTACCCGTACGCAAAATACGCGCATTGACGTGGAGTTGCGGACACCAACCCGTATTACCTACCTTCCTTCGAATTTTCGTTTCTAGGACATACCGGTTTCCTCACGATGTTTTTCATCACCATTTGACTTCACGATTGACTTCTAAAATTTTTACCAAGCACACCAAGTGGTACAGACGCCAGCACGTCAAGCTACTACAATCTGTCAAATTTCTTTAATAGATTTTTATCTTTATCGCTAAAGCATAAGGTTCATGATTGATTGATTGGAAAAATTTGACAGTTTCGGGTAGCGTGATGTGCTGGCGTCTTTACATGGTGTAGAAATATTAGCAGTGTGACTACCAGGAAAAAAAATCCTGTTAGACACACTGGTTTGACAATCTGTTGTGAATACACACCCACTCACACACTGCACACGTGATGAGTATAATTAAAATAAAAAAAGGTTTTTTTAGGGGTAACTTCAGCTCTTAGTTTTGTTACTTTAGAATGGGTTCAAAGAATATATTTCGATACCAATCACGACTGTGAAGTTTACACAAAAAAAAAAAAAACTCTTTTGTAAACTGAAATTGCAAGTGAATAAACTAACTGCTATCGATGACCCCACAAAAAATATCCAATTTATGTATTTCTTGTTTTATCATATTCAGGCATCACGTCCGCTGAGTTTCACTAGCTAATTAAATTTGACTTTGTACTCGTATATAGCTCACAATTTCTCTCAGAGTGGAAGCCTGTGTCCTAGCAGTGGGAACGTTATAGAGTGAGAATTCAGCAGTATCAAAATTCAGTGGCACTATAACTGTCCTAACCTTACCCTCTCACAAAAGGTTTCAATAAAAACTCTAATGAATGGCAGGCGATTGGCTCATTTATAAATTTTATTAGCACTTATCCTTTGTAATTTAACTTTATTATCCACGCCAGAGCGTAAGCCAAGCTAGTGTAGTTACGGGGTCGTAGACATTTTCCATTCGCCTTTTACACTATCTACATATATACATATACATATATGTAGGTAAGTTAAACATAACATACAGGGTCAAATTAAATTAGCTAGCCAAACCGCAGACGTGATGGTATCGATATCTAAACATGATATTTTGTTTTGATAATTTGTTCAGTTTGATTTATTTAGATAATTAATTGTTCGCAATTACGATGTTGGTCATGGAGAAAGTTGTTCATTTTGATGGTCTTTACCACTGTAAGGAAAGCGGAAAGGTGTGACATGTGACACCTTTCCGATCATCATCACTGTAATCCATCCAACGATCTGTTTGCGGAATGGACGAAGCATGCCAGAAGAACTGTCATGTCAGAAGTGCTGTGAAAGGAATTTATGAAAGTGATGTTAACTTTTTTACCTGGACTCGATGTTCTTACATTTTCTCTTGTATGTGTTAATTTACAAACAGTATCTTTAATTTTTGTAATTGGTTTTATACCGTTTTAATTAAAGAAAGAAAGAAATTTATCACCAACTACAGCTTAGCATAGGCCTCTCTCCGATATATGCTGTATAATAATAGTATATAACAATCATTGGATGGTTAAAAGTGAAGATCTCTTTTCAAATGCTTCCGATGCCCGTCACATAAAATAAAATATCAACATAAACCTAAAAGCTGCTTAAACTTCCTCGTGCCAAAGATAAGTGAGTAACACAATATAAACAAACAAAGACCTGAGAATCGATACCACGATCCGGTTTCAGACACCCGAAGCCTACATGTAATCCCCTTTCATTCTCTATTGAGTGATGGCGTCTACGTCTGAAAAGCGGATGAACTTCTGTGAGCCCAGAGAAAAGTATTGTATTTATGAGCATTTATGTGTTTGTGTATATTTATGTGTTTTCAAGAACAGTGGTGGCCCAGTGGCAACGACCGCGAGTTTCGAGTTGTAAGTCGTAGGTTCGAGCCCAGACAGGCGCTTTCATCATCATCATCATTTCAGCTGAATAACGTCCACTGCTGGACACAAGCGTCGCCAAAGCACCTCCACTTCGACCTGTTCTGTGCTTCTCGCATCCAGCGGGTTCATGCGGCCTTCACATGGTCGTCAAGCGCTTTACTTTATGTTTATCACGACAGACAACGGTGAAGGGAAACTTCGTGAGGGAACCGGCATGTCTTAGAACCACAAATCTACCAATCTACACTGGACTCGCGTGGTAGATTACGACCCGCTCCCTCTCACAGAGAGGAGGCCTGTGTCCCAGCAGTGGGAACGGGAACTCTATTTTATAAATGCTGCCTGCCTTTTGGATACTTTTTCTCTTGACAACGATGCGGAAGAATTTTTTGATGCACTGGTTCTTTCCCTCTCTTGTTTATATACTTTTACAGATGCCAGTACATCAAGCTACCCGAAACTATGAAATTTTCCCAATCAACTTTAAGCCTTATACTACATTAATAAAGTTGAAAATCTATTAAATATATTTAACAGGTTGTAGTAGCTTGATGTGCTGGCGTCTGTACATATTATTATTTAAAGACTGTTAGGTTTTAAATTATGTAAATACTAGCTTCTGCCCGCGCCTTCGTCCGCGTGAAATACCTTGCTTCCCGACCCACCCCGTCGCATCGCATCGTCTGCCCGCGTGTTCGTTAGTTTTAGCTTAGCGGTCTACCCGACTTCTTTTCTTATTCCTCGGCTCCTAAGGATCCTAGCGTGATGTTAAATACAAATGATTTTTCAAATCGGACTCGTTCCAGAGATTAGCGCATTCAAACCAACAAACAAACAAATTCTAGCTTTATTATTCGTAAAGATAAAGATAGATCATACACTCATTATTTTATGATGATAATAATAATCCATTTATTTCAGAAGACGCAGGTCCATAGATAAATTACATAATTATTTTAATTATAAAAACAAACTATTGTGCACGAAGTGATGACTGTGTCGGCGTCGTAAGGCGCTGCGTGGTGTCGCGTAACCTCCCACGAAAACGTCGGTACGCCACACCTTTCGGTCAAAATTCTTCCTTCGTGAACGTTTCTAGGTACTAAGTTGGAAACCGTACCACAATCGATTTGAAGTGTATTTTGTGGCGCGAATTCAACTTCTCTACTCTCATGGACATTTGGTCGTGATTCTGATGTAGTTCACGATGTCTTCAGCCACCGTGGAGTGATGCAGACGGGATAAGTACAGCTGCGTCTACGGTGTTGCAGGACGCAGCAACATATTTGTTCCCGCCAGTGCAGTACCACATCGATTACGGCAAGTGGGCTTCCTACGCTTCGACTCCAACGTCTCGAAGCCCTCTTTGTCTGCCTGCCCTTTCTTCGGGGCTGGGGCTAAGATGCTGGGAGCCAGTCCATTGCGGTTCTTAAGACATTTTATGTGTTGTTCATCGAAACCTTTACAAAATGTTTTCAATTCCAACTCGTAAACTTGTCACGGAATCAGCTCATGAATAATGGCTCAAGTCGATTCCGACATTATTAGGCAAACAATCTCGATACGTACTTGCACGTAAGCCCAAATTGGGTAATCTTACAAGAAACTTCTCATAGTAGGTAACTAATGTCATCGATCCATCTCTATTTGCTTATTTAGTGACGCAGGGTGTGCCTTGTGGTCCATCATCATTTGCCGAAGCTTTTCCTACTTTACCTGGGTGTGATAAATCTCACTCAATTTTCGTTCCTATCGGTTTTTATATATGTTCCTTTCCCTGCGGGGTAATTACGTAACACACGATCAGTACAAAGGCTTTCACTTTGACAGTTCAACAACACCCATTGTGTTATTTATGTTGTTGATCAGACAATTTTTTATTAATCACTAGCGACCCGCCCCGGCTTCGCACGGGTGCAATGGAGAAACACTGATAATTTTAGAGCCATTATTTCTCGTAAAAAGTATAGGATAAAAATGGTTATTGTGGGTTATCCATAAGAGATAGACATATACCATCGCGGACTTTTTTGTAGACCTTTTTAATGTGTACAATACTGTAGTACATTATTTTGATCTATCTCGACGGGTTCAGCCAGCGTTTACAATGTAAGCGCAAAAAAATGTGTTTATTTACGACATCACATTAGAAACCTCTAAAATTATCAGTGTTGCTCTACAATATTATGGATGTATTATACACATAAACCTTCCTCTTAAATCACTCTATCTATTAAAAAAAACCCCATCAAAATCCGTTGCGCAGTTTTAAAGATCTAAGCATATATAGGGACAGACAGACAGGGAAGTGACTTTGTTTTATACTATGTAGTGATATGACGCAATGGATTAGCAATACCCATCTAAATAATTCACATTGGGATTTATAGTGTATTATACAATCAGGGTGCTGGCTTGGCGAAGGATCTGTTGACTATTTGATACATTATTCTTATCATCGTCTTCCTAACCTTGTCTCATGTTACTTGCAGTCGGCGCAACACCTTTTCTTGTTCCATTCTCCCCTATCAACCGTCACGCTCTCATTCACTCCATCTCCATCTCCTCTTTCATATCACTCTTCACACGATCCATCCATCTTTTTTTTTGGCCTTATTTGATACTTTAGTCTTTAAATTCTTTTTCTAGAAAGCCTGATCTCTTCAACTAATCTGAAAGAAATAAACGGAAAAAGTCGACACAAGTACGTACGTAAAATCAACTAAACCCCACATAATCCATCTCTTTTCCGAAGATTGATGGCCAGCCCGTATTCTGGTCATTTGCATTATCCCTTTAATATATTAACGGTTTACATTCGTACGTGATCGTATCCATTCGGGTTTTTCAAAAATTTGTTCATAAATCATTTCTAAACATTCGTGATTTATGGAATGAAAGATGGATCAGTTTACTAAGTTATGGAAAAATAAATATGTTTGGAGGGAAATATTTTGACGGGCCGGTGGGCGAAGGCCCTTGACTTCGTCGTGCCTTTCTTCCAATACAAGTCTTTCAGTTGAAAACTTTCGCTGTTTAGTAAAACGTCTCCAATATAAATCTCGTTTAGTTTAGATTATGGATTGTCGGATGGAAAATCAGTAAGTACCTATTTAATATATGATTTTCACTCATGGAGAATAATATTATCAACATAACATAACGCCTGTATCCCCCGGTTTAGGCAGAGGTGTAACTATAGTACAGACGCCAGCACATCAAGCTACTAGAATCTGTCTTTCTTTAGCAGATTTTCAACTTCATCGCTAAAGCATTAGGTTCAAAGTTGATTGGGAAAATGTTACAATTTTGAGTAGCTTGATGTGCTGGTGGCGTCTGTACATCCACATTTCGCCATTTATGTTGAAGCCCCATGTAATAGGGACACATCCGGACACAAATCCAGACCCCGAGCAGCTACTGAGAAATTCCAGATGGAAAAACGCAATAACACTTTTCTCGACTCAGGAATCGAAACCTGGGTATCATGCGTTTGCGGACGCTACAAACAGGCTGTCATATAATTTCTGAAGAATAGTAAGGCACGCGGCTAAACAATAACAGCCGCACAGGTCGATCGATCAGGTTAAGCTACGCTTGCCGCGGTTGGTAAGCGGATGGGTGACCATCTTTACATACCGAGACCCCTCCGTGCCTCGGAAAGCACCTTAAGCCATTGCTCCCGGCTGTCATTCGTAGATCTTTGACAGTCGTTACGGCTAGTCAGAAGCCCGAAAGTCTGACAACCAGTCTTACCTAGGGGTATCGTATTACCCAGTAACTGTGTTGTGGAGGTCAGATAGGCAGTCGCTCCATGTAAAATACTGGTATTCAGCTGCATTCGGTTAGACTGGAAGCCGACACCAACAGACTTGGGCAAAGGCTAGGCAAATGATGATTAATAAGGTTTCCTCAATTTCAACTAAATTCAATTAATTTTGCATCACAAAAGTGGAATTTAACTATTTTATTTTCACAATGTAGCCTTGTGTTTTCTTCGCATAGCATAGATTAAACATTATCAGCGGGACGTATCTATAATACATCAAACAAGATCCTATTACCAAGACAACATGCTTCACAAACATTACTCATTCCTCCTTATTTACTTAATTCTTACACATCAGTCTGATAAACGGGGAAGAAAGCTTCAGTGTGATGTATTGCTTTGATGCTATCAATGTATTCATTTATCAGTGTTATGTTTAGTTTATCTTAACACGTACCCTTAATATACCATGTAAGTAAAGAGTTGTTTAGGAGATATCGTAGTCAAAAAACATGCGACTATATTCCGGACTCCGAGGGAATATGTACCTGTCAGTTGGACACTATTAGGAACTAGCTTAAATACGTAAAATATTTACTATGTTCTAATCAGCGTTTGCAGTCCTTTCAAAGTTATTTTTCTCCGATTTTGCATCACAGTGATCTTTATTTTTGATGCTATTAGGTTGCTGTCAGATGTAAATTATCTGTGAAATATTCCGGACTCCGAGGCAATGGGTTCCTGACACCTGTCAGTTGGACACTATTAGGAACTAGTTTAAAAGCGTAAAATAATTGTTATGTTGTAATCAGCGTTTGCAGTCCTTTCAAAGTTATTTTTCTCCGATTTTGCATCACAGTGATCTTTATTTTTGATGCTATTAGGTTGCTGTCAGATGTAAATTATCTGTGAAAGGCTGTATGACAGCTGGTGTCAGGAACGAATTCTCTCATCAACCATAGAATTACTTAATACCTTCATCAATTTAAATTAATGCTGTGTCTGTTTTGCACGTAAAAATATTCCTACCAGCATTTTTGGAAGGCAGCGATAACGCTGACGGAAAGGTCAAAATAGTATTGGATTGAATTGCTTAGTCACGATCCTAAACCGCTAAAGATAAAAACGAGATGTGCATTCCTTAGGGGGTGTAAAGGTACACGAAGAAATAACTTTTAGGAACTCTACCCCTAACTAGGTTAGGAAGGATGAAAGTTTGTTTGCAAACACAAGGGAACAGCTAGTTTATTCATTTCCTGTTTCTTTACTTTTTCATCCTGCATCTAAGGACGAAATTTACGAATGAAACTGAACGCGATCAGCACATCTAAACCACGTTTAAGAGCTGTCAATGTCATCATTTTTGTGGAATGTCAGCAGCACAATGGAATGACAGCTTTTGAACCATTGATGAACTTCGTCCTTAGTTTTGTGTACTTAAAAGTATCTTAACCGACGAAGCAAAGGAGGAAGTAAAGTAACGTATAAATCGTTTACTTCAACATTCAAAATTACAATATGCCTCCATATTGTAATTTTGAATGTTGAAGTAAACGATACCTTCCCAAACTAGGCACATCCTGTATCTTGGGGCCCATTACATAGGTACAACATTTTGATAATTTTAGACAAAATAAAAGTTGAAATTGGCTACAGTTAAGCTAGTAGCTTCATCGAGACTACAACACTAAATATACAAACTAACTAAGAGAAAATTAAAATCTATGAGGTTCTCAAGTCCACGCGTATATTTTTTTTATGTATGACCACGTATTTACCTTTTTATAAAGTAATCCGGTTTTTGCTGTAGACATCACTTGACTTGAAGAAAATATCATCTTTCTTTTCATTTGTGCAATTAAAATAAGAATAGAAATGACCTTTCTCACTAAGTGTGAAATGACATGCTGATGCCAAACTATCTCTTTAACTGGGTCGCGTTCGATAACATTAGTATACCAACGTAGAACCGAATGTGTGAACTGATTTCTCAACTCCACTCAAAGCTGTGTGGTTCTTCCTTCAAAAGACCATTTCAGGCACTAATCAACATGGTCTTCTCATGATCTGACCAAGATTATGTCTTGACTTTAAAAGAGACTGACCCTTCAGTTTGTTTCGCCATTTTTCGTCAGGTGTAGTCAGATCGACTCCATCTAGCTTATTTTTTATTACTTACAATATGACGTGAACAAGTGATTCTGATATCCTGTTTACAAAATAATCAATTTCATTTAATTTCTTTTCAGAAAAGTATGTGGGGTCTTGGTCAAGGCCCAAGTAGCAGGTAAATTATACCTATTGATAGAATATTACAAGGAAATTCTAATAATCTTTATTACTTTCTGTTAGCCTTTGGCACTTGTCCCGTCGCCGACAATAAGCGAGAAGCAAGTTTAGAGCTCGCAACTAAAAACGAGTCGTTTTACAAAGTTCTCGCCACTGATGTGAACAGTCAGCGATCAACTTTAAATACATATATACAACATTATTTTTAGAATAGGTACTGCAAACCTGTATATAGTTTGTTCAGAATAAGTAACTGAATCGATTCCAATAGTTTTTAAACCATGTTATATTTTGTCCCAAAAATATTTTAAAATGGTGACATGTTGGACACCGAGCGACACTAAGTACATTTCCGCAATCATATGCGCACAACACAGGTCACAGAAGGTCGGCCGGCGGCGTGTATTAAGGCCAGGTGTTCCCGTTTTTGCCTGTTTTAGAATTCATTTTTGATAGGCAGATTATAACATTTAGAATCTGAAATAAATATATATTTTAGATACATTCTTTCTCCTTAACATGTACCCGTTCAATACACGATACAATACAATTTTCTCGATAGAAAAAAATACCGAACTAACTTCGATTTGCAGTTTTTTTACAAGCAAAATTTCATTTTACACATGTACTAATACTCCTTTTTTTCTATAATTAATATCAATATAAAGGTAATTCATTTTGGAATCGATTCTACCCGATCGCTTTTTTTTATTACATTTATAAAAAAAATTATCGATTATTCAAGTGATTTTCGATCCCCGCGTCGCTTGCCAGTGTCCCGCGAGACGTTACCGAGGTGAGACCTGTGCCAAATTTTTGCGCGCGCGCTTCTTATCTGCTCCGTAAATAATATGAATAGGAAATATAATTATTGTACTTATATAGACCATAGTTAAGATTTTGTTGATGTGTTTATTTCTCATTGTGTAAATATTTTGTATACAACTTTTAAGACATTATATTTGTGATTGTTTTGTGAAAATGGCAAATAAAAGAAATAAAATTAGGACTAAATCACGGTTGAAGGCAAAAAAAATCGCGAAAGAAATATGGTAAGTTATATTTTTTATACCTAGGCATTTATTTCCAAGATGCGGCCGAGTTACAATACTGTATAGATAATATTACCGTGACAGTAGTCCCCAATCTTTTTTTAATACCATAATATATTTTATTGTTTCAGTTCAAAAATGGATCGAAATAAAAAAGGCTTATTTGTTCGTAAAAACAGCAGTGAAGAACAGTAAGTACCTACCAACTTTCTT
This sequence comes from Eremobia ochroleuca, assembly GCA_949629135.1. NCBI lineage: Eukaryota > Metazoa > Arthropoda > Insecta > Lepidoptera > Noctuidae > Eremobia > Eremobia ochroleuca. The sequence continues at coordinate 19,807,851 of OX451398.1, forward strand.
TGATTTCTTGATAATCGGAATCCTCGCCGCAGAATACCTACATAGTAAAATGTACTTACAATACTCGTACTAGCGTACAGAAAAATCACTCCGAACAATAGATTATGTGGTCTTTTTAATTGTATGTTTTTTATTATTATTTTGTCATTTTGTGCCTATTGGTGCTCCCACACTGCTGTTATAAAATGTTTACTAACATTACCTAACATGAAAACCTTTCTGAAAACCTTTTTTAATAAATGTATTAGATCACTATGTTAGAAAATGTTTGTAAACGTTTTATAACAGCTGTGTGGGAGCAATATATGATCCTTTGTTGGTTGAAATAAACGTTTTATTATTATTAATAGTCAGTTTAGGTATAAAATTTGTCAATCGCCGGCGACCTGCAAGCGAAACTGAAATCTATTTTATTCTTGCAACTATTCACATTTCATTGGGTACCTATTATTCTCTCCAAACCGGTCTAACGGCCTGACCACTGAAAATTCACTCCGCGCGAAGAATAAAAAACCCGACCAAGTGCGTGTCGGACCACGCACAATGAAGGGTTCCGTAGTTGGAATGAATTTATCATAAGAACAAACTTAACTTTGTAGTTGAAAAACGTGTACTCCCATACATTTCAACTGCAAATGTAAGTTTGTACGCACAATATTGAGAGATTTACCATGTTATTTTTAAGAGCATAGACTTCTTATAGGTTTTCCTGTAATCTATTAGTATAAATAAATAAACAGAACTATTTTCTGTATTTGAGACCCTCACAGTAAGCCTTTTCATTTGATATGTATACGGTACAAATTTGCGCGTGGTGGCCGGCTCTCGACTATCTGGTGTGGCTCACCCATTACACATGGTGCTGCAATAATATCTTAGATTTAGTCAATTTAGCATTATAATAAAGTGTTTTTTTTTTTTTTCAGAAAAACGTGTAACGATACGTCTAATAAGACTCACGCATCTTATATTACATTAGAGCCTGTGGATTTGCAACCCTCTGCTACTAAGTAAGTTTTTTTTTGTTGCCGTTCAGAGGCATACAAATCTAAAATTTGTTTTATTAACACAGTTTTTTTTTAAACATTAATGTTAAATAAATAATTATTATTTCAGGACATCGACATCACCGAATAATGATACTTTACAAGATGTACCACTACCAATGTCTTCGTTGTCTGCGCCAGAACCAGTTGTTGATTCTGAAACTACTCAGTAAGTCATCAGAACTAACACATGTGAGCAGCAAGCATATCACAACCTATCAACCTGTATAACCTCTATCTTGCATTACTTGTATATTTAAAATTGGATTTATTATTCTGAATTTGAATAAGCACCGAATTCTATAAGTGCATAACACTTTTATTAACATTTTTTTTCATCATCAGTTTTTTAGATTCCACGTTGTACTATCTCCATATCGTATTTTATCTTGTTACAGAGAAAATGATGTCAGTGACAACGTGCTTATTACTGAAATGGATAACAAGGAAAACCATTTCCAACCCATATCAGGACGGCGAATAATTGATATCAATTACTTTGTACAAGAACTTCAAGAAAAAGCACAGCACAATGATTTATTTGATTGTAAATCAAGCAACTTCTGCTTAGTTGGTGAAAGAAGACATGGACTTATTTCGATCTTTAAATTTAAGTATTGCACTTAAATTTAAAGATCGAAATAAGTCCATGTCTTCTTTCACCAACTAAGCAGAAGTTGCTTGATTTACAATCAAATAAATCATTGTGCTGTGCTTTTTCTTGTGTGTAAAAAAGTTTGTTTGATTCCATCCGAAAACACCAAAGATACTGAGCATATAAATGCTAATATAGCTGCTACCACTGGAGTTGTAGCCTCTGGTATAGGATTTTCTCAGATCGAAGAGTTATTTTCAGCTATAAACATCCCCATATTTTCTACAAAATATTTTAATCAACTGCAAAATAAAGTTTATAAGAAATGTGAAGAAACTGCCAGTGTTACAATGGAAGCTGCTGCCAATAAAGAAAAAGAGATTGCTTTAGCAGATGGCCGGACCAAAAACGGCTATGCTGTCATAGATATATGGTTCGAACTATAAAGCTTCATCAGGCACAGCAGCCATAATTGGCAGAAATACGGGTGAGGTTCTATACTTCGGTGTCAAAAATAAGTATTGCCTCGTATGTGCCCGAGCCGAAAATAAAAAAACTGCACCTCAAAACCACTTGTGTTTCAAAAATTTCCAGGGATCGTCTAGTTCAATGGAAGCCGACATAATCGTTGAAGGTTTCAAAACATCAATTGCGACGTATGGCCTTATATATGGCAGAATGGTAGGAGATGGCGACGCTTCGACCTATTCTAAAATTCTTAACGCAAATCCGTATGAAAGTCAAAATTTGACGGTTGAGAAACTTGAGTGCCGAAATCACATATTGCGCAATTTTTGTAAAAAGTTAAGAGCGGTCATCACAGAAACTAGGTATATGTTGGCGCACCGAAAAACTCACTAATCAAAAAATTATGACAATGCGAAAGGCAATAGTGAAATCTATTAAACATCACAAGGCCTCGCGGAGTCCTAAAAATGTAGCAATATCCGTTTTGCACAACGATATTATTAACTCTGTATCTCACGCTTATGGTAATCATCAAATGTGTCAAAATTACTTTTGTGACAAAGAAAAAAACAGTGGTGGCGAACTGCAAAAGATTGAAAATTCAACATTTATCTTCAGAATAAATGCTATTGTGTCCAACGTGGCTTCAAAATCACGTAGTTTGATTGAAGACGTGAACACAAATACGGTAGAGTGCTTCAACAATGTAATAGCAAAATTTACTGGCGGTAAAAGAATAAATTTTGCTCTAAAAGGGGGCTATCAAGGAAGATGCGCGGCAGCCGTTGTTTCGTTTAACACAAAATCTGCAGTATCAACAATCCAAAAAGCTCTAACAAGTAACGCTCCCGGAGGTAAAGCTGAAGAAGTTGAGAAAAGACGTGCGAAAAAACGAAAATTAAATATGGAACACCCAGTGAAGAAACGAAGAGTTCTAAAAGATGTAAATAAAGAGCAACACGACTATGGTCCAGCCTGTTCATCGCCCGATATGTCGAAAACAGATTATGATACATCAAAAGAAGAATTTCTCAAAAATCTGAAAACACTTACATCTGATAGACACAAGGTAGAAAGATCTACAATATTACAAAGAGACAGCAGCGAGTGGCTCGAAATAAGAAAACACTTAATAACTGCTTCCAACTTTGGGCCAATATGTAAAAGAAAAGTCACATTAGATACAGCTCCCGTCGTTAAAAACCTATTATACAAAAAAAATTTGGCCCACGTCACATCCATCGCACATGGAGTTGAGCATGAGCAGCAAGCTTTGCAGCAGTTGCAGCAGCAGGAAAATGTTATCATTGTACCCTGCGGTTTATTTATAGACAAAGACTACCCTTTTATAGGGGCAACGCCTGACGGCTTGATTGGAGGACATACAATAGTCGAAGTCAAGTGTCCAATTACAGCACACAAAAAAGGACTTTCTAATTTTATAAAAGCAAACAAAATACAAATTTTAAAATATAATATTAACACTAAAACTACTACGGTAAATAAAAACTCAAACTGGTACTACCAGATACAAGGCCAGCTACATGTGTCAGAACGACAAAAGTGTCTTTTGGCTATATGGGCAGGCGAGAATGAAAATGTTTACACAAAATTCATAGAAAAAGATGATATATTTTGGGAAAATAAAATGAAACCGAAATTGATAAAATTTTACATGAAATGTTTGCTGCCCGAAATTATAGACAGCAGAAATGCACGTGGTATGCCCATTAGAAACTTATCCATCCAAGATAACGAAAATGTTCACCCTGATGATCAAAATGATAAAGAAAATGACCCTAATAATTCACAACCGGGACCAAGCACACGACAATTAAATTTAAAGGATTTTTAACGAATTAATGTAGTAATGATATTATTGAATCTAGTTTTATATAAAGTAAGTACAGTCAACAGCAAAAGTAGATGATTAAAATCAGAAATTCAATACTAATGAATGGATTTCGCGTCAGAGCTGTGTGGCGTCGAAGTGATTCAAAAGTATGTGATTTAAATCTTTCTTTCTTTCTTTTCTTTTTTAAAAAAACGTTGCCCCACACTAGGAATTTCTCCTGTATCGTGGGTGCGTTTACAAACATTTAAACACACATACACAAACAGCCAGACCCGGAACAACTACTTGCAGGTCATACAAATATTTGTTCCGTGCGGGAATCGAACCCGCGACACGCAGCGCAGCAGTCAATCGCTTACACACTGCGCCAACCGTGGCGTCATCAAGTCATCAGACATCACTTCGACGCCACACAGTTCTGACGCGAACTCCGTTCATTATTATTGAATTTCTGATTTCGATTATCTACTTTTGCTGTTGACTGTACCTAATAATGTTAGGACGTTAATATGTTAATATACGAGTACTTTCAATTGTTTCATAGAAGATGTAAGAAAAATGTAATCAATAATAAACCTATAGTTTTTGTGACAAAATTATGGCACATAAATCTTTTTTTTTTTCACAATTGTATTATTTTTAACTATCCCTATTTTTTTCGAGACAACTTTGACATAATTAGTTTAAAATTTTAAAATAATTAATATAATAAGTTGACCTGCTGCCTGTTTACCTATAATGTGACACTTCCCTCGGCTTTGGGTTCATGTAAGTTCACGCCAGCGACGTAAGCGCACGGCTCGCTTCGCAGGAATCGCGGGCAACTTTTGGTAGCGTTAAATGCCTACTTCGTTTGGTCTACCCGCCCTTAAGTGGTAACCAACTTTTTGTACGGACAATCAGGTAACATAACAAGCTTATAACTTCGTGATTTTTCATGATACAGTTTTGAAATGTTGTACAGACGCCAGCACATCAAGCTACTACAATCTGTCAGATTTCTTTAATAGATTTTCAACTTTATTATAAGGTTCAAAGTTGATTGGGAAAATCTGACAGTTTCGGGTAGCTTGATGTGCTGGCGTCTGTACATAGATTCTTTACATAAAAATACTAGACAAGTGTTTCGGGTTTGCTATATACTAAAAATAATGTTGTAGGTATAACTCTTTTGACACCTGACCTACATACAATCTTTTGTAAGTTTCTTCAGCGAATAAATACTCGGTTCCTCGTCAGGGATGGAGCAGGTGCCTTCATCAACTCAGCCTATCGCAGTCCACTGCTGGACATAGCATCTCCCAGGCTGCGTCACAACACTCTGTTCTCCACATTCCGTATCTAGTCTGTCCCAGACACCTTTTTAAGTTCGTCGGTCCATCTAACTGGGGGCCGTCCCTCACTACGTTTGCCGGTACGTGGTCTCAGGCCATCGGTCCTTCGACAGAAATGGCCAGCCCACTGCCACATCAGCTTGCTTACTCTGCAAGCTATGACGGTAGCTCCAGTTGTTGTTGTTGTAAGGAGGCGTTTTTAAAGATAGTGTCAATTTTATCATGTTAATTATCTGAAAGATTCTCTAGGTGGTGAAATAAGATAATGTTTTAGAGATACTGCTTTTACACAAAGATATTTATTACTTACAATACGGTAGTGCTGTTCTCCAAGCATCTCTGTGAAACTCGATAGAAGATGATTCCATTCGAATTGTCATCATGAAATCTGCTGAATGACACTAACACTACAACCGCTTCACTATTGACCTACAGGTTCCTCGTTCCAAAACAAAACAAAAATAAGAGGGTGTGGGCGACCACACGATTGATCTGAAAACTTATGCCTGGAGCCCAATATACGCGATTTAGCGCCGAATATACGCGGTTCAACACCGAGTATACACGATCCAGCGACGAGTATACGTGATTCAGCTTCACCCACCAACTGGAGCCGAGTATGCGCTATACAGCGCCGAGAATACGCGGCTCAGTGTCACCGACCGACTGAACTCGAGTATACCCGATTCAGCGTCACCGACCCGAGTATTACGGTTCAGTTTCATTCTCTCTTCAAATAGAGCACAAAGTGCGCCTAAAAAAGTTTTCACATCAAAGACCAGATGTTACAAACATTTTCTTTTTAAAACACAAACTTCTTCCCAGATGTTACTCTCCCATTTCATCTAAGTTCACTGCCGCGATACACGATAAAGACGCCACAGACAATAGTAAGCACACCACTATCGGCCATTGTGTGGGAAATCTGGCCATTGTGTGCATTGTGAGTCATGTTTTAATTGTACAAGTAATTATTTTGTTAATTGCTTGCATGCAGAACATGGTGCCCGTTAGTAAACACTTAGGGAAATGTTGAGATTGAGACTTTAAAGGAAATGGAATTTGTTGTTCTTTCTACAGTGAGTTGCACCAAGTAACTATAACCATAACCAATTCCTTAACAGCCGTCAAATCTCCGGTTAAGCGCAATAAGTGTTGTACCATTTTAACAATTATTAAAATGACATCACAAAATAACTATCACAAATTGTTAAAATAACGCTCAACTTCGGGCCTAGAGTTCTTTTCCGATATAAATATACAACGTGTAACGTTAAATGCGCAAAACCTGAAAATAGTTTGATCAGAATAACGAGCAGAATTAATTGAACCACTTTTTAATGTAGGTCACATTTTTCAAAAAATCTTCATTAAAAACTTTGCCGTGTCTATTTAATAATAGGTCAAGCAAGCCAATGTCAGCGCGGCGCAGCGGCCCGGTGACGACTCCTCCCCCGATAAAGCGTCGTCGCAGACTCAAGAAACGATCAGAAAAAAAAAAAAAAAAAAAAAAAAAAAAAAAAAAATATTTCGTTTTTGGGGGAAAAGTTATAAGTATGGCGGACGACAATATTACACTTAGAAAAAAAAAAAAAAAAAAAATACCCGTCCTGTCTACGTCGTTCTCAGAGACGTCAATATTTGATGCAACAGTAATGAGTATGCCTGATACTTCACTGCAGGACAATGAATCCATTAATAAACTACAGGAAGAGATCAATGGGTTAAAAGCTGAGTTGCAAAGCGCGAATCGGGAAATTGACAATTTACTTACCGAAAATGAAAAATTAAAGTCAGATCTAGAGAAATCTAATCGAGTTATCGAATTATACAAGAAAGTTGGTACAGGAGAGGCCAAGTGCTCCACCCCATGTTCAAAGCGAAAGGTCTCCAAGACAAATACTCAAGTGCGCAGACTAACATCGACTCCAATAAAAAATAACTTGGTAGATAAATCTAGCCAAACAGTAACTCAAACAAAGTCACCAAAGAAGACAAGGAAATCACAACTGTATTCGAAAAAACAAGGAATAATCAACACTTCAATGGAAAAACTAAATAATACAACAACACAGAAGGTAGAAAGTGACCCCCAACCTTCGATTCCCATAAAAAGAAAACTATGCTTAGTAAGTGCGAATAAAAACAATCAAGTTTTGTCCACAGCTCAAGAGGTTTTTAAAAACTTTCAAGTATGTCATTACCTCGCCCCCAATTGTGGTTTACTTCGACTTATTAAAGACTTGCACAAAAAAGTTACTGACTATTCCATGGAAGACTATTGTGTTGTTTTAATTGGGGAAGAAGACTTTTTACATACTGAAAATTATGTTAATATCATTATACAACTAAGGGAAACATTGATGACAGTACAAAATACAAATATTATCTTATGTGTTCCTACTTTCCAATTAAGTAACTACTCATTAATGTTTAATTGGCGTATAGAGACGTTTAATAATTTGTTACATCTAGACCTACAAACTTATGCCTATGCAACTGCATTTGATTCTAATTTAAATCTTTTATATGACTTTACTATGTTTTCTAAATACAATAAAAAAATTAATGACTGTGGTCTGCGTAAAATTTTTCAAAATTTATTGTTAACCTTAACAGAGATATCATCAACCCAATGTGAATCTTCCGCAGACGAAAGAAATTGTGAATATGAAAACTTTTTTCGTGTATAAAAACGTTAATATTCTACATCAAAATATTAATGGTCTTCTGAACAAATCTCATTTATTTACTGTCGCACTTAGTGAATTACTCAATACAGGAAAAATAATTGATGTACTATGTTTTTCGGAGCACAATATGATATTATCTGATCTTACCTTGTTACATATTCCTAATTTTACCCTTGCTGCGCATTTCACACGGAACTCCAGACACGGTGGCACATGTATAGTGATAAGAAACGGAATTAAGTATAGACCATTGGAGTCCGTGCAAAGGTACTGTGTTTCTAATATAATTGAATGCTGTGCAGTCGAACTCACTGACCACAACGTCATTGTGATGTGTGTCTATCGGAGCCCACATAGCAGGGACGTAAAGACTAAACTTGATGTATTTTCCAATAACCTTAATATTCTCTTGAATTCTTTTTCATTACACTCAAACAAAAAACTTATTATATGTGGGGATTTCAACATTGATATTTTAAAAAAGACTACATATTCAGATCAATTCAAGTATCTTCTTGCGGGTTACAATCTCAAATTTGAAATAAAAGTTCCAACCAGACTAGGCAGTGGGACTTGCATAGATAACATTATTCACAATGTACGAGGATCAAATGGAGAAATCTTAGAGCTAGCAGTATCCGATCATACGGCACAACTTTTACGATGTCCAGTTAGACGAACATGCATATTAAATTACTGGTTCACAACTAAACGAGATTACTCAAAAGAAAATGCTCAAAAATTCATAGACAACATCAAAGCTATCACTTTTTCTGACGTATACGAGGAAACGGATCCCGCTAAGGCATTCAAATTATTTTATGATCTGTTTAAGTTGCTTTATGATTTATGCTTCCCAAGTATAAAAATACGTATATCAACTAAAGAAAAACCAAAATGGATTAGTCGTGGCATTAGGATTTGCAGTAAGAGAAAAAGAGACTTGCTGTGGAAATACCGGTCATTACCGAATAAGCAAAATAAAACAAACTTTAAAAACCTTTCCAATCGGTTGAAAAAAGTTATAAATCTCACACAGAGAGCCCATAATAATCATCTCATACAGTCAGCTCAAAATCTATGTAAAGCAACATGGAAAGTGATAAATAAAAACAAGAATAAACATAATCTGCCAGAGGAAACCATAGTAAAAATTAAATCAAACGACAAAAACTTAAGTAATCCTGTTGAAATAGCACAAGCTTTTAATAATTATTTTGTGGATCAAGTGGAATCATTTACTAATTCAGACATTCATAAAAATAAACATAAAATAGACAGTAGAATTAGTTCTATGTTTATGTCACCCACGATACCGCTAGAAATTCACAAAATTATTATGTCGTTAAAGAATACATCTAGCACTGGGTATGATGATATAAGTACTAGCATTGTTAAACAGGTATCCACAGTAATTGCTCCTGTGTTGAGTCATCTTATCAATATGTGCATATGTCATGGTCACTTTCCAGAAGAATTAAAAATAACAATTATAAAACCACTCTTCAAGAAAGACAACAGAGAAGATATGTCCTGCTACAGACCCATTGCGTTAATACCGATTTTCTCAAAAATATTCGAGAAAGTAATATATTTTCAACTTACTTCATACTTTGAAAAAAACTCCCTTTTCGTTGATAACCAGAAAGGTTTTAGGAAAAATAGATCTATTGACATGGCCATCTACGATTTCCTACATATGGTTACCGACAGAGTGGATAAGAGACTACCAACTCTGGCGCTTTATATGGACATGTCAAAAGCTTTTGATCGCGTAGACTATAAAACACTAATAAGTAAACTTAACGCGTATGGCATAAGGGGAAATATATCAAACTTAATAGAATCTTATCTCTGTAATAGGCAGCAAATGACGATAATCAGTAGAATTTCTAAAAAAAACGTAATAACCTATAAATCTAGCCTGAGAACGGTAAAATATGGAGTACCACAAGGTAGTGTACTGGGGCCACTCCTATTTATTGTTTATATTAACGACTTTCCGACAGCATCATCATATCCTATGACAATGTTTGCAGATGACAGCACTTTACTTTTCAATTGTGATGACGTGAGTAAAATAGAGCCTGAGATAAATTCTACACTACTATCAGTTGTGAATTGGCTACAAAATAATAATTTGGTTATAAATCTTGACAAATCAGTATTAATGAAGTTTCAACAAAGAGCAAATTACAATCTTGACTTAAATATTAAATATAGGGACAAAATTATTAGTGAAACAAATGAGACTAAATTTCTTGGACTAAACATAGAAAACAATTTAAAATGGAAGTCACACATTGACAAAGTATGCAGTAAGCTAAATCAGTATTCCTATGCTTTACATATGTTAAGTAAAACGGCCAATCGAGCAACAGTTTTAACGGCTTATCATGGTTTAGTAGCCTCAACATTGAGATACGGAATTATATTTTGGGGGAATGCCACGGGTAAAGAAATGATATTTAAGTGTCAAAAGAGGTGCATTAGAGCTATTCACAATTTAAAGACTACAGATAGCTGCAAAACGTTTTTTAAAAATACAAAAATATTAACGATGCCCTCGCTGTACATATTTGAAACGGCCATGTTCGTCAAAAATAATTTACATAAATTTGCTCGAGTAACTAGTCAGCGCCGTTGTGATCGGTTACAAACAGTTGGGTCTAGAACTGCGCTATATGGAAATAGTATTTTTGTGATGGCACCAAAGGTCTATAATAAATTACCAAAATGTATAAGGAGTGAAGATAATATCCGCAAATTCAAAAGTAAATTGTGTTTATTTTTATTAGATAAGACGTATTACTCCATAGAAGAATTTTTAAATGATAAAATATGACATTGCTGACCTTGTAATACAATTTACCTTTGACATGCACGTAACAATAAATTATAATTGATTAATTGCCTAATAACAGAACCGTTAATAAAAATTATTTACAATATGATAAAATGGAATATTAGTTGACATTTACTCGAACTTGACTTTTTATTATATAAATTTTGACTTGTTATTAAAAAATGAATAGATTTGTACACCAATTTCATTGGTAGGACATAGAGCTCGACTAAATTGTATCCTAAGACCTTTATTGTAAATACCTATGTTCACAAATAAAGTTTGATTGATTGATTGATTGATTGATTCAGAATTGCCAGTAAAACTAAAACAGCACATAAAACCTTTACATTTTTTTTAATGACTTATTTTCTCTCTGAAACAGGTCAATTGAATTATAAATCAGTTGGGGTGTCTGAGGTTTTGCGCATTTAACGTTACACGTTGTATATACATTTTTTTTTAATCTATCTATTTTGATGTACATACAAGTATTTTAATGTGTTCGTCTTTGTCACAATTTATTGTAAGGCTCCTAAAATTGGAAGTGCATATATGTATTTGTCCTTGTTTTTGTAAAAATGCATGTAATTGTGTATCCTCTGCGGGAGATCTAATAAACAAATGCTTAATGAGCTTATAATGTTCCACTTGTGGAACACACGCCTTTTCTCTGTTCAGAAGGCCGTAATCCACCACGCCGGCCCTTTACGGGTTGGTAGATGTCACATGTCTTCGATTTTTTTTTATTCTAGGTCATACCGGTTTCCTCCCAATGCTTTCCTTCACCGTTTTGACAGCATTTAATTAAATAATTTACACAAAGTAAAACGCATGTCTGGGTTGAATCTACGACTCACATCTAGTAAGTAGCGGCCGTTACCACTGGGACACCACTACAATAAATAAATCAAGTAATAATCAATTAATTGCATACAGGTCTATAATAGAAGACGTTCTCTAAAATTAATTGCAGTGGGTTTTTGTTAACGTAAACTTTTTCTTTTGATCTGTTCTAAAATATCTATATTTCAATATTGAACACCATGTTTTGTTCAACTACAAAAAAATTTGTTCAGTTGCGATGTAGCTATTTTGTGTCAAGACGTTGCGCTATATCCTTGAATAAACACCTTGTATGCAGAAATATTCACAATACTTTACAGGCAGCTAGAAATGCAGAAATAGCCAAATAATATTTTGCTTCAATTGAAAGACGTTGGAAAATTTCTAGAAACGTATAAAGGTACAGACGTGGTGGGATTATACTCATAAACGAGATGGGTAACATTTTCTGAAACTTAGTCTTCAGATCATTGCACTCATGTCTGTGATATCAAATAGCAAAAACAAAACTAAACTGCAAATCTAGCAAATACTCTTAATATTTTCATAAGAAAACTATATTTTATTGTATGTTTAGATAACTAACTATTTACACTTCATACTAAAGTAAATGACTAACTAACTTACTATTCAAATAAATACAAAAACAAAGGACACTTAGGCGTCAAAGTACTCGTCCGCATCGCTGTCATCCGGAAACGTGCCCAGAAGACTGGCAGGATTACCACGTTGAATGACAATGCTAATTCTTTGGCCAAAGAAAACTAATCTAGACTTTTCTCGAAAAAAGTTACACAAAACAAGGTTACACGTACATATTTCAAAGTTAGATTTTTCTTTAAAATATTCTAGACATATCAGGATTATGTGTAACCTCGGGAAGTTGGGAGCTAGACTATGATTCAGCTCTAGACATCATCCTTCTTCAACCTTCACTGTCAGTGTACTTGAGGAGGTATGGGTCAAGGTATAAGCTAATGCGATTTCTCAAATCTTTTATCTTATATAATAATAAAGTCATTTCACTTGAAATGAAACTGTTAACAGACTACTTAGTCTGTGAACAGGTAAAGTTAGAGAAATACTTTGTTTGGTTGGCAATTTGACAAATTAAATACCAATTTTAGATTGTCTTTAACTATTCATTACCAGAAGTCGTGGACGGTGGTCGTTGGTTCGAACCCAGACAGGCGCGTAGTCTGACTTTACTTTGTGTAAATGATTTCATCACAACTGCTTTCAAAACTGTGAAAGAAAACATCGTGAGGAAACCAGCATGTCTTAGAACCAAATATTCAGACTTGTGGTATCTACCAACCCGCAGTGGGCCCACGTGGCCGTGGCGATATAGCCCACTCCCTCTCGAAAAGAGGAGGCTTATGTCCCAGCAGTACGAACATTATAGGCTGATTATGCTATGCTTACTCATTAAAAAAATGTAAGAAACGCCTATAGGTAACCCGGCAAATTGACGTAGAATGTAAAGTGGCTTAACAATGAATCTCCCTGCACTTTTGAATATTTGGAGCAGAGCGGGCAAAAAACTCAATTGTGTCTTTTATTATTTCCTTTTTATTCATTTTTTTTGTTATTTCCTTTTTAATCTTTTTCGATTTAATGTAGGTATTTTATTTTCTCTTTAACTCTTACACACGCCGTCTTCCATTAATGTAATGATCCTAGCACATTGTACTATGATGATGTAAGAATTTACGCTTAGAAAGTAATGAATACATGAGTTCGAAACACAGTTAATTATACATATAACGAGTAGATAACAATTTAATAATAAGCTTGCTATTTTCCCGTTCATAAATCAGTTTTGTAACATTTACTAATTTTGTTAACTACCAATTAACATTGCTGGAAAACTGCATCTGTGAGCCGTAGCTTTTAGATTTAGAATTAGACTAGGTTTCTAGTCTAGGCCAGATATCCTACTTGTATGAAATATTGTACAACTTTAAAATAATTCCTACTAGCTTATGCCTGCGGATTCACCCGCGTGGAGGTCGGAAATTATCGCACGGTAACGTACTCCCGGAATAAAAAGTAACCTATGTTTTAATCCAGGTTATAATCTATCTGTGTGCCACATTTCATCCTTTTAGTAGTTTTTGCATGAGACAGTAACAAACATCCACTCACAAACTTTCGCGTTAATAATATTATAGTAGCATCTGCGTCTTATTTGTGCAGAATAAACAATTTTTCTTCCTTTCTTTTAATTTTAATTATTCCTGTACAGAACTAACACGCCCGTCACTTATCCCTTGCACCTTCGTCCATCAAAGTCTCCGCACATTAGTAATGTGTCTGTGTCGAGAACTCTGTCAGGACTCCGTCGTCGGAACCCCTGTCCCTGGTAATCATTTGTGATAATCTTTGTGTGGGTGAGTAAACATGACGATGGAAATCTCTGATATTTTTCGTGAGATTTTCAGTTGCACCTTTGTTTTGTTTGCACGTCAAAATCAACTCAGTATACGTGCTTACAGTCCAGCCGTCGGGAGGATGCGTTCCTGACACCCGTCAGTGAGATAATTCTAGTAACTAATAAAGATCAAATTCCCAAAACACGTATTTATTTGTATGAAGGCCGGAGTGTTGACTGACTTTTCGCAGCAGCGCGGTGCGGGAGGGGTGATGTGATACGAGATCTGAGATATTATGTCAGGCAGCGTCTCAGTCAAGCGGTCGGCCTTATAGATTTAGTTCAACCAGTACGTCCGTTTCAATTTTATTAAATTATGTCATAAAACACTCTCTCATCAAGTAGATGTCATATGTTTTCGAATTATTGGTTCTAGGACATGCCGGTTTCCTCACGATGTATTCCTTCACTGTTTTGAGACCATTGTTGATGAAATATTTTAAACAAAGTAAAGTTCCTATCAGAGTTCGAACCAACGACCTGCAACTCGGTAAGTCGCGACGTTTATTTACCACTGAGCCTCTGCTCTAGGTATCGCATTGTTAGGTATAATTCACAACAAAAAAGATGGCCATAGCTGTTATAAAACAAGCACAAATGATAGTGGAGGCTACAGAGAGCCCATTAAGCACGTATCTTCCTAGATCTGAGCTTGCGTGCTACCTGACTATGCTAGGTGCTAGGATATAGACAAGTAGATCATACAGAAGGCTCACCACTACTTTAAGTGTGCAAAAAAATTGACGAATAAGTTTCAAAGTATATAGATTGACGGCCAAAAAGTGTCAGAAATCGTACCTAAATATACATAAAACTTTAATATACACACAATAATACTACTACATAAGGTTCGGGGCGAAGAAATCGTAAAACTGTACCCTTTTCGGTGCGCAATCCAGTTGACGGACGTCACATGGCTCATGTCAAAAAAAGGTTCGCAACGAAGGAAGCTTGTAGAATGTTCTAGAAGCTTCAACAGGCGCTTCCACCAGAAGCGCGCGAATTGTGGCGGGAGCGGTTGGAAATACTTTCCCGTTATACCTAATGGTAGATTATTCACAAAGGGGATAAAGCAGCGTCTTAATGTCGCGGGCGCTATTTTGAATCCCGAGTGCAGTGAGGGATTCAAGCTCGCCCAAGATGAAGACACCTTTATTCCCGCGGAGAATACTCTACTTTTCGCACCTGCTGCGAGGTAATAAAAACCAATTCGACTATCGAATTGGTAGTGTTTATGAAACTGTTAAATCAACCTAGTTGTGTGCAGTGTCATACACTATTTACCCGACTACGTGTCAGGACAGGGTTATGTTTTTATGCATCTTTGTATGTGTAATACCTATGTATCTTTGTATGTGGAATTCCTTATACCCTCGAAGCATCCTAACGGCCGGATAGATTTTAATACATGAGGTGCTTTTATTTGATAACTGAAATACCTAGTGAATTTTTGTAGGTGCATACTAACTACCTACCAGTCCAGAACCATAAGTTTAAGTCGAATATCATTTCATCATTATAATATTCTTCAAGATTTCCTACACACATTCAATTTTTCGACCAGAAGGGTAATTACGTAACACATTATATGACAATTGAATTAAATGACAATCAAGCCACATTCAATGCGTTATTTACGTTGTTAAGCAGACGAATTTATATAAATTTAAATTAGAATTATATCCTTCAACATTCTCGGTTTGCGATCGTGTTACGCAATTAGGGTGCAGACAGAGAAGTTTTAATGAACCTTCTGTCCCATATTTTTGTACAGCCGTGTCCTAGATAAGGTTCTAAAAAATACGGAGACCATTAGTTATATGATATAATCGGTGGGTAATCTCCTATCTCCGTTATTGAGGGCTTGCAATGTATTGTATCGTGTTATTTTCTGTGAGCTTTAGTTAGTAGCCGTTTAAATCAATTGAAGTTTAAGATAGTGTCTGATAGGTCTTATGATTTCTGTTATTAATATCTGTTGCTCTTAGTTTCGTCCTATGACTATCAGTGGACATCTTTTGGTTGATAATACCTACAGGGTATAATATGTATCGGCAGAAGGTATAATAGTTTTAAAAAAAATATTTATTTGTATAACCATTTCTATCTTCACCATCATCAACAGACCGACTTAGCCCACTGGTGGGCATAGGCCTATCTTTTCTTACGTCTATCCCCACTCTCCTGAGCCAGCCTTATCCAGGTTTTGCCCGCGATGGCAACAATGTCGTCTGGCCATCTCCCCGCCGGACGATCGACATCTCGTCTTCCAGTCCTTGGACGCCACTCTGTCATAGCCTTACTCTACCTGTCATCTCAGGGACATTTGATCCTTATGATTGACCCTATCTATTGGTGCCATAAAACTACTTTTTTTCTTTTTTCTCTTTCTAAATATCTATTTATATACAGAATGACATGAACATTTACTGTTTAAAATCTTATATTATTTTAATTATTGTGAATGTGAGGACTATGTGGGTCATTGTTTCCGTTTTAATCATGGTCTGGCACTTTGAGTGGTTTATGCGGTCTACACAAATGTCCTGTCCTTGGTATTACTCGTCGAATCGTTGAGCTCCTTAAGTTCTGAGTTGAGCTGCACGGTTACTGACGAATGCGTGCACCGACTGCACAGGTCCACTCAATCTGTGTGGTTCTTTCCTCAAAAGACCACTTCAGACACCAATCTACATAGTCCTCAAAGATCAAAGATTATTTCCGGATTTTTATATACACATTGACATTGATGAATATTATATAAACAATGACATGGATATTTACTTTGTAAAGTATCTTATTTTTTATTATTATTATTGTGAGTGTGAAGACTATGTGGGTCATTTCTTTTTTCTGTTTTCCTTCTTAGTTAGTTTTAATCATGACCTGGCAGTTTGAGTAATTTATGCGGCATACCCAAATGTCCTTTCATTGGTATTGTTCGTCGAATCGTAAGGCTCCTCAAGTTCCGAGTTGAGCTGCACGATTTTTGACAAATGCGTGCACTGACTGGACAGGTCCGCTCAATCTGTGTGGTTCTTTACTCAAAAGACCATTTCAGACACCAATCTACATGGTCTTCACATGATCTGACCAAGATTATGTCTGGACTTTAAAAGAGACTGTGACCTCTGAGTTTGTTTCGGCCTTTCTTCTCAGAGTAGTCAGATAGGAAACGCCGACCTCATCTAGTTTAAAAAAAATATGATTGACATGTAAAAGTGTTTGTACAAACCTACTTACAGAAAATAAATCATTTATCATTTATACAACATGCTATTTTTTCGGATTTTAGTCGGTTCGATTCCCGGGTGTGGCAAGCGTATTTTCAAAAACATTAAATGCTGTTTTGTTTCTATTTAAAAATAAAGGAATGTTTCCTTTGAGTCAAATTTGCTGTCTTCAGTATTTAGAGTACTTTCCCTCCAAGTACACTTCGAAAATTCCATCCTGTATAATTTAACAACTTATTTTTATGTACCTACATACTAAGCAAATAAAAAAAAATATAAATAAAATTAGAAATAAATATATTCTATTCGGTGCAACTGTCAGCCTGTACACAGTCTCCTGCGTGAGCTTCCACGTCTCAGCACCGTACGTCATGTGAGCAGAACACACTGATTACTATTTATGCACACACGTATAAAGAGACAAGAAGAAAGGAACAAAAAAATACCTACAATGCTGATGCTTATTTCTAAGGAAATCTCTTCCAGCATAAATTAGTGATAGGAGAGTAGATAAATAGAGATGTAGACAACGTGTGTAAAAGTGGAAGGGAAAACAAAAAACATAAAATCAGAAACGATTCTCTAAATTAAATATAGACATACTCGTACTAGAGAATATACTTATGTATACATACTCGCACATACTCCTAGAATAAATATAACTAAAATATAAAATAAATGTAATGTAATTGTATTGTAAGTACCTACACGGTCTGGTGATTACACCTCCTCGTATTCACTCACGTGCGTATTTTGCGTACATAAATGTGTAAATTAAAATGATCTTGTACGGTTTACGGTTTGAGAATTTTAAGTGCTATATTTTCGAGATGTTTAGACACCATCTACCTACCATATATCATCCAATTCTATGCAGTTTTGTCGATTCAGGTCTGAAATCTAGACTTTTCACGTAGCCTTTCCCTTTCTCGAGTGTCATTTTATGTTTTCTAAAACCCCGTAAAATAACAAAGACCGAATGAAACTATTATCATTCAGTGTCACGTTTTCTTTTGCTCGTTCATTCATTGCACACGTTGATAATAAAATCCGTACGAAGGCTCAACAGTCACGTAGGTGGTATAAAAAGAAGAAAAAAACATGTTTACGTAGAGTTTACCGTAGGCCTTATACAGGGTGTCTCTGGAAGTATGGACCAAATCGAATAGGGGCGTGGGCTAGGCCATTTCTAAACTTTTTAACGCTGAGAATGTAGGTGATTTTTTTTAAGATCAAAAATTATTATGAATTTTGGTTTTTTTTTTCAATC
This sequence comes from Eremobia ochroleuca, assembly GCA_949629135.1. Taxonomy (NCBI): domain Eukaryota; kingdom Metazoa; phylum Arthropoda; class Insecta; order Lepidoptera; family Noctuidae; genus Eremobia; species Eremobia ochroleuca. The sequence goes on from OX451398.1 coordinate 19,826,470, forward strand.
GCATAGCGTTCAAAGAAAATAAATCATAAAAAAAAAAACTATCAGGGCTATCAATTCAATTTTTTTTTAAGGACGCTGTAGAAGAGTGTTCTTTCCTATGGTAATACTTTTACGCAGCTAGAAAACTTAAACATCTACTGCAAAGGCAACGTGCTGGCAAAAAAAAATATTCAATTTTGGAGCAAAAAGTTTATTCAATTGCACCGACTTTCTCAGGGTTAAAACGTTTGGAAATGACCTTGCCCATGCCCTATTCGATTTGATCCATGCTTCCAGGAACAACCTGTATAAGTTTAGATTTAGCGCATGATACCGTTAGGTACATTATATCATATCGTTAATAGTACTATATAAGTATGAAGAACAGGGTGTAAAGTTCACTCATCCTCTATAGAAAAGGGAAGATCCTCCGACCAGACGTGTGACGTGTCTGGTGGGCACCAGCCCGACGATTGCTGTCGGGACGGTGTATAATGCTAGTTGCGCGGTAAACTCTGCTTGCGCGATGCAGGATTTTGCGTGACGTCAGTAAGGCCAATTCTCGTACCTAATCAAAAACATTCAAAATTTAGTCGCATTCTCATCTCAGAGACAATCGTTGTCAAAAACTTGTTAAAAATATAGGGAAATTAGAGTTATTTTTGACACATTGAGACTGAGATCTGAGTTTGAATGTTTTCAAAATTACTAGAATTGCCCCTAGTGTGTTGCGTAGTGGTCGTAAGGGCGATGTAGATGCCGCCACTGTGCAATCCATTAATTATTGAGAACCCTCCGTGCCTCAAAGAGCATGTTAAGCGCGCTCAAACATGGTTTTCTTTTTCTAGGTCCTACAAAAGGTCAGATTATTTTTGTATCACCTACATTTTGTAGGACGTGTGCGTTGATACATTTAATCCCTAGTTTCATTTATTTCCAGCAAAAAGTCGAACACCGATTGTCTGCCGTCTGCAAGAAAATGGGTAATTTTCACATATACTTTTTTTGTTGTTAGTCGATCTCGTTTCTTATAAGGAACAAAAACCAACCAATAGGCTGAGGCCGAATAGTGACAAAACTGATGTTACCAGAAAAGTTAGAATTCACAAAATTTTTTTTCCATTCACTTCGTAGGAAATAGAACTCTACTTACTTTTTTATGATGGCTGCTACAAAAGTCAGAAAACTTTTCTTATACACGTCTAGTCTAGTAGTACTATACCTAGATAAATATAACTTACAAATTACGACTTCTCAAGACGCTGCCGTGATCCCCAATGTTCAGTTTTATGACACTTAGAATTAGTTCGCCAGAGCGCTATGTCTAAATTATGTGAAACTTTTAGTTTATACAACGTGTAACGTTAAATGCGCAAAACCTCAGACACCCCAACTGATTTTTAATTCAATTGACCTATTTCACAGAGAAAATAAGTCATTAAAAAAATTGTAAAGGTTTTATGTGCTGTTGTAGTTTTACTGGCCATTCTGATCGTTTCTTGCGTCTGCGACGACGCTTTATCGAGGGAGGAGTCGTCACCGGGCCGCTGCGCCGCGCTGACATTGGCTTGCTTGACCTATTAATAAATAGACACAGCAACGTTTTTAATGAAGATTTTTTGAAAATTGTGACCTATATTAAAAAGTGGTTCAATTAATTTTGCTCGTTATTCTGATCAAACTATTTTCAGGTTTTGCGCATTTAACGTTACACGTTGTACATTCTATGCTTATACCGGAGCAGTTTTGGCGCAGTGGTAGCGGCCGCGACTTACGAGTTGTAGGTCGTGGGTTCTCGCGCTCTACTTTGTGTAAACTATTTCATCACCACTGCTCTCAAAACGGTGAAGGAAAACATCGTGAGGAAACCGGCATATCCTTTGTGCTTATACCTATTACATTTTTTCTTAGTTCACAATCAGAATCTTCTTTTCAAAAGCGCCTAAGTCTATCTAGTTCTAAAAATCGATAATGAATAATGACATACCTAAGTACCTTTGATGGTGCAGCGAGGTAAATGCGTAATACACTATCAGTACCAATGTCTTTCATTTTGACAGTTCAACAACATTCATTGCGTTATTTACGTTGTTGAGCAGACAAGATTTTTGAAGATATGAAGCAATGGAATAGCAATATTCTTCAAAACGATTTATATGAGAAGAGGATGCCAGTGTCTAAACCTTTTTAACATCAAGGATCATCTCCCCATTTGCCAAGCTGAGCCATCTTTACCCCGGGGTGTAAGGGGTGCGTGGCACCCGAGTGCAGGGTCTTAGGAGGCGCAAGCCGATTAAGTCGTGACTCATTATAACCACACCGATCCAGCGCTGTAACCGCACGGCACCACCCCAAAAAATCCCCCGCTTGCTGCCAACGCACCGTCAGCAAGACTACTCGCTGCTGGCACTCCACTCGTGAGGTGACAGCTCCGCTCAGCCGTGAGGTGGAGCTTTTTGTTCACGCTCCGCTTACTAGTTGGTAGCTCACCGTCCAGGTGCCAATAGCTAGTATTCAGCTTACAGACGGGCTTGCAAACTTTAGTGAGCGTGAGAATCAGCGGGCAATGCGACGGGGAGACAACCGTGCGAACGGCGCGAGAAGCGTGCGTGCGGCGAGGGTTCACCGCGCGGATGGCAAGGCGCCAGGAGGCTTACCGCTTGCAGGTTTTCTTTCACCAGGGAGTGGGCTGCTCGCTTGAAGCGCGCGAAGTATTATGGCTCAATACAGAACAGTGATCAACTGTCCACTATTATGTATTTATCATCGTAAAGTTAGGTTTAAAATCCTAACATGAATGACAAGTTATTTGCTGTGTCGGAGCGGTGCTGTTTTAATGAGTGATAACCTTAAGTTTTTACTAAAACCTTATGTTTTATTAAACTGCATATTTTTATCTTTAACTTTCGCGTCTAGTATATTCGTCATTAAGTTAATGTGTATAAAGTTAACTAAATTATGACGATTAAGGGCTACTAGTAAACTCGAGGGATTCACTAGTAGCCCTTGAAAAGTTCCACTATGCACCTCTTGGCTCCAAAACTACAAACTAGCCTACTACTACGACTAGTCAAAATAAATCACATGACCCCAAACTCGAGGGGTTTACTAGTAGCCACTGAAGAGTTCTGCTATCCACCTCCTGGCTCCATTATCAGATCAGCTCCAAGATACCAAATTATAATTATTTCATCCGAACTACGTATACATACAAACTTTTATTTCGTTACGACATTTACGTCTATGATTTTTTTTTACATGGTTTGTTAGTTAGTTAGTTACAAGAAAAGCTAATAAAAACGTGTTAAAAATGGAACACAAATTTTTTTTTTTTTTTTTATTGGTAGTTGATTTTCGCACCCCGGCGTCCAATGTGGTTCAGATGGCCCTTTTTTTCTGTTGTTATTATAGTAAGTAAACGGTACGATTAACACTCATTTTGGATGCGCTAGCCAAAGCTTTTTTACTCATAGCAATTATAATCTTCCTCTCCTACACTTTGCAAAAAGCTCCATAATTGCCATCATCCCTCATTTTCCTCACTTTTCCTCTTACAAAGAGCAAAAGCTTATTATTTCCTCTATATTTTTAATACAAAAGACTCTTACAGACAATGACAAACTGTCTTTTCTCGCACCTCCGTTCCGATTGAACGCGTTTACTTGAAATATTGAAGGAATATCTTATCGGAGCATAACATTGGTTGCAATGCTTTGCTTATGTGAATTGATGTATGGGGGGAAATTGGTTTTTCTCATGAGAATAAATAAAGTGTTTTTGTGACACAGACTTTTTTGGGAGAGATTTTGTGTGTGATCTTGTCTCCAATTTCCATTCACAATATTTTAAAATAATGTGGGGGAAAGCGCCAATAGGTAGCCCGCGGTATTCAACATTTCTTACGTTTTTTGCAATTTGCAGAGCTTTTAAAAATGATATCCCTAAGATTTCTCGAGATATAAAAGTCCGGATTTTTATATACACATTGACATTGATGAATGTTATACTATATACAATGACATGGATATTTACTTTTTAAAGTATTTTATTTTTTACTATTATTATTGTGAATATGAGGACTATGTGGGTCATTTTTTTTCTGTTTCCTTCTTATTTAGTTTTAATCATGATCTGGCAGTTTGAGTAATTTATGCGGCCTACCCAAATGTCCTTTCATTGGTATTGTTCGACGAATCGTAAGGCTCCTCAAGTTCTGAGTTCAGCTGCACGATTTTTGACAAATGCGTGCACTGACTGGACAGGTCCGCTCAATATGTGTGGTCTTTATTCAAAAGACCATTTCAGACATCAGTCTACATGGTCTTCACATGATCTGACCAAGATTATGTCTGGACTTTAAAAGAGACTGTGACCTCTGAGTTTATTTCGGCCTTTCTTCTCAGAGTAGTCAGATAGGAAACGCCAACCTCATCTAGTTTAAAAAAAAATGTGATTGACATGTAAAAGTGTTTGTACAGACCTACTTACAGAAAAAAAAACATTTATCATTAATCAACTATGTTGGGGTCGGCTTCCAGTTTAACGGGATGCAGCTGAATACCAGTATTTTACATAGTATCTTTAACCCTAATAACACCAGAAAACCCCTCAAACATTATTCACCTACTCACCTTGTTAATATGCTACACCAGTAGGAAATCCTCAGCCTCCTGCCTTCCCAGGTAAGGACCACTTCACATGTAAAGGACTCTCTTAACTTTTTTGTTCCCAGTTTTAGCTCTAAGCTTTACAATGGGGATTTTGTTCGTCATTACTTAAAATTTTATGATAGGTTGTGGTCCTTGAGGAGGTAAAAGACGTTGTTTAGGTAAAATTTTTCGTCTAAACTAATATTTTATAGAGAAAATATTTGATTTTTTGTGTTTTTTTTTTATGTTACGCTTTCACGCTAAGACGGCTGAACGAATTTTGATGAAATTTGGCATATGGGTAGTCCATGACTTGGATTAGGACATAGAATGTTTTTTATCCCGATATTCTCATGGGATCGTGACTTATGCGTTACATAAATACTCAATGCATGATTACATTATTCCCAGTACGACATGCAGTCAAGCAATCTGTCTAGGCTTTTCCCAACAATGTTGAGGTCGACTTCCCGTCTAGCCGGAAGCAGCTGAATATCAATATTTCACATGGAGCGACTGCCTCCACAACACAGTCACACACGACACCACTTGGTAAGAATGGAGTAGGCAGGAGTGTAGTAGAGTGTTACATAAAAATAAAGATGAAAATATGAGAATCAGTAGCGTTCAAGTGTATGGACTTCTGCCCGGTATAGCAATAGACAGGTAGATAAAACATTTTATTGAGTGCACACAGAAGACATAGCAGAACACACAACACTTACCTAAATAATAAAAAAAATACATTAATAGCGTAATAGGCTGGGCTGGGTTGTGGCTGGTGGGGTTATAAATAGGCTCGCTCCCTATATTTACATGATGCTTATACTTCATGATCTCAAACAAAAAACAGGCAAAAATTCAATGAAAATCTTCTGCCAATCCCGGTCGGCGATGGGTAACGTGATGTTCGCAATGTTAAAGAAACGCATTTTAATCTACCAGACATAGGGTGGAGGTCCCAATTCACGACCACCCCTTCATAAATAAAGGTGATTCGGACCCAAGTACCTTCAATTCTTACCTCACCGATTACCTTAAGTCCGTAAGTACGCCGCGCTTATGGAAAGCTGGTACAATTGTCAAAATCGAAATTTAAACCTTATCACCGTTTAGTGATAAGGTTTAAATTCGCACAGCAATGGAGACGGCAATGATACTGATCAGTAAATGGACTTGTAGTTAAACTTTTTAAAGGTAAGCAGGTCGTTGTCGAATATGTGCTGAGGAAATATATGCTTAGTTGGACATTTATCAAGGGCCTTCTTTGGTAAAGGATAAATTTAAGTTGGTTCATTTGTTTCACTGGATGATAGGTAAATGGGTATAAATATTTTATGGTCGTTGGCAAGTATAATGAAAGCTCTCAAAAATAGCCACGGCAACTACAACCAACAATGTCCCAAACAACTTTACCAAGCCAAAACAAACGCTCTATTTATACAGCAAAATGGACAAACAAATAAATTAACACTCGTGGCAGCATTAACTCATAAACCACTACAAAACAATACATCGCACTCATACCCCGTGGAGCCAACACGACGTGAATCACGACCAATATCCGATCTCCCGGCCGTCCGAGCCTCCACAGGCCGCCATCAGGCCGTCCGGCGCCAGACGGACAAAATTAAATATTGCAATAATAAAATCAATAACTGGCACTTCGATCCTAATGGACGGCATGGATTGACTGCGAAAATAGACTTTATTTTTCCGATGTCTATTTTCTAAAGAAATGCCAGTAAAATGATTTGTGTTTTATCGAGTGGTATACCAAATACTTTAGTAAGAAAGAAAGAAATAAAATAATTTTATTTGGCAAGGAAAAAAAACATTATTGTGTTAATTCTGTTTTCACCCGTAAAACTATAATTATTTTACTCTCAACGGCATGAATAAATTTCATACAATTAATGCAGGTCGCTTTTAGGCTCCCACAGACAGGCGCGATGCGACAGCTCGACGCGACTCTAGTAGAACAATTTCTATGAAAACTTCATGGAATTTTCTTTTGTTCTACAAGAAAAGCGTCGCACCGTCGCGTTAAGCGTGTGCGAAAAATAAAAAGCTTTATGTTTTTGTTCAAGATTTCGGGTCGCGTCGCCTTTTTACCTGTAAAGAAGCTTTTTAACTGTAAAAAGGCGCCACCTAGTGGTGGCTCAGTGGTAACGGCCGCAGAGCAGTCTCTCCAAGCACGATATGTTGCCAAATAAATATTATTTTTTCTTTCTTTCTTTCTGTCCATCTTACTAATCCAATAGCACAGAATTCTCAATGATCACTATAGTAGCTACGAGTATAATCCTTCCACTTTACGAACCCATTTCAATCAGTGAGCTCCACCGAACGGCGCGGAAAGGCAAACAGAACACCCTCTGTTTTCCTTTATTTCCCGATCAGCTTTATTTATAGGGGTCTCAGCCAATGTATAGGAGAACAGCCTGTTTTATAGACTATCGTTTTGTTATTGTGTAGCCGATACCGGTGATTTTGGGGTCAACGAGGAAATAAAAGATGTTAGGTAGGTACTATCTTTTTTGATTGCAGGTAAAAAGAGTCATCTACGAGTATAATAATAAATAAAATTGAAGTGTCTGTTTGTAATGTCAAAATCACAGTTTTTACTAAATACATATAATGAAAGTGAAAGAAAAAACACTTTTTTTTTTTATTTGCACCGGCTGGTCTCCGAAAGGGCTGGACCGGATTTGACAGGACTTTTACTGAAAGATAGCTGATTATAGGGAGTAGCTTTTGACCTAATCCAAAAAAAAATTTTGAAGAGAATAGGATTCCCTTCTAAATTTCGGATTAGGTCACCTTTCATGACATACGAGAAGTATAACAATAATAGAAAATTGTAACCTCAAATTTCTAAAGTTCTAAGCAGAGTTCGACATAGGTACACTCATAGTTCACTTAGGTAAGTGTTTTATGTACACCCATGCTATAAACCCTCTAGGTATAAAAGTTTCTGAAACGGTTAGTTTATTTCCAACGTTAAAGAACTTCGAGATAGGTAGGCACTCTAATAAAAAAGATGTTACTAAATAATTTCCTAAATTCCTTAAACCCAAACAGAATTTGCCCAAAAAAAGGTTTTCCAACAAAAACAGTTAACTGGATAATTTTCTTTTATATTTACCTTATTTTCATTTAAAAAGACGTAATTATATTTTACAAATTATTTATTCAACGCGATCCCTTTTATCTCTTATTGCTTTGATTCATAATTCGTTTAATATTTCGAGCATAGGAAAACCCACCTTAAGTTCGAAATGTTAAAGTGGATTTCAGCTCGTTGTTTAGTTAATTCAAATTTGTACGGTATATCTACGGTCGCAATTGGATTACTTTTAATTAACTTTTAATCCTAGTTTGGTGAAAGTTTTGTTCACTGAAGACATTCCGTTCTATGTAGGGAATCGGGAATTTGTGCTTATTTTTGCTTACTTGACTTGCTTTATCGTGTTTGAATCGAGTATGAATAAGACGTAGTTGGTTTATTAACTTAAAATTTACCTAAATAGATAAATAAATATCTTTATTGGTACAAAAAACCTTTGACATTGCTTAAGACTAGGGTACATAACTTAGCTAAGTAAAGGTCATACAGATAAGGTAAACCCTGACTCCTAAACTAGGTGATCCTGTGACTTAGGAGTCAGTGTTCTGCTAGTAGTGGGGTGTTCAGACAATAGAAAGGGTGTTGCGGGTGGTCGTTATAAGTACCGTATATACTTGCATATACATTTATTAAAAAGCAGTTACGTTGACATTACAAATAGACATTTCAATTTTATTTATTTGTATGTATAAATAACAGTGCTATGTGCACGATACAGACCATTACTGTTAAAGCCTAGTTCTACAACGTGTAACGTTAAATGCGCAAAACCTCAGACACCCCAACTGATTTTTAATTCAGTTGCTCTATTTCAGAGAGAAAATAAGCCATTAAAAAAATTGTAAAGGTTTTATGTGCCGTTTTAGTTTTACTGGCCATTCTGATCGTTTCTTGCGTCTGCGACGATGCTTTATCGAGGGAGGAGTCGTCACCGGGCCGCTGCGCCGCGCTGACATTGGCTGGCTTGGCCTATTAATAGACACGGCAACGTTTTTAATGAAGATTTTTTGAAAAATGTGACCTATATTAAATAGTGGTTCAATTAATTCTGCTCGTTATTCTGATCAAACTATTTTGACGTTTTGCGCATTTAACGTTACACGTTGTATATACCTATGCAATGTAAATGCTATATAAGTTATCAGAAACAGTATTAGTTTAAAACGTTCCTAAAGTAACGAAGTTTATGCTTGAAAAGTAGGAAATTTACAAAAATGTGTTGGAAGTTTATATCTCCAAAAAAAGTCATTTCGGACCCCAAAGTTGGGTTAAAAATGTTGAAAATTAACTACGAGTATTCTATCACCCATTGCAAAACTGCACCTAATTACCAACCACCCTGTATATCTTACGGAATCTTTATTCCCGTCATCATCTGCCTAGTCTTTTCCCAACCATGTTGGGATCGGCTTCCATGTATAAAGTGCCTGCAGCTGAATATCAGTATTTTACATGGAGTAACTGCCTATCTGATCTCCACAACTCAGTTACTGGATAATACGCCACCCCTACTGGTATTATTTATTATTTATTTATTTAATTTAATTACAACGGTCGTGTTTAACCAATTACAGTAACATATAAAATTAAAACTAAAAGAGACAAAGGTTGTCGAGCTTTCGAACTTCTGACGACCCGTAACGACTGTCAAGATCCACGAATGTTCTTTATTCCAGTAAGTCTGTCTAAATTGCGTATTCCAAACATACAAATCTCTTTAGTTATAATACAAAGATCATTATATTACTCAGCCGAACGTGACTTCAGGCGATTCCGATGAATAGAAATATGAAAGAGAAAAATTCAGCACGAAATATAACAATATAATTTACTGGAATGGTATCAAATACTTAATCCGATGTTCGCTTATATTTCACAGTTTACTTACCTACTTGCTTTCATATTCTTTGTTTTAACAGCTCGGCTTACGAAGCCTTTCAGTCTGATTGGAAATTTAATTATTGGGTAGGTAGGTTGGTGTGTAAAACCTCATCATAAAAATTTAGCTGAAGAGAGCTGTCATTCCACCTCATGCTAGGGATCGACACTATTGACAGCTCACTTCAAGCTCACTTCTAATTTCATTGCTGATTAGTTCGTGAGCTTGCAAGATATTTACCTACTACTACTCGTAATTTGTGAAAGATTCGTTACAGTGAAGAGCTCTGTAAAAAAAAAAAGATTTTTCTAGTTTTTTTTAAGCTTTCTTGAGTTAGTTTCATGTTTTGTAAATGTTAAGATTTTTTCATTTCCTTTAAATCCCTACTCTTCGGTAAGTTTCAGTCTACATTAAGTATACACAATTAGAATAATCTGTTTCTTAATTATTAAGAATTACGTAAATTAAACTTTGTTTCAATATTTGAGGATTGGAGTTAAAATTCTCAGAATCTTCCTTTTTCGATACTTTCGACAAAAACTCCGTTACTTTGCAGGGACTTAACAACGTAACAAACAAGAATATATTTTAGCGCTCATGAAACATAAAGTTAGAATCTTTTTAAATGAATCGATCCAGAAATACGTAACTTATTGTGAAACTTGTCACAGCAAACAAATTCGTTCCAATGACTTATTGCTAAAGTTGTTTCATCAGGCGTTAACTTTTGCGTTTGCCTTTACCTTTAGATAAGGGGTAACGAAGGTCGCACAAGTTATTGTAAGGACCTAATTGTAAGCTCAAACTTGTAATTAAATAGGCTAAATTAGGGACAGAGTAGGTGTTCAACTTTAATCAGACTCGAATACATACCAGCTAAGCAGGATAGGTGGCAGAGTAAGCAGAGACATTACTAGTAATAACGTTTGTACTATAGCACTGAAATATAAATTACATACTTACTCGTATTATACAGAATACTTTTTAGTCACGAATTAAGTATCACTTATTTATGCAGATCTAAGTATATCAAAGTCGCCATGTTATAGAAAAGAAAATAAAGTCAGAGTATCATCAAAATAAGATCAGTGTTTATGAAAGTATATTCGCACATTCTTTAAATAAATACATAGGTCTGTAAGTACTCATAATATGTACACCGCTAACTAAATAATGTTAAGCTAAAGGACTCTATCATAAATGAAACTGAAAAATTTTAAAATGCAAAATATGATAGGTACAGACGCCAGCACTTCAAGCTACCCGAAACTGTCAAATTTTATCAATCAACTTTGAACCTTATAATAAAGTTGAAAATCTATTAAAGAAATTTCACAGATTGTAGTAGCTTGTTGTGCTGGCGTCTGTCAAGTCAAGTCCTTAGTTACGTCCCTAACAAATGGTCCTTCGAGCCGGATGCGCCCGAACATATCTCTAAGCAAAACAAAGGCTATCAACATTTCCACGTAACGAAAGCATAAGTCCTGCCTTCGCATCCAGTATGATTACATTTTTTTTATTTTTTATTTATTGATCTAATCCGAAATGTTACATTTTTAATTTAACATTACACCTGCCAAACTGCAAAGCAGTTTGTCGGCAGATTCTGTTTTTGCCAATTTTTTCCAAGTTTTTTGCCGGTTGTCCGGGCTAACCCACTCAGAATGACACCTGACTCATAGCTCACTTCTACCTGGTTTTACTCGGTTTTTTCCAATAAAACTTGGGTGCCTGCTATCAGATTAAACTTCAACTTCAGGGCTTTCTAAGCCGGCTTACCTTTACACACCCACTGCGTTTATGGAGGTCAAAATTTGGTTTTGCATGACAATTATTATGCCGGTCGATTCTGTAAAAATCTCACCGTGAAAACTTGCGTGGAGTGAGCTGTCTGTGTCATCCCACTGATGCTAGGGATTGACCAAGCAAACATTTACAATCATAATCGAGATTTTAGTAATATTTTTTATGGTAATTCTATTCGACTCGTCACGACTAGTCTAGGAAAAAAAATATAAAAAAAAAACACCATTGAGATTCTGAGTCTCTGTTTTGCTATTTTATTTTAAAACCCCACAAAATAGTAACGTTTTGACAACTAAAATACTAGCGTTGAATTTATATGAAATGATCAATAGAGCTGGCATGAAAATGTTATTAAAATTTCGATTATGATTTCAAATATATTATGCTTGGTCAATCCTAGTATCAGGTGGGATGAAACTGACAGCTCACTCCACGCTCACTTCACCAAAAGTTTCACGGTGAGATGGTTACAGAATCACACTTATATGGAGAGAGATATGTCAGCTTGGTTGATATCTTTTTTTATCTATGGCTTATAACAAGGAAAAATAATGGTATAAAGAAGTTTTTCGCGGAAGCCCATGTTGACGACTTTCATGCCATCATTAGGAAGAGAACAGCGTCAATAACGGGTAGATTTCGCGGAAGCTCCAACAGCATCCTAAAAACATTTTTAGAGAAAGTGGACAGTCCCTTTATAAGGCACTGGGTACGGAGGTACGTGCCATCTATCCCCGACGACGATACGACCCTCCTACAGGAGAGTAGTAAAGCCACCAGCACGCTCACAAAATACAAGTCCCGACAGCTGTCCTTCCGTCCTCGCCGTCGAGGCCCGTCGCGACCCCCCATACCTTGTCCGCCCCGACCCTTGCTCGAGCCAGCCCGCGCCGCTGAGCCTGTAGTTCAAAATTCACCCCTAAATAATTCCGATCCAGCCTGTCCCTTGCTGCCCTCTCCCAGCGACGCCCTAAGCCGAGGTCCGTACCCCACAGGGGGTGCCCTTAGCGTGTAGTCGCTTAGTTTTTAAGTTTTTTTAAGCCCTGGCTGGAGGCCTTAATTTATTGAGGCATCCACAGGCAAGCCCGGTTAAGCAGTCGACAACCTCATAGGTTGAACTGCGAGATGCCATTCAAAAAAAAAGGCACGTGCCATTGTGTGTTGGGCCACGTCTTTTTTAGTTGTATTAGTTTGTAAATGCTTACTAACATAGCTCTTAAGTCATTGTTACTAACATTATATGGATTATGTGTACTTGTATGTGTAGTCCGCAAAATTATATTAAAAAAGAATATATAGGCGCCGATTCACTTGTTCACAAACTAAACTAAATTTAATTTCAGTGCATCATTTTCTTTCTAGTTTAAAAAAGACCAGGCAGATTCTTTGAATTTATCCTTAATCTGACCTAAAAACTGAACCAAAGTCTTTACATCCAACAAGGCCATGGTGTACAGACGCCAGCACATCAAGCTACCCGAAACTGTCAAATTTTTCCAATCAACTTTGAACCTAAACATGTAGCGATAAAGTTGAAAATCTCTTAAAAAAGTTTGAAAGATTGTAGTAGCTTGATGTGCTGGCGTCTGTACGTAACCTTATCCCACATCTCTATCTCCCCCCTATCTTATCACGTCGTCAAGGCTCAACTTAAAAGGCAAGACAATACACCGGCGCCGTTTCCGGCAGAACCGGTCGGCTTCCGTCCCGTTCCGGCTCAGGGGAGTGATTTTATTTGCGTACGGAGGTGCTATACGCGGCTCAATTTACTGAGGCGTGTACAGTCAGACTAAAAAAAATGTAAACATCGGTAAGAATTCATTTGATTGTTTTGATGTTTGATCCATAATATTGAAATAATTCATTTAATTGTCTAAAATCTTCGTTCTTCGTGGTACAGACCATCAAACTTAACAACTTTCTTCTTACTAAATCGAAAATCTAAACATTATCACGTGTCCCATACAATCCCAGTCAATGAGCAATTTATGACTACTTTTGGTAGCTTGGGTCTTACATTTTAAAACAAAATGTATGTGTTATTGAATAAAATAAATATATTAATAAATACCTCAAAAGACTTATGGACTGACGAAGATTATGTCTGGACTTTAAAAGAGACAGTGATTGTTTCGGTCTTTCTTCTCAGAGTAGTCCCATAGGAAACACCGAACTCATCTAGTTTAAAAAAAAAGTGTTCTTTTAAAACTCATCATCATCTGCCTAGCCTTTTCCCAACTATGTTGGGGTCGGCTTCCAGTCTAACCGGATGCAGCTAAATACCAGTATTTAACACGGAACGACTGCCTATCTGACCTCCACAACCCAGTTACTGGGTAATACGATACCCCTCTGTAAGACTGGTTGTCAGACTTTCGGGCTCTTGAAAACCCGTAACGACTGTCAAACATCCACGAATGACAGCCGGGACCAGCGGCTTAACGTGCTTTCCGAGGCACGGAGGGGTCTTGGTATGTGAAGATGGTCACCCATCCACGGACAAACTGACCTGACCTTAACCTGAACAATCGACCCATACGGCTGTTATTATTTAGCCACAAGCCCCAGTGTTCTTTTAAAACTACTATACAGAAATAAATATAATTGATCATTTACCTACTCGACCCAAATATATATAAGCTGGCTGACTTTTGTTCACGATTACGATGTTGGTCCGATGAGTTTAGTTTGATAGTTTGCACCACACCCTTAAATATAATATAGATATATAGATACCTAAACCATTTATTTATCATGACCAAATGCTGTTTAGCTACAATTAAGTACTCAATGTAATATTATATTATGTTAAGTGGCATTTTGGAACACAAATTGTAGGACAATCAAATGAATTCCTTTCGATGTATAAATAATTTTGAGGCTGACAGTACCTGGTAGCAGCAACTCACATAATCATAACTTTACATTTCACACACACAAGCAAGGTGAAGTTGGGAGGAATTATTTTAGCTAAGTAAATTGCTTTGAGATGATCGCTTCTGGGAGACGTTTAGCTTGCGATCTTGTTAATGGCCGATTTCTATTTTTTACCGACTGTTATTGGTTAAAATTAAGAGTCTTGTATCTTTACCAATAATGAAGCAAGACGAGAAAGAGAAGAAGCTTTGCATAGTAGATCCTCCTATATTATGGAAGTAGCTATCACACATGGCCAGTTTGGCAATAAAAAATGCTACCTACCATTGGTAAGCAATACGATTCGTTGTTGTTTATGTAAGAACCGAGCTAGTAAACATTTGAGTCCGAATCCAGACGGGTTTTTGTATGATTGCATTTACCTGCACAGAAAAAAAAAGTTTGGTTTCCTAGAAGAGCGTTGGCCGCCACAAATCATCAGCAATTTATCGGCGAATGACGTCAGAAACGTTATTTGTGAAAAAACTTTTTTACATAAAAAAAACCAGTCAAGTGCGAGACGGACTCACGCACCGAGGGTTCCGTACCATTATTATATTAAATTGACATTTTTTTTTTCTGAAAAAGTGTGCTGATTAGAGACATCGTTTTCTTTTTCCTGTAATCTTTACATGAACTTCTATCACATAGAATAATTTCAGATTTTTCTCTATGCAAAGTTCGGAGATAAAGGGAGGGGGAGCGGTATTTTTTTACATTTTAAGAAAAAATGTTTGAGAATTTAGAAACAGTGCTCTTTCATATGATACTTACTCAACATGCTCCAGTAGCCCAGTGCTCCAGTAGCCCCACTTGGAATTTTTAAAACCAGGGGGGTTCAGTCCCTGTTGCAAAAAATAAATGTATTTTTATTTATTTCTTTATTATTTACAAAATACTTGGACAAACGTCATCTAGAACTATTCCAAATTTCAACTTTGAACCTTATTGTAATGACATGCCTTTGCTGATCCCCATTAATATAGTCGTCGGTGCAATAACATGTCACGTTTCGCAAGCAAAGCATTAATATTCTAGTAACTAAGTAATTTAAGTAAGCAATATGATTTGTATGTGAAAATTGATATAAATAAAAGGAACTTTGGAATGAGCAGTCGTTTCCATCTGCCACCTATCCTCATGGATACATTACATGGCGACCCTGCCAATAAGAATAATTGAAGAAATGACCATCGAAAATTAGGGTAAATTCAAGAAAGAAACATCAAGAAGAAACAATCAAAATTCAAGAAACAAGCACCAAGACAGAAATATCAAGAAAGAAGATGGGAAAAACTTATTCAAAAGAAGAAGTGGTAATAGCTCAAAACGCAAACGGGAAAGCCAATGCCAGCACCAGTCAAGACTTCGGACCACTGATCAGTATTGAGAAAATACTTTTGATAATAATACTGATCGTTTTACTTGTCGGAGCACTTTATTTTATCGCCAAAAAGTGCCAAAAGAGCGCAGTAAAAGTCTTAAGAAGGGGGAATAAACTTGAAAATCTATTAAAGAATTTGACAGATTGTAGTAGCTTGATGTGCTGACGTCTGTACCTAAATTAAACCTGATCTGCCGTGCGATTCTGTAACCATCTCACCGTGAAAGCTTGGGTGAAGTGAGCTGTCATTCGCTAGGGATTAACACTAAAGTGCTCACTTCACTTATGATTTCACGGTGAGATTTTTACAGAATCGACCGGCTGCAGTCAAAGTATCTTTCAAACTAGCTTTTGTCCGCGTCCGTGGACGTCGGGATATATCCCATGGGAACGTACTACCGAAATTAAAAATACCGTATATGTTAATCCAGGCTCTAAACTATCTGTGTGCCAATTCCGTTCAGCCGTTTTTACGCTAATCCGGAACATACCTCCAGACAAACGGACACAAATTCTAAAAACTATATTTTCAGTATCGGACTCGTTCCCAAACCTCGTAGCAATTACTTTTTTTCAACAATATTCAATGCACAGTTTTGACTTCGTTACTATTTTATTACATACTAGCGACCCGCCCCGGCTTCGCACGGGTGCAATGGAGAAACACTGATAATTTTAGAGCCACTATTTCTCGTAAAAAGTATAGGATAAAAAATGGTTATTGTGTGTTATCCCTAAGAGATAGACATATGTATACCATCGCGGACTTTTTTGTAGACCTTTTTAAGGTGTACAATACTATAGTACATTATTTTGATCTATCTCGACGGGTTCAGCCAGCGTTTACAATGTAAGCGCAAAAAAATGTGTTTATTTACGACATTACATTAGAAACCTCTAAAATTATCAGTGTTTCTCTACTATATTATGCGTGTATTATACATATAAACCTTCCTCTTGAATCACTCTATCTATTAAAAAAAACCTCATCAAAATCAGTTGCGGAGTTTTAAAGATCTAAGCATATATAGGGACAGACAGACAGGGAAGCGACTTTGTTTTATACTATGTAGTGATGATGTCGATAGATATAGATATACATATGTCGATAGATATATATAAATCCAAAGTAAACCAATTAAGGGTGAAACCTCATGATTTTTAAGTAGTCAGCGAGAAAAGGATTAATTTCATCTTATAAGAGAAATCGAATCTGAATAAAAATGTACAAATAAATCGCGCAGGTGTTGTTCCCACAGCTCTGATGTATCACGGAATAACATGTACAGAAGGTACACGGTTTTTATCTAAACCTGTCTCCTCTAAAATAACGTTTAGACTTCGGTAACCACCACATAGGTGGAAAACAAATCGACAGCAGTGGTCGCCCAGTGCTAACGGCCGAGACTTTCGAGTTGTATTGCGTAAGATTGAACCCAGACAGGCACTTTATTTCGTGTTAATTATTTCATCACCACTGTTCTCAAAACGGTGAAGGATAATATTGTGAGGAAACCAGCATGTTCTAGAACCAAAAATTTGAAGACATGTGACATCTACCAATCCGCACTGGGCCCGCGTGCTGGATTAGGGCCCACTCCTGACTGAGAGGAGGCCTGTGTCCCAGCAGTGGGAACGGTATAGGCTGGTTACGCTTACGGTGTTGCTATTGGACACTGTGTAAGAGTATGCTGCTGCTTCTTCTTCGTCGTATCGATGCATCGACTTATACAACGTGTAACGTTAAATGCGCAAAACCTCAGACACCCCAACTGATTTTTAATTCAATTGACCTATTTCAGAGAGAAAATAAGTCACTAAGAAAATTGTAAAGGTTTTATGTGCTGTTTTAGTTTTACTGGCCATTCTGATCGTTTCTTGAGTCTGCGACGACGCTTTATCGAGGGAGGAGTCGTCACCGGGCCGCTGCGCCGCGCTGACATTGGCTTGCTTGACCTATTAATAAATTGACACGGCAACGTTTTTAATGAAGATTTTTTGAAAAATGTGACCTATATTAAAAAGGGGTTCAATTAATTCTGCTCGTTATTCTGATCAAACTATTTTCAGGTTTTGCGCATTTAACGTTACACGTTGTATACCTATTTTAAATAAGCTTCGACCAGAATTCTTCGATTGCAGGTGTTGTTGCACAGGTAGCACGATAAGCGGTGACACATAGTTTGTGATGTGTGGCTGTGGAGTCAACAGTCGCATTGTGGCTCATCGGAGTATCTCCACCTGACTAAGTTGTACCTACAGCGGGCCACCAGGCTTCGGAGTCCGTGAAGAGATTGCCATGTGGGCCATGACTGTAGGTGGCCCGGTGGGAGTTTCTCTGCAGGTTCAACATTACCAGCTACTCCTCATCCTATATGACAAAATATTTTAGGTATGGATGTTATAGCTTCTCCTAAAACAACGCGGATTGTTTTAGGTCCCGTTTCCCGTTCCACTCCCTTACCACAACTGCGACATTGACTACATATTTACTGCCCCACCGACCAAGGGTGTCCACTGTTATCGCACAGTATGAGCCTTCTGCGTCCACTATATGTTAACAATACTTACCGACAGCAATCGTACAATCGTTATTTTTATCCTCACAATCGCCTTGTTAACGATTGTAATAACAAAGACTTGTAATATTTGCTTATTTTATTTTATTACTACCTGTGTTTAAACTGCAGTGGTCTTTAATCGAAAGTTGATGGGAATTGGAGTAAATATCATAACGAACGTGTTATTTGATTACATAAAAGTATCTACATGGCGTCTGAAAGTAACTATTATAATATTTTTCCACGGAGTGTAAAAAAATCATGGAACATTTAACGACACTCAAAGGGGACATTTCGAAGGAGAGTGATTAACCAACCCAAAGTCACACGGCTTTTTAAAAAAAACCACTGGTAATTAAACTATATGCAGAGCTAGGTTGGCGTAAAACTATCTTCTTCGTTTTAACCTAAACATGCTTGGGATGCAATCATTTCATCGGGCTGCAAAAGGATCAATAAATCTTGACTTCCACCTTAATTGACAAACACTAAAACTTTATAAAATCCACCTCTCATGTCAAACAGATTGATGAAGAGGACACATGAAGAGTACACATCTCCACACATCTATTACGAGTACTTATTTATTACGAGCAAAGCATGCACCTACTTCGCACGGCTTTTACGACTTGACAAACGTTGAGATTTCTGTATTATTTGTAGGTTAAACATACATTTTTAATACCTACTTAAAAACCTTACGGAATACATTCTCTAAATGAAATAAAAAGTTATGAAATAATAAAATAAAAAACCCGTCAAAATCCAATGCATACTTTAGAAGAACAACACGGTCACAGGCAGATACGAAAAGAGAAATTAATCCATACTTAATATTATAAATTCTAAAGTAACTCTGCATGTTATCTTTTCACGACTAAACCACTGAGTGGACGGCATCCTGGAGAAGGACATAGGCTCATAGAACTATTATTACTTAGTTCTTTATCTCAGTGCATAGGCTACATTTTGTCTCGGTAGCTCGTACCCGTGGGATAATTTCCGACATCCACGCGGGCTAAGCCACGGGCTGAAGGTAGTTTATAATTATAGGTTTTACCATAACAACATAACGCCAATCACACTGATCAGTGAACATAAGACATAATTACAGATTATATACATAGGTAGGTATTACAATATTTGAACACATCTATGAGTACTTACCGAAGACCATAAGGCACTCCCCTACTCCCATTTATATCAACACCATGAATGCAACTCCTGGCAAAGAGCCGACATATGTACTTCTAACTGCATCAAGAAGTACCGTACAAAAAGGTGGTACTTAATAACATTTCTGCGGGCAAAACCCGAGGCAGGATTTGTTTAGCATACTACGAAGATTATCCTCAAGGGTAAATACAAATACGTTTTAAATTGAATACTGAATAATCCATTGGGTTAAATGGAAGTGGGCGTGGGAAGCTTCTATGCTCAATATCAGGGTACAATTTTAAAGAGAAAAGTTATTTTGATTTTGATTAACCTTGCACACGTCGAATGTACACCATGTACAGATAACAATAAAATTTCCATTGTGTCTAATAATTGGCGCGCAATGGGTTCATTGAATTAAAAAAAAAAACATTAAATTTAATATAAGTTAGATATTATTTTGATCCAGGCGTTGTCGCATCAGGGGACGGCTAATGAAAATGCCAACCAAACGAGACTTATACCCAGTAAGAGTTAAACTTAAAGGAAAGGAAACTTAAAGGGCCAATATATTTTTTTTTTATTTTTTTTTTTATGGTTTTTGTTTGTGTCGGGTGTTTTTAAATGTAACTTTTATTTACTGTTTTATAAACAGTATATATAAGGTCCCATTAAAATAGTTGGACAAATTTTAATACAGCGTTCAGTACGTCTAACCAAAGATATCCAAGCAAAAAAAACAATGATTAAAGTGATTTTATTTTGATCGAAAATAATAAATTGTTCGGCACCACAGCCGGCACTCTAGAATAAACCCATCCTTATGGGTAAGTACTTGCACTCGGGCGGCCAGTACTGTTAGGGCCGACACATATGGCGAGGTGTCAAACAAAAATCAACATTGTGAGCCTTAAAATAAAGTCGAAAATAAATAACCTAAGACGCGCAATTTGAAAACAGGCTAATATTGGGGGTGAATAAACTTTCCTTGAACACATGATTATGAACCGTCTAGGTACGAAAAGAAAAGATTCTAATTTCCCATCACACTTTACCAGGCTTTGGACTGTCTAATTGCGTACTGAACTGTTATCAAAGTATTAAAGCAAATGCAGAAAGTTGTAAACAAACAAGCGCGCAGTGGATACAATGAATCTTTTTTATTTATTTAAAGTTCGATAACAGTAAAACACTGAATCAGTCATGGTTAAAAATTAGAATCAGCCCTATTTACAATAATTAATATAAATACTACTTACTCTACGACGATAGGTGGATAGGTACGTAATTACATTCATTGTTGAACGTGCCTACCGTTTTGAGCGATGCACTTGCGAGCGCGTTTAATTTCTTTGCACCATTAAAAGAGTGTCACTTTCACTTTTTATTGTTTCAAATGCGAGGGTGATTCGCGTACATAGCTCATTCACGCTGGCTATTAAGTGTCCATTTTCACCGTACAATAAATCTTTAGCACGACCCCAGAAATAAAAATCAAGCGGAGTCAAGTCCAGGCTCCTAGCAGGCCACGGGACAGGACCACCCCGACCAATCCACCGGTCTCCGAACCGAGAATTGAGATAGTCTCTTACGTTTCCAGCGAAGTGTGCTGGCGCGCCATCATGCTGGAAGTAGAGGTCACGCCAGACTACCAGGGGTACATCTTCTAACATTGTTTCAACATCGTTACGTAACAAGTCTATGTACGTATTATTGTTTAAACGGTTAAGAAACAGGCCCTAAAACTTTATTGTCTAGCACTCCTACCCACACATTTACACTAAACCGTGTTTGGTAATAATCCGGTCTCACTTTATTTGGGTTAATAGTTGTCCAGTAATGGGAATTATGTATGTTAAATAACCCAACACGTGTAAAAGTACATTCATCAGTCCAGAGAATGTGACGTTGGGGTTGTTGCAGTAGCCACCTACAAAATGTTAATTTGTTCAGTTCTTGCACACGAGTGCAATGATATGGGTGGTGGCCTTTATCACGAAGGAGCTTCTTCCACACGTAAAAATCGCTGACGTTGAATATACGACCGGCATCGGCAGTGCTCGCCGTGGGGTGTATTCTAAAGAAATCTAAAACGTCTTCTTCAAGGCGCACCGGATAGCGCGGTCTTCCTGCGTCAACCGCTGGTGGCATGAAGGTGCCACATTCACGATGGCGCTGTACTGCTCTCAGGATTATGGTGAGGCTCGGCCGCCTTCCAAATCTTTCTTGATAAAGGATTTGGGCTTGTCGTAAGCTTTCGTTGCACTCACGATAACACAGGACCATTTCCAAGTATTCTTGGTTGCTGTACGCGTAATAAGGCATTGTTGTCGATTGTGATAACTACGTAACAACACACACGCAGACTTTCATGTAACATGTTCTGTTGGCTCGGTTGCGCGACGAAAACTGAAATGGCTTCATTGTCAATTTGTCATATTTTACGTCAGCGGCCCTTCGCCCCGGGCATCCCCGCGGTGAAGGGCTATGTTAGAGTGAGATGGCATGAGTTGAACAATGAAACCGGCGGGTGGTGACATGGCCACGTGCGCCTGGACCATTATTTCGTAGAATCAGAATTTATGAGATAGCAGACATGGATGTGTTTATGCATTGGGTAACCAAAATGTTTAGTGCATTTTCGCTAACAGATTTTTTTTTTTTTTAAAGTATCTAATGCATTTTTCTTATTTTTTTTTTTACCATTGTCCTTATTTTGGTGGTCTGAATGATTTGTAAAAGTTTGTCCACCTATTTTAATGGGACCTTATATATTAACTATAGAAACGCTCACGTCACTGTACATATTTTTCCCGAAGGGAAGCTAGTAACTAATTTATCCTCATTTCCCTTTCCTATTCAAAAATCAGACCCTGCAGTGCAATTCTGTAAAAATCTCACCGTGAGAACTTAGGTGAAGTGAGTCATTCGCTAGGGATTAACACTATTAAGTGCTTACTTCACTTATGATTTCACGGTGAGATTTTTACAGAATCGACCGGCAGATCAACATTTCGATCGAAGTGTAAAATACTACTGTTTTGGAATAGATTATCCAATCAGCCAGGGTGGTCGTCCACTTTTTTTTTTTTTTTTTTTTTGTTTCGCGGTGGAAAATCCTCATGGATGTTCGCCGCCCTGGGGCGGGCGGCGGGGTCTGTCAGACTCTTACTGACTAAAAACCACCCCGGTGTTCCCTCTCTCACCTACACCGGGGGTCGCGGGAACGAACGATACTTCCGCAACCCCCGGCTGGTGCTGGCCCGCTCCAGCGGGCCTCTCCTCGTGTCAGGGGGGGAGTGAGGTGTTAAACTCCCCCCGCGACGTCTAAGAGGGGCGCGCGTGGAACACTACGCGCCGCCGCCTCGGGTCCTGACGTGTGGGGGGCGACGGACGTCCCCAAGTCCGTCGCCCCTGGACCCATTTAGGGGGGCTGGAAGAGGGCGTTGTCCGCCCTCCGCCGACGCCCGGTGCGCCTGCTGCGGACCGGGTGAGGGGACGAGATCTCCCTCTCCCTTTCCGCAGCCTCCTTCTGCGAGACGACTGTTTCGCAGAAGGAAACCACCGCGTCCCAGGACTCCTCGCTGCCGATCATAGACTCGACCACGGCCGGCAGCGACAGGTCACTGCCTACTCCTGAGATGAGGGCACGGCGCGGCTCCTCCCAAGCGGCACACTCTGCCAGCGTATGCCACGCCGTGTCCTCCCGACAGTCGACGCAGTGGTGACACCGAGCGTCCGGCTCCCTGTTTATGCGACACAGGTACTTCCCGAAGCAACCATGCCCCGAGAGCACCTGCGTCGCCCGAAACGACAGGGAGCCGTGCCTCCTCCCGAGCCATTCGTCGAGCACTGGTCGGATCGCCTCGACAATAGCGAGGCCGGCGGTAGGGCGTAAAAGCCTGTCCCGCCATTCCGCCACCAGGACCTCGCGGAGCTGAGACCGACGCAGCTCCCAGTGTCGCTGCATCGGTCGCTCGCCCCGCGCCCTCATTTCCTCGCGCCACCGATACAGTGACGCGAGTACTTTCGCCTCGAGGTCCCAGGGCGGGGAGGGTGGTCGTCCACTAGACCAACCTAGCGGTCGCAAGCTCTAAAGCTGAACGTGTGGTCCTATGTTCGGATCCCGAGTCGGGCAACTTGTTATTGGGGTTTACCATCTAGAATTTCTCAGTAGCAGCCAGGATTATAGATTTATGCTCAGTTAGAGGCTCGCCCCCTTTTACATGGGACATGGGGTTTTCATCATAACTGCCAAAATATGTGTGTTCTGCCCACCATGACGTACGATGCTGAAACGTGGACTCTCACGCAGGAGGTTGTCTACAGGCCGAGGGTTGCACAGAAAGCCATGGAGCATTCCATGGAGCATCAGGCTAATAGACCGAGTTTCAAACGTCGAGACGCGAAGACGTACGAAGGTCTTCGATATCGGAGCAGGTATTATGGAACTCAAATGGATTTGGGCAAGGCGCAGTGATGATAGGCGGAGTAAAGCTGTGACAGAGTGGCGTACAAGGACTGGAAGACAAGATATCGGTCGTCGGCGGCAAGATGGGCAGACGACATTGTTGCCATCGCGGCAAAACCTGGATGAGGCTGGCTCAGAAGCGTCGAGATAGGCACAAGAAAAGAGGCATATGCCCACCAGTGGGTGAAGTCGGGCTGTGGATGAAGATGATGGTGATATGTGTAATATTAGGTACACCTCTACCTAACTCTTTAGGGGTGACAGGCGTGATGTTATGTAATCCAAAAAGCTTTGGTTGGTAATTTGACTGCGAAACTTACTGCCCAGGGAGCGACGGATGGAACAGAACTCGCGCCAATACTTTTGAGGCAGCAGCACAATGCTGGGTGGAAGCCTTCTTATAACGGTCATGACGTTGAGCTGCCAACTATTTCTGTTGTCTGTATTTTTTAAGCTATTGCATAGCTTTTATCTCGGGCTTTGAGCGCGGCGACCGAATCAAGAAATTCCGTAACGAAAAAACCTAACACCCCCCACTCCGACCGGCACAGCGGTGCGGCGTTGAAAGCCGTGCATCGTCTAACGTCTTTTCAGTTCGGCAGACTTCGGCACGGTGTTTGTGTGCGTGCGACTAGACGTATGCGTGTAGACATAGTTTAAACAATATTAACTTCTCATTTATTCAATAAAAGAAAAAAATAGTTTTCTTATCGCTCACCACGCTCAAAAATATTGCATAAATATTATAAGTGCATAAGCTATGCAATAGCTTCACCGCGGCAGTCCCCGTGTGCCACACGTATTTTTTTTTCTTTTTTCTTTTACATGATGTTTCTGTGACACACAGGTATTTTTCATTCTTTCTTCTTTCTAAAGTTGACACCAGGCTGCGATTCTGTGGGTTGATATTTCACTCGTGAATAATATTTTAATGAATGGTCACGAATACATGGTAACAAAAAACTGATACCAGTATTATTTCATGCCAAGTCACAAGCAGTTTCTATGAAATCATAACAGCCACAGTCAAAAAAATCCTTTGTACAGACAAGCGTATAACACGTTTACCCATTTCCTACAGGCACATCAAAGGAACTGCTTTAACTAAGGAACTGTGATATTATATTATATTTGAAACAAAACAACGCCTAGGGCTGACGTTAATGGCTCACATTAGATTGTCATACCCTAATTTCTTCATACTGTTTGTTTTGTGTTGGGGTCTGAAGTGAGCGAGAAAAATGTACGTAAAGTTAAAGCGTTTCATTCTAATCAAAGACAATCTCCACAGATGGGGGTTCAAAGATGGCTTGGATCTGAAGTGCGTATGCGGCATCTCCCCACAGACAATGCCCCACCTTCCATCCTACGCCGCCCTGTCACTTGATGATCTTACAACTGCGTCAGTAAGCGGAGTTCGCGCAGCTGAATTTTAGGCCAAAGACTTTTGAACTTTTTGCCATCGACACGCTAAGAAGAAGATTCTCACCACTCTGAAAAATTGCTACCTATGGAGAAAGCTTTTGAAGAAGTATCCCCAAAACGAATGTAAGTATAAATGTGTTCGGTGGCCTGACTAAAATCCATTCTGAAGTAAATATTCACATATGAATTTGTTATGTATAAACTATTCAATATTTATCGTCTACTAGCGACCCGCCCCGGCTTCGCACGGGTGCAATGGAGAAACACTGATAATTTTAGAGCCATTATTTCTCGTAAAAAGTATAGGATAAAAAATGGTTATTGTGGGTTATCCCTAAGATATAGACATATACCATCGCGGATTTTTTTGTAGATCTTTTTAAGGTGTACAATACTGTAGTACATTATTTTGATCTATCTCGACGGGTTCAGCCAGCGTTTACAATGTAAGCGCAAAAAAATGTGTTTATTTACGACATTACATTAGAAACCTCTAAAATCATCAGTGTTTCTCTACTATATTATGCATGTATTATACATATAAACCTTCCTCTTGAATCACTGTACCTATTAAAAAAAACCACATTAAAATCCGTTGCGTAGTTTTAAAGATCTAAGCATATATAGGGACAGACAGACAGGAAAGCGACTTTGTTTTATACTATGTAGTGATTAAATAAACAACTTACCTACACGTAACGTAATGTATTTTAATATATTTATTACATATTCATAGTGATGTTCAGAGGATAGCCGAGGTCATATTTTTTGTTTTAGTTTATGGATTTATGTCCTCTAGAAGGCGCCATATTCATTTTAATGTGACGTCAAATAGTATATAACCAGCGGACGTCAAGACCCTTCCAACAATACCTCATTTATCTAATTATGATAAGTCGTTTAGAAGTTATGAGGGACTGATGAACATACATACATGCATACCCATATACCGGATACCGGTCATAATCCTCCTTTTTGCTGCACCGTAGTCGGTTAAAAAAAAAACATAACTTCTAACACATGCCACTTAAATGCTCAGGTTACCTTCTTCAATCACGTTATTGACTAGGCTTACAAGAACTCATTTGTTTTTCTTTTATAATAGGTTCCAGAAGTAAAACCACCGTTCCCTAGCCCCACCGCAAAGGGTTAGTAGCACAGAGAGGGCAAAGTTTACATCCTCACGTCCACTAATCTGCTTAGTCCCCAACGTAATCATGTTGCAGTGACGCGGACGGGATGTCCGGCAAACAAAATTACTGTTGAAACGTTTATTTATGTACTTTGATATGGTCACCGTTTGTGGTCGGCCGTAGATTTGGACAACCGCTATAATTAACCAAGTTACGTGGTCGAAATCTGGATTAGTGAAATAGCTTTTGAGTTTGTTCTTTATTTGCAGCGAAAAATATAGTCAGGGAACTCGTGAAATTGGTAGCGTTTCTCGGAGAAAAAGTGCAGAGATTATAATTGCATTGCACAACACAAATATAATTATTGTACTTTCCATAAAGAAAAAGAAAAGAACGCTGGTGGCCCAGTGGTAACGGACCACACAGACGCTTTGACAGGCCAGTTGGTCTAGTGGCCAGTGGCCCTGACTGCTATGCCCATGGTCGTGGGTTCGATTCCCACCTAGGACAAATGTTTGTGTGATGAGCACGATCATTTATTCTTTGTCTGGGTGTAATTTATCTATAATATATATGTATATAGATATATATGTATGTTTATCAGTTGTCTAGTACTCATAGCACAAGCTCTGCTTAGTTTGGGACTATATGGCGTTGTGTGAAAGTTGTGGAATATTATATTATTATATTTATTTTGTGTAAATAATTTCATCATCACTGCTCCCAAAACGGTGAATGAAAACATCGTGAGGAAACCGGCATATCCTAGAACCAAAAATTCGAAGACATGTGTTATCTCCCAACCCGCACTGGGCCCACGTGGTTTATTATTGCCCACTTCCTCTCGAAGAGAGGAGGCCTGGCCTGGGGAACATTATAGACTGATTATCTTATACTAGTGAACATTTTGTTTGACATTTTTGGGCGAGATAAAGTCTATTCCACTTTTCTTTGAAATCCTTATTTCCAATTGATAGTGATAAATGATTTTATTTCTAGTGAGTAGGTTTGTACAAACACTTTTACACGTCAATTATATTTAATTAAAAACTAGATGAGGTCGGCGTTTCCTATTTGACTACTACGAGAAGAAAGGCCGAAACAAACTCAGAGGTCACAGTCTCTTTTAAAGTCCAGCCAGCCGATTCTGTAAAAATCTCACCGTGAAAAGTTGCGTGGAGTGAGCTGTCAGTGTCAATCCACTGATGCTAGGGATTGACCAAGCAAACATTAACAATCATAATCGAGATTTTAATAATATTTTTATGTGCTAATTCTATTGACCATTTTATAAAATTTTAAAACTAGTATTTTAGTTGTCAAAACATTACTATTTTGTGGGGTTCACCGCACCTCACACTCACATCACCTAAGTTTTCACGGTGAGATGGTTACAGAATCGCACTGCAGCATGTCGATTCTGTAAAAATCTCACCATGAAAACTTGCGTGGAGTGAGCTGTCAGTGTCATCCCACTGATGCTAGGGATTGACCAAGTAAACATTTACAATGATAATCGAGATTTTAGTATTTTTTTTTTTAAAGCAGATATTATATATTATAGAATCTTAAATTCCTTCCAATAAGGAATCTACAATAAGAATGGTGTAAGAGTAACTTAAAATTAGAATACTCTCACGCATATTTATTTAAATTAAAGGCTCCGGGGTAATTGCGCTTACGTAATAAGTACCTAGTTATATATTATATTATATAGTAGCGCTCAGCAGTCATCATGTCGGCTGTCACATTGATGGAGTTTGCCTAAATAATCTTAGCTATGCGGAC
This sequence comes from Eremobia ochroleuca, assembly GCA_949629135.1. Lineage (NCBI taxonomy): Eukaryota > Metazoa > Arthropoda > Insecta > Lepidoptera > Noctuidae > Eremobia > Eremobia ochroleuca. Next base: position 19,854,749 of record OX451398.1, read on the forward strand.
GACATGGTGCTGCTGAGCGCATCGGTTTGTGGTATGAGAACATTGTTGCAGATTTGTGAGACGTATGCACAAGAACATGGTCTTAAATATAATGTGGCGAAAAGTCAGTTCATGGTTTTTGAGGCTGGCTCTAAATGTCCTATAGCAGTACCTCCCATCAAACTGTACGGGGTTCACTTGGTCAGAGTGGATCATTTCAAATACTTGGGGCATGTAGTAACAGCCAGTCTCAAAGATGATGCTGATATCGAGAGGGAGCGGAGGGCCTTGGCTGTAAGAGGTAACATGATAGCTCGCAGGTTTGCGCGTTGTTCAGGGTCGGTCAAGCAGACCCTTTTCAGGGCTTATTGTACCTCTCTGTACACGTGCAGCCTGTGGGTAAATCACACTCAAAAAGTATACGAAGCCCTCCGCATCCAATATAACAACGCATTCAGAGCGCTTATGGGGCTGCCGCGACATTGTAGTGCCTCGGGCATGTTCGCCGTCGCTAACGTCGACTGCTTTTATGCTACGATGCGTAAGCGAAGCGCGTCCCTCGTACGCAGAGTTCGCGGCAGCTCCAACAGCGTGCTGATGATGATAGCCGACAGGATCGACTGTCCATACATCAGACGCTGCAGTGACTTGCACGTCACCTACAGTCGTCGGCTGTCAATGTAAATGTTTTGTGTTGTACCTATTGTAATGTAATGCGTTACTTATGAAACTAATAGTGACATCTGAGTAGTGTTATTGTTTGATTATTTATTTTAATTTGATTTGTTTTGATTTCATTTAATTTGATTTATTCTGTTTCTATCACATCTGATTTGTATTGATTTTATTTCATTTTAATTTTATCTGATTTTATTTGATTTTATACATGTGCTATTTATGGGTGTAATTTACCTGAAATAAATGAATTTATTTTATTATTATGATTTAAAAAAAGAAACCCTCATCACAACACTGTTATTAAACATGTTACTTGTATTAATAAGAATAAGATTTTGAGCCAATTTCGCTATAAAAAAATCAGTTACAAAAATATTAAAAGTTATGAATTCCTGGGTTCACTTTCAGCATGCAATCTTAAACTTTTAACGAGACTCTCACCTACTTCAGTGTGATTACAGTTTTCAACAAAAGATGACGGACTTTGAAAAGTGACGCGAGCTTTTTCATACTTTTAAAGTTATGTTTTAAAATTTGTGGGAAAAATGAAACGTTACCTGATAAGGTTTTAAGGATTTTTAATGAACACCGCACCGTGTGGCTTTGTCTTTTTGTGGTGAACATGTTTTTTTTTGGGAATTCTATTTTCCGTACAAAAATGTAAGGAGCGCTATACGCCACCGTTTTTAAGACGAGTTTTTACCTAGCGGACTGGTAAGAATCCCTTTTTAGCAGTCATACCGTCCTCTGCACCAGTTGTTATTATTTATTTATAATTTTGTAAATAAGACCATTGCATGTCTCACAAGAAAACAAATAATATATTATTTTTGAATATTGTTGTTATATTATTTACGGCCTGTGACTTAAGCCACTCGGGCACGCAACCGCGTCTGTTTAGTGTACTGCTGAAGGATTTTTTCATATTATTATTATTTAAATTGTAGCACACCGGTATCGGGAACAGGGTCCAAACTCCCAGAGGTCAGGGCTCCTGATTCAGGAACCTCCGAATGATGCGCGCCGTGTCCAGAAGTACGGATCCAGGCCAGAATCAAGCCCTTGATCCAGCTGCCTAACGAGAGCCTTCTCAGGTGTTGGTCGAGGCTCTTGGCTATTATGTCATTGGCCACAACTTCTATGGGTTTAATAATTACCAAGAGACTCAGCCTATAATGTTCCCGCTGCTGGGACACTGGCCTCCTCTTGGTGAGATAGAGTGGACCGTATTCTACCACGCGAGAACAGTGCGGGTCGGTAGATGTCACATGTCTTCGAATATTTCATTCTAGGACATGCCGGTTTCCTCACGATGTTTTCCTTCACCGTTTTGAGAAAAGACACCTACGCAACAATAAAGGTAAATGCTTTTAAGCTATTCTATAGCTTTTATCTCGGGCTTTGAGCGCGGCGACCGATCAAGAAATTCCGTAACGAAAAAAAAAACCTAACACCCCCCACTCCGACCGGCACAGCGGTGCGGCGTTGAAAGCCGTGCATCGTCTAGTGTCGTTTCAGTTCGGCAGACTTCGGCACGGTGTTTGTGTGCGTGCGACTAGACGTATGCATGTAGACATAGTTTAAACAATATTAACTTCTCATTTATTCATTAAAAGAAAAAAAATTGTTTTCTTATGGCTCACCACGCTCAAAAATATTGCATAAATATTATAAGTGCATAAGCTATGCAATAGCTTTACCGCGGCAGTCCCCGAGTGCCACACGTATTTTATTTACCTTTCAACTCATCATATTCCTAGTCTAACCGGATGCAGCTGAGTACCAGTATTTTACATGGAGCTACTGCCTATCTGCTGATCTCCACAACCCAGTTACTAGCTAACACGATACACATTTTTACATACATCCTGAAGATCTTCAAAAGTATTATTATCCTGTCCTTTCAACTGCAAACCAGTTTAAGCCGAAACAAGACGTCTATTAGCTACAATGTAAAGTTTTCTTTTGTCAACAGGAAACTTTGGACGGTAATCATTTAACATTTTGGACCCTTTAAAAGCAGTTTTCACAATTAATCACTTAGGAGAGTCTAACGAGGAAAACGGAAACCAGCTTATTTAAAGATTTGGGGTACATTTGAGTAGATATACTTTTAGAAAGTTAGTTTATTGTTCTGTTTCAGAAATAGAATTTGTTTATTATCCAACTCAAAGTCAAAGCATTTATTTAAATTAAACCATTTACTGACACTTTTGAGTTGTCAGAGTCGGTCAGTTAGTCAGAAAGTTGAACCTGTTGCCCATTCCAAAGCGTATTCAGGTAGGTACACAAATTAGGAAGAAAGAAAAATATATTTATTTGTCACAGAAACACGTACATACAAAATGATAATTAAATATAATCATCATCTGCCTGCCTTTTCCCAACTATGTTGGGGTTGGCTTCCAGTCTAACCGGATGCAGCTGAAGACCAGTATTTTACATAGAACGACTGCCTATCTGACCTCCACAACCCAGTTACTGGGTAATACGATACCCCTAGTTAAGACTGGTTGACAGACTTTCGGGCTTCTGACTACCCGTAACGACTGTCAAAAATCTACGAATGACAGCCGGGACCAACGGCTTAACGTGCTTTCCGAGGCACGGAGGGGTCTCGGTATGTAAAGATGGTCACCCATCCACAGACCAACCGCGACAAGCGTAGTTTAACCTGATCGATCGACCTGTGCGGCTGTTATTATTTAGCCACGGGCCCCTCTGATAATTAATTATAATATTAAGGAAAAATATAAGCAAAATATATCTATAATCACCAGCACAAAACTGAAATAGTCGACGGCTGTACGTCATGACTGTGACGAGAAGGCTTCCACTCAGCATGAAGAACATGCAATTTTTCTTTCTTCCTTTTCCACAAATACAAACAAAAAATCCCGTTAGGATTTTAGGATTAAGCTTTCGGAATGGCCTTCTTGATCCGGAAAATAGAAAAGGTAAGCATTTTCTACTTTTATGCTTTGTTAAAAGGGTTCCATTACTTCAGATCTGATCCACAAATTCCTACTCTGATCTACTATAGGTTTATCTCGTTGCTAATTGGATCTTGGAAAAACTCTCAAAGTTTTATTTGAAAATTCTTTTGAAAGATGGAAGTTTTTCTCCTAGGAGAGAAATCTATGCTCAATATAACATACTAAAGGTCACAAACATTATACTGGCACCGCAACTGCGCAGCTGCAGCAAGGCATCGCCTCGAATCGCATCGTCCGCGAGGCGCAAGCTCGCAGTTCGCGCGGCGGCCGCGAGGGGCAAGCTTGCTATCATCACAAACAAAATTGTGGTGTGGTAGCGGCAAGCGCGCTGACTGTCCGCCACGCCGGGCGTTGGCTTTTCATGTTGACATAATGAAATATATTATACGAGACACGATTTAATGCTCTAATTTCAATGACAAGTTAATTTCTGGGTTGCAGCGGTGCCTGTAATGTGACATGAAAAAAAAAAAAAAACTTGAAGCTATATTATGAGATTGATATTTTTCAGTCAATATGTATGACATAACTGCTAACAGAACATCTCGCCTTTATTCTCCTAAGGGGTAGGCAGATATGTACCTATAGTACACCCTCATTTCGTCAGCTATGTATAAGTCCCATGTAATAGGGGCGAGCATATTGCCATGAACGGGGCACAAATCCAGACTCTACGGTTGCCTAAACCTAATAACATTTGGCCCGACCCACGAATCGAAGGACCTCATGCTTAGCAATAGTAGTAGGAAGAAGTCAATATACTTACAGTAAAACCAAACAACACTCTACATAAACACAGAACAATTAACAGCTTACAGACTAAATCCGTAAATCATGGAAAACGGATCAGCGCGCAAAATTCAATTATGTAGCGACGATTCAATCTTAATCACGAGCCGGTGCTGTCAATTAATCTATGTACAACTAGATGTCGGATACAGGGGGATTTTCCGGCTTATAGAGTTTCTGGGCAACGAAATGTCTGTAGAAACGAATTGCCTACTGATTTAGGGCTGAAAAAAATAATAGGTACGTAATTGTTTGAGCCGAGAGACTTCAAATTCATTAATTATTAATTTTGTGAACCTAATGTAAAATTTTCAGATTTTATATTAAAAAAATGTTGGACCATACTACGAGTATGTCGCCCCCCCTGAACTAGGACAACCTGTATGACAGGAGTTGAATGAATTAAGATGGTACATAAGCGATTAGGTATCCTTTAGTCACAATATTGTCATCATTTGCCTAGCCTTTTCCCAACTACGTTGGGGTCGGCTTCCAGTCTAACCGGATGCAGCTGAATACCAGTATTTTACATGGAGCGACTGCCTATCTGACCTCGACAACCCAGTTACTGGGTAATACGATACCCCTTGGAGAGACTGGTTGTCAGACCTTCGGGCTTCTGACTACCCGTAACGACTGTCAAAGATCCACGAATGACAGCCGGGACCAACGGTTTAACGTGCTTTCCGAGGCACGGAGGGGTCCCGGTATGTAAAGATGGTCACCCATCCACAGACCAACCGCGGCAAGCGTAGCTTAACCTGATCGATCGACCTGTGCGGCTGTTATTATTTAGCCACAATATTGTATACAATAATAAATGCAATACGAGAATGTAAATAAAGAAAATCATTATCTTATGTGAGCAACATTTTAATTAAAGACAGGTATAAAATAATATAAATATTATTTAAATGTCTCATCAAGATATTCATTAGCAGAATAATACGCTCTGTCATTCCGTAATTGAAAAAGCTTACGTTTAAACTCATTCGGGTTGTTACGGTAGGAGAAGCGTTGGCAGGAGACATAATAATATAAAGACGTAGGTGAGACTCGCACAGATCTGGGTCAATAGCACAAAAGGGAGGATACCTTTTATCAGCAGGAGTTGGAAAAAGGCAAGGAAGATGATGAATTTGAATTGTTTCATGCTGATTTCAATTTTATTGAAGTCATTTGGGTATCACTGAGGTACTGAAATGGCAAGACCCGCTAACCCCTGCCGGGTCCTGGATGTGACGCATATTTTCTCCCATCTTGTTCTTTTTGGGTTTTTTCTTTGCGTTATGTTATGCAAATAAGCGTATTTCCTTTCCTTTTTCTCTATGATTTCGAAAAGCCATTGAAACAAAAGGCAAATTCCTCGATTTATACAAAAAATCACCAACATTCTCAAAGTACTCTTGACCTCGTAAGATACGTGATAATTCGTCCGCTAGAACTACGCAATAGGTTCCTTGACCACGCGCAATGGTTTTTATAATTTTTATAGGAAGAGGGCACACGAGCGTGCTCGATACGCGTTCACCGATTGATACGCCCGGACGTAGTATTAGGAAGAAAATATCGATGGTTAATAATAAGCCTAAATAAACTATCTAATAACGTTTCCAGGGCCAACATAGCCAGAAATCGCACAAGACAGAGTGGTCTGGAAGGAAAAAGGGGAGGCCTTTGCCTAGCTGGGCACACAATATTATTATATGATTTTAAAAAATATCCGTTTGTGCGTACAACTAACCTCTTTGTCAGTAAACGTTGCTTAGCATTAAGAGACGTTAAAAACGTATGGTAATGCAGTCGCTAATCATTACTTAACTTTATTTAGGCAACGTTTCATAAATAAACCTTCTCGTGTCTACGGCGGTCAGCGCAAAAGAGACCAGCCACCTCTCCTTATCGCCAATTCGTTGTTCCAAGGCTGTGAATACAAAATAGAACAATAACATCTTTTTCAGTCTTCCAATATAGGTACTTAACATTTTATTGGAAGACTTCAGCCAATTTAATTTTAAGATATCTCTATAGATATCTTAAAATTAAATTGAGAAGTTTTGGAAAAGGGTCATTTCATTTTTTGAAATCGGTTAAAAAATGAAATAGAATAGAATAGAAAGACTTTATTTCGGACAACCCATATAGTGTTAGTAACATACAAAAAATAACTTATTGCCTAGTGTTAGTACAAATCAACCTCCGCACAAACTGTTGTACAATTGCAAATATTTTTGTTACCTCAGAACTCTGCCATAAACAGAATCAGATATGAATCGTTCTTCTTTTGTTTGAAAGGGGGTATTTATAGGACGGTCCTATTTACATTTGGCCAAGTTCTGATGAGTAGTTTTAGTAGTACCTACGTATTTTTTCCATTTAATGTACCTATGTGGATGATATTATAATAACTTCCTGTCACTGTTATTTCCTAAGCAAGTGAAGGTGTATGGTAGGTACTACAACTAAAGTGATAAATAATAACTTTGTTAAAAAAAAAAGCAACTGAGTTCGAAAAAAACGACTTCCACTTTGTAGTGTTTTTTTTTTTGAAGTCGTATGTTTTTTTTTTTGTAATTGATTTTTTATCTATTTTACTTCACATACATATAAATTCACGTCCTCTTCCCATGGGAGTAGGCAGAAAATACAGAACACCACCTGCTGCGATCCTTAACCAACCATACCTCAAATAAAATATGTATTTTTAACAAATAACAATATAAGTAAGTATAAGAAAGAAAATTAGACACATTCCAACTAGTTTGTTTTTTTTTTATGTTCTTATCTAGTAATAATATCGATAGTCGCTCATCACTACGCCACCGATTTATACCTGCGACTCGAGCGTATCGAATACTCAGACGTGTGTTAAAAATGCTTTACGATTTAGTTATAGATGAATGGATCGGCTGCTAACACGTGAATGCCATAACGCTCCTCCATAGAGTATTCCGATCACGAATGTTTGAAAAAGAAATATTAAGTTTTGTTGTTAGTCGTATCGCTGTCAAGAAAATATTTTAGGAACATTTAGATAATACCTATTAATCGAAAATATCAAACAGACTTTCAACAAAAGTCTCAAGGGAATTTTTATTCAGAAATAAATGAAATGTACAGACGCCAGCACATCAAGCTACCCGAAACTGTCAAATTTTCCAAATCAACTTTGAACATTATGCTTTGGCGATAAAGTTGAAAATCTATTAAAGAAATTTGACAGATTGTAGTAGCTTCATGGGCTGGCGTGTGTATATAAATTTATATTTAAGTACTTAGTTACCTAATAAAATAAAAATTTGATTTCCGAAACTAACTAAAACTATTAAAAAACTCAAATATGGCGTCGAAAAAGTCCTCCGAATCGCTGTCGACTAGTGATGACAAAATAGTTTATTAAAATTGAAATAATTGATTTACATAACTGGTAATGTACTCAAGAGATTGGCGGCATTGTTGTGTGGCAATATTTAGCCTCTGGCCAGGGTAAAAGCCAGCCCTTTGGTCACGGGAAGTGTCAACCAGCCGCTTGGAGATTTCATTGAACAACCCATGAGCACTCAGACCCCACGGCCCGAAGGTTTCAACCCCAAACGGCTCGTAAATATAATATAGATAAGATTTGTATACTTTTGTATGGAAACGCTTAGCCTCTGGCCAAGGTAAACGTTAGGAACATTTACATAAGTTTAATAAATTTCATGTTATCAATTCATTTCAAGATAGTCCATTTGTCATATCGTCGTATTACAGGCCACCGCAGGATATGCAGCCCACAAATTGCACCATAACCAGTTCTCTACCATCCCCAATCAGTGTATCCTACAGACTCTCTCCGGCCTTTTTCCAGGTCGTCGGCTCATCAGCTGAAAACTGCATAAAAACTAAGGTTATTTCAAAACGCATTTTTGAAGTGAAAACTACTTTAGACGCCCTTTGGTGAATCGGGTATATTCGGCTCCAGTCGTTCGGTGAATCGTGTATACTCGACGCTGAATCACATATATTCGGCTTCAGTCGTAAGTTTTGACTTCTATCGTGTGTCTCAAGCATACACCCTCTTATTATAGCATTTTTTTTATGTGTCGGTATGTACGGTATTTCTATCACCCGTGTATCCTACACTTAACTATTCAACAGTCAAACAACAAGAACTAAATGTTTGATAGCTTCTGATTTAATGCGCAGACGCAACTTGCATATAAATGGAAGACACGTGTTATCACCGTGGCCAACCGTCACTGCGTAGATATTATCTGTGCTATTCATTTATTGGTTGAAGTTCGGGTGTGGTCTTAACGTATGAAAATACCTACCTATATTCCGCATCCACATGTAACATGAAACTTTCTAAGCCCCCGTTTCAGAGTTGAGGCTCAGTGGGTTGTCTTAGGGGCAGAGTTGTAGGAGTTGGAGTATACGCTTTAGGGCCACTATGAGCTCCAATGAAAAAATTTTTTTTTCATTTGGAATTTGTTAAGTATTCCGAAAAAAACTAAAATATTTTGTTTTTGAGTACTTACTCTAATCGAATGCAGCTGAATTCCAGTATTTCACATGGAGAGACTGCTTATCTGATCTCCACAACCTAGTTATTGGGTAATACGGATACTCTTTGGTAAGACTGGTTGTAAAACTTTTGGACTTCAAACTTACTTCAACTTTACTTCCGTAACAACTGTCAAAGATCTACGAGTGACAACCGGAACCAATGACTTAACGTACTTCCGGAGGCAGGGGCCATCCTTGCCTCGGAAGTACGTTAAGCCTATGGTTGCTCTCGATATATAATGGATGGTCAGCCATCCACGAACCGATCGCAGCGTCAACCCGTACGGGTGCTATCATTAAGTCACAAACCCTTCCCAACAAACACAGCTCTACCTCCACTTATTTCCAATTATTTTTCTTCTTCTGCCCTCGTTCCACTAGTGCTAATTCCTAATATCATATCAATAACATCTCTTGAGACACAATGACGTCATCTGTAATGTCAATACATGTCCATCTAAGCTTTCAAGGAATAAAAATATGACGTCAGAATTCATGTCATAAGTAGTTATCTACGCACGTCTACCGAAGAAATAATACGGGTTTTCGTGGGGGCGTAAGAAAAATAAGTGTAATATAATATCTGGTTCTTATAAATACGCCTACGTTACTTTGGGGGGACGTTTTAAGTAAACCTCTCTAGATGCTTTAGGATAACAATAATACTATCTACTATCTCCAGTGTCGCTTAAAGTAGCTGAAAGTTATTTGCGAATAGCTTCTGGGTTTTTTTTTAATAAATTATTTATGGTTTGAAAATACACATTTTGCTTGAGAATCTTCGGGTTGTATAAGTATGGGTATTTTTAATATGTTTTACATTGATTGGACAGGACGACGACGTGTGTCGGGTGAGCTAGTAAATGCATAAATATGAAAAGCTATTGTTTCAATGTTAGTTTTGTTAGATTTTTATTTATAAATATATTATTAGCCTAACCATCACACAGTCATTTAAATTGGTAATATTATCTTCTAGCTTCTGCTCGTGAAGGGGAGTATACACCACACACACCACACACCACGTTGCTCCATATGTTCGAAAAATGTGTCTACTCAACAACGTAAATACCGCAATGAATGTTGTTGAATTGTCAAAATGAAACCTATTGCTACTGATAGTGTGTTACGCAATTATCCTGCAGAACTCAGAACCTTCTCGCCGAAGATTAGTGACCATACAAACTCACAAATTGTATACCTTTATAATATTAGTATACAAGTTGTAACTTAAATAACGCACAACCTCTTAAGGGGTCATTGTACTCATCATTATGAACAACTTTTACTATGGGACCAAACCGGAAATCGCGAAAAAAAAATCAGCTGTTCCCTACATTTATGTTCGCATAACTCGTCAAAATGTAGGGAACAGCTGATTTTTTAAATTTTTTTTTTTAATTTGGTCCCATAATAAAAGTTGTTCATAATGATGAGTACAATGACCCCTTAAGAGGTTGTGCGTTATTTAAGTTACACCTTGTAGATTAATCATCACACTAAGTTACTGGTCCAGTGGCCCTCCAAAGAATATGGGCCATCTTTTCTGGCCCTTCGAGCCGGAACGAATCAACATGCGAGAAGACAAGCATGAGCAAATTGATCGATTCGACACGACAGGCGAAAGTTATTGACCGATTGAATTAGCGGTACACAGGTTCATGTCCAGGCATGCCACCTGTCATAGCTGCCATGCTGTCGTGACATGTACACAGTATACAGGGCCATATTAAATTAGCTAGCGAAACTCAGTTGACACACGAATAAACCAATTTTTTGAAACTGGTATTTCAAGTGACTACTAATTGTGGTTAATGACCCCATAAAAATCATCAAATTATTGTTTTTATTTTATCATGCTTAGGTATCGATACCCATCACGTCTGCGGAGTTTCGCTAGCTGATTTAATTTGACCCCATTATAAGGGGAGGAGATACTAATTCAGTTTCTTGTAAGAATTTAAAAAGCTAAGAATTTATAAAGGGTTCGCGAGGTAGCTAGCAGCATGTACAGACGCCAGCACATCAAACTACTACAATCTGTCAAATTTCTTTAAGGTGTTTTCAACTTTATCGCTAAAGCATCAGGTTCAACGTTGATTCGGAAATTTTGACAGTTTCGGGCAGCTTGATGTGCTGGCGTCTGTACATATGTTAGTATTAGGTCATCCCACTTCCAGTGTAATATTTTTTTATTATTATTATTTTACAAAAACTGACTACTATACTATATAACCTTGTGACACTAATCAATAATCTCTACCACTATTAATCAGTCGCTCCCAGACTGCTGGCAAATCTTGAACACCATTTAAAGTACCACTTTCATTTAATTCATCAATAATGCTCTTTAGTTTAATATCTAACTCCTTTTTGCTATTGTATCGAGTACCCGACAATTTCCTCTTCACATGGCCAAAACAATTGAAATCACAAGGATTCATATCCGGGGAATATGGCGGCTGAATAATTTCAATCCATCCTTTATCTTCAATTAAATTCTGAACTATTTTTGATTTGTGCGGTCTGGCGTTATCATGTAAAATTATAGGACTCGTTATATGATGTTCGTCTGCCCAAATAGGAATATTTTCTTCTAAAAATGACTTATATCGCTCTCCAGTCATAGTTGTATTTTCATCATAAGTTCTCCAAAAAGCAATGCCTCTGACATCCATAGCTACTATTAGTAGTATTTTTCGTTCATGTAGCTCTGCACGTGGTAAATGTTCAGCTGAAGTGCCCGGTTCCACCCAACATCGTGACTGATGTCTTTGACGAGGAGTATAAAATTCGACCCAAGTTTCATCAAGGCATATGAATCTATTAAGTATATTTTTCTTACGGCGATACCACGATAAATGGCTACGCGCAGTTTCATAACGAAACTCCTTCTGATCCGTGTTCAGAGTGTGGGGCACCCACACTGCACTTTTATTGACCAGACATAAATCCTCCGTGAGTACTCTATGTATAGTGGAATGAGGAATGTTAAGTTGAGTGGAGAGATCACTGACACTGACCCTACGTGACTGACGAAGTGCTTCCTTGATTTTGTCCCTTGCTTCTAATCTAGTCGATGATAATGATCGAGGTGCTCATCTTCAGCTGTGGTTCTTCCTTGTTTGTACATTTCAAGCCATCGCTGTACGGTTCTTTTATTTAAAGCGTTACGACCAACACACTTTACCAGTAAGTCGTGCGCAACTCCTCCAGAGTAGTTGAGTAAAGCACAAAACTTTAGAAATATACGTTGCTCCACTACATTAATGGATTTTTTTTTATCTTCCATTTTAAATCAATGCACGTCTTGACAATACAACACACCAAATTAAACTAACATGATTGTACAAGACAACACATGTATTAACTATTGCATACCATTGCGCAATACATAAATATTGGAAATAAAAAATATGACACTGGAAGTGGGATGACCTAATAATTCAGTGTTGTGACTTGTTATATTGTCATTATGTAGGAATGGAATGACTGCGGTTTTCATGCCGTTTATCTTGTCTAGCGAAACTAGTTTTAATTATTTTGGGAAGTCCTGTCCTGCGTGATAAACGAATTAAGTCAAATTCAAAGATTTAAGACTGCTACTTAGCAGTATTTTATGATTATATAGGACTACCGTACCTGTACACCCATTACCAACTGTGTAAGCCATATTTGTACGCCATGCAATTCAGCACATAGTGACACAACATATTTTTTATTTTATACTATGCCGCATGCCGCTCCAAGCTCCATAAGCCTAATTGCGTAACACACTTTCAGTCACAATCTGAATCATTTTGAAGGATGTTGCTAATCCATTTCTTCATATGTTCGAAAAATTTGTCTGCTCAACTACGTAAATAACGCAATGAATGTTGTTGAACTGTCAAAATTAAAGCCATTGTACTGCTACTGGTATACTGTTACGCAATTACCATCCCATGTTCCCAATCTATTTATCAAAAGAGATCAGGCATCATGACCACTCGATAGAAGTTAAAACTTATATGATTTCTACGGATGACGACTGGAGCCGAGTACATGCGATTCGGCGTCACCGACCAACTGTAGCCGAGTATACCCGGTTCAGCGTCATCGACCCAAGCGTGCGGTTCTATTTCGTTCACTGTCCAGATAGAGCGCAATGTGCGCCAAAAATGATTTCACCTCAAAAAATCTAATAAAAGTGAGTTTGTGAACCTTCGTTTCACCATGATAATGTATGCACAGTACTGTACAGTTACATGACGTAAAAAACTTTATATTTGAATCCCAAAAAGTCTAAACCGTTTACTCAAAATGACTAACACGCACATTTAAAAACACAGACACGTCAAATTGTAATAATTTCATCGTACATTCACATCAATAAGGGCGATTAGCAAATAAATGTCCTTTCCGCGCTAAGCTTGCGTGTATCAAGCAATTCCGTAGTCGAAATGCGGGTCGGGAATATACACGGGTTTTTATTTTTTTGGGACGGACAGTTATTGGTGCTGTCACCTTACTTTGCAAATACGCACAAAATCTTGTTACACAGGGCTTCCTATATTGTCTCTGTAAATATGATAAAATTGGGGGCTGTTGTATGCAGATCTTTGTCAGTTATTATTTGTGGTCAAAAGCGTGAAAGTCTGAGTCTCTGTCTTACCAAGGCGTACTGGGTTGTGAAGGTTGGATAGGCAGTCACTCCATTTAAAAAACTGATAATCAGCTGCATCTGACTGGAGGCCGACCCCAACATAGTTGGGGAAAAGCTTGGCAGATGAGATGATGAAATACAGCATAACTAGCCTATAATATTTCCACTGCTGGGACACAGGCCTCTTCTTTGTGAGAAGGAGTGGGCCGTAATCTACCACGCGGGCCCAGTGCGGGTTGGTAAACTATAAAAGGGGATGAGGAAATATAAAAAGAGGTTATTTCTCGATGAAAGATGTTATTGTAACTGTATTGTTTTTGGGAATGTTCCAACAATTAAGTTAACTAAGTTTCACAGCTGAAATGCTTGAGCAAATTTACTCTCCACATATGTAATTCAATATTTATGCATGAACGAAACTTTCCAGGTCCTGTAAATTATGCTAACGTCGAAGTAATCATCCTAGCACAACATGATTTACGAGTTTCATGAATAAATCTAATCTAGGACAGGGTAGCAGGCGCCATATTTATTTTGTGTAAATTACAGCACTGAAGTATTCATTGTATATAAATATTTTTACGAAAATATTGATGAGCTGAGAAAATGATGTTTCAAGGATCTTCAATATTGTGGTCTATTAAATAGGTACAGCGGGTAGAAACTAAGGAAGGAAAGCCAGTACAATATAATCAGCCTATAATTTTGCCCACAGCTGGGACACACGCCTCCTCTCATTTTGAGAGGAAGTGGGCCATAACCCACCAAGCGGGCCCAGTGTGGGTTGATAGATGTCACATGTCTTTGAATATTTAGTTCTAGGACATGACGGTTTCTTCACGATGTTTTCCTTCACCGCTTTGAGAGCAGTGATGATGAAATGAATTACAAAAAGTAACACGCTTGGGTTCGAACCCACGACCTACAACTCGTAAGTCGCGACCGATCTATTCGGCTAAAGCGGCCAATCTCAACGGAGACTAGCGTCGCGGGAGAGATATTTTTCAGTGCACAAGACAGTGTTTGCGCCATATCTATGGTTTACACAGACAGGTGCACTCACTCTTCTCTAACTCTCATAGGTCTATTAAACACAGCGTGTGGAAACTAAAAGCCAGTATTCTGACAAAATCATCGATTTAAAAAGACCTGCGATGTGAGTCGTAATCACAAATAGAAAAGTATCTAACTAGAACGCATAAGGTAAACGTTTGTTCTTTTGTTAAAAGAATTGCATCATTTGACTTGTTCGGCTTACGCCCAACATTTGATATTCCTGTTTCGCCACAAATTTTCCTTATTTGCCTCAGTTTTCTGCTGGCTATTGTGAAGATCTTTCATTCTATTTAGAATTCCAAATTCAAATTAATTTTATAATCTAACATGACATTTTGTATTTTAAAATCAGTTGTTAATTTGTGTTCACGTCGTTTTACCATGGAAAAATCTTAATTGCGCGATATTTTGGAATACGAGTTCCGTCGGGGCACCAAAACAGCACAGGCAGCACGCAATATTAACAACGTGTATTAATGTGTCAATTTGGATGAAATTTGGCACATGGATAGACCATGACCTGGATATTCCCACATGATCGATACTTTCGCGGGTGAAACCGCGGAGCGCAGTTATAGCTACTAAAATCGTGGAAATCCAATATCAGGTTCCACCCATTTTGCATAAATTCAGAAGGCTAGCAGGTCACGGCCATCCTATAAACTCCGAATCGATGAGATCCTTAGAAGGGATACTATTAATATTACCCATCGTAGCGAAATCAATTCCCCTGACGATACCCATACCCACGGGGGACTCGGTAGGGACACTAAATCTTGCCTCAACTTAATTATACTGTCTCAATTCCCGTCAGCTATCGTGTATCAAACCCTAAACTGAGTGGTTTAGTTTGTAGATAACGGTTGGTATGGAAACTGATATTATTATGTCAGAAATTAGTGACATATTTATTATTTATTTATATATACTTACTTTATTGTGCAACACAAATATACATTTTTTTAAAAATTATACGACACTAAAAATATACAATGGACGGCCTTATCGCTGTCTGCGATCTCTTCCAGGCAACCTTGGAATGGACAGTAATTTGCCTGGACATAAAATGGTACAATATATTGATTCTAAATTTAGGTAACTTTAATAAACTTAAACAAGTGGCAATTGCTTTTAAAGCATTTCGTATTTCTACAACGACTTTCAACAGGATTGACATAAGCTTTTCGGTGGTTTATTGCAATCTAATACGTTTCTGAGTTTGTCATCATCGTTATCGCCGCGAACGTAACGTTGTCTAGACTCAAAGGTTTGAAACTTTCTTGATTAGAGTTTGTGGTAATGATCTACTGTGAATCTTAAGGAGTGAATTAAGAGCATCATTGTTTAAAAAATAAACAAACGAAACATATAGAAATCATTGACACCAATAATATGCAAATCACCATTGTTAAATTTAGTGTTCGAATCACAGTTCTCTAGACAAAACATCTCATAGAAATGGGCACCTTGAGGGGGATGCGAATTAAAATTTTCTTTAATTTTTTGCTATTTGCAGGTCAGTGGGATTCCCTTGGTAAAATAGACTAAATTTAAGTTCAGTGCATCTTTTTCTTTCTATATCTATCTTTATATATCATTAAGAAAAGGACAGAAGATAAATATTAGATTAGTCCTGTCAAATTAGTCAGCGCGTGACGTAAATTGACTTATTTTTAGTCATTGAGATGGGATATAACAGGAGATGCCCTGTTATTCTATACACGGTTGTAGGTAGGTGCCAGAGCAGCCATCTTTGTCGCCAAGTTTCGTGGTAGTTCAGCTGTCAAATGGTTGTTTATTTTTTGTATTATTGAGATTTGCGAGAAAATTACGAGGACTTTACCTTTAAAACTGCATGTAAATGTTGAAAAACAGCAATTCAACATGCCTGTGTGTTGTATTGTGAAGTGTGGTGCAAGGAAGAATGAAAATCAACCTCAACTTTCTTTGCACAGGTTAGTAGCCGGTTTTCATGCAATAAATAATAGACATTCGATGATATAATTGTAACGCGATCATGAATTTATGGCTAAAGTATTGATATTTGGGTGAATTTCCGTATAACAGACCTTTTTATTATTTTGTTAATTCATTCGTTTGTTTACAATAATATGTCATAATAGAATAGTGTTGTACCGTTGCCTAATAGTTTCGATATCGGTATATTCTGCTATGTTAACATAAATAGTCCTGCGTCTTATTAGCTCCGATTGACCTTGCTAGGTCCGGCCCGTGGTTCACAGCACCAAAATCAAAATATTTTCTTTCACATAAACCTACATGGGCACTTATGAAACGTCAGAAGCTAGATGCACGGTTCCAAATGGTGGTTTCCTATGCAGAAGAACCAGCGAGAAACTCCACGGTTACTCTTTTAAAAACAATTGGCTTTTACAATGTCTTCTTTTTTTTTAAGTACCTGGTACTTGTTGACAGGCCTACACTGTCCTCCCCTACCTATTAACATTGTAAAAGCCAATTATTTTGAGTAACCGTGGAGTTTCTTGCCGACTCTTCTCCATAGAAACCACCAGTTGGAACCGTGCACATAGCTTCTGACGTTTCCTATTGATTTTAGTTTCATATGCTAATATAATATAGCTGTAACCAAATTTATTTATTGATAAAAATACTTGCACT
Organism: Eremobia ochroleuca; assembly: GCA_949629135.1. NCBI lineage: Eukaryota > Metazoa > Arthropoda > Insecta > Lepidoptera > Noctuidae > Eremobia > Eremobia ochroleuca. Next base: position 19,872,083 of record OX451398.1, read on the forward strand.
TTTTATAGGTTTCCTAAAAAGGAAGGACTAAAGAAAAAGTGGTTAGAGGCTATTGGTGAAGAAAATATTAATCCCCGACATAAAGAATGGTACCTCTGTTCACTTCACTTTGAAGAAAGCTGTTTCAATAGAACACTTGATGTAATGAGATTACATGATAACTCTGTTCCCACAGCATTTTTGGTAAATGTGTATTAAAATGATTGATTAATAATAGCCTGGCCGTTGGGCCTGAAATAAATAAATAGATATATATTAATTACATATATAAAAATAATAATAAATAAATAAATCATATTCCACAACTTTCACACAACGCCATCTAGTCCCAAACTAAGCAGAGCTTGTGCTATGAGTACTAAGACAGCTGATAAACATACATATATATTTCTAAATACATACATATTATAAGGTATAATAGGTATAATAATAAAGGTATAATATGCGAAAGCACCTGTTTTTGGGCATATGGATACATATCTCTTCACGCTGTTTTCCTTCACTTTAATACGTAAACGTGATGCAATTAAAAAGTGTTTTTTAATTCACGTTATTTTATTGTAGACTTATACAAATATTGTTTGATTTTGTAAAGGTACTTCAAAATGATATTTCTAGAAATTGTAAAATGTATTGTGGTGAGAAATAAACTATTTTATTTTTTTTTTATTTAATTCTGTGCCGAAAAAACACTTGGCATTAATTTTATTTTCAGGGAAGAAAGTTGATTGCGATAATTTGACAGTTTCGGGTAGCTTGATGTGCTGGCGTCTGTACCTATAGATAAATAGTTCATATGAGTCTTTTACGCATAACAAAAGATTAGAAATAAAGTATTTTCGCATACTGTATTTTTATGCAAAATTATAAAGTATGTTTATCGAAAATAAACTAGGATACGTTACTATAAAGTAGGCAACCTTAGTTAGAACGGACTATAAGTTAGTATACTATATTATGATCCAAACGTGATAACTAGTACGACTCGTATTTAGTATCGATACTCGTTATAGTAACACCAATGTTCCTTGATTGATACAACCCTAGCAATGGCAGCCATTTTTTGAGACAATATGAGTTGTAGGTAGGCACCCTTTTTTCGTAGGTATTTCCAGTCCATATATACTTATATGTCTATGTTTTTAGTAGCGAATTTTTTAATCACGTCTAAACTTGTCTATGGAGTATATTAATTTGACAGGACTAAGGTAATATTTATTTTCTGTCCTTTTCTTAGTGAAATAGAAAGAAAAAGATGCACTGAACTTAAATCTAGTTAAGTTTGTGAACAAGGAATCGGCGTCAGTGCCATGATTGTATGTTAATTAAAATATGATTGCTTTCAAATGCAAATTGCAAAAAACGTAAGAACATTTGAATTGCGCGGGCTACTGAAGCATCCTCCTTAGCGTAAATCGTTTTCGTCAAGAAAAAATGTGCTCTAGTTTTAACAAGAAACCCTTAAAAGACATCTGTCAAGTCTGATTGTAAGATGACGTACCTAATGAATGTCATTGGTAGCTTCCATGACCTTCATTATGACATATTACAGTCTTACCCTCACCCATAACTCCATTTAATTAGCCCCAACAAACAAAGTAGGTACACAAGTCGACCCCAACGGTTCAGTAACCAAGATACATGTACATTAATCGTACAGTCCGATATTCACGTCACGGCCGTGTCACATAACCACTTGATTTAGTATCGGACAGCGTGGGTAAGTGGGATGGGGATCTTTAAGTTGTGTTGTGTATGTATGTATGTGTCAAGGAATTGATGTTGGCGAAAATGAGTTTTTGGCGCGGAACTTTGGACCACGTCGACGTGGTGAGATTTTTTGATATGGATTGTGTTTTGCCTAGTATTTTAACTAGGCTTTTTCTGTATCATACGATGAAGAAAACTGCGTTCGCGGCTATTAGATACAGGTATTTTACAAAATGGCCCGTTTGAAAGTAGTTCGTACCTTCCGAGTTAACCCTAAACCCGATTAATTAACTTTTTCGGACGAAAAAATGCACATCTGGGGACAATACTGTAAATTGTGGTGTCATTTACCCATTCTTAGTTCGGGCTCCAAACTAATCATTATGTAGGTGATACAGAGTTAGAATCACCCGTGACTTTGGTTGAAACTACGGATTTCTTACATAGGGAGTGGACCTCCAGGTCTCATTCGCGTTTTCTATTATTATTAGATATGACTAACAACCCGCCCCTGCTTCACACGGTTTTTACGACTTCACGAAACATCGAGATTTCTTTATTATACGTAAGTTGTATATTGTATGTAAGTATAATATTAATGTAATAAGTACACATAAACCTTTCAGAGTAAATTCTCTATCAAACTCCGTTGCGTAGTTTTGAAGAACAGCGCGGTCACACAGACAGGCACTGAAAGCAACTTTAGAATAATATGTGTATGTCACCACCATCTAGCTTAATTAGCCTTTTAACTAAACGGTGCCGATCAACTAGCGGCCTGAAAGATATTCAACCATTCAATCAAACAGCTAAGCAAATAACTTGGTACGCTAATGTTTAACTACTTGCCTAGCCCAGATATTTAACCTTGCGATTGATTTAAAGCGGTAGTTGTTTATTTTACTTTTGAAAATTATAAAAATTACAAAATGCATGTTTATTAACAAGTTCGGCAGTAAAAATTCAGCAGTAAATTAAATCAAAAGTCATAACAAATATTTAAATGCGTAAGTAAATAAATATTATTATATAAAATGTTTACATATTTTATTTACTTATAGTTAATTAAAACGGTACAGCACCAATTACATTAATTAACATAGAGACAATTATTACGTTGACAATAATTATGTTAAAATATAGTTTAATTTAAAACTATCGTGGCACAGTGGCCCTTGTATACTTTCTCTCACCGAACACCAGAAATATACGTATTTTTTCTTTTTTAATATTAAAATCATAAGTTCCTAAAATGTAATAACTAACGAGCATTATAATCGTATAATTTCTTCCATACAAAGCCCAACAACACAACACTCCAAAAAATTCTATTGTCTCTATGTATTGTTTCCGAATACGTACCTTTACGTACATAATGTTCATACCTTCCCAGTACATGATATCGAGCGGGGTCAGTGACCTGGCCAGGTGTTTTCCACTCCGTCGCCTGCACATGATTGATGACCGAGCCCCCAAGAATCCAGCCGATTGGAGCATTAGTAATATTCGAATGTTCGCGATTGATTTGCTGGTGAGCTGTGGATTTTGTGTGGGAATAAAGATGTATGTTATAAAAATGGCTGATGCCGTTACTAAATTGACTGACTTCTGTAACTTTACTGTGCGTACATTCTGAAAACAGAGTGGAAATGGAGCATTTGTTTTATTTTTATACGAGCTTATCCAGCGGCCGTACCAGCGTCAAAGTCGGAAATTATCCCGTGGGATGGACTACCGGGTTAGAAAGTATGCTATACTAGCTTCTGCCTGCAACTTAATCTCCATAAAATTTATTGTGAACTCCTTTCCCCCGATCCAACCCGTCGCGTCGTATTATTTATTTAATTTATTTAAACTTTTCGCACACAAAAAGGTACAAAGGCGGACTTAATGCCTTAGTCATTCTCTACCAGTCAACCAAGGGTGTATCGTAAGGGTGGGTCGTATCGCCTGCCCGCGCGTTTTGCATAGCGTTCTTTCTATTTCTTTTTGTTCGGATCCTTAAGGTCCTAGTGTGATGTTATACCTATAGCCTTCTTCAGAAATTGGGCTATCAAATTCAAAAATAATTTTTCAAATCCGACTGTTAGTTCCGGAGATTACCACCCACATACAAAGAAAAAAAATTAACTCTTTATAATATTAGTTCTATGTATCCGAACGCAGGCTGTGGTCTATCCGTTCGCCAGATTTCCAAGTCCAAAAAGGTAACAGGCAGAGAGGCAGAATTACTTTCGCATTTAAAATATTATAGTATGGATGGATTTGTCAATTAGAGGGGCCCGTGGCTAAATAATAACAGCCGCACAGGTCGATCGATCAGGTTAAGCTACGCTTGCCGCGGTTGGTCTGTGGATGGGTGACCATCTTTACATACCGAGACCCCTCCGTGCCTCGGAAAGCACGTTAAGCCGTTGGTCCCGGCTGTCATTCGTAGATCTTTGACAGTCGTTACGGGTGTCAGAAGCCCGAAAATCTGACAACCAGTCTTACCTAGGGGTATCGTATTACCCAGTAACTGGGTTGTGGAGGTCAGATAGGCAGTCGCTCCATGTAAAATACTGGTATTCAGCTGCATCCGGTTTGACTGGAAGCCGACCCCAACATAGTTGGGAAAAGGCTAGGCAGATGATGGATGGATTTGTCAATTATTTACGAAGAAGTTAACAAGAAGAAAACCCACGGAAACTTATTTTAAAGTCTTTACTTCATAATCATCACTCTCTGGCACTTATCCCAAATCAATAGCGTTTGGTGCAGCATATTTTCATCTTCCAGACATTTCTACTATTCGCCTTTCCAGTATTCACATCTAAAAAGTCTTTACATATAGGACCTGTTAGAACACCAAGACAAGTGGAATGACTTGTAAGCAAAACGACTATAAAACGCGTAAGAAAAGGTTTAGTTGAATAAGAATTCCTTCATTTCCCTTCAAGATACGTTCGTCGCATACCAGAACTGTGGTAGATTGGTACCAACTTGAAGTCAATTTCCGCAATATGGTAATATATCCGTCGGCGGACTCTTTATGACATGACGGTGCGCCAGTAAAACGTCATAATATACTGTTACGCCTCGCCCTTGGCCGGCATCAATGATATCGAAGCAGATAAAGTTCATGTTAATTTCTTTTTTCATTAGATTGTAACAAACACTGGATGTTAGCACTGATGTAATGTCAACTGCGTAACATGGGTCGAAAGGTGTGTACGATCTTTGCAGCAATCTTAGGAACTATGACTCAACAGCCTTTTATATTAAACTAGTTATTTCCCGCGACCTCGTCTGCGAACCAGGATCTACCCAAGCCACCATTGGTCTACCCAAGTGCTAAATTTCATCTAAATCCATGCAGCCGTTTTGGCGTGAAAGCGTAACCAACAAACAAACTCACTTTAGCATTTATAATATTAATTAGGATGCCAATATTTGTTTTAAACGAGGACCTCCCAAAAGACCAATTATGTAATCACGGGCAGTATCTACTGATGAACTTTTAGTCAAATTTAACGATATTTTCAAAATCCCAGGCATTCGACGCTTCACTAAAATCCAAAAACTTGATGGATTTACACATTCTTAAAGAAAACACGTCGTAATGAGGGGAGAACCAGTTTATGAAGCAAAAGAACAACTAGGCGAAAAATGCGAGAATGATGAAGACGAATGCCTAATTGAATTGATACTCAATTACACCGCAGTGAACGTAGGACCTTACCCAGAAAAAAAAGCATATTTCCAGTTCATTACTGCTCCACTTTGGTCTTGATGTGAGCCTACTGATTTATATGGCTCGTAAAATTATTTTTATTGCCCAATGGTGTATTGTTGCTCTTTTTAGTTGCCCTACTCACGCTATGCCAGGGCTATAATTTTTATGTCTTTTGTAACATATTTCTGTTAGTTATTGGTGATTTAACATTTGGATCAACACAAAATTATATAACATACATAAAGTAACACCACGCACGTATGCCCCAAAGATTTTGGCAGAAGTGTGCTGAATGAATGTGGGTGTACTAGGTCCACCCTCGAATCCGCAACGAGGTGATCCGACAGGGAACCAAAGCTGTCGACATAGCTTACAGAATAAGCAAGCTGAAGTACAAGTAGACGTGTTCTTCAGTGGAGACCGCGAATCGGTAAACGTAAGATGGGACGCTGATGATGATGACGATGACGATTACGATGACGATGACGATGACGATGATGATGACGATGACGATGACGGTGACGATGACGATGACGATGACGATGACGATGACGATGACGATGATCCGCAAGGACTACCAAAGATCCACGATTGACAGCCGGGACCAACGGCTTAACGTGCTTTCCTAGGCACGCAGGGGTCTTGATCTGTAAAAATGGTCATCCATCCACGGACCAACCGCGGCAAGCGTAGATTATCCTGATCGATCGACCCGCGCGGCTGTTATTACTTAGCCACAAGCCCCTCATTATTTTTAAAAAAGATCAAATCAAATCAAATCAAATCAAAAGTCATTTATTCAAACTAGGCTGAGAATCAGCACTTTTCGAACGTCAAAATTACAAAAGACAGTCCCCCAAAACGCCCGCCCTTCACCACTTCCTAGTGCTTTCGCTGGGAAGAAGAAGTGGCGCAACAAACTCCCCAGCAGCACAGCTGTCTGTTCAGTTAGAAAATACTTGACTGAATACAATACAAGGTATGCAAAGTAATTAACATTACAAGACACAGAACGCTAAATTAAATTATTTGCCATATGTCAGCTGGCAACGCCAATATACCAAGAAATACAATAAAAAACTATACGTACTCAAGCAAAAATTAATAAATGGAAATTAAATAAAAGCCTCCAGGTATAAAGGGCGTGACCGCTAACATAGTTATGCAATGCTGGGTTCAGTTTACATAGCTGTCGCTTGAAGTCACAAATGATAAACTAGGACCATAAGGAAACTAAATAAACAAGTTATTAATAATGATCAAAATCAAAATCAAAATCAAAAGTCATTTATTCAAACTAGGCTGAGAATCAGCACTTTTCGAACGTCAAAATTACAAAAGACAGTCCCCCAAAACGCCCGCCCTTCACCACTTCCTAGTGCTTTCGCTGGGAAGAAGAAGTGGCGCAACAAACTCCCCAGCAGCACAGCTGTCTGTTCAGTTAGAAAATATACTTGACTGAATACAATACAAGGTATGCAAAGCAATTAACATTACAAGACACAGAACGCTAATTTAAATTATTTGCCATATGTCAGCTAGCAACGCCAATATACCAAGAAATACAATAAAAAAACTATACGTACTCAAGCAAAAATTAATAAATGGAAATTAAATAAAAGCCTCCCTCCAGGTATAAAGGGCGTGACCGCTAACATATTTATGCAATGCTGGGTTCAGTTTACATAGCTGTCGCTTGAAGTCACAAATGATAAACTAGGACCATAAGGAAACTAAATAAACAAGTTATTAATAATGATAACAATGATAAAACCATGGTCAGCAAGACGACCAGTCACCACAAGCAGCACCCGTTCACGAGCATAACGCAAAGGTCAGCCATTACCCCCCTCGCCATATTTGAGGGAAAGAGACAACCCGACCCCCGACGCTACCGCAAGCAGTGACATCTAAGGGAGCATGACGAACTTGCTGCCGGTTGCTCAGGTAAGAATTATATGATCAATTGTCGAGGTCACTAGCTAACCACATATTGCAATCAACTCATTAGAAAACATTGCAATGGGTTGATTATGTCAATAATAAAATTAAAATTAAATTAAACTGATTTGACTTATACAGCCCAATAAAAAAACAATTGTATAATGAACTCATATAACCTATCAGTAATTCTTCGTAATTTAATTCTGGAGAAAGAACATAAACATTGTCTTGAGTTAATCAGGGCGACCAACTATTCTTATCGTTTAAGTAGTCGTTGATAGAATAGTATGCCTTTGAACAAAGGTTGGATTTTACTTGAGATTTAAATGCATTAAAAGGCAAATCTAGCAAAGAAGAGGGTAGCTTGTTATAAAAGGCTATACCAAGACCAACAAATGAGTTATGAACCTTATGAAGCCGGTGAAAGGGAGCACGTAGTTTGTCCTTATTTCTGGTGTTAACATTGTGAATATCACTGTTTTTAGTATACAAGTGTATATTTTGCCTAATATATAAGATGTTGGCAAAGATGAATTGTGATGCAACCGTGAGAATACCAATATCTTTAAAAAAATCTCTTAGAGAAACTCTAGCACATAACTGGTAAATTGCTCGAACAGCTCGTTTTTGAAGGACAAATATATTTTGTATATCAGCTGCTTTGCCCCACAGCAGAATACCGTAGGACATAACGCTGTGAAAATAACTAAAATATACTAAACGAGCTGTATCAACGTCAGTGTACTGTCTTACTTTCCTGACGGCGTGGGCAGCCGAACTGAGCCTTCTTGCTAGGCTCGATATATGTGGTCCCCACTGAAGTTTGGCATCTACTGTTATTCCCAGAAAAACTGCCGAACTCACAGTTTCAAGCGCCTCGTTATCTAAGACGATGTTGGGTCCTAGATTTCTAACATTCGGTAAGGCGAACTTTACACATTTCGTTTTCTTGGCATTGAGAACTAGGTTATTTGACGTAAACCAATCCGTAACTATTGAGAGTGCACTGTTTACGTCGTCAAAATCTTGTCTATTCCTATCTACTTTAAAAATAAGAGATGTATCATCAGCAAACAGTACAACGTCACAGATTCCCTTTAAATGGAATGGTAAATCATTAATATACACTAAGAACAAGAATGGACCCAGTATTGAGCCTTGCGGTACACCTAACTGAACTGGTAGCGCGGAAGATTTCACACCATTAACATCTACACATTGGAACCTATTATGTAAATAACAATTTATTACGTTGAGAGCTTCGTTTTGGACACCGTAATGACTTAGTTTACGCAAAAGCGTGTCATGGTGCACGCAATCAAAGGCTTTGGAAACATCACAGAAAACTCCGATAGCATTTTGCGAGCTCTCCCATGCGTTAAATATGTGTTTCAGCAAAGCAACACCCGCATCTGTAGTCGAACGACCTTTAGATGTAGTGTTCAATATTGTACGGTAGTACGAAACCCTTCGTGAGCGAGTCCGACTCGCATCGCTTAGTTGTTCTAAGGTGCACATTGGGTTTTGTAGCGGTTTTCACCATCATTTGGAGAAATTATTCTGGAAGTTTATGTGTAAAAAAAGAACTCATCATCATCATCTGCCTAGCCTTTTTCCAACCAAGTTGGGGTCGGCTTTCAGTCTAACCGGATGCAGCTGAATACCAGTATTTTACATGGAGCGACTGCCTATCTGACCTCCACAACCCAGTTACTGGGTAATACGATACCCCTTGGTAAGACTGGTTGTCAGATTTTCGGGCCCATGACTACCCGTAACGACTGTCAAAGGTCCACGAAAGACAGCCGGGACCAACGGCTTAACGTGCTTTCCGAGGCACTGAGCAGTCCCGGTATTTAAAGACGGTCACCCATCCACAGACCAACCGCGCGGCGAGCGTAGCTTAACCTGATCGATCGACCTGTGCGGCTGTTATTATTTAGCTTCGGTCCCCTCGGTCCATGTAACAAAAGAACTAAAAAATTTTATATAAAAAAAAAACAACCGACTTCCAAAAAAACACTACAAAGTGAAAAATAATTTTAATTTTGGAAGTCGGTGTCGTTGGTTCTGCATTTTGGTTTTTTGACACCGACTTCCGAAATTAAAATTATTTTTCACTTTGTAGTGTTTTTTTGGAAGTCGGTTGTTTTTTTTTTATATAAAATTTTTTATTTTTCACTTTTTAGTTATATCTACCCCAATCAAATTCATATAAACACTACTTGCTATGTAAATATCAGTGACAGGAAGCTGCATCTGCGTTTATAGGGTACAGACGTGATGTTATGTTGTGCGATTGCGTAAACAATGCATACATATGCGATAGCAGCAATCGCGGTTGTTTTACTGGTATTAATTATTATTATAATAAAAAAATAATTATAACCTTTGTAGTGAGTACAGGCGTGATATTATGTTGTGTGATGGTGTAAACAATGCTTAGATATGCTATAGCAACAATCGCGGTTAATCTGCTGTTATTTATTGAAGAGTTCCCCCGATTTCTACAAGATCCCATCATCAGATATTGAAATGGTGACAATGGGACCACACGGGAAGCACCAGCTTTCAAATAAAAAAAGAATCATGAAAATCGGTTCACCCAGTCGGTTATTATGAGGTAACAAACATAAAAAAAAAAAAAAAAAAAAAAAAAAAAATACAGTCGAATTGATAACCTCCTCCTTTTTTTGAAGTCGGTTAAAAATAGAAAAAACGTCGTACACATGTAACATATATTCTAATGTCCTGCCGGCCAAGATAAATCCAAACCATCAACAATATCAGCCATCCGGTTTCATCCAGTCCCGATTAACATCCTCGGCCATTCCATTAACACGCTTCCACACCCATTAACTCACATCCACGCTCATTAACTGTGGCGTCATAAGACCATTGTGTGGAGGATGTAAGCAATTAAGTTTAGCGCGGCGTTGTTAATGCGATGCAACGCGATGCAGTGAGCCAGTCTGACGTGTCGTATGTCAGATTGGATTCGTCAAAGGTGGGTAGAATATAGTGGGGAATGGAAATCCGGGGGATGTGCCGCGAAATCAAATTATCTAACGTTTTTTCCAAGAAGATTATATGCAGCTAAAGCACCAGGAAGTGGTGAAGGTCGGCGTTTTAGGGGTCTGTCTCATGTAATTTTGACGTACAAGAAGTGCTGTTTCTCAGACTAGTTTGAACAGATATTGTTTGATTTGATTTGATTGATTGATTCCCATCCCATTCAAACTAATTACCTATATTGTGCATATTACCATAAGATTACCTTCCCTCTTGGGAGGAATAATGTCCTAGTACTAACAAGAGTTCAAATGGCCGTGTTATTGACAAGAGTCTAGTGCTAATAAACTGACTAATGAATTACGTATAACTTCATCTATTAGTTGCCTAAATAGCGGATTTTTACTGGCTATAAAATTACTGAAAGATCTTAACAGTCAGTTTTAATTAAATTTTAGAAGACAGTTAATGATTTAGTACTTCAGTAGGGCTGCTACTTACAGGATCTCTGTTTGTTTCCAAAACCTGGCAAAACACATTTCAGATTTTCTCTCTGCATTATTTCTATCATATCCCCAAATGGAATTGTTGTAAAAGCCCTAATATTTTTCGAGACGAACCATTAAAGATAACCTTTTTCTTTTCTTTTATTTGTAATATCTTCTAACACCCATATTGCTGGGCAGTCCAATGGGGAGATACTAAACAGATAGTACCTATAAAGATCTCTTCAACGTTGGCACTAATGTCCCCATCTTGCTTTTTCGATACAGTTTCATGAAACAATTTCAGAAATGATTATTTACAACGCCCCCCTGTAAATGTCCTACATTGAACCCACCCTTGATTTCAGAATGACACAGTTTTGCACTACCTACATGACTATCTATACAAAAATATATGAACGCACCAAAATACCGCCCAGTACCAATTTATCAAAGCTCAAACAATGCTGCAATCCGTCAAAAATAAAAAAATAAAAGAAAACAAAAGACGCGCTTCAATCATTTGGCACATGGCTGGCACAAAAAATAAAATAAAAAAGTTTGTACCGGGAAGCACATGAGTAGATAAACGGAACAGAGACAAAGCTTCATACAACCCGCGCGAATCGGTTGCACTACTACAAGCGAGCGGGGCATGTGTGCGTCACCACTGGCCGCTTGTCGCGTACGCGGCGAAACTGGAAAAAAACCGGTTTACACACACACACACACAGCACAGCCAGTTGCCAGTCTCAGGGTCAGTGCGGCGCAAGTTGTTTGTTTTGTTAGTTGCTTTGAATATCGTAATTTAAAAACGAGGTTTTATTAAAGATTGTAAATTTATTAAGCCATGTGAGTGTTTCCCGTTAGATTACTTGAAAAAAACTACATGTTAGATTTAGAATTTACCACACCATTAAAAGAAAAAATGAATGATTAAAAAACAAAAATTATAAAAGAAAATAATTAGAGTAAATAATTTTTAAAGTATTCTATCATACGGAATAATAGAACTATTTAAAAATGCTTTGTTTAATTTGTCTTAACCTATTGTGACAACCTTACCAAAATAGGTAAAAATTTTGGACGTTCTTAAGCAGCTTTGTCTCTGTTCCGTTTATCTACTCATGTGCCAGGAAGTGTCGGAAGCTTTGACCTTGCGGGCGTGATTCCCTTTCATGTCACTGTGCCATATGCGGCCGAATGCACAAGGAAGGGAAGGGACAGAAGTTTAATTCAAAACAATGCATTCAACGCAACTGCGGAAAAAGAATACAGAATAAGAGGCCGTGCAAACTGTGTGTCTTGTCACTTCGTCTAGAACTCTAGACTGACTGTCGTCAGGTGTGCAGTGTGCACCGTGCGTCTAGTAGCTACGACAATTAGCGAGACTGTGCGACTTCTCTAGCCTGTCATTATGAATCAGAAACTTCACGCCAAGTGTGTGCTGGAGCTTTGAACAAAATGTATGTCGGCCGCAGCCTGTCGTTGTGTTTAGTCGTCGAACTGTCGCAGTTGTGTGTCGCGTAGTATGCGAGCCAGTTAAATCATTCCGTTTTTATGATATCTACCATATATGCACCTACCGTACAAGGAAGAAGATGCTTAAAAAAGAGATTCGGTAATAGGTATCCCTTTACTACCTACAAGGTAATTTAATGAGTGTAATTTTGTTGTTCCATCCAAGTGCGATACCCCACTGGGCAACCCTACTATTCGATAGTTAAGTTCACAGAACACGGGTAATTAAAGGTGTACTTAGATGTTCTGTAATTGAGTTGTCGTACTCAGCGCTTCTCCTACATTTGTCATGCGCACGGCCAAAGCACCGATCTGTCAGCGTCTGTTACCTTCCAGATGTAACTCATCATCAGCCTTTAAGGCAAAAGTGAACAGGCACCTTCTGGGCTCACTCGTTCCATCATAGACCTCATCCATCGCTTTCCACGAGGCGAGAACGAGGTCAAGAGCGGGCCCACATTATAGAAATAAATAAAATTGAAGTGTCTGTTTCTAATGTCAAAAATAACAGCGATTTACTAAATGCATATGAAAATATATACGATACTTATAAAAAAAAACATTTTTAAAATGTTTGTCTGTCTGTTCATTCCGGCTAATCTCGGAAACGGCTAAAGCGATTTGGACGGGACTTTCACTGGCAGATAGCTGATGTTATAAGGAGTAAGGCTACTTTTGTTTTAGAAAAAGAATTGGGGTTCCGCACAAAATGAAAACCCATGAAATCCACGTCCATGCGGGCGGAGCCACCAGCAGAAGCTAGTTTTGTAATAAAATAAAATAAAATCAAATAAAAAATGCTGTTTGGATTGTATGTCTTGGAAATACCCTACTGGGAATCAGAATCTATTTAAATGGCACAGCACAGTTATGTCTGCACCATGTTTGCAGTCCTGAAGTCTGCCTTCTGTACCAAACTCTATACTTTCAGTAACTTAGATATTAAAAACCACCTCTACTTCAATTTTGAACCTTGTGCTTAGCTCTGTAAGATCAGATTCCAATCAGCAACAAATGTTTACTTAGATTCCTCAAACTTGTCATATTTGGTATTCAATAAGCAATCCAGTTTTCGATCTGTGGCGTTTCATAGAAATGTGATAAAATGCTTGGTTGTGTTCATGTTAATCTGAATATAAAAACGTATTTTTAAGTGTTGTATTTTATACTCCTGGGAAAGAAACTTGGTCTGTCTTGGTATCTGTCACTGTGGTACATTCTTGGCACTAAGCTGGAGCACGTTGGACCAGTAACTCGTAAAGAGGTTGACAGTTTGACAGGCGCTCCTCGTAACATATCTGTAGACATATTGCCTCGGCTCTACCTCGTTGGTGTAGTGGTAGCAAGTACTACTGCTGAGCTTGAGGTCCTGGGTTCGATTGCCAGGAAAGGCAAAGTATTATTGAGTTTTTCTATCAGGATTTATTCATTAGCAGCCAGAGGAGTGATTGCGTAACACACTATCAGTAGCAATGGCTTTCATTTTGACTGTTCCACGACATTCATTGCGATATTTACGTTTTCGAGCAGATAAATTATTCGAGCATAGAAAGCAATGGATTAGGAATATTCTTCAAAATGATTCATATTGTGGGTGCAGCATCTGGATCTGTGCCCGGCTGATGGCAATATGTTCGGCCTCTGTGACATGGGATTTAACCCCTTGGATACGGATTTATTACTTTCGCTATCACTATCACAAAATATATTCCTTGTTTTTGACATAATGGGGCAGTGTATGTATCGCAAATAATGTTCACCAAAATACTGTAATTGCCTGTTCTATTATGATCAGTGGTCGGAGTAGGTAGAGCTGTTTTTGTTACTTGTGACTTGCGGACATAACATGGATATGCCAAATATTTCCCGGAATCCCGGGAATTCTCGTAGTTTTTATAGGAGTAGGTAGAGGTATTTTTATTATTTGCTACATGCGGACATAAAATAGATATGCTAAGTATTTCCGAAAATCCCGGGAATTCTCGAAATTAAAAAAAAAGACAACTATTTAAGTAGTTTATTTTGTCAGTGCTTAATTGGAACGTTATATTTAAATGGATAATCCACTTTTATTAGTTTACTATAGTAAATTGAAGACGGAATATAAATAAAATGCGATGATCGAGTTAGATATATAATTTAAAAAAAAAACCATATTAACTCACTTAAATCAATCGACAATTTCAAAATCCCGGGATTTCAGAGGCATATCCATGTTAACATCAATGTTTGCGGTCATTCACCCCAAACAGCTCTACCTACTCCGACCACTGATTATGACTGATACAAGCTACAATGAAATGCCTAACCTCAAATAACGTTTTAGAAACGTCGTCCGCCCCTAGGGAAAACAAGTGAAACAAGTGAATGACGTCTCTCAGACGTCAAATGTACCCAAGGTGTTAATCATAACTGACGAGATATTATTATAGGAACACCTGTGTCTAACCCTTTGGGTGTTATAGGGTTGCTTTATGTTGTGCTTGAGAGATTTACCTACCTATATCACATAGTTGATAGGGTAGTGAGATTGGTTGTGTAAACATGGTAACAGTTTGTGGTAAAAGGTACTGCCGATTGATCTCATACGGAGGACAGGAAACAAAGGGGCTCGTACATAGTAGGTGTATCTGTTCTAAACTTTACTATATACTAATAATAAAGCTGAAGAGTTTGTTTGTTTGAACGCGCTAATCTCTGGAACTAGCGATAGGTTTTGAAAAAACAAAATTGCATTTGATAGTCCAATTTTTGAGGAAGGCCACCTAACAGTACAACGCCTTGGGTGTGCAATATAATAATGCAATCAGGGTGCTGATGGGGCGGCCCTGATTCTGTAGTGCATCAGGTATGTTCGCCGGGTCGCAAGTAGACTGTTTTATTCGACTAAGTGAAAACGTTGCACTTTCCTGGTGCGCAGGGTTCGGGCTAGCTCCAGCGGCATCCTGATCCTGAGGGCATTCGGGCAGAGGTTCGATTGCCAGTACTTGAACCATTATATGGTTCACATACTGGGCAATCGAAGTTTGTAATATGTTTATGGTATTTTTTAATATTGTATGTGTTTAATTTTATTTTTTAAATTTTGCAAATTTTGTGCCTATGTGCCTGTGTGGGTCGAAATAAAAGATTTTATTAATTTATTTATTATAGGCATCACGCTACGACATTTAAGAGCCGAGCAAATAAGTCAGAAAGAACGCTAAGTGAGAACGAAGTAATTGCGCGGGCAGGCGATGCGATACGATGCGGTAAGTCAGGAAAAAAATCAAGCGGACGAAGTTGCGGGCAGAATCTAGTAAGACATAAAGGAGTAGAGTATAATGATTCTCAGAGCCGCTAGCTCGCTACCTGTACCGATTAAAGAGATGCATTTACCTATGGCACATGAAAACTTGACAAATAATTAATTAATTCGTTATATTATGTTTAATATAGCCACAGAATAGAATAGAATACTCTTTATTATGTACACCATATAAATTAAAGACATAAACATAAAAACATTACAAAGCGTGACACAATGCGCGGCCTTATCGCTAAGAGCGATCTTTTAAAGACAACCTTTGGATGGATTGAAAAGCCACACCGCTTTACTTCATTTTATTTTATTTTTATTTGCTACTAGTTTGATCTAAAAAAATAACGAAATATGTATCATGTAAGCTTTTAAATGTATATATTTAGGGAAGAGCGCTGTTGTCTGAGGTACAGATATTTATTTATCTAGTTCAGACACAGAGGTCTTGTCGAATTTTCGTTTAGTATAAGGTCGTCTAAGATAATGTTTTTTTTTTTTTTAATTTATTTATAATGTACTAAAAAAAAATATTGTTGGTTGTTTTATTTTTGTTGGTAATGGGCTCTTTCCCTATTAGGTACATACATGGACTTAAGCATTACTGACGAAATGTCTATACATAGGTACACCTCTATTTAACTCATTGGATATTCCAGGCGTAAGGTTATGTGTTATATTGTTGTTTAATGAGGCCCACTACTACTTCACTTCAGTTCCTACAAACCGTTGAAATATTCAGCTGATCCCGTTTCAGAATATTAAATTTAGGTGACGAGACCGCTCTTCCATACTATAATAAATATTATACACAGGTAAAATTTGTTTGTTTGTTTGTACTAGTTCGCCACACTAATCCTACCACACCGTCTCATTGAGTACCTACAGTTTCATCTCAGTAACAGATCCTTTTTCCAGAATATCTTTTGAGTAGTGGTGCTAAATGTATTCGCTTTTATGTGGGAACGTAAGACACTAAGCTTAAGCTTTCAAAAGCTTTATATAACCGTACTAATTCTACCCCTGTTTTAAGTAACTACATATGATTTTGATTAGGTCTGCATTTGAGAATCACAAATAAAATAATTATTTAAAAAAAAAACTACATATTTTCAAACGCAAACTTTGCACGTTAATGTTAAGTACTTTTATTTTAATAGTCTTTGAGTGAGTAAAAAAGTGTAAGCAACACAAAAAAAAAATATTAAAATAATTATTCTGAAACAAAATGTTCTAAAAGCTTCAGAGATGTTGATTTTTTTTTATCAACAACAAAGCTAAAATTTAAAAATGTCAGTAACGTGTTAGATCCAGGCGCCATTATTTACTCATTTTTGCGCTCTCTAAAATTACTATAGCCAGAATTCGACGAAATTGTTATAAAAAAAGCCGCATTTTCAAGCACGTCTATATTCCATTCCCACGCTTTTTACGGGCTGTAAAAACGTTGGCCATGTGTTTGCCTACAAATAGTGACACTAAAACTTCCCATGACGTTTTAAGGGCTGTTCAAGGGAATTTATTTTTAACAGGGTTGTCGGAATTAGCTGTCATTCGTAGATCTTTGACAGTCATTACGGGTAGTCAAAAGCCCATAAGTCTGACTACCAACCAAGGGGAATCGTGGTACCCAGTAACTGGGTTATACTTGTACTTGTAGAGGTCAGATAGGCAGTCGCTCCATGTAAAATACTGGTCAGCCTGGCAAGTAACCGCATGCAGGTTAGATTGGTAGCCGACCACAACTTAGTTGGGATAAGGCTAGGCAGATTAATTGAGTCAGCAGTTAGGTTCTCTGATTAGAATGAAGGCACTTTGAATGATATTAGTCATTTGCCAAAAACAGAAGTAAAGGAAAATTGCGTTCTCTAAATGGCTAGAATGCTAAAGGAGATCTCTCATGTTACTAAATGAAATTTCGCAAAGAGGTAGCCAAATGCTTAGAATAGGATATCACTTTCATTAAACAAATAGCTATACGAGTATACATGGGTGGCAAGGACATCGACGCACAAACTGTTACCATGAATTCAGTACACAATAAATTCTGAAAAAAAATCCATGCATTTTTATCACGTATTGTACTTTGCTATGAAACAGCTGGTATTTTTTTTTTTAGATAACCGACGAAAAGTTTCTGCGCTAGGGGCGTAGCGGGTCTGGAATCCTGTGCTAAATCCATGGTAACAGTTTGTGTATTTTCTGTATATATTTTCGCCGTAATTGAGTAAACAGGTTGTCATCATTATAACAAAGTTTTACTTCACTCTCAAAAACCTCTAGCACAAAATAAAAAAAAGTTAAATTAGTTCTAAATTCAATTTCAACTTTTTATGGAAAATGTTCTGTTCTCAAAATCGATTAAATGGAAATAACACGATCTTTCTCTTTCAAAGGAATCCAAATGATAAGTTTTATCACGAAATAATTCTGAAAGTAGAAAATTCGATTTGTAAAGTGGAATTGACTTGGTTTGACTGGAATTGATTCAATGGGCATAAGTAAGAAGATCTCTTTATTTTCTGTTGGCTAGAGTCACTGAGAGAAATAGGGGTGTTGTAACTACAACTAAGTGCTCATACACACGAGCGACACGCGTCGGCGACAGAGGCAAGTGCATCCGTCAATACGCGTCGACGCCCGCCGTAGACGCGTCGGCGGCTGCCGTCGACAACATGACGCGTCGATGGTTGCAGTAGCCTCTGTCGTTGACGTGTGTTGCTCATGTGTATTATGCACACTTAGGTACCCTGTTCACATCTACAATGTGGCATTTACAGGAGGTGCCGTATTCACCACCTTATTGTTCTGTATAGTCTGTTTCAAAAGTATCTGAAGAAAACAACGTACCTGTGGATGACAATTCATTTGAAGTGCCACTATTCGATTTGAATAAGTAAACACGCAATTCTAATTTTAAATCACCTTAAGGCTCGTGCAGACAGGCGTGACGCAACAGTGCGACGCGACTAATAAAGATGGCTTTTCATTTGACAAATGAGTTTAATTTTAATGAAATTCAAACAATGTGTTGCTAAATGTGGTGAGATATAAAGTTGAAACATTCTAAAATATGGATAATGCACCCTTTAGTGAGTGATTGACTAAGAATTTTACATGAACAGGGTAGACACTTTTATCAGATACTTTTTAAACATAGTTTTTTTCTCAGACAAACAGTAAGATTTGCACACAAAATTAGTTTTAAATCCCAATTTTACTTTTATTGCACAAGGTCATTTTGTCATAAAATCTTTTTGATTCGCACGGAAGTGATCCTCGAACTATTTTTAGTTTTAAGTGACGTCAGGGGCTAAATGAGTCATACCTGCGCGGGCGTCGATTAGTTGCACCTCACATACAAATTAGTTCATTGATTTTTTTGCATTGACAACTTCGCAATAGGTACGTTGCTAGTTGCATAATCATCGTCAACATAAAAGAATAATGTGAACTGATATAATTATTTTCCCGATGTCTTCTGCGATAGATCCTTTAAGAAGGTAATGACATTGTTTCTTCTTGGAACTGCTAATACCAAGGTGTAGAACAAGCCGGAATGTCCTACAGAAGATCCTGGAGTATCCGTCCAACTAGTTATATGGACAGAAGACCTCGTAAAGGTGGCTGGGGCAGATTGTACGCGGAAGTCCTGGGACGCGGTGGTTTCCTTCTGCGAAACAGTCGTCTCGCAGAAGGAGGCTGCGGAAAGGGAGAGGGAGATCTCATCCCCTCACCCCGCCCGCAGCAGGCGCACCGGGCGTAGGCGGAGGGCGGACAACGCCCTCTTCCAGCCCCCCTAAATGGGTCCAGGGGCGACGGACTTGGGGACGTCCGTCGCCCCCCACACATCAGGACCCGAGGCGGCGGCGCGTAGTGTTCCACGCGCGCCCCTCTTAGACGTCGCGGGGGGAGTTTAACACCTCACTCCCCCCCTGACACGAGGAGAGGCCCGCAGGAGCGGGCCAGCACCAGCCGGGGGTTGCGGAAGTATCGTTCGTTCCCGCGACCCCCGGCGTAGGTGAGAGAGGGAACACCGGGGTGGTTTTTAGTCAGTAAGAGTCTGACAGACCCCGTCGCCCGCCCCAGGGCGGCGGACATCCATGAGGATTTTCCACCCCGAAACAAAAAAAAAAAAAAAAGATTGTACGCGGAAGGTTGAGGTTGTTGGTTGTGGCGCAGCATGGGAGAGGCCATGTCAGGCATGTCCAGCAGTGGATTGCGATAAGCAGAGTTGATTGACCAAGTGGTTTCATTCCTAGAAGGAGGCAAAGAAAACACAAGGTAAATAATAGGTACTTCTATGATATTAACTAGCTTCATCTTTTTCACCGACCAACTCCTTGACAATTCAAAAGTGCCGGTAATTGGTATAATTGAAATAAATGGTTTGAGCTTGAGTATGAAGATTTCAAAATGAAAATAAATTACTGCAGATGAAGCAATCCTCTGATAAACTCATTTTGACTCGTGATTTTTTTCCCTCTCACCGAGAGGAGGCCTGTGTCCCAGCAGTGGGAACATTATAGGATGATTACGCTATGGCATGGGTCATCATAGTCATCATCATCTGCCTAGCCTTTTTTCCAGCTATGTATTTTGGGGTCCGTTTCCAGTCTAACCGGATGAAGCTGAATACCAGTATTTTACATGGAGCAACTGCCCATCTGACCTTCACAACCCAGTTACTGGGTAATACGATACCCCTTGGTAAGGCTGGTTGTCAGACTTTCGGGCTACTGACGACCCGTAACGACTGTCAAAGATCCACGAATGACAACCGGGACCAACGGCTAAATGTGCTTTCCGAGGCACGGAAGGGTCTTGGTATGTGAAGATGGTAACCCATCCACAGACCAACCGCGGCAAACGTAGCTTGACCTGATCGGTCTACCCATGCGGCTGTTATTATTATTACTTAGCCACAAGCCTCTACTTACACAAAAATGAGTTTCAGTATTTCACAAGGGGCAATGACCGTCCGACCTTTACAACTAATTACTGAGGAAAACCGATATCGTAATGTCAGACTGAAGCTGTCCAACTTTTAAGTGGCTAACCGTCAGAAAAATATTTATAATTTAATCTCTAGTAAGTCTGGGAGCAGTGGTGGCCTAGTGGTAACGGTAGCGACTTACGAGTTGTAGGTCATGGGTTCGAACCCAAGCGTGTTACCTTTTGTAATTAATTTCATCACCACTGCTCTCAAAACGGTGAAGGAAAACGTCGTGAGGAAACTGGCAGATCCTAGAACCAAAAATTCGAAGACATGCGACATCCACCAACCCGACCTGGGCCCGCGTGGTGGAGCTGATCACAGCTCACTCCCTCTCGAAGAAGGAAACATTATAGGCTGATTAATATTTGCATGTGCTATATCTTATTTTTATCCTGTGGTTCTATGGCAATGGCGTAAGAAAGTAGACATTAATATAAGATGAAAACGTGACACTGGCTGAATGCACAAACCGTGCGAAGCCAACAGAAAAAAAAAAAAGTAGACATTACTTTTTGTAACCTTCTCCACTTTTTATCACTAAATCTAGATTAAAAATCAATTGTGCGAAAAGGTTATTTGTCACGCTCATAACACACTGTGAACTTTGAGTAAAAGTACTCTTTTTATCTACTTTCCTATCGCAATTATACAAGTGATTTCTTTAGAAATAAGCATCGCCTTTATACGTATTTTTCTATTATTTTCTTCGTGTCTGTTTATGTCTTGTGTGTAAGTACACAGATGGTTAAATAAATAAATTATGGAAAAGGATGCACAGTACCTACAAGGCTGGCTAAAAGGTAAAATGCATACTAATTTCGAAGTCTGAATAAATAAATAAAATGATTATGTTTTAAAGTTTGACCTCAAACACTAAGACTATTGGGTTAAAATAAAGATGTGTAACTTTTACGCACAGTCACACCCTAACTATAGTCAACAACCGAAACCTCAAGACAAAAAGTAATTGAAAAGGTAATTAATTAGAAACCCTTCTGTTCCTCCCATATTTTATAATGAGCTGTTAAGTATTAAAAAACCGCACGATCAATGTAATTGTTACGTCATAAACGGAACTGGCTTTCTGTCAGCGACTTCGTCCGCGTGAAACTTCTTACTAACTGCACAGGCAGGCGATGCGATGCAATACGGGGGACCGTATTGCATCGCATCGCCTGCCTGTGCAGTTACTTCGTTTTCACTTAGCGTTCTTTCTGTCCTTTTTTCGTTTTGCTCAGCTCCTAAAGTCCCTAGCGTAATAGTAAATAAAGCTGATACATTCCTCAAGAGTTGTGCTATTAAATACAAAAATATTTTTTCAAATCCGACTGGGAGTTCCAGAGATGAGCGCGTTCAAACAAACTCTTTAGTTTTATTATTATTATAGATAGATAAAACCGTACGTTCAATGTAATTACTATCGTTTTATACAGAATAGATGTTAACAGTTCCATAAACTGTGAATGTTGATTTCTCGATAAGTATGGCTGGTAGAAACTTCAACATCACGCGAAAGAATGCGATGGAAAAACTATCTCGCACGCATTTCTTTAATTACCTCGGAACTGTCAGTAAAAGACGGGACTTTTATCAATCACTAATCGACACAACTATGTATGTATATTGTACAGGGTTGCGATTTAGTCACCTGCATCCGTTAAGAGGATGATTCTACACGTCATTAGGGTTCCGTTTCAAAATGTTAAAAAGAAACCCTTATGTTGCGACTCTGTCTGACTGTCTCTCCGTCTGTCACAGCTGGATATCTCAAGAACTACTAATGCTATCAACTTGAAATTTGGAATAGTTTTAGATGACGTATGTCCAACTATTTTGTAAATAAGAAAGAAATAAAATAGACTGACAGGGGGTCTTAAAAATTCAAAGTGGGGCTACTAGAGCATGTGGGGTATCATATGAAAGAGTGCTGTTTACACATTCTTAAACATTTTTTTTTTAGGCCGCATAGTTTTTGACTTTTGATGAAAAATGTAACAAAAAATACCGTTCCCCCTTATCTCCGAAGTTTGCTTAGAGAAAAATATGAAATTACTCTGTATGAAGTAGAAGTTTATGTAAAGATTACATGAAAAATAAAGCGATGTCTCTAAACAGCACACTTTTTCAGAAAAAAAAATGGTATTCTGCTGCATCCGGTTAGACTGGAAGACGACCTCAACATAGTTGGGTACAGGCTAGGCAGATGATGATGGTACGGAATCCTCGGTGCGTGAGTTCGACTCGCTCGACCGGTTTTTTTAAACTACTTTTGCTACGAAACTCTTATCAGATTCGAAAAAAAAACACATTCCTATACTACAGCAGCCAGACTATTTCGATGAATGAATGTTTTTTTTTTTACAATTCAGTCAAAAGTTTGTTATGTTGTTTAGAATAACGTGAAGAATCACGCCCTTGACGGAAGCAGGTGACTAAATCGCCACACTGTATAATCGCGCCTGTTTTCCACAAAGGGTTGGACAGAGCTGTACCTACCCATTAGCGCTCCCACATTTCACCAGTTATTGTCGAGTCCCATGGAAGAGGGCGATCCTATTGCCATTCGTCGGGCACAAATCCTAACTCCGAGCTGCGACTGAGAAATTCCTGATGGGATAACTCAGGAACACTTTACCCAACCTGGGAATCGAAACCAGGACCCCAGGTCAGCAATTGCGGCCACTAAATTAACGACGCATCGAGGCAATATTAGTCTATTTTACTTTGTAGGGTTCCGTATCACAAAAGGAAAAATGGAACACTTATAAGATCTTTGTCCGTTTGTCTGTCCGTCTGCCTGTCTGTCCGTCTGTCAAGACCCTTCTCAGGAACGCGTGGAGTTGCCTAGCCTTTTCTCAACTATGTAGGGGTCGGCTTCCAGTCTAACCGGATGCAGCTGAAGCGCGTGGAGTTACCAAGTTTAATTAAATATCAAATACTCAGGGCTGCGATGCCTTAAAGCAGTGAAATAATCAAACTTCTAAGTCAACGCAATCAAAAGATACGGGCGTTTATGCTGCAAATTTTTACACTCGTAAGGGAATCAAAATCGTACTTTCCGTTGACCTAGGATCATGAAATTTGGCAAGAAGCAATGTCATGTGGTACAAGTAGAGGAAAAAATCTGAAAACCGTAAATTTGTATTTGACTCGTACTTGGCCGGTTTTTTTTGTTAAGTGACCACTCTAATAATTATGTTTGTAGCCAGTCTCTTCCTGTCAACAGCGCACTAAGCCATATATCCGCACTGACCAAAAAAATCAATGTCCGAAACACGAAAAAGTTAAAACGGTTTTTATCCACGCTATAACGCGTTTTGGTTCAATGTGCACTCAGGATATTCACATAGTGTAACGTCCGTCCGGAATAATAAAATGTAGGAAAAAAAAAGTAAGTAAAGGCTTTATAAGCGACGAGATTGGCTCTGGACGATAGCTTCTGTTTTGTTTTTAAATTTAGACTCATGTGTGTAAAAGTGGTGTAGACTTTTCGGTCTATTATTTTGGAAGTCCGATCATATTGACGGCACGGTTGGCGCAGTGGTTAAGCGACTGACTGCTGCGCCGCGTGTCGCGGGTTCAATTCCCGCACGGAACAAATATTTGTATGACCTACAAGTAGTTGTTCCGGGTCTGGCTGTTTGTGTATGTGAGTTTAAATTTTTGTAAACGCACAGGAGAAACTCGACGATACAGGACTAGGCACGGCTAGCACGATACAGGAGAAATTCGTAGTGTGGGGCAAAGTTTAAAAAAAAATATATTATGTTTTTTTTTATTTATTTATTTAAATAACATGGGATACGTGCAGCTAAAACAAACCGATCAACGACAGTACATTATTCTGAAAGCCAATTACAGGTCTCCACTTATAAAATACAGAATGTTAAATAAAAGTTAATTGTAAGGACATTCACACCTAGTTACTATATACTACAGCATAATTACTATGTTGCTCGCACTGCATAACAACCATCATAACAAAATGAACTAAATGAAAAATTTACGGCTTAAGCACTTCCTAGCTGACGACACACAATGTTATGACATTATTTTTCCGCCTGTCTAAATCCTTGTGTCTGTATTCTGTGAACTAAATCATTGAAATATTGACAGAATCTACTCGAAATTTAAGAAATTCAGGACCTACTTAGCTTCTAATTAAGACACTATAGGTACATCACTAGCTAAACTCTGATTTTTAATATGCTAGAATTTATAAAATGACAGTTGTGATCGAATTTTTGTGTCAACATGACATTACATATTTAGTATTTATTAAGTAGGTAGCTGTAATTTTACTGAAAATTAAAATTCACTACTGGAATTATCTTTCAATACCGGTGATATTATTCATTCATCTGCTTAACCTTTTCCATGGTTGGGAGGTAGGAAGTGTATCTGCCTAGCCTTTTCCCAACTATGTTTGGATAGGCTTCCAGTCTAACCGGATACAGCTGAATACCAGTATTTTACATGGAGCGACTACCTATCTGACCTCCATAACCCAGTGACTGGGTAATACGCATAGGTAAACCCCTTGGCAAGACTGGTTGTCAGACTTTTGGGCTTCTGACGACCCGTAGCGACGTAGCGGAGCGTGTCAAAGATCCACGAATGACAGCCGGGACCAACTGCTTTCAATATTGTCAGTGATAATGAGCACGAATTCCCTTTCCATTACCAACCTGACATTCTTGATCGAAGCCTGACATAAAAAAAAGTCTTGAATTTACCTATGAACGCAATAACGCCAAAAGTCTACATTACATGTCTCAACTTACACAACTCAACATTACGAAACCTGGCCATATAAAAAAGAAGTTCACAGTTCCAAAAATAAAATTCAAAAATCTAAAACCAATCGAACCAATTTCTAGGAACGCTATATCGAGGCGAAGTTTGAACCAGTAGGGATCGAGCGCGCGCAACACACGCACGCGTTCTACGAAGCGCGCGCGCAGAGTCGTGATCTGAAAACTGATTGGTTGCGTACGAGTCGATGTGAGTGCTGTGTATGTGTGTGTGATTTATGTGGAAGTGCGTGTAGATATTTTTTTCGGGTGAGTTTGAATATATAGGACTTTTTGGATTGAATCTTTTTGGTACCGTAAGTTTTTTTTTTATTTATTGGAGTATTGGTACATATTTCTTCCCCTACTTCTTAAAGCTCTCCGTCTCGGGTTTAGAGCGTTTTGTTAACATTTTCAGTATTTTCCATCACGTAATCTATTTTTATGAAATTCCATACACACGCGAATTAGTTTTTTAAGTGTGTTTTGTCTAAAAACTTTATTTTAGTTAGAAATAAACCCATTTCAAAGGGAGACCTGTATAACTGACATTTGACACGCCCAGGGAACCTATGTATAATCGGACTTTGAAGGTGTGGCGTTGGGATTAGCCTCTGTTCTAACAGCCACAGAATTACTTACCCTACTATTAAAGGACAGCTTTGGTATTTTTAGAAACTTACATGACTAAAATCACCGACGGAGCAAAAGGAGTATGTAAGGATCCCAGCAGGTGACATTCTGTAGTTTCTGCCTACCCCCATGGGAAGAAGGCGAGAGTTTATGTGTCTGTGTGTGTGTATATGACTAAAAAGATCATACATTTAAGCAACCTAATTGCGTCACACTCTTAATCATAATCTGAATAATTTTGAAGGATATTGCTTATCCATTGACAATGACAGCCGGGACCAATAGCTCAACGAGCTGTCCGAGGCACGGAGGGGTCATGGTATGTAAAGATGGTCACCCATCCACGGACCAACCGCGGCAAGCGTAGCTTAACCTGATCGATCGACCCCTATGGCTGTTATTACTTAGCCGCAGCTTAATGCCATCAACCGGGCACAATTCCAGACTACGGACTGCTACTGAGAAATTCCTGATGGAAGAACCGAATAACGCTTTGCCCGACCTGGGAATCGAACCCAAGACCAGCTCAGCTCAGCAGTCTCGCTTGCAACCACAAGACCAACGGGGCATCATATTGCTTATAGTTCCTTTATCTTGCTGCACATGTCCATTGAATTAATCGCCATTGAACTCGACCCTCGGACATTCATTCATGTTTTAGTACTCGTACCTTGTGAAGATCACTGCTCCACTTAGGGGCGTACTAAACTTCGTTTGCTCGTAAGCAGTCTTATTACAGAACAAGATTTATCTGTAGGCCATGGAATTAGTATGTACTATACAGGGTCAAATTAAATTATCTAGCGAAACTCCGCAAATGTGATGGGCATCGACATCTAAACTTGATTATACAAATAAATTGTTATCGTGTTTAAATAGCAAAGTACATCTTGTGTGTGAAGATTACACAAAAAACGACTGTTTAAACTGACATTTCAAGTAACCCACAACTATCATGGTCGAAGACCTAAACAAAAAAAATCAGAAACCTCATTTTTAAATCTCGATACCCGCCACGACTGCGGAGTTTGGCTAGCTAGTTTAGTTTGACCCAGTTTATAATTTAGGCCCAGGTTTGACATTCAAGCCATTTTTGAATTACAGACTTTATTCTGACAACGTAATAGGTCTAATGGGCTGATTTTTCATCAGTCAGACAACTTACCTATATTTGAAGTATTAATATTACAGTTTGACATATTTTCTATACAAAAGCTGCTAAAGCCCAATATGTATTCCTCAGATAAAAATTATCTGACTGTTGAAAAAACAGCCCTAAAAAGAGTCATCGTCCTCATCATAATTTCAGCCCGGAATCATTTACACTTTGACGATATCGTCAACCCAAAAAAAAAGAAAAAGTATTCTATTTTATTCTAAATACTTACAAAAAGTTTTACACAAAAATTCTTCCAAAACAAAGCACTACTTACAAAGTGAAAAATAACTTTGATTTCTTAATTCGGTGTCGTTGTTTCCGCATTTTCGTTTCTTAACACCGACTTCCGAAATTAAAGTCATTTTTCACTTTGTAGTGTTTTTTTTTTTGGAAGTCGTTTGTGATTTTTTTCTAAAAAAGTTTTTATTTTTCACACTACTATGTAAATAACAGTGACAGGAAGTTATTAAAACATCATCAATATAAACAAAGTGGAAAAATATCGTATTAATGAAGCTAAGTCAAAAACTACCCAAGCAAAGATAATAAAATCTAAGTATTTGGCCCCTAAGGCATACCTTATCCATTAAAAAAGAAAACCAGCTTATAAATAACGGAGTTCTGAGGTAACAAACATTTAAAAAAATATTCAACTAAATCGAGACCTTTCTCCTTTTTTTTAAATTCGGTTAAAAAAGATTTTAAGCCTGTGTCTTAGTCGCTTATTTTGTATTAAGAACTATCGAATGAGGTTCAACATACAAAAACGTCCTGAAAAGTTTAAGCCTAAGGTAAACGTACCAATACTCGTCGGATTTCGGAAATCACTGACTTTGAAGCGCTACTGTGTGTTAAATATTTAATAGACAATGACAATTTTTGCATGACGTGTTAGAGAATTTATTCGTTATTCTAAGTAACAATTTTTTTTAAATCATTTTGATGGGTATAAATATTTATTAAGGCAAAAGTAAAAAAAGGGCGATTTGTACCAATAGTCGTCTGATTTGTACGGATACTCGTCAAATATTCCCAGTACTCGTCAACTTTTAATGCTAATATAAACTCTCTGCTCTTGAACATAAAGTTCAAGATAAGTACATTTTTTTGTGCTTGATGCTTGTGCCTTTGAAACATTAGGTAGATAGATAGAAAACCAAATCCCTATTTAGAATAGCAGGTTATAATCTTTTAAAAGAGCAGGTATTCAATAAAACAGATGGTTGCATTTTAATTTATATTCCTAAAATCAAACGCTTGGAATCACAAAATCAGTCTATAAAATAAATGTTATATTTCTTAATCATAATAGTCATGCAGTCATGTGTATATGTAGCACGAGTAAAATTATTATGTGTATAAAATACTTAAATTGTAAAATCAGTTCTCTTATACCTAATAAAATAATCAGTTTTAACAAAAAATAAAATCCACATTCATTTATATAACTTTCCGCGAAATAATTACTAACATTCATTAATATGTAGTTAAGATTGTCATTCATCAAAACTTCTGAACTGCTTAGCGCATGCTAAGTACGATTTGCAAAAATCTCTATAGAGAGTTTGAATTCAAAATCTGTTTTAAAGGTACCAAACCAAATTATGATTACAACTAAGCGTTCAAACCCAACAATAATATATCTAATAATAATCTTAATTATTTATAATCAGTCCGCAATGTAAACTTAAATCAGACTTTAGAAAACAGGTACCTATACTAAGTGTTACTTTTGACTTATACAATAATATTACACAGTAGTGTTTAAATTGACTAGCAGTAAATCAAATAAAAAACCCTGTACTATAAAAAACAATTAAATATTTTAACAACATGCAATTTTCCAGGTGAAGCTCAACATGCAATTATAATTAGGCAAACATTTTTATGTTAAAGCTACACTAACATACATATTCCAAAAATAATTATGTCTGGGCGGTGCAATAGACACAATGAAATATTTTCTCTGTTGGATCTATTTCTGCACAAGTTGTATGGTACCAGATTGAACAACTAAGACATTGTATCATATCCATTTCTGCACTTGTTTGACACAATCGACAGAACCAATCTTCGTTTTTGGCTTCTTGCACCGAAATGCTTGTTTTATTGCTTTCTTTTTTCGCTTTATTGCTTCCTGCTGTCTGCGCTCTTTTACCTTTCCCAATTTTTCTTGCTTCGACTCTTTTCTTCTTTATCTCTTCCTTTTCGGTCTTGGCATCGATCTTTCGTTGTTCGAAGATTTGCCACCGGTCTGAGGTTATAACACTGGGCTTTTTTATTTTTGGTATGGTCTGTGGGGTCTGGTGTTGAGGTGGTGGCCAAAATAAAACATCTTTAAAAGGCGTTGGTATCGTAAGATTATCATAGCACATCTTAGCAGCTGGCTGTGGCTGTGACTCGGTTAAATTGCAATCTGTTCCATCGTGTTGTGTCGTGTTATTCATAAGTCCCGCAACAGTATCTGGCATGGAATATGATGTTACTGTCGATGTCACTTTTGGTTTTTTTATGGAAGGTGCAGGAAATGTGATTTTGTGACATGGAATAGGCGATAATTGTCTGCGAGGTGTCAAATAAATAGTTCGAGGTGGTTGTATTTGCGACATGGTTGGTGTAAAATTTGTGTCGTCATGTGGAGGAGTGGTTTCCGAAATTCCAGAAAAAGTGCTTGATATGGAAGTGGATGTTACCGTCGATGTTGCATTAGTTTTAATTGTATTGCGAGGCTTTAAATAAATAGGGTTTGAAGCTGTTGTCCGAATTATATCCCATATTGGAGGTTGGACTGGAGGTGCTGTTTGGTGTAATTCAAAATTTGGCATCTGCTCTAAAAATACTGGCATTTCTGTATTCTTTGTGACAGATGGTTGAGGATTTATTTGGTTAAGCGTTCCATTAACAACTTCAAAAAATTCTACCTTTCCTTCAGTTTCTGATTTATTTGTGAAATTAAATTCGGGAACATCGTTTAACGAATAGTCCATTATTTCACTTAATCTAAAATCGCCAATCGTATAATTACTAAAATCATCTTCAACTCTATTACTAATAGGAAAGGTATTTTGCACATTTGCGTTTTCGATATCTGTATTCTCCTTATCACAGTCGTCTTCAGAACTAGTGGAAAATTGAGTAACCATAGACTTCCAGACAGTGAACAATCCCTCCAACGATTTTTCACCATTCCATGTTGACATTCTATTATCATGGAAAGTTTTAAGTGTCCTGGGGCTGATCTGAGATTCAAAAAATTTTATGTGACTATGTTTGTCGGACAAGGAAACTTTATCAGCTGTTTTGGTTTTCTGGGTGGACTGGCTTAACTTTTTGGTGACACATTTAGTATAATCAACGTTATTAGCGTCAAATGGTGACAGCCCACATTTACGAAATCCATTTACAATAGAATTTCTGTTTAACTGTTTGAGAGTCTTGTCTAACAAGGGACAGAAATTTTCCTTTTTTAGTTTTACAAAGTGATTCTCATTGCGCCAATCATATACAGATTGTTTCCATATTCTTTTGAGAGGCCTAAATACTGCTACATCCATGGGTTGAAGAATATGTGTAGCATTTGGATAGAGCGCGATGAGTATAATTTGATTTTCTCTACAGAAATTGCTCAATGGTAGCGTCGTATGAGAGCAGTGACCATCCAAATAAAATATTATCGGCAGCTGGATGCCACTTCTTATAACCCAAGGGTAGAACACATTTGCTATATATTCATAGAAAGCTTCGCCAGTCATCCAGCCTCTTTTTGTGTGCCCTAATCCCCAATCATTGGGTGCTGAAGTCGAAATTTTGTGAGGGATTGACTTAAGCTTAAAAAGAACCATCGGCGGTGCCAATTCACCTGATGCATTAGCTGTTAGGAGAACTGTTACGCACTCTTTTTCTCCACTTGGTATTATATTGTAAACATTTTTAGACCCACGTTTCGCTAAGACTCGGTTGTCAGCGGGGGACAAGAAAAAGGCGCTCTCATCGCAGTTAAAAATTCTCCGCGGGTCTTCAGAAGTTGCCTGTAGCTGAGCAGTACAAAAATAATCCTGAACTTCTTTGAACCAGGTACGAACATCATCTTCCGTGACTAATGCTCGAGATTGTGTCAAATTTTGGGACACCCTCCGACCCACTTCAGGGTGACGCTTTATGAATGACTCGAACCAATGTCGACCTGGTCTATTGTTAGTAAATGGGTTACTACGTTTGAATTTGGTAACTAATAATTTGACGCTATCTAATAACTGATCTGATGTTACAGGAAAACCACTTTCTGCCATGAAAATTAACCAGTTCTTTAAATGTTCTTCTTCTTCTGGAGTTAAAACAGTCGTTGGTCCTTTAGAGCAGCCGACTAAACTACGCCCTTTAATCTTGTCATTTAATGTGGTCCTTGGCACTTTAAATTTTCTTGCTGCATCTGATGTTGTGGCCCCTTGATTTACAGCTTCTATGGCTTTTAAAAGGTCCTCTTGCTTGTAGTTTCTTTCAGTCATGATCTGTAATTAAAATTACGATCATGCAATCACTAGGTACATACAATCAAATAAAAAATCTTACTTAAGATTACTCTTTACCCATCAATATCGAATACGACAAGCAACGAAGTGGCAGCGATAGAACCTATGTCATCTTAGTTTTAAAACTGATTTTAATAATGTTTACGTCAAAACTAGTTGAATGACATAATTTTTATACAGGCGCTATTAAGAGACGTTAGGAAGACGCGGTACAATACGCGTGACGACATGCAGTTATTTCGAACAAAAAGCGTAGTGTAATGCGTCGCAAGCAAAAATTGACTGTTCTTAACAGTCAATTTTTGCTTGCGACGTATTGTAATCCAAGCGTAGTAGAAGCAAAGGCAAGTGGTAGACCTACTTGTACCCAAAGCGGTAGATATGTATCGCGTGTCCTTAATCGAATGGCGGAGGCCTACAGCGGCCAATATATACCTAACAAAAAATGCACGTAGAAAGTGCATATAGAAAACAGGGGGTTTAAACCATTAAGAAACAAAATAATTGAATCGAATAACATGACTGTGTGTACGTGCATCTAGAACCAGCAGAGTAAAATATACCTAAGAAAAAGCTTAAAAGAAAAGCAGTTTTATCAACAAATGTAGTCTAAACCTTAAATATGTTTGTAGAAGAGAGTTAACAATTTTGTAAAAGTCCCGATATTAGCTATTTATTCGCATTTTGTACTGTAAAACACAAAATATCTTCATTATGACGAGTTTAGGTGCAACTTTTGAGCATGTCCCAGTAGTCGTCATAATAATTCTAAAAATGACGGGTTTTGGGTCAAATGGGAGTTTTAAAGTACCAATAGATGTCTCATTAAAAAAAAATATCTTCTATGTTAAAAGTATTCAAAATTGCATATTACATCATTAGCAAATAAACTTAACTAACTCATTAAACAAAGAAACTTACCGCAGACCCCACTGGAGTTATGTAAATCAAAACACAAAACCACGTGCTGAGTTTCACGTTTGACAGCTGAACTTCACGAAAAAACGATTTTGTTAGGGCACACACGTTTCGACTAACATATCTCCGACGCCATATCTGTTAAAACTCAGTGTTGTCATTTCAATTGTGCAATATGTTACCAAAAATATGTTTCCATATAAACCGGCCCATTTTAAGTTCAGTAGAAAAAAATATACAAGTTTTTAGATTAATTGTCGACTATTGGGGCATGACGACTTCACCCACGTTTACCTTAAATCAAATACACAGCAACAGTCCTTTCCCAGTTATTTTTTTACCTCTGATTTAGTATCACTGTTCAAATCACAGCGATCTTTATTATTCTCATTCCAAAAATGTTGCTGTTTGCCACTGACAAGTCACACATTGCCTTGTTTGACATTGCTTTCTTAGGATTCAAACGAATCGAACCTCCGACCATTCTTAACAAACGTTGGTTTTAATAGAAAAATGTGTTTGTTTTTCTCTAAGCTGGAATCCATTCAAGTGTTTGTGAACCCGAAGCTATAATTCTTAAACTTCCGTTCAAACTCGTTAGTAAAGTACACCATTAAAACGTTATGATACCTTCTTAGATCTTCAGTTAGGAAGTCGAATATAAAAATTAAAAAAAATCGTTTAGGTCGGTTTTTTGCTTATTTATTTTCTTTTTGCTATTAATATTCATTGGTCCAAATATTTTATATTCATATATTCTCTGTAACGTGAATTATGGTTTAATTGAACCTAGATACTTAAGCATTAGAGGTTTAAAGACGATAGTACACAAGACGACATATCAAGCCACAGTCATTTCACTGTCATTTCCAGTTTTAGCTGACCTCGCATTGTATAGGCTTTTCGTACAATGAGAAGTCAGCTTATACTGGACGTGTATAGCTTGATATGTCGTCGTGCGTACCTATAATTGAAATATTTTTTTATATTTGCCCTGATTACGATAGTTTTCTTAGTTACTGAAATGTGATTTAGGTGTGTTTAAACTTTTTCTCATCAATCACTGCATTGATTTGTAAGCCAAACAAAATACTTACCTTCTTATATTTTGTCTTGATTCACAATTGGTGCTCATTGCGCCGTACCAGCGGCAGGTTCCACTGCGTTACGGGTCGTCAATTTCACGGACTCTTGATCGCCTTTCCCTTCCGATTACAATCTTTAATCGGTTCGTCGCCGCATCCTTTACCGCGATTATGATCTTGTTCATAATTATGACATTTTCTCTTCCGATGAGCGAAACTTTATGTGGTACAGACGGGACGAAGGCTTAATAGGTTTACGTTACACATAATTTACATTTTTTCTGTTAGAGAAAATATTGAAAAAAAGGGCTTGTGGCTAAATAATAACAGCCGCACGGTTCGATCTATCAAGTTAAGCTTCGCTTGCCGCGGTTGGTACGTGGACGGGTGACCATCTTTGGATACCAAGACCCCTCTGTGCATCGGAACGTTCGTCCCGTCCCGTTTAATAACAGTAGATACCAAACTTCAGTGGCGACCACATAATATATCAAGCCTAGCAGGAAGGCTCAGTTCAAAAAGAAAGTAAGACTGAAGTTCAGACAGGTCGTTCAGTCTATTTTAGTTATTTTCACAGCGTTATGTCCTACGGTATTCTGCTGTGGGGCAAAGCCGCTGATATTCAAAATATATTTGTCCTTCAAATACGAGCTGTTAAAAATAATGTCATACTTACTTAGGTACTTACTTAAAATAAGAAACCTTACATTAGTTTGATAAATTCAGCTTTTCAATGAAGAAATAAAAGATCAAAATTCTGTAGGCATATCATTTAGAATGTTAAAAACATCTCAAAGTACTAAAATGCAATATCTTATAGCCGAAAGGCACCTTTAAATCTAATGTATGCAGCTGGAAGTCATTGTAACCTAAAGTAAACACGATCACAAATTATGCACTGCATAATCATGTTTGTTTTCTAGCTTGTGCGCATAATTATATGCATCAGATGCGCAAGAGTGCTTTGAAGGAAATGCATAGTAGGAATGTAGGAGAGGAGGAAAGGCAAACGGGTTTTTAAACATCACTTCCTTTGATTTTTTACCACACAGATTGATACAATGTAAAAAGATCGTCTTATTTTTGAATCTTGGGCTAACATGTTGCACATAGGTAGGTTTAAGGTTCTTCCTATGGAGTCAATGGCAAAAGTAAATATATGTATACCTATAAGGTCACTCGGGGCAATTGCAACTATAAAATACAAAGCACTAAGTTTGGTTGATTACAGTTACCTACTGTCTTAAAAACTTGTTTATTTGATTCGTTTGCCTAATTACAACGATCAAACATTCAAATAGCTGTGAAAATAACTTGTAGTGACGCGATTTCTTCATAACGGTGGAATTAGTTACATTTACCTCAAGTTGGGGGTAACTAACTTCCACAAACTATTTTCTATTTAATTAAAAAAAAACCAAACCTGAATATTATTGCTGGTCTTCATGTTGTTTACAGGATTTAATAGAGTTTTTTGATAGAGCTGCTTCTGTAGATAGCGCACGAGGATTAAATTTTCTTACTCATCTATTAATACAGATATACTCGTACAGGCTGATAGGCTACAGGTAACATCATTCATCACCCAGGAAGTAGTGATTGTAGGGTCTAAATAATCGTTTAGCTCGTAGATATAGTTGGCGTTTTTTAATAAAAGCTATATTACAGGCGTTATGTTGAAGAGTTGCCATAACCCCGTAGTTGCAATAGCCCTGGTTCACCTTACTATTAATAATAAAGCTGAAGAGTTTGTTCGTTTGAACGCACTAATCTCGTGAAAATACTGGTCGAATTTAAAAATATCTAAAGAAAGAGTTAGAAAGAATGCAAACCAAAAATGAAGTAATACTGCGGGCAGGCGATGCGATGTAACAGCAGATCGTTCGCCGTCGACGGAGTAAGAAATTTCACGCAAACGAAGTGAAGTGAGCAATGAGTAATGTTAGATTCATTGGGCTCAGTAGGTGTCCACGCCAATTGCGGCATCTGTGGCCGTCCTCAGAAGTGCAGGTGTATGGATACTTTGGACACTCCAGTATATCTACATGGTTTGGTCAAGAGCGCCGCAATTGCGCTGGCTGTCGGTTTGGTCAATCAATAATAATATTTTCAGCTGAATAATTTTTAAATGACAGTGGTCGATTCTTTAGAAACAGATTTTCTCCCAAAAAGTATTATTTGTTTCGTAACCAAGATCCATAATCTGCACATTTAAAAATAATCCAATCCTTTTAAACTCAGTAGTTTATAGTGAAATAAAAAAAACAATATTGTAAAATTCTGGTTTCAACCGCATTAAACCGGATTATAATGGTTATTCCCCGCCCTAATAACTCACGCATCGCTGGAAAGGAATTAAAAATTGCATAAAACTTTTGTCCATAATGAGTAGTTGTTGGCGAGCTGGGCTTTCGTTGAGTTGTCTGTGGTCTGTGCGTACGTGTGTACGGTTGTAGATTGCTTTTTTTAAATATTTTTCTTGTAATAATCATCACGTAGGTACTGTATCTATGTACATACTTACCTACTATTTGATTTGAAGCTCAAAACTAGTTAGGCACAAAATACTTAGGCATGTGAACCTAGATCAAAATAACCGCCATATTTTGCGTTTCCAAAACTGTTACAAATGACCAATTTAAAAAAAAAAACACCAACCGCTATTATTTTAGACAGAAATAGCTCTCGTATTTTCGCCAATACCAAAAAAATAGTCTTTATTTTCAGACACGACATTTTTTCTTTACTAACAAAAAGCGTTACATTCAGGTTATTTCAAAGGAACTGTGCAGCATTTCAAACGATACCATTAGTAAACAGAACGATCCGTCATCGTGGGCATACTGTGTCAAATTAAATTAGCTAGGCAAACTCCGCAGACGGGATGGGCATAGATTATCTAAACATGATAAAATAAAAAAAATAATTTATGACTATCTTTTTTGGGGTCATAAAATCGCTGTTAGTGTATTCACTTGAAATATCAGTTTAAAAAACAGTTTATTTTTTGTAAGCTTTACAGGCGGGGATTATCGATATCTAAACACGAGAAAATAAAAAAAAAATGATTTTCATACCTAACTGATACTTCAATACGCTAGTACTGTCAGTTATTCTGTGCTTCAAGTAACAATACTACCAGCGGTCTTTGACCCAATCTTTTTTTTTTGGTTAAATTTTGTTTTTTTTTTGTCGTGTTTAATCACTATACCCATCGACTGCAAAGTTTCGCTAGCTAATTTAATTTGACCCCGTATAGTCACCGATCATAAAACGTCCATTGACAGTCACTTATACAAACTTTAATGAATGCGTGTCTATGAAAGGCGCCACCGTTCATGATTAAGTCGAAAATAACGGTCCTTGGTACCTACTTACTCACTCACTTCACTTATCACTACTTCCAGCACATTACCCGCATTTTAAAGCCAAAGGAAGTTGGGGCATTAACAAAAATTAATGTGGGAACTTCCTTCGCTGTGTCGCGCTAAGTTATGTGCTATATTTTTTAAGAATTTCGCTAAATTTTGTATGTAAAGCTTAAAGTTGGTAGATTTGTAGTTATTTTGTATACTTAGCACTACGCAATTACTACTGCATTTTTTATTTTTTCGTTTTTAACGTGTAAGTCGTGTCATTACTAATATAGTCATTGTACTAAAATTCGTTTCTCATAAGCATTTCCGTGTTACTAACAAATATACTAACAAATATATGAAAATATATTAGGAAATCTGATATAAAAGAATATAATAGTGTACTGAGCAACAGTTAAATTATAAGATGACAAATAGAAGGGTGAACTTAAAATCAAGTTTCCTACCAGTAACTGAGCTTTTGAGCCACAGAAAATAATTTGTATTTATTTATTTATTCTTTACACACAAAACACTAAACAG
The DNA here is from genome assembly GCA_949629135.1 of Eremobia ochroleuca. NCBI lineage: Eukaryota > Metazoa > Arthropoda > Insecta > Lepidoptera > Noctuidae > Eremobia > Eremobia ochroleuca. Next base: position 19,909,783 of record OX451398.1, read on the forward strand.
AAAAAATACATAGGTACAGATGGAAGAGCACAAAGGTTCTACTTATTTCATTAGAGAGAAATATAGACAAGGCTAAGTTATTTTTAGACTAATATTTTAGGTAGCGCTAGTACCTACGGCTCGTACCCACAAAAAAAAAATGTTTTAATTATGTTTAGATATCCATCACATGCGGAGTTGCGCTAGCTATTAAATAATAGTTACAAATCGATATCAATAAGTTAAAACAGGTACCTGTATAGTACGTATGTACCATGATTCCAAAAAGATAACAAGACAAGTTGGTATCAGATTTTGCGTTACTTTAATCCTGAATCCTGTCGCAACCAATACAACTCATAAGGCTTGCAAATGTGTATTAAAAATACATACATACAATACGACCGATTAATCATGGCCGGTCCGAAGTTTGCGCAGAAGGCTGCGCAAAACACTTTTTAGGAACAAAATGATGACATGAAGCGAGTGTGAGTGAGAGAACATGCGCCAAAGTTCGGAGGGCCTATATGTTCACACCGGTCCCGATTTACAGGCCGTATTGTATGTGATAGGACACAAGAAACATCAGATAAAAATCTCATCGATTGAGCTCGGCCTCGCTAAAGCCTACCTCAAAGAATTCACATTGTCTATTGATACATTCTCAACTTTTTAGTCCTGTCATACAAATATAGGCAAGAAAGCTGCCTTGTTTATATATGAATGATGCAGCGATGGACGGGAAAAAGCTGAATAATTTTCATGTCCTCGTGTAGTGGAAGGTGCGAAATTATGAGGATAACAAAAACTGAAGAAAGTGGATAACATAAAATCTCGACTACATTCTCGCCACGGAACGCCAAGGAACGCCAGCGCCGCCCGGCGGCGCTTGACAGTCTAGCCTGAGTTCTTGGGAGTCGACAAGAGTTCTACAGAACGATGTGAAGTCTCGCTTGACCATAGGACATCGTAGGGACAACATGTGCTCAGAAACTGTCAGTGTGTGATTCGCTATTGTGCTTAACTTGTTCGTAAAATTATAATTTGATTTGAACTGGAAACGGTTTTTTTTTTATTGCGCAATTACCAACACTACTCATAGTACGTCCACAGTATTTAAAAGAACCCCTAAAATGCCTGATAATAACGAGACACAGGTACAGACGCCAGCACATCAAGCTACCCGAAACTGTCACATTTTCCCAATCAACTTTGAACCTTATGCTTTAGCGATAAAGTTGAAAATCTATTAAAGAAATGTGACAGATTGTAGTGGCTTGATGTGCTGGCGTCTGTACCTTCTCCGTCATGTATAAGTCCGTAAATCATGTAACAGGGGGCGAGCCTGTTGCCACCCAACAATAATACCTTGACCGACCCGGGAATCGAACCCAGGACCTCATTATCAGCGCTTGCGACCACAAGACCAATGAGGTAGTCGACTGAAGGAGGAGGTGCTCTAAAATGTGTTAACATTGACTGATACCAGACATAATAGGCTATTTCATTGAAGAAATGGATAGAACAAAAAAGCACCATAGGTAAGTCTAGGCTAACACTCGGTTCCTGAATTGAGAGTTTGAAGTTCGCGAAATTCAAATTGCCTTTGCAAAAAACTTAAACAGTATTGAATTTTGCGGGCTACATTGAAGGAATCAACGTCAATTTCTCGTTTCAGAAACCGGGTGTAATTCTTGTTACTAAACAAGTTTAAAATCTAGTTATGCCATGAAAATGTTTTCCTCTAACATTATGAACGTGACGGGCTTTATCTAAAGTTACAGGGCTAACTTTGTAACTAGATTCCAGCCATGTTGCCAAGATGTGACAATATCATTTGCTTAGCTTTTAAATGAAGACATTACTGAGAAAATATCCTTAGGCTATGTAATATTGTAGAGCAGTGATGGCCCGATGTTCATGGCCCCGACTAACGTGTCGTGGATTCGATCCCAGACAGGCAATTTACTTTGTATATCATTCCCTCACTGCTCTTAAAAGGGTGAATGAAAACATCGTGAGAAAACCAACATGTTCTAGAACCAACAATTCGAAGACATGTGACATCCACCAACCCGCACTGGGCCCGCGTGATGGATGGGCCCACCCCCTCTCACAAAGAAAAGGTCTGTGTCCTAGGTGTGGAAACTCTATAGGCTGGTTCAATCAATCAACTCAGCCTATCGCAGTCCACTGCTGGACATAGGCCTCTCCCAGACTGCGCCACAACGCCCTGTCCTCCGCCTTCCGCATCAAGTCTACCCCAGCCACCTTCTTTAGGTCGTCCGTCCATCTAGCTGGGGGACGCTTACGCCAAAGTATAAAGAGGGGAAGTAAGTTATCTTCATACAAACGCACCGCGCGCGGCTTGTATGTGTGCGCCAAAGTATCTATGCGTCGCCGCACGCACACTTAAACAAAATCTCGACCCGTTTCTCACAGCGCCAGCCGGGGCTAACACCGCATGAGGTTCGCGCGTCGCGGCTTTTGTTTATGAACAAATAAAAGATTTACATTTTTCACCGCCCTGCCCATGCTTTCCGAAATTATATATTTGCAAAAGTTATTTATAAGGATACGGATATATTACACATTAAAGTTTAATAACAAGGCGTTTCGTAATAGTCGAAACCGAAGGAAGTATTTTTCTGTAGCTAATTTGTAATTTTGTAATAAATGTGTGATTCAATAGATATGTTTGTATTAATTAAAAATAAAAATATATATGGTCCTTTATGTGTACAAATACTACATTGCGCCTATCAAAAAAAATACAAAAAACTGACTAGTATATAATTATACTAGTCAGTTTTTTTTTTTTTTTACGATGATATATATGATATACGAGCTCTTAGTCTATAAATATTTGTTAGCGGTTTGGGCGACAACCGAATCTGACGAAGAGCGGACAGTCGCGCCCCCACCGCCCCGCCGTGCGCCGGTTTATTTTATCCCTTTTTTTATAAATAATACTGCTCTGAATCTTGAATACATTTCTGTATTTGTTTTATGTGTTGGTTTGCACTGAATTAAAATTTTCCTAAAAGTGACAACCCTAAGACAGTAGGCAATTATATCGCGGATTGGGCCGGAGATAGCCTACTTCCCCTCTTTATACTATGCTTACGCTTGCCGATACGCGGTCGCGGCCCGTAGGCTGGTTATACCATGTAATATTGTGAAATAGTTTTGTACTTGTGAGATATAATTTTGTCAGTGGCATTAAAAAGGTTTTCTTAGTCCCATCCTTATTTTAGAAAACAAGTCAAACCATTAACTTCGGCAGGATCCCGGAGAAACTCATCTCTGAAAGACATGGGGTTGTTGAGTTTCAATAGAAATCAATCAATCCATATCAAATAATATATAATATACTGTAACTAAATACACTGAGATTCAACGTCAGCAAAGTCGTGAAAAGACTAGAGAAATGAAAGATCAAATTGATACCCGTTTAATATTCCGGCCTTTGTATTCGCTCGTGTTCCGAATCCCTGAACATCGAACTTTAAACAGAGCATAAAAATAATGTTCATGGTAAAACCGTCCAATTGTCCATATTTAAACGCTTAATTAACTCTATCCTAAATTAACAGCCAGTTCTCGCTACCGTTTTACTAAAACCTTCGTCAAAATCTTCAGTTTAACGTCCAGTCAGGCCAGTGAATTATTTAAATGTGAATCAGAAGTCGTTTGCTATGGTAATCTGATGTTGGTTTAACATAGTAATTATTTTTTACTGCAGCTTAAGCTGTGGTTTTAAAGAAAACACTGTGGAGCTAATTATTTCTTTCTTGTAATCATCTGTGTTTGAGGGTAACAAATATTTTATTAGAGCAATACTATTCTGTAAAAGCATAATAGCGAACTGGGTTTTTATCTAGTGTCAAAACTTTGTACACTATTTAAGTACTACACATAATTTTGATTGATTTCATGATTTATGATGATTTATTTTTTGTTATTTAATTTATCTCACAGCCCTCCTCCTCCACCTCTTTCTCTCCTCCCTTAATATTCTTATGGACTCCTGTCTGAAATAAAAGTTTACTATTCTATTCTTTTTTAAAATGACGATTTTATTTCGTTTTACTTGATCTCACGCTGTGGTGGCAATTCTTCTTTTAAGAAGTGTTTTATTTTAATTGATTTTAGTTATTATGTAATAATTATCATGTCGGGACAGTACATAATGATTATTATATTTAACTCTGAAAATGTCGCAATTCCAACCTCTAAGATACAGGCAAGTCACCTTCCAATCTGTTGCACAATCTGATGATTGATAAATAAATTTAAATTGAATACTGCTAATTCAAAACTGAATTAGTTAAATAATTGTCTATGGTGTTGTATCTACCCATTTTCAAAAAAGATAGTTTTCTTCCCATCGTGGCATTTTCAATCAATCTGCCTAGCCTTTTCCCTAACTACGAGTACACTGAGCCGAAAAGAAAGCGGGTCGGTTATAAAATGCGATAACTTTTAAAATACGTGAGCAATCCTTTTAAAATAAATCGACTGCCGCAACAAACACTATCGAAACTGCAAATCACGCACTTCAAAGGAGAGCAATTCAAAGTTGTAATTCGATACAAAATATTTTGCATCCAATACAAAATATTTTGCATCGAATTACAACTTTGAATTGCTCTCCTTAAAAGGACGTGATTTGCAGTTTCGATAGTGTTTGTTGCGGCAGTCGAAATACTAAATTAAAGTTTATTGAATCACAAATAAAGGAAAAAAAACCTTTTTATTCCTTTTTGGTGATTGTATGTAAAAGCATAAATAAAAACATAGACGGATTTTTAAAATTTGAATAACTTTTAAACCATTTGTTTTAATTATGTTGCTGTATAGGTATATAAATATGGGACTTCTTGTGCAGAAATTCATTATTCTGATTAAATTCAATTAAAAAGGACACTAGGTACCAGCCGCACTACCGTAGTGTCGCTTACAATTAACGACACTACCAAGCCTATTTATTACTTCGCCCCGAGCCACTCTATCCCCAACAATTTGTAAAGGCATTGTGTAATACAACATTTGGTCCACCAACAGTTTTGTATAGGGAACTTTTTAATGGGTATGGGCCCATTAAAAAGTTTCCTGTTTGACTAAGGAACTCCACTTTTAATGAAGATTGGTAAAGTTTTGGGTAGGAAATCTAATAAACACCCAACTTAACAGACCACAGTCCATGCCCAATTTGCAATACACTCCGTTACGACCTATAGGTACCTATATCTATACAAATAAATAAACTTGAAGTGTATTTTTGTAATGTCAAAATACCAGTTTTTTACTAAATGCATGTGAAAGTATACACGGTACTTAACAAAAAAAAAACATTTTTTTTTCTGTCTGTCTGTTTGTTCCGGCTCATCTCCGAAACGGCTGGACCGACTTTAACGCAACTTTCACTGGAAGATGGCTGGTGTTATAAAGAGTAACGTAAGCTACTTTTGCTTTAGAAAAAGAATATCCCACCAAAAACATTCTGTAAAAAACTAGCCAAGTCTCGATGGAGCTGCTTGTTTATCTCTAAAAGTAATGAAATCTAGACGAAGTCGTACCAAGTCTAAGGTTCCTTACTGCGATTTCTTTATTATTATAGTTAATGTTGTGTGACTTGGCCGTTGAAGGGTACACAAGGATACCCTTCGATTTTTGACATCAAATGAAGCGGCCCACCAAGTTGAATATTTTTTGTAAAGGCGGTATGTCGATTTCTAATAGTTTGGTTGGGCTCTTGTATTTTCTAATCAGGGTCACCACCTGGTGACCACTATAAAAACTAGGATAATCGAAGATCTGGAGTACCTACTCCAGATCTTCGATTATCCTAGTTTTTATAGTTTTCCTTTTATGTGGCCATTAAACCCTAACTCCGTACCAAATTTCAGCTCTCTGAGTTTATGGGAAGTACTAGTTCTATTTTGATTATCATGAGTGAGTGAGTGTCATAAATGTGAAACTTTGCTTTCGCTTAACTTCGGAACTAAATGATCTACAGACTTGAAATTTTGGATTTTAAGTATGTGATTATAGCTTACTGGATGACGAAAATTTCTGCGTTCTGGTCTTATCCAGAGGTTCTCAAATAGGGGCCTGAAAATGCGTCGAAATGGTTCCAGTAAAGGATGGTACGGCAGTGTTTGCTTCGCGCTCGACTTGGCGGGGGCACTGCCGTGCCCCCCCCCCCCCCCCCCCCCGATAAGAATTAGTAGAGGGACACATTATTATTGTTTTCCGAAATCCACGCGAACGAATTCACGGGCACAACTGGTATCCAGTTATAGATAAACTGTAGTCTGTAACACATTCGTAATAACCAGGCTCAATTATCAGCTCACCCGAGTCCTCGACACAAGCGAGATACTACAAAGTACCAAATCGTTACAGACACGATGATACAATTATCTCAAAGCAGCCATTATATTAAAAGTATGAAGCAAACGGGTTTCTTCCGGCGCCTGACGGTAAAGGAGTTTGCACACAAGGCAGACAGCGGGATAATAGCGTAACACACTAACAATTACAATGCCTTTTATTTTGACAGTTCAAAAGTTGTCGAGAAGTTGAATTTTTCAGACATGAAAAGATATGAATTTAAGAAAGAAAGAAAAATATTTTTATTTCGAAGCATTTAAAACTAACAAAATTAACATTAACAACAAAAAAAGACCTGTGTGAGGCCTAAAAGGCTCCTAACCTAGCACAATGCTTAGATGTGATAGAAAGCTGTGTTCGGTTTTGCGCGGGTTTTGGTTGATGGATTACAGTGTGTATTTTTCAAGATTTTATTTTACCACTTTATCGGCGTGATTAATATATCCATGCCAAATTATAGCTTTCTAGTATTAAGAGTCTCTGAGCTAAGCTGCAGACGGACGGACGGAAACAGATGGACATGGCGAAACTATAGGGATTCCTTGTTGACTAAAGAACCCTAAAAAGGTCAGAAAAAATGCTTGGCGAAATCGGAGTAACGCACAGCTAATAAAGTAATTTCACGCGGACGAAACCGCGCGCGGCGCAGCGGTTTCGTCGTGGTTTAATTTTTATATATATTTATAAGGCTTATGCCAGTATAGTATAATAAGTATAGTATTATATTTTAAAAGAAATTGCATGTTTCCTTTCTGCAAGCAGCTGGAAGATACATAATGAATCTGATATAGATTACTAATTGCTCGTCTCAGGACCATACATCATACCTACCTACTACCTAGTTATTACACTGTCTTATGAACGTGTGAGTTTTCTCACGGAGTTTTCCTTCTTCCAAAGATAGTAATTTTATAGATATGGTGTAGCGAAATCAGCGAGTCATAATTGAGACAGTAAACCGCACAGGAACTTTCAATTAAGTGAAGAAGATTAAACGAACTTCCTACAAAGTTAAAACTGAGTTTTAAAAAGCAGTAAGTAATAAAAAAACAATTAAAACAATAAATAATAGTAAGTTAAAATGTATATGAAAATACAAAAAAAGCGAATTTATGTACGTGTATGTGTGTGTAATGTGCATGTATACTAATAACATTCAATATTATTTAATCTTAGAAGTAACAATAAGATTAAATACATATAAACGATCGATAGCAAACCCAGTGTACAAGGCCCTTAAACAAGAATTAAACTAATCTTAACCCATAGCGTGGCCGAGGTAGTTTTGTGAATGGAATAGCCCCTAATTGGCCCTCCGGCTATTATACTAAAGGTAGATAACCCTTCAAACGCTGCTTATAAATGGGTTGATGAGTTAAACATGAGATATTGATGGGTACAAATGTATGTGCTAAGGAATTTAGTGAGCTAAATTCAAATTTACTTACGTTTTCTTGCAGTTTGCAGATCAGTCAGGTGGCCAGGTTGTACGCTGATTAAAATATGGTACTAAAAATGGCTTATTAGAATTATAACCACAATACAACTCCTTGTAATTGGCCTCAAAAATCATAATTTCATGAAATAGTCATTGAATAGAGTAATATGAACCTAGGGAGTTGTATTGATGATTTTTATTATAAATATTTATACGGCCATGAATCATATTTTGATCAACATACAACTTAATACTGACCGGCAAATTGCAAAAAACGTGAGAAAAATTGAATTTTTCGAGCTATTTTGACGCTTTCGCCTTAACGCAGGCTTGTAAAAATATCGTAAAATTGCCTTTTAAAGTGTGCAATATCCGGGCAGAATGTGTACTCAGATCAGATATAATAGATGTTTTAATACACTTTTACATACAGGGTAGCAGGGAAATCAACGTGCAACCTATTATCATGGTTTCAGCATGTCGATTCTGTAAAAATCTCACCGTGGAAACTTGCGTGGAGTGAGCCGTCAGTGTCATACAACTGATGCTAGGGATTGACCAAGCAAACATTTACAAGCATAATCGAGATATTAGTAATATTTTTTATGCTAATTGTATTGATCATTTTATATAATTTCAAAGCTAGTATTTCAGTTGCCGAAACATCGCTACATAAGGACTAGTGTAGGAAAAAAAAAGAAAAAACAAAACAACATTGGGTTTCTAAGTTTCTGTTTTGCTATTTTATTTTAAAATCCCACTAAATAGTAATGTTTTGGCAACTCAAATATTAGCTTTGAAATTGAATAAACCAATAGAATTAGCATACCAAATATTATTAAAATCTTGATTATGATTGTAAATGTATTCTTGGTCAATCCCTAGTATCAGGTGGGATGACACTGACAGCTCATTCCACGCTCACTTCACCTAAGTTTTCACGGTGAGATGGTTACAGAATCGCACTGCAGTACCTACATGATTCTGAACATGAAATTTTTCGTCGGTTTCGTAATTCTGAACAGCAGATATACAACGTGTAACGTTAAATGCGCAAAACCTGAAAATAGTTTGATCAGAATAACCAGCAGAATTAATTGAACCACTTTTTAATATAGGTCACATTTTTCAAAAAATCTTCATTAAAAACGTTGCCGTGTCTATTTATTAATAGGTCAAGCAACCCAATGTCAGCGCGGCGCAGCGGCCCGGTGACGACTCCTTCCTCGATAAAGCGTCGTCGCAGACGCAAGAAACGATCAGAATGGCCAGTGAAACTAAAACAGAACATAAAACCTTTACAATTTTTTTAATGACTTATTTTCTCTCTCAAATAGGTCAATTGAATTAAAAATCAGTTGGGGTGTCTGAGGGTTTGCGCATTTAACGTTACACGTTGTATATAATAGAATAATAAAGAATATAAAAATAGAGAATAATTTCTACGCTAAGGTCTAAAATCATATGCTTAATTCATTCATGGTTACGTAGGTAAGGTATTATTGAAAAAAAGGCCAAGTTTTGGTAAAGTGTTAAAGAGTATTATATTCTATTCTAAGTGATCTCATATTGCTAAATTAATGAGACTGACACATTATTATGGAAGTCATTTACAAAAAAAAAAAAAAAAAAAATTTGATAAATGGAGCTACGGCGATCGCGGTTATCAACCCTGAGTGCCTAAGTAGGCAATCGCTTATAAAGCGTTTCGTATTTTTACACGACTTTCGGTGGGTTAGACACACAGCTTGACATTTAAAGAAATAAAACATTTATTTCAGACCAATAACGTCCATTTGGTTAGTGTTAGTACTTACCAGAGAACCGAGACAAGTTTTTCGGTCGCTTACGTTAGTCCCGTACATTTCTGACTTTTCCATAATCGTTATGGCCCTCTGTTGTCTTGTATAAAATGTACAAACATATTTTAACCTTAGCCAAGATCACAATAACGATCGTACGATAAATCATAAACTATCAAAAACAGTGGCGCAAAAAAGAATAACGGCCCAACTTCAATCATAACTTCTTCAAATCGAATAAAAATGTAAACATCTGTTTTAAGCTACATTAACTTTCTGACAGGTAATTATTCTCAATGTATAACGTATTTGTAGGGTAAATATAGTGATTTGTATGATAAATGATTTTGTTTATGTAAGTAGGTTTGTACACACACTTTTAACGACAATGATATTTAAAAATCTGATGATGTCGGCGTTTATTATCTGACTACTTTGAGAAGAAAGCCCGAAACAAGCCCGGAGGATATAGTCTCATTCGAAGTCCAGACATAATCTTGGTCAGATCTTGTGAAGACCATGTAGATTGGTGTCTGATAATCAGACATATTGAGTGGGCCAAGTATCCACAAAAACTTTGTTGAAGCTAAAACAAATAAGTTGATACTTCGTTTATCATCCTTCTGGCCTTATCCTAATCCATCTGTGTTCTTATACCATACATCACTATCAATCAAATCAGCCTATCGCAGTCCACTGGTGGACATATGCCCCAGGCTGCGCCACAACACCCTGTCCTCCACCTTCCGCATCCAGTCTATCCCAGCAAATGTCTTAAGGTCGTCGGTCCATCTAGCTGGGGGCCGTCTCACGCTACGCTTGTCGATACGTGGTCTCCACTACAGGACTAGTCTGCTCCAACGGCCATCGGCCCTTCGATAAACACTTTATTAGATTTTAGCCAGAGTTTTTGTTCTTTTGTTGTTTTTGTTTCCTTTTATTATTGTTGTGTTTTTTTTTTTTTTTTTGTAACGTGAATGCTGTGCACGTCTGTAATTGAGGTAAACACTAGTCCATGTCTCTGTTCTCTGTTAATTGTAAATATTTGTTTGTGTTGTTGATGTGCCTTAATAAATAAATAAATAATAGATAAATAAATAAACATGGCCAGCCCACTGCCACTTCATACAACTACAACAACTACAACAATACACTACTACAATTCTACACTATACTACAATCTATACTTCTACTACAATTTCGGTGAGTCTTTGTTACTTGAATAAAGAAAATTCTATTCTATATCAGTAGGCTCCCTATTTCCATCTTTCACACAACCAGTCTATCATTTCTTTGGTCCTCGCCTAAACATAAAGACATCCACAATAATACTCAAAACTTTACTCACGACATTCTCCTCACTTTTTGCATCACAATCATGGCCCGCAACAACCGATTTCTGTATACACAAGCCTTTTGCCCGATAGGATATCCCAGCGTCATAAATAACAAACTTCCATACAAACTTTTTATCAAAGCCCCAAAGTGACTGAATTTTTAAAATTCTTCCTTATAGAAGAGTGTCCGTAGTTTCTTGCCCGTTCTTTTCCATAGGTACCTACTACGCTTTGGAATGGGCAACTACTTTCATCTTTCTGACTGACAGACAATGCAAAAGTGCCTAATTACAGGCACTTTTTCAGGTTTATTTGTAATAAGTGCTTTGAGTTTTATGTTTGAATTTCTGACCTTCGTTATCTTAGGAACTCTTGTGCCAAATTTTGTGTTTCTAGACCCAGCGGTTTAGGCTGTACGTTTTCTATCAGTGAATTTAAGGTTTTTATTAGTAGATATATCGAACAGAGTTGCAAAAATCGGGCTATATAAACGCTTACTTTTGAAGCTTCTACCTATTGTGAACTGCTAGTAAAATAATTTTGTTTAATTTTAAGAAATAATTGCTTTCTAAACAGCAGAAAGTTTTAAAGTAATCTGTATATAAAATTAAACCATAAAACGCTACAATTTTACGAGACTTGTTACTTGGACACTTCGAAGTTCTTGGTCCTTTAGTAGGTAATGGCTGTCGTTTGTTTACATTTTACATAGATTATGTTGGGAGGTTTATCAGATGTGGAATATGGAAACAATATACAAATAAACTCTAGGGAAATAATTTCAAAGAACTTCAGCTGACATATTACAAGCTCATGAAAAATATTGACATAAGTTCTATGAACAACTACCGCCACAGAATAACTAATAGCTAGCACTTCTACTACTAGACAATAGGAACTTCTACTCCACTACTCGTATTACTACTACTTTGTTCTACTTTACAAGAAAGGCCCATTCAATTCTCATTAAAGATTAATTAAATAAAACTTAAATAATATACAAGATGGAGACGACAATACAACAATAAATGAAAACACTAGCAATACTAATGCATATGAGTATTTAGGAACTGTGAAATAACCACGCTCCTGTGGTAGCCTCATCCAGGTTTTTCCCGAGATGGCAACAATGGCGTCTGCCCATATAAGTAGCAGGTAGGTATGTACTATTCGCACCTTTATCGGTTTTAATGAAATCAATAACACCATCACTATAAAATGTTAGCACATCCTGTGTATTTCAATCAATATTAGGTTCATCCGGTGTTGGTACCGTTAAGTTTACCAATCACATAAACGCTAATTATGTATTGGAGGCGTGACTATGGTGTTAGGATTTCCGAAGGATCGTTCGTGGGAATATCCAGTTCCCTCAATGAATGTATAGGTACCCCACTTTATTGAGACAGATAGATAATCCAATGATTGTGAATTTTTTAATTCATATGTAACTACTTTCCAAGAGTATCTTGAACATCACTGACATCGGTGAAGGAAAAGATCGTGAGGAAACCTGGATTTCTTAATCAATCAATCTGCCTAGCCTTTTACCAACTATGTTGGGGTCGGCTTCCAATGATTTAGCAGAATACTAGTATTTTACATGGAACGACTACCTATCTGACCTCCGCAACCCAGTTACTGGGTAACACTTGTTAAGAGTGGTTGTCAAAGAGCCAAGAGTGGCAGCTGGGACCAACGGTTTAACGTGCTTTCCGAGGCATGGAGGGGCCGAGGCCACTATGTAAAGATGGTCACCTATCTACGGACCGACAGCATCAAGCGTAGCTTAACTTGATGTTTCGTCCGGTACGGTTGTTATTACTTAGCCACGAGCGCCTCCTAAATCTGGATTTTCTACTATAAGTCTTAAATCGCCAGCCTGCCTTGAGCAAGCGTGGTCATCAATGCTCATACCTTCTCTGTGTGAGAAGATGCCTGCGACCTGTGCTGCAGTTGGACAGTATAGGCTGGTTATAATCCAATCCAATATTCTTTGAGAGTTTCCATCTAACACTCCCTAATTGGACTGTGGGAATGGTCTGGTGTATTGTGTGTCTTTTAGTCTATGCTAACTAAATGTCTTTTCTTTCCTTTTCTTTTAGGATTGACTTTTAAAAACTATTGCATGATAGTTTCACTGCCACTCATTATAAAATGCACCAACAGTTTTCATTAACAAACATCACAATCAGATTCACACTCCTACATAGAGCTTCCATTTCAAAATTAGAAATGTCCTGACAAAAAGCCTAAAAGGACCTTTGCAAAAAAGTTCGGACTTACTATCAATACCTACTTATTTTTTGACAACAAAAGTTCGGACAACTGTCAAGACCAGACAAAGTTCAGACATCATCTGCCTAGCCTTTTCCCAACTATGTTGGGGTCGGCTTCCAGTCTAACCGGATGCAGCTGAATACCAGTATTTTACATGGAGCGACTGCCTATCTGACCTCCACAACCCAGTTATTGGGTAATACGATACCCCTTGGTAAGACTGGTTGTCAGACTTTCGGGCTTCTGACGACCCGTAACGACTGTCAAAGATCCACGAATGACAGCCGGGACCAACGGCTTAACGTGCTTTCCGAGACACGGAGGGGTCTTGTTATGTGAAGATGGTCACCCATCCACGGACCAACCGCGGCAAGCGTAGCTTAACCGGATCGATCGACCCGTGCGGCTGTTATTATTTAGCCACAGGCCCCTCAAACCAACAAACCAGACAAAGTTCAGACGGGAAGCCAAAAAGCCGGACAAAATCCAGAAGTATGGTAATACCACTCCTTCCTACCTTCGTTTCTAAACAATTCGAAACAAAACAAACCACCTTTCCTTCCACCAAAATTTAAGCCATTTAATTATTTCAAATACGCCACAGGAGCGTACTTGCGTACTACGCGTATACATATCAGCCATATCCAGTTACCAATTAATTAAATGATATCAACACTGACCTGCTATAGGTACACTGGGTGGAAAGTGCGTGGGAACAGAACCGTGAAGCTGGCTGCAAGAGTACACTTCCGTGGCGACATGTTTTTTGTTAAAAACCTTATTGGAATCATGTTATGTCATTAGGATTTCCTCTGTAGGTTTAGCACTGAATGCTGGGTAGATTAATTTGGACTTTTGGTCTCGACTACTTTGTCGTTAGGTAAATACCAACCCACACTCGGCCCGCGTGGTACATACGGTCCTCCCTTTCACAGAGAGGAGTCTTGTATCCCAGGAGTGGGAACATTATAGGCAGATTGATAACTTGATACATACGTAATTATTTTAATTGCAGAAAAGGGGTTCTGAAGCCGTAAATAATCAAACTTAGGTACATTATGAACAGTGTCATTGGTCAGGCACGACTTCCCTACCTATAACTTCCTCATTTAAAAGCCTGCCTAAGATTATTTATCGATCACTAAACTTATGAATCAGAGTAAAATAATTACATTCACCTCTTTATTAGAATAGTAAATTATCGACGTATTACAAGAAATTGCTAGTCATAAAATCTCTCACAGACCGCCACTTCTTCGTCCCAGCGAAAGCACTAGGAAGTGGTGAAGGGCGGGCGTTTTGGGGGACTGTCTTTTGTAATTTTGACGTTAGAAAAGTGAATCAGCACTTTTCGAACGTCAAAATTACAAAAGACAGCCTCAGCCTAGTTTGAATAAATGACTTTTGCTTTTGATTTCTCATGTTTTTTAAAACTTGACTTTTGTCTTATCCTAAAGGTTTTTGTCTCTTCGAATCCCACTACTTTTCCTTTCCAGATTCAACTTCGCTCGAAATCACCATAAATGTAAATAATAACCAAACTATAGCGTAAACTTAGTTTAACATTTACACTCGGACCTCAAGTCACGACTTACTCCATATACAGGGGAGTAGGTACCAACGATTATGTGCAAGAGAACGCATATAATGTATTTGCATTAATCTCATCAGTGATCGGTTTCACTGAGTTAAATAGATGGTAATTGGTAACTGGTTAGTGGTTGTAGCGACTTACGAGCCTCGGAATTGGTAGGGTGAAATGGAATGTATTGAAGATCTACAGGGTCAAATTAAATTAGCTAGCGAAACATATTAAAATGAACATGTTAAAACAAAAAAACAAAAATAATTTGATGATGTTTTTTTTTGTGGGGTCATCGATAGCAAATAATGTAATCGCTTGAAATATCAGTTTAAATAAACAGTTTCTTTTTTTTGTGTAAACTTAACAGACGGGATGGTTATCGATATCTCAATACGATAAAATAAAAGAAAACAGATTTTCTCAACTTCTCAATCAGCGTTCGTTGACCCAAAAAAAAGAACATCAAAACTTTTAAATTTTTATTTTATCGTGTTTAGATGTCGATACCCATCACGACTGCAGTTTCGCTAGCTAATTTAATTTGACCCAGTATAGGAGCATGATGGAGTCTGTATGAAGTACGTTACTGTGAAGGTCAAGAGGGCCTAGACAATGTAACATTCTATCTAACGATGATTGAAAAGTCAAAATGTATGGGACTGACAAAAGCTACCGAAAAGCTTATGTCAATTCTGTTGAAAGTCAACAGAATTGTGTGTGTTGACTTTGTGTGATTGTGTATGTTTAGGTTGTAGAGATACGAAAACACTTTGGAAGCGGGTGCCAAATTCATATTATCGGAGAATTTAGCCGGGTGGCTAAATTCTCCGATAATATTCTCTTAAATTCGAATGCCATCGGTACAACAAAAACAAGCCGTCCAAGTGTTTGACAATTTAATGGCGGTTATATGTATAGAGCAGAGGCCACGATTTTCGAGTCGTGAGTTCGAACCCCGGCAGGCACTTTAGTTTGTGTATTTAATTTCGTCACCACTTCTCTCAAAACGCTGAAGGAAGACAGAGGGCGTGTTATTTTTGGTATTTGTGTTCTTTTCTGCGTCATTATTACCGTAAATAAATGTATTGTCTTTCTACTTCTTTCTTTATAAAACATCGTGAGGAAACCGGCATGTCCTAGAAGCAAAAAATCAAAGACGTGTGACTTCCACCAACCCGCACTGGGCCCGCGTGGTGGAGTATGGCCCTCTCCCTCCCACAGCCCACCAGTAGGAACATTATAGGCTGATTATGATGGTATTTATAGAGTGAAAGTACTGCAGTGCGATTCTGTTACCATATCACCGTGAAAACTTAGATGAAGTGAGCGGGGAGTGAGCTGTCAGTGTCGTCCCACCTGATACTAGGGATTGACCAAGCATACATTTACAATTAGGGATTGCAATCCGGATTCTTCGAAATTCGAAAATAACTGAAAAATCCGGATTTCCTTGACTTTTTTAAATCCGGTTTTTAAGGCACGAATTCGTTTTTTTCGGATTTCAGTAAAGACTGTTTTTAACGGATAATATTTGTATTCATCCACAAATTTTCATTGTAAATAATCGGTAGATCGATATTACCTACCTTAATGCGCAAATCCGACCAATATTTGAATTGGTAGGATTAGATGTAGCATTGTTTGCGCGAATTTGGCGCGAAATGCGTGATTGATTCAGTTTATGCCCATATACCAAGCAGCGCGGCGCCAGCGCCACGCAAACGCGCGCCTGCGCCGCCCGCTTCTCAGTCGGCAAGTAATTTTTATAGAAAGTGGTTGTCTTGAATTGTGTGTCGTTTATTTTGTGTGCGCATGCAATATATTAGGTCATCCCACTTCCAGTGTCATATTTTTTTATTATTATTATTTTACAAAAACTAACTACTATACTATATAATCTTGTGACACTAATCAATAATCTCCACCACTATTAATCACTCGCTCCCAGACTGCTGGCAAATCTTGAACACCATTTAAAGTACCACTTTCATTTAATTCATCAATAATGCTCTTTAGTTTAATATCTAACTCCTTTTTGCTATTGTATCGAGTACCCGACAATTTCCTCATCACATGGCCAAAACAATTGAAATCACAAGGATTCATATCCAGGGAATATGGCGGCTGAATAATTTCAATCCATCCTTTATCTTCAATTAAATTCTGAACTATTTTTGATTTGTGCGGTCTGGCGTTATCATGTAAAATTATAGGACTCGTTATATGATGTTCGTCTGCCCAAATAGGAATATTTTCTTCTAAAAATGACTTATATCGCTCTCCAGTCATAGTTGTATTTTCATCATAAGTTCTCCAAAAAGCAATGCCTCTGACATCCATAGCTACTATTAGTAGTATTTTTCGTTCATGTAGCTCTGCACGTGGTAAATGTTCAGCTGAAGTGCCCGGTTCCACCCAACATCGTGACTGATGTCTTTGACGAGGAGTATAAAATTCGACCCAAGTTTCATCAAGGCATATGAATCTATTAAGTATATTTTTCTTACGGCGATACCACGATAAATGGCTACGCGCAGTTTCATAACGAAACTGCTTCTG
Source organism: Eremobia ochroleuca (assembly GCA_949629135.1). Classification (NCBI taxonomy): domain Eukaryota; kingdom Metazoa; phylum Arthropoda; class Insecta; order Lepidoptera; family Noctuidae; genus Eremobia; species Eremobia ochroleuca. Next base: position 19,927,162 of record OX451398.1, read on the forward strand.
ATCCGTGTTCAGAGTGTGGGGCACCCACACTGCACTTTTATTGACCAGACATAAATCCTCCGTGAGTACTCTATGTATAGTGGAATGAGGAATGTTAAGTTGAGTGGAGAGATCACTGACACTGACCCTACGTGACTGACGAAGTGCTTCCTTGTCCCTTGCTTCTTATCTAGTCGATGATAATGATCGAGGTGCTCGCGGCTCATCTTCAGCTGTGGTTCTTCCTTGTTTGTACATTTCAAGCCATCGCTGTACGGTTCTTTTATTTAAGGCGTTACGACCAATACACTTTACCAGTAAGTCATGCGCAACTCCTCCAGAGTAGTTGAGTAAAGCACAAAACTTTAGAAATATACGTTGCTCCACTACATTAATAGATTTTTTTAAATCTTCCATTTTAAATCAATGCACGTCTTGACAATACAACACACCAAATTAAACTAACATGATTGTACAAGACAACACATGTATTAACTATTGCATACCATTGCGCAATACATAAATATTCGAAATAAAAAATATGACACTGGAAGTGGGATGACCTAATACAAAGCAGCGCGCGCTACACAAACAAGTAAGTACTTACAGTTTTCCACTATTTTTATGTCTTTAGCCTGTGTGGTGTGATGTGATCTTTGGTGGCTTTAAGTTTATATTTACAAGTGAAGTGACAGAAACAGTGGTAGTATATGATTTTTTAAGATTAAGATCCTGCTATACTATAACTTTTTCATCTTAACTGCTCATGGAGTTTTATTCTAAAGCAACGGTTAATTAAGATAATGTCTATTTAACTGCAATTACTTCATTAATGAATTAATCAAACATTTACTTATTTATAATTTTTATTTTTATTCTGTAGATCAACCGGATGAAAAATGAAGTTCATAAATTATACCAAAAAGTGTTATACCAAAAATGACTGATGCCCAAAGTTTTATTGTTTATTTTAGTTGATTTTATTGTCGTGTTGTGAATTGACCGAATAAATGCAGATTTTAAATAATTTATGCTATTTTATTTCAGTTTTATCAAATCAACTTAAAAAAACTCAAAGTTCGAAAAATCCGGATAATCCGGATTTTAATCGGACGAGAATACAAAAATCCGGATTTGAAAAAAATCCGGATTTTGCAATCCCTATTTACAATCATACATAATCGAGAGTTTAATATTATTTTTATTCTATTGCTCATTTTATATGATTACAAAGCTAGTATTTTAATTGTCAAAACATCACTATTTCGTGGGGTTTTAAACAAAAAAAAAAAATGAATTACATATATAACGTGTAACGTTAAATGCGCAAAACCTCAGACACCCCAACTGATTTTTAATTCAATTGACCTATTTCAGAGAGAAAATAAGTCATTAAAAAATTGTAAAGGTTTTATGTGCTGTCTTAGTTTTACTGGCCATTCTGATCGTTTCTTGAGTCTGCGACGACGCTTTATCGAGGGAGGAGTCGTCACCGGGCCGCTGCGCCGCGCTGACATTGGGTTGCTTGACCTATTAATAAATAGACACGGCAACTTTTTTAATGAAGTTTTTTTGAAAAATGTGGCCTATATTAAAAAGTGTTTCAGGTTTAACGCAGGCATTTAACGTTACACGTTGTATACAACGTGTAACGTTAAATGCGCAATCCCTAGCATCAGTGGGATGACACTGACAGCTCACTCCACGCAAGTTTTCACTTTGAGATTTTTACAGAATCGACATGCTGTGCGAAAAATGCGATGTTTGTAGAACGCACTTAGCGCCAAAACCAAAAATTAGGCAATATTTTTGATAATCACATAGTTACACGCAATAAGGGCATTGCCTGCCAGGCAAAATATATGTAAGTAAAACATAAATCGCTACATTGTTGCAGCAACATAATTCAGTCTTCAGAAAGGACTTGCTAAATTATTTTAACCACGAAACAAACCAATACTGATCGGAAACACCATAGCTATACGAAATGGTATAAAAAAGCGGCCGACACGAAGGGTTCCGTACCACCATACAATATTTAACACCACATTTGTTTTAGAAATAGGTACTTTCGTAAAAAAATACGTTTCTTCTATGAGGACTCCCTTTAATATTTCACTTTATTTTAATTTTTATTATTTGTTGCTATAAACACTGTGAAAATTGCAAGTGTGTACCTATTACGATCCAAAAGATTGCAGCCCTGTGACTGTCGGACGGACAGCAGAGCGTTAGTAATAGGTTCCCGTTGGCGCTCTTTGGGTACGGAATCCTAAAAGTCTTCAATAGTATTATACTCACGGGAATATTAAACAGGATGTTGTGGTATTGAGGTTTATTGGAACCGACGATGATCCATTGTTATCGTTGTTTTGTATTGAATCAATGACTTGTTGCAATTACTGTTTGTTAATATTCGTGTCAATGGCGAGAGCTACATAAGTAGTGTTCAAAGATTACTAACATGAGTAGTGTTCAAAGATTACTAACATGAGTAGTGTTCAAAGTTACTAACATGAGTAGTGTTCAAATATTACTAACATGAGTAGTGTTCAAAGATTACTAACATGAGTAGTGTTCAAAGATTACTAACATGAGTAGTGTTCAAAGTCACTAAAATGAGTAGTGTTCAAATATTACTAACATGAGTAGTGTTCAAAGATTACTAACATGAGTAGTGTTCAAAGATTACTAACATGAGAAGTGTTCAAAGATTACTAACATGAGTAGTGTTCAAAGATTACAAACATGAGTAGTGTTCAAAGATTACAAACATGAGTAGAGTTCAAAGATGACTGCTCTTCGATGATGTCCTTTCACAGTTAATTTACGACTGATTTTGCAGTTATTTATAATAACCACTGAAAAGATCTGACTGATCTTTTCTTAAATTCAAACGCCATCGCCATAACAAAAACAAGCTGTTTGAGTTTTTGAGAATCTAATTATTATGTAGAGCATTGGTGGCCCCGTAAATACATATTTCTATGCGTGGCCCAGCGGTATCGGCCCCGACTTACGAGTTGAGGGTCGTGAGTTCGAACCCAGGCAGATACTTTACTTTGTGTATTTAATTTCACTACCACTGCTCTCAAAAAGACGATGAAAAACATCGTGAGGAAACCGACATGTCCTAGAACCAAAAATTCGAAGACAGCTGACGTCCGTCAACCCGCACTGGGCCAGGTGGATTACGGCCCACTCCCTTTCACAGAGAGGAGGCCTGTGTCGTGGGAACATTATAGGCTTATTATGCTCATGCTTGCAGTTATTTGATCACTGTCAAAATCACAGTGGTCTTTTTTGTCGTTGCAATAAGACAGGTAGCTGGTGGGTTGTTGTTTGGGTTAAAAACCGAGGTAAATAAACGGCAGCTAATCTTCGGTTAAATATATTTTTTTAAAATAGCCTTTATTTTCTCTGACCCTTTGTACAGACGCCAGTACATCAAGCTTCCCGAAAATGTCAAATTTTCTTAATTAAATTTAAACTTAATGCTTCGGCGATAAAGTTGAAAATCTATTAAAGAAATTTGACAGATTGTAGTAGCTTGACGTGCTGGCGTCTGTACATAAAGAAGTTCTTACAAACGAATAACATTTACCCCTATATTAGCAAATTAGCTATTATCATCTGCCAGTTAAGGCCTTGCGACATAGGCCTTCTCTTTTCCCTTCCACTTACTCCTGTCCCGAGCTGTTCTTCGCCAACTTTTCGGTAGATCATCCTCCCACCTTTTCATCTGTCTTCCAATACGTCTTTTTCGTCTCTTAAAAAAGGACCAATAATTTACCGTTTTGTTCCTTTTTACCGTCTTAGCACTAATCACGTCGTTGGTTAATTAAATAGGTAGCTTAATAAATAATACCGGTCTAGAACTGGCCCACTGAAACACATTATCACCATATTTGCTATAGATCTGGGTTGGTAATTTCAGACTACAATAAATCGTTGTTTTCAATCGTCATCGTCAGTGAAGTCTAGTTTAACTCAGATAACTAAGGACAAATGAGATTGAATATTTAAAAGAGGTTGGTACCTTACCAGTTATCAGGTTCGAACACGAAACTCCGTGCTTGGGAAGTGCACTGAAAATGAGTTGAAAAATATGTTGAAATCCAATTCTTGCCAGGACTCAGGATGAATTTCAAGGATAAGTTTTCATTCAGACTTGAATATGGAGTAAACTTCGTGCTCCCTATTGTTGTCTCCATTATTTATGCCACCAAGAGACAGTTACCAAACCACCTTTCACTATACCAACCGAACTGAAAATTCCTCTTCAGTTTGAGAGTGTCTTTACATTAACAGATAAAATATTTCCTACATTAAAGATATTAAAACGGGAGACTGCGAAAATATAAATCAGCCGCGGGCCGGATGATACATTTATTATTTTTATGCCTGTTCTAATCTATCTCTTGTAATAATTTCTGGGTATTTTTTTTCTTTATCCTTGAGTCTTTTGGGCTTCTTGCTAGGAGAGTATTATTTACAAAGCTCCTTTAGGCTGGTCTTTATTAAATAAACGAATAAAATCATAACGTCTTTTATCAGAATAAACAAAAAACTGGCCCAGCCGTGCGATTCTGTAACCATCTCACCGTGAAAGTTTGGGTGAAGTGAGCGTGGAGTGAGCTGTCATTCGCTAGGGATTAACACTATTAAGTGTTCACTTCACTTATGATTTCACGGTGAGATTTTTACAGAATCGACCGGCTGAATAGAATAGAATACTACACCATATAAATTACAGATATAAATGTAGAAATTTTACAAAGGGTGACACAATGGCAGACTTAAATTTGAAGTAAATATCACACGGAATCACCGCGCCGACAGCGTCTAGGCTCGAGATGGCGGTACCGCACCACAGTACTAATAATATTCGTGGCTCCTAAAATGCGTTGAGCGCACAACTTGTGCCATAGTGCGAATATACCACAGACTTATTGTTGACTAAAGTACGGTGACACCCAACGCTGTGACAAGTTTTGGCAATGCTGCACCGGCTGCAGATACGTCGCCATCTTAGATATAAGAAATTGTGCTGTTTTTTATATCTCTATGGTCTCCGTGCTCTGTGGTCTCTACAATTCCTTGCAAGATAAAAATCTAGAGTACACCGCTTAAGCGTTGGCCTTTTCCATGGATTCGTATATGGATCGTGATGATCAAATGAAACTCATAAAACTTTCATTAAAAGAAATTTTACCTAGTTTTAAAAGAAAATTGTAAAAGTCAGTGACCTAAAAAAATGGACTTTCTTCATAAAAGTCCGAATAACATCAAACTTTTCTTTTTAATCACGGTCCAAGGTTAAAATATCTTCTAAATCTCTCGTAAAACACAAAAGTTACTCAAAACTCCTGAAATATTACGATTGGACTTCTAACAAACGATATTTCAGAAGACCCACTGTGCAATTACACAAGATCAGAAATTCGTATCTGCTAAACTGTTTTTTTTTTTGACATAGGTACCTTTTAGTTAGGAAAAGGTCGGCTTCGTTTCGGTCATGCATGATTTCTATACCACATCTAAGGAGACACGTCAACCTTCACCAATGGGCTTAGGAGGGCGCCCACGAGCAACTTCTGCCTCCGCAACTAATTTGTCTCTCACTAGGGGTTTGTATGTAAGTGCGCGCATGTAGAGACGCGACAAACAGCACTTTCATACTATGGATGTGAGAAACAATTAGTTGTTGAGACAAAAGTCGAGACATCTTTCATCAGAAATGATGAGGATGTCGAATTATTTGAATGATGTTTACCTTCTGTAACTACCCCTGCGTAGTGATTGTGTGATTGGACAAGAAAAAGTCGTTACTCTCGTTTCGCAGTCCCTGTTTACTCATCTACCCTCACTTTGAGAAATACAAACTTTATACTGAACGGGTTCCAGTTTGCTTTTGTTATTTTAATATCTCTGACTTGACTTATTTAACTTTTACTTTGCCATTATAATTCCATATTGCGAGTCTCGCCGTCTAAGTTGGAAAAAAACTTACTTTGTCGCTAAAATATTAGTGGGAGTAATTCCCACTTTCTTGTACATTTTTACGAGGATTTAAAAATTTTATAAGAGGTATTTTGTTTTTAAAAAAGAGCATGACATTTGAACTTGAAGCTTTTGAGAAAAATAATTCACAGGTGCATAACAATAAGAAATTAAGTAGTGTGTGAACTGATAAATCGTCTAGTTAATACAAAATACTCGTTGGAAAGTATAGTATGAAGATATTAAAAATTTTAATTCACAGGTGGGGCTCACAGCTCCGGATGGGAGAAAATGCAAACAAAAAACATCAACTTGAGCCAAGAACAGAGAAACAAAGACAATAGTGATATACAGGTAAATAAACAATTATAATCTCCCATCTGTTTGTAGGAAACGCAAACAATGAACTCGTATAAATACCCCTTTTAATTTTAATTAACCCTAGAGAATTGTCACGGTAATATTATAATACAGTAGTGTAACTCGGCCGCATGATAGAAATAAATGCCTACAGCCGCGCGGTACGTAAACATACGTTAGGGCTGCCCGTCTCCAGCATTTTAATTACATTTGCCTACTTTCTGTTTCTATTTAGTTTTGTGATTGTAAATATCCTTTTTATATAAATAAATGAAATACTTTGTATATTGAATAGGAAGTGTTCAATAAAAATGCGTGTTGTTTTTTGATTGGTAGATTTAATTAAAAAAACATGTTTTTGTTTGAAAAACAAATCGGGCTTATAAATTTGCGACCGAAAAATATTTGCGCCTCGACTGAGTCGTACGAAATGCTTTATTGTTAAATTTTAAAGTATAATAAATCCGCATTCTTATATAAAGCTTAATTAAAAATTGTTTTGGGAAACATGGACAAGGTGGAGAAAATGGAATCTCTTTTACTTGGTTATAGATACCTGCAGCTACTTTACAATTTACATGTTTGGTTTTAAGTGAATTTCGGAATATTTCCTCCATTTTTTCTATATATTCCACAAAATCATCGTTGGGTACAATCAAAAAAGTTCGCGAATTAATCTTACTGTAGTCCCGGTACCTTAAATACCGACTCTGTGAGCTGAAATTCTGGCTTTTTTGATCGGGTTTCACATACGATTTCAAAGCATGACAATCATCATGATTCTCCAAACAACGCTTAAGAAGATACCCACAAATATAAAAAAAGGAATTTTTTCTGGTATATCTAGCTGATTGTAATCCGAACTAGTAATTTGGATGCTGGAAAATTCTTCAAAATCTGTATTTGATATTTCGTTGGATGATACCGGTAATGCATCGCTAGTATCTTTTTTGTTCCTCGATTCAACAAGAAGAGCTCCAAAATCATCTGCACAATTTCCGCCTTTTGGAGGTTTTATGATGTTGCAGAAAAATAAGTTTTTGAACGCCGATGCAAACTGTCTACAAGTCGGATTTAGAGCCGTGCCGTTTTTCGTTCGAATTTGTCCGAAAAAAATTTCAAGAGCGTCTTGATTGCATCTTCTAGTCATAAGAAAATTAAATCCTTCCATCCGCAAGTCATCGAACAAGAGCATTATAATGTATGGATGTAATAGTTATTTGGAAACCATCAATGAATCTAACATTTGATGTGACGTTATTGCCATTCTTTGGATTCTTTAATTTTAAATCTTTGAAAAAGCTTAGCATCTGTTTAAAAAATGCCTTTTGTGACTCATTGCCTTCATACGCTCTTTTATATTCATAACTATTCCTCAGATTAGATGTATTCAAAGAATCGAACAAATTATTCATCATCATTAAAAATGTTGCCGTGTCTCTGCCGGAATCTTCAATTTCATTGTTATCTATATACGTACGAATGCCATTTGCAACGGACTTGCTAAGAAGTTGTGTCGCATAGCAAAACTTCATTTTCTCGAAGTTTGTGGGTTTGATATGACTGTCGTTAAGTTTAGGTGCAAGCCTCAAACTCTTTTTCATGTCCTGATTATAAAACTTGACAATGTGATCATATTTTGCTATAGAATCACCGAAGTGGAAATCATATTGCATCAGGCTATTTCGAACGTTTTTAATTAGATGCGGTGCATCAAAAATATAATAAATTTTTCTATCATTTATAAAAAAATATGGTCTTTTAATTGAAACTGATCTTTGTTTGGCAGCTTTCCATAAATCAGACCCTTGATCGGACACAAAAATACGGACGTTAAGACCAATTTCGAATAACTTTTGCAGTACTTTATCAATCCATTTATTTATTTCTTCATCGTTTCGACATTCTGAAATAAATGCATATGATATAGGCTGTTTCCAGCTTACAAACATACCACGAACCATTATTACTAACGCATTTTTAGCGGGTTCAGGAGACTGCAATCCTTCAATTTCGTGGAATCCGGTAATTTTGTCTTCTTTAATATTAAAGAATAGATTTGCTTTTAATGACATAGCATCAATCATAACTGAACATTTTTTTTCTGTTTCTGTCATTTGTGCAACTTTTAATTTAAGAAGAGACATAGCTCTTTCATTGATTTCAGTTGTAATTGGGAAAGAATGATTGAACAATGTTGAAGGACAGGGTAAACATAACGCACTTTGCAAAAACCGGTATGCTTGTGGGCTGATGTAGAATAAATTTAAACAGTAAATGATGTAGTCTTTATCATATCGATTTCCTTTTCCATGTTGTTTTAGTTTACTTTGGGCTTTTATCAGGAGAGCTAGTTTGTCGGTAAAAAAATTATCGCAAAGTAGATGGAAAGTATTTTCTTCAGCTTTTTGTGTTTCATTTTCAGTTTCGTGTAATTTTATTTTCTTTCTGCATTGGAGGAGTTCAAGTTTCAATTTTCTTTTTCTGGGAGTGTTGCTAGAGAGACTCGTTGAGGTTTGAGCAAAGATTTCATTTGTTGCATTTTCAGTCTGTGTACTATTTTCATTTCCTACCAACGGAGCAGTTTGGGTTTGTTTATCTTCTTTTAGAGAGACTCCTGGATCAGTACTAGCTAAGCTTGGCAGCATCAACAATGGTAGGGCATTCTTTTTTAAAAGTTTTCTATTTGATGAATGTAATACATCCTCCAAATTAAAATGTTTTTCACAAACTTGGTAGGAATTAAAGTTAGGTTTGTTTTCCAAATCATCTCGCCGGATCAGTTGCAACCATTGAAGACGTCTGAAAAAAAAAATACATGTGGCACTCTCGGAGACTGCCGCGGTAAAGCTATTGCATAACATTTTTTTTTTTTTTAAGAAAAAAATCTGCGTGGTGTCAGGTATTTTTCGTTAGGTTTTGAGAATTTCTCGATTCGGTCACCGCGCCGCGCCGCGCTCAGAGCCCGCGATAAAAGCTATGCAATAGCTTAAAAATCCTTCTATAGAATAAAAAAAATGTGCTTTCTCCTTACGCGTTACAAAACTCCAATCCTTAGAAACTCATCTAGAACACTTATCTCAGGTTATTAACATCTCTATAAATTAGGTACCTACCTACAACTCGCAACAACTCAAAACAAAAATTCTTTGGTCACCAATTAATTAATTATTAAAAAGCTGAACAGCTGACTACGAATGTTTTAAAATCACAACCCTCAAACATCTAAATATTATATAAGAGTCTAGCTGTTGTTGTTAATACCGAGAAAATAAAACCAGTTTTTAGTGGTATATGTTGTTATAGTAGCAGCAGAAACACTATTAAAATTTCGAAAACTATCTAATGACACACGGACGGTAAAAAATTTTTTCTAGTATTATATAAACAAATATTATTAATAATAAAATACCACGTCTTTACTTTGAATTATGCAAACTAACAAAACACACATGCACCGAAGTTTTAACACAAGCGTAAGTAGGTAGGTACCTACCGTATCATGATTCATTCAGAACCGCATATAACTACCTATTTCACTCGTCTCAATAACTTTCCGTTACTCTATTCGCTTTATTTATTAATCCAAACACCTTTTTTTTCGTGAGATAAAAGGAAATACTCTTATCCATTAAAAAGACACACATTATGTACCTACCTACTAGTAAGTAAAATTATTTTATAGTCTCACCTTTCAGAGTTTCCAGGTAATTTAAAAAAACTTATGTCTGGATGCGTTATTGACGAATTCATACAACCAAAAACAGCACAATATCTCCTACTCATCATATTAACTGATTTTTAGAGAAAAAATCGCGCGGTTATTGTTAAAAAAACAACACACCGTCCGTTCGACACTGCGGTACAGCCGTGACTGTCTGCGCTCCGAGCGCACAGCGAGATCGAGGCGCGTAGGAATAGCTCGCGTTTCGTCCGTTTGTATGAAGTTGGAGTACTGTATTATAATATTACCGTGGAATTGTGTTCATCAAACGTTTCCAATTTATGCCCGGTTCCTATATTCAACGGATCGTCATGGTATAAAAGCTACTATCCGTTTTTCTAGAACCGACTACGAGTGGTAAATACCGTTCCACAATTTACTATCTATACCTGCTATTGACGAACATCTGTTGGTCATTAAAATACCGAGTCCTCTTCACTCACGTTTCGTTTTAAGTAAAATTGAAATTTAATAACACAAAAATCAAGACAAAATATGTTAGATTTACATACGAATAGTTGTATAAGTTTTGTAAGATGTGTAAATAACTATACGATCGCAGGCATCTGCGTGTTATTTTTTAATTTTCTTACCAAATACAATAGAATGCAGCGTACACAACCAGAACGGAACGTTATAAGTTCAGCGCGCGAACTGACATTTGGCATCAAAAATGTTTCTTCGGTTCGGCATCTTTTCTTTACGGTTATTCAATTAGCTCGCTGATAATACGGTTGTTTGTTGTGGCCAAAAATTATATAGTTATAACATGTCTTATGTAGTATAGTAATTATAAAGTGTAGTACAATACCTATCCTACCTAAATAATCTACTCTTTCTTTATATATTCTAACGCGCCTATTATCTTCTTCTGAATCAGTCTCACTGAAGTTTGATATAATATCGAACACTTCTCTATCACTATCTGAACTCGACATTTCAAAATTAAAAAGCGAAAACAGTGAAATACATTAGAAACTTTGCTACTAACCACACTCTAACCGACCGAAATTGACGGGTAACCAAATGACATAACGAATAGTAATCTTGACAGTTTACTGACGTTTAAAATATTTATAGGAACACCCCAAACACTCATCTCCGTACAATACGCTTACCGTCCGTTACCGGTAACCCTCCCATCCGTTAGTAGCAAGCCGTCAGTAAGTTGCATGAGTCGTTTTTTATAGGAACAGTTTTAGTTTACGGCTCGTATATAAAACTACTATTCGTAAATAAAACGGATCGTTTCTCAGATATAGGAACCGGGCATTAGTCTACTTCACCTATTTAAATAACCTGCTTATAATGACATCTATCAGTATTAAATCTAACTAATTCATCACTTTCTCATTTACACTTCTGCTAGTCCAACTAGTACACGTTATCTGCCATAGATGGCGCTGTATTCAATTATAAAATACCTAAAGAAAAGTTCTATCTGTTTGTGTTTCCACAGAAAATGGGACGCCAAGAACCTCAGGGGCTGTCAATCGAAGGGTCAGTGCACGATCAGGCGGTATACTTGAACCAAGTCACGGCTCCAGCCATCGGTTCCACGTATTTCGGTCAGTATGCAATATGAAAATTAAATAACAAAGCACACTTCACACGGCGACCGGTTCGTTGAATTGTCTTTATTAGAACTTCGATTGATTTACATTAATTTCTGTTTGATGGGAGTGAAGTTTGTTTTGAATGAATTTTTATTTCTCAGCTCTAATATTTTTTATTTTAATTATGTACGTGACATGCCTATACAAAAATGTTTTACCAATACGGGTACTGTACGTTTTCTACTTTCATCTACATCTTTATTTACTTATTACTGTTTGCAATCATTGACTTGGCGTAAGAACCTGGGATCGATTCCCAGGAGAGGTAAAAACTTGGAGTAACCCTAGTTGACTTATATGGTGATAGATATTTTCTTAGTGCTTTAGTTTGTTTCCGACAAACCCTTGTCTATCACTACGGCAATGTTTATTTAGCAGTTTCTTATAATCCCGGGCTTAGAAGACACCACATTGTAAATAAGCTCGCAGCGTGACTCTATCTAAGTACAAGCCAAATTGATCCTTGAAATCTAGATCCTATTGTTCAATATGGCTTCCTGTTCTACCCACCCTAGAACAACCTTTTTTATGTCATTGAACACGGGACTTCCACCGCATCCTATCATTTCAAACCGTCTATTTTTTTACTAATTCATGCATCCTTCAACAAAAAACGTGCAAGCAGGATGCACAAACCATACGAAGCTAATTTATGCGTGTTTGAGTGAGACAACGATAGCGCAGTGCTTTGATGCTTTCCAGCTCACACACACACAGCCAATCGCACACAGTCAATTTTTGGAAGATTGTAAGGATTCTTTGTTAGGTAGCAGGGTTAAGTTTTGAAAATAAACTAGTATTTAGAGTATGTTAACTCTTGTCAAAATTGTTAGTCATTTTGTCCAAGCTTTTGGACTTCCAGATTTGTGAAAATATTCCGTCTCTGAATAAAAAGAAAGGTGCAAATTACTTAACATTTATGTACCCAAACCTAGAGGAAGATCATTTTATTACATTCTAAATATTTCTGACCTTCACAAAAACAAAGCATGTTATTCACGTATAGACCAAATAAAAACATACATCACTTTCATTATTATAAAACAGAAAAAAAAACATATAAAAGATAAGGCTTCCACCCGACACAGTGTAACACAGTGCCTGCGCAGGAGTTGATACTTAGCAGTGAACACCGACAGACGTACCGTGCGTGATCAGAAAACTTATCTCAGATCAAAATCTCAGCCTCAATGGACATACGTGTGTTTGGAACGGGAAAACGTGTACCTTATAGCTTAACGTTAAAAGATTTTGAAATTATTTTCTAAGATTTTTTTTGTGGAATTCCCTAGTGTGTTGATTGAGTTCGTGTGTGGAAAAAAGCTTTTCTAAGTTAAAGTGTGACTATTCAGTGATTTTCGGCAGGTTTTTGTGTGTTGTGTATTAAAAGTAATTCAAACTGGATCCCCGAAGAAGAGGGATTCTGGGCTCGCCTTCTAACTACGAGTACTATGAAAGTAAGTTTTAAAAGAAGTAAGATTATGTACAAAAAATAAGCGAATGAAAAAGTAATAATAACTTAATTACAACTTCGTCAAATATCTGTAATCCATAATTTTACAATAGCAAAAATATTAAACTGTTCATCAAAGTATGTCGCATCAAAATCAGGCTTCTAGTTTCCGAGATAACGTGACCATATAAACATAACAACTTGCAATTTTCTAACCTCAAAACGAAGTTAGATACAGTACATTGGTGTCAAGAACAATTTAGTAAACACTTAGATCTCTGTCTACTCTCACGTGGATCACTTAAGTTTCGTAGTTCGTAATCTATTTCGTAGATGGCGCTGTACTATGAATCAGGCTACAGATCAATTCAGTTTCGAATTTTCTACTTACCTGAATACCAAGGAGAGTTGTGCCATAGGGGGTTTATTTATGAACGATGATTACTAACAATATATGGAATATTTGTTGATTCCGAAATAAATGAATAATAATAAAGTTAAGTGACGTTGAAACGTCAAAAATGTATGGTTAAACAGTCGTAAATCACTACTTAACTTTAAGCAATGTTTATGAATAAAGGGGTAATTTTTTTTATTTTGGTGTTAAGTTAATAATAAGGTAACTGTCATGATAGTTTTAATTGAAATTTCATTGAATAATATCTAGCTTTGTGATGCAATGGACTCTATCGGTCAGCTGTATGAGGATCGATTATGATCGAAATTCGTTTCGCGTAATTTAAACATATATTTTTTTAATCAGTTTCGGTTTTCAACATACGACTTTGACTTTTACTAATCTTTTACTAATGGTGGTTACTAATGTTTAATTCGATCATCCATCGGCAAAAAAAATAATTCAAACGAAAACATTTTACCTAATTCAGTACCGCATAATTATTTATTTCTTTCTTTTAAAAGTCAGTATTTTAACCCTTTATCCTCCTGCATTCATTGTTAATTTAAGTTCTCTGTAAGTAAATTAAGTTGGAATTAAGTGAGTTCGCGTGTGCTTAAGTGAGGTCGGGCATGCTCCTCCGCATGACGCATGCGATCCTTTGATGTGCTTAAGTAGACCTCAGGTAACTTGGTGGGATGTGGTCTAAGTTATAAACTGTAACGATTATCAGAAAACTATCGTTTGTCAGTGTTGTTCATTGTGCTACCTAGAGTGGAGACAGGTGAACATATTATTCTTATCATAATCTTCCTGCCTTTTTCCAACTATGTTGGGGTCGGTTTCCAGTCTAACTGGATGCAGCTAAATACCAGTACTGTACATGGAGTGACTACCTATCTGACCTCCATAACCCAGTTACTGGGTAATACAATACCCATTGGTAAGACTAGTTGTCAAACTTCCACGAATAGCAGCCGACTTAACCTGCATTCCGAGGCATGGAGGGCTCTCGTTATGTAAAGGAACCCATCAACGGACCAACCGTTAACGTGATCGGTCGACTCGTGTGGTTGTTATTACTTAGTCGAGCTCCTCATAAACATATTATTCTGACTGAGGACAATAAAACACAGGTCCCAAAATGCCTGCATTTCCAGGTAACTAGTCACGCCACGTCTTTTTCTTGGCGATAGAAAGTCATCATACTTACCTACTGTTACATTCTCAAAATAGTATTTATTTTATTTATATATACTTTATTGTACAACAGAAAATACATAACAATACTATTATCACTACAAAACATACAATGGACGGCCTTATCGCTTTCTGCGATCTCTTCCAGGCAACCTTGGATTGGGCAGTGAAGTGAGTGAGTGAGTATACTTATGTACTCTTACTTAGCACAATTACACAGATAAGCACAGCTCTCCCAAATACTTCCAAGACTCTCTTTAAGTTTGATAACTAATAATCACAATAATTTATTGAATTTCATTATAATTTTTTAATTAATTATTATACACTGTTCTTATATCATGTTGAACGGCTACGTCTTCTTACTATCTGGAAAGTCTCCCACCAGGTGGACCGAGGACCTTGTGTAGGCCGCAGGAATCCGCTGGAAGCGGGAAGAACAGAACCGGTCGAAGGGGGGGTACTTGGGGACGCCTATGTACAGCGGTGGACGTTTTGAAAACGTGGAATGTTGAAAAATTCAGGTGATGTAAAACTACGGGATAATTATTGCGATCGCTTAAAACTTAGACCGAACACGAAATAGTGTATTTTTATTTCAAAATAGCTCTCATTGAGTCTGTCTGTAACATGATGCCTTTTTTTTTGTTCCTCCATCATTATATTATATCGCCCACAATTGTACACATTTGTAGAAAAGTAATGATAGCTCCTACCTTCTGACTTAAGTACATAGCTTACATGAACATTATTTTTACATGAAAAGAAAGAAAGGGGTTTGAAATAAGTGCTATTAAATAGGTATCTATTAGGAAAATAGCAGCGTTGTGTCCTGTCATCATTGCAAAGTACAGCACTCTAATTGCATAACACACTCAATCTGAATCAATATCAATCTGAATCATTTTGCTATTCCATTGCTTCATATATTCGAAAAATGTGTCTGCTCAATAAAGTAAATAACGCAATGAATGTTGTTGAACTGTCAAAATGAAACCTATTGCTACTGATAGTGTGTTACGCAGTTACCGCGCAGGTGCCGTTAAAATTATGATCCAATTGAAAACGCTGTTCAGAAGAAAACCAGCAAAAACACATCGTCATAAGCCTAGCCTTTTCTCAACTATGTTGGAACCGGATGCAGCTGAATACCAGTATCTTATATGGAGCGACTGCCTCCACCACAAAAACACATACAGAAGATTCGAAAAGTTACGTTACCTCGCCTTAGGTATATCTAAACCAGAAAGTTACAAAACTGCTCAATTTTTAAAGTGAATGAATCTCATTCAATAAAATAACGTATTCATAGCAATATCCTTTTAAAGAAACATGGCCGACTGCCGATGCAAATGGTCATGTGCCCAAAAATGACCAATAAGCACGCTCCCGCTAATGAAATGGTATTAAACACCCACTGTAGTACAAGAACATTATAGTTTTGACCTTATTTAAGTGACCCAAATATGGTCTGTAAACTAATCGTATGGAATACTTATTTCCTTAATAAAATGGGCTTCCTCATTCTTCTATAAATATTTTTTTGCAAAAATAAATTAAGTGTGGCTACTTTGCTTATAAAGTTATGTGCTGCAATAAAAGAAAAGTAAGTATCTTCATTGCTATGGGCCGTATTTACACCAGTAAATAGCTTGTAACTCCTTATAGGTATCTATTTGATAATTCGTAAGGTGGCTGGGTCAGACTGGATTTGGAAGACGGAGGACAGTGTTGTGGCGCAGCCTGGGAGGGGTTTGCGTTTGACTGCGATAGGCTGAGTTGAAAACCATATTATAATTCCTCGCTCGCCTAATTTTTTTTTTTTCTTATCGTAAGTGTAATCAGCTTATAATGTTCCCACTGTTGGGACACAGGCACAGACCTCCTCTCTTCAAGAGAGAGTGGGCCGTCCACCACGCGGGCCCAGTGTGGGTTGGCAGATATCACATGTCTTCGATTTTTTGTTTCTAGGACATGCCGGTTTCCTCACGATGTTTTCCTTCACCGCGATGAGAGCAGTGGTGGTGAAATAATTTGCACAAAGTAAAGCGCCTGTCTGAGTTCGAACCCGTAACCTACAGTTCGTAAGTCGGGGTTGATACCACTGGGCCACACTAATCTGCACTGAAAAATCTAGTCTTGCTTTTCTCAAATAGAGCGAGTCGGCCATTTTCCTTTTTTATTTTCGCCCAGAACTCCTATCTTATATAATCCCCTTATATTTCCTCCATTGCTTAGAAATTTGATCTCGGAAGTCATCATCTGCCTAGCCTTTTCCCAAGGGTCGGCTTCCAGTCTAACCGGATGCAGCTGAATACCAGTATTTTACATGGTGCGACTGCCTGTCTGACCTCCACGACCCAGTTACTGGGTAATACGATACCCCTTGGTAAGACTGATTGTCAGACCTTTCGGCTTCTGACGACCCGTAACGACTGTCAAAGATCCACGAATGACAGCCGGGAGGAGGGGTTTTGTTATGTGAAGATGGTCACCCATCCACGAACCAACCGCGGCAAGCGTAGCTTAACCTGATCGATCGACCCGTGCGACTGTTATAACTTAGCCAGAATCCCCTCAAATTTGATCTCGGAAGTGCTAGAATTAAAAGTTAACAACACTTAGCAATGTGTCATTGGGTCAAAGAAATCAAATAAGTAGGTAAAATCTCAACATACCATGTTTGTCTACGAGTATTGTTAGTATGTTAATTACAACGGTTGTTAATTGAACGATTATTTTATAAATCCATCGGTATAAAATAATAAACATCATCGTCATTCTACATATTAGCCAAATGAAACGAATTAAAAATGAGGATAATGCTAGTTAATTACATTTATTAGATGTTTGAATATTTATATCTTCTAAACCATCTACAAAACCACCAGAAAAATCATAAGCCAACCACCAAGACCCAGAACCAAACCAACCAGAACCAGAACCAGTCTTACCAACGGGTATCGTATTACCCAGTACTGGGTTGTTGAGGTCAAATAGGCAGTCGCTCCATGTAAAATACTGGTATTCAGCTGCATCCGGTTTGACTGGAAGCCGACCCCAAAAAAAGACCCCGGCTAAGACCCGACCCCGGAAAAGGCTAGGCAGAAGATGATGATCTTCTAAACCATCTACATCATACACATTATAAATTAAAGTCGATTTCGTGTCTGTCTGTATGCCCGCGTTGTTCTTCTAAACTACGCAACGGATTTCACTGAAAACCAGTGCTGGGCCACTATTTCGCATAGGGTTGTATCATTATACTGAGTGATGGCCGTTTTGCGTGGATGTGACGCATATTTTCCCCCAACTTTTTAGTTTTTTTTTGTGTTTGTTTTCTTTCTTTTTGTCATGTTATTTTTCTATTATAATGTGGTTTGCTCATTTAGGGAATTTATTTCGGAAGATTATCTGTAAGTACTGTACAATACATTATTTATTTATTTATTAAAACTTTATGCACAAGTAAAAAAAGTACTGTACAAAGTTGGACTTAATGCCTGAGGCATTTTCTACCAGTCAACCTTAGGCTGATGCAGAGACCAAATATGGCAGGTGCAACATACGGGATAGATAGCTAGGAAATGGCTATACAATAAAAGAATTAATAACAATATATACATACATATAAACAAAATGAACTGTCTGGAGAAAAATGAATTAATATTAAAGTAGGTAACACATAATAAAGAAATCTAAATGTTTTCTCAAATCGTAAAAACTGTGCGAAGTGAGATACGGGTCGCTAGTATTAAATCAAGTAATGTTGATAATTTTTATATTGCACCTAGCAATGTATATAACGTTGTTCAATTCTTACGCAAGCGAATTCCGGATTATCATACAACAGATCTCTCATAACCGTGTATTTAA
This sequence comes from Eremobia ochroleuca, assembly GCA_949629135.1. Lineage (NCBI taxonomy): Eukaryota > Metazoa > Arthropoda > Insecta > Lepidoptera > Noctuidae > Eremobia > Eremobia ochroleuca. The sequence goes on from OX451398.1 coordinate 19,945,770, forward strand.
TAACAGTACTGTGTAGCTAACCACTAGCCACTAGCCACACGTGATACGTTATCATCTTAACTGCTAGTTAAAATAATTGATACTTGTTTACACCTTGAGATAGTGCTATGATTAGTGGACTGACCTTTTAGAAGTTAATATCACATAAATTGGGAATGAGAGAAAAAAGTGAGTGGATTCCCGTTTTTATTGATATAGTTACGCCTTTGGGAAGTAAAGGTGTAAGCTTGGAACTAATTACTACATCTGTGTTTTAATTGTTCTATGTAAAAGTTCAACTTGCTGGGTTAACAATCAAGATAGTCTGAAAGACCACTTCAGTCTCCGAGCGCGTTCACACAAAACATATTATTTGTCGCCGAATGTGAGCATACACATTAAAATGTATGAAAAAAAAACAATTTCTGCCATCAACTGACTGTTGTTTGTTTTTCATACATTTTCACAATCGGTGGTTGACAACACATTTAGTGTGAACGCAGTAAAAAAATGCATTTCTGAGATGGCAGCCCTACAAGATAAATGAAACGTCAGCATCAGCTTTCCATATTTGAATAGAACCAGTTCTCCTTCATACTTTTAAAAGTAGCAACATCCCTCGGTCTGCGATTAACAATAAACTGCTGCCGTGCGATTCTGTAACCATCTCACCGTGAAAGCTTGGGTGAAGTGAGCGTGGAGTGAGCTGTCATTAGCTAGGGATTAACACTATTAAGTTCTCACTTCACTTATGATTTCACGGTGAGATTTTTACAGAATCGACCGGCTGTCCTCAATATGTTTGTCAACCATGATGAGATCATGGCAATGTCTTCTACTGTATTATGTATATTACTTATTCTTCCAAGTGGTATGTTATAGTCCGTGGACGTTATGGAAGCACAAACTCATACTCACAGCAGTTTACAAACACTTTTGAATTCCCAAGGAGTCGATCAGCTAGTTACGAGTAGGTACCTATTTCAAGGAAATTTCATATGGAAGAGAGCAGGCAAGAGATACGGGCTTTCAAAACGATGTTGAGTAAATTGTAGGTTTCCCAACTGAAAAAGATCGTCCTAAACACGTTTTGTATTGACTTGACCAATACGGAAATCCTCACAAACCTAACCAAGAACATTAACAACAAATTGAACCAGAAGTTAATCGTGCATGTAATAACTCCAGTTACTGTGTAGGTGTATCCAGATTAACTGGTTAAAAGATCAAAGATGCCGATGTGTAGGACGAGTTATTTTTACTCTGAATTGACAGGTAAGCTGAGCATTTAAGTTACACGACTTTAAATGTCCACCCACAGCTAAAATTAAGTAGTGCAAGTGTTAAATGTGACAGGTTGTTAGATTGTAATCTGTATTCGATGTTATGCAATAAAAAAATCTTTTTTTCTGTCGTGTAGCTACTAGCCTTAATGGGTAACATGACAAGTCTGTCTGTTTCTAGTCGCATTTTTTTAACAAAAAGTATAGGGGTTTTTGGGGTGCTGAAATACTTTTTCGTTGGTTTAAGTTTTAAATAGGAAACTTTTGCAAGAATTTTGTCTTCACTAGATCATAATCATCATCAGCCTGTAAGCAGACCTTTGGAGGACCCTCCAACCAATCGTACACCACTAACTTAACCCCTTCGGACCTGAATTTATATAAAGCATCAATAAAAATATTTTTAAGGGTTTTCTGTGAGTTAGAGGTATAGTTAAGGGATTTTTGTATAAAAATGTAATTTACGTTTTTAGATTTTGAGAAATTTTGATGTCCACTTGAGTGAACATCAGGTCTAGAGTGTTGTATAAATAAGTATTTAATTAATAAATTATTAGTAATAGTATTTTTAGGAAAGTAAGTAAAACTATATATTATTATTATAATGATTAATTTATTATATAATATTATACACTGTTAGAGTTATTCATGTTTTTGATGAAATTTTCTAAAGAAATTTCGCTCACTAGTAAAACATAGATGTATTTCACAATTCAGACAGTACACATGCGTCTTTCCTTTGCATCCTGTTTTTTACATCTTGTAGGTTCTTTCTTTTGATCATACTCTGGCAGATGGTCGACAGTGTCATACTGGACCTCAGAATACAGGTTCTGTATTCTGAGTACTGGATTTCGCTCGCTGGTCTTATTTAATTTCTGAAACGGTGTCGTTTTGGTGTAACTGGTAAATTCTTCCTCCTCTATATCTTCTTCCTCTACTATATCTTCCTTCCCTTCAGAGGGATCAGCTCTTTCATTTTGTTGTGGTATTGCGTGTACAATTTCCTCATCACTTTCTTCGTCAAGGTCTGATATTGTTCCGTTTTCTAATAAATTTAATTAACTATTCACATCTTGGCTTTTGGATAGATCAAAACCTAAAAATAAATAAAAATGACATGTATAATTCAGTACAAAATCTTATTGTAAATACGAACGTTACGTTCACTGAAATGGACATACTCGTAGCTTCATCTGCAATATTATATTACAACAATCAAAGAATTTGTATTTTTTTGGAAATAAATGTCTTAGCAAATACATTTACTTTACAGAATAAAAAATATCTAAACAATCGATCACGTCGTTATAGAGTAAATAAAATAAAACTAAAGACTTACTTGCTTTGTACCCATGGCGAACGTCAACACTTGACTAATTAATTTGTCCTAGGCACAACAAATTCCGATTGTGATTTATTTACTGTAACATTTCTAGGTAAGTCGCCAGTACATTCAAATTTTTACAATAGCGTTTTTATTATCCTGTTTCATATTAAACGCAATAATAAATCGTGTCCATTGAAATGGACACTGGGACCGAAGGGGTTAACTCTCGGCAACTCTCACCTAGCTGCTCCAAGCTATCCCACTAAAGTTTTCGCTTCAGTTAGCCAAACCATTACTAATTATTTACACATAGATGCAATTGGACCTCAACTTCACCGATTTATTTCATCTCCTAGGATCTTCTTTAGGTCATCAGTCAATCTTTCTTAGAGGCGTGCCATATTGCATGCATGCAGCGATTCGCGATCCCCACGCAAAGAAGCGCTTGCTACAAAGTCTAAACCTAAAATTAAAATTGCATTACCAACGATCATAATCATTTAAAACTGCACACAGCTCACAATTTGCCAAAACACATAATTACGTTAACTGCCATAATATTTCTCTAACACTTAACAATTAGGTCACATAATAATTATGTCGAAACGTTTTATGAATCTCGTATAATCGTATGTTACGATCGGACCTTGTAGCCTTCGGATTAAAGAGGTTTAAACGTGCGTTTAAGATATTGTGTGAGGTTGCGTTTATATTTTGTTAAATATTGGCGCCGATTCTCTTGTTCACCAACTAAACTAAATTTAAGTTCAGTGCATATTTGTCTTTCTATTTCATTAAGAAAAGGGCAGAAGATAAATATTAGTTTAGTCCTGTCACATACAAGTCCACGTATACAATGTGTACATAATATAACAGCTAAAATTATGTGTTCAAGAATGTCTCGCAAAAACCGCCCATTCCAGACATTTAGTGTCCATTGAACTTAAACCGTCGCTCTATAATGAACTTTCTAATAATATGGCCAGGGAATAAGCGGTTACCTTAAAGTTTCATGGTGTCAACGCTTTCAAATCCACTGTTCACAAAATTGGACTTAGCAGATCTTCAACCAATGACTTGACACTTACTAGCTAACAATTACTTATAAAATAAAATAACAAGTTTGCTGTGAAGCAGTACCTGCATTTATAGAATAGATTAGAATATATTTATTTGCTTTGAAACATGGATAGAAATATGATCTTACATGTTTCGCCATGGAATGGCATACAAATATTTAAACACGTTAAATGTAAACATTTAAAACATTTAAAACGACACATTAATTTGTTAAAATTATTATTCCAACATGTCTAGTCACTCTGGTGAATTCTTAACAATACTAGATAGGTACAAAAAGTAATAAAAATGAAAACTCAGTAACCATAATTATTTATCTGTTACTTTTTACTTTTAAGGGCTGAATTTACCAAAGTCCGATACCTCTATCCGTGGAGTAAAATTTACGTCTGACAGCTGTTCTAGTATGGAAAAACTGACAAAAAGTCTCAAAATTTAAAAGACTTATTCTAGGTATAAAAGTTTGAAGAAATTCGCCTTTAGACACATAACATTATTACTCTGTCTGTCATTTACCTCATACATAATACATTTTACTCCCCAAATCTTTCTTTTTGCGTTTTTGAGTCGTCATCTACTCACATTTGTAAGCCAGCCTATCCAGAAAATTACTATCCCACCAAAAACATTCTGTAAAAAACTAGCCAAGATGGAGCTGCTTGTTTATCTCTAAAAAGTAATGAAATCTAGACAAAGTCGTGCCAAATCTAAGGTTCCTTACTGCGATTTCTTTATTATTATAGTTAATGTTGTGTGACTTGGCCGTTGAAGGGTACACAAGGGTGCAAAACCAGGTGCTCCATGACATTATTGCACCAATCTGTCACCAGAACCGCCACCCAATGAGAATGACGATGGAAAATTGCCACTTTGAAAACGTTGATTCAATAACCAGTCAATTGTAGGCTTGATAAAGCTGATTTGATTTTTCATTTTCTCTATGATCTTAGTTACTCATTATTTTATTCACTCTTATGATTCAGTTCACTTCACAATAAATACCCGTGAGGTTCCACATTCAAAATCCAAAAAGAAAACCAAACACGATTAACCCGCTTACCTCATAGCCTCAAGCGTAGTGTGTGTACACAGGTGCTTCACTTCCGTTCTCAGTCCTTGATATTTTGCACCCCTGCGCATCCCTGCCTCCCTGGTGCCCCCTGCCACCCCCGCTGTGCCCTGCCTTCCACTGTCGCTGTCTGCCCGCAATCGGCAGGTGTGCCGTCAACCGACTTAGGTCGTGGTATTAGCGGTATAAAGACATTTTGAGCATCGGAGGAAAAAAGCTTTGTTTCAGCTGCTTCCATAAGTATTAGTTGCAAGTTTGCTTAAATAGTTTTTTTTTTTTATTATGATGCCGTTTAAAAATAAGTTTTCCTAATAGCATTTCTGGCTAAAACGTGAGTAATGATCTCAAACTCACAGCAATACTCAAATCAAAACTTTTATTTGACGTTCTGCGTATCGACAGTTTTGTAACGCCACAATTGCAATATTTGCAATAGATGATTCCGAAAAACCCACCTCTTGCGATAAAAAATAAGTACTGCGCAGCAAATTCTTACTTGACCAAAATTCCATAGGTAACCCACATTATTATGTAAGTTAACATAATTGTAATCCAATTTACTTGTAGAAAGTTTGTGGATGTTATAATCTATGGAGATTAAGTAACATCTTAAGTTTAGCAAATAGCATAGTCACCACTTAAACGAGCGAGTGGCGCCGGGGGCGGGAACTGGTCATTCGATGTAATAAGTTAATTTAAATTACAATTACTATACCATCGGTAACTGTTACATACCCTTCAGGTCTTGGCAAACAGTAAGTCACTTGTCACCAAACATTGAGTTTTCTATATAAAATAATTAAGAGAGAAAAATAAAGGCAGTTGTGTGCAGTTAGTGTATTCTTCTTTACAAGATACAAAGACCAGGGGCCAATTTAATAAATCCGACAGGCGACAATCAGATAATTTTACAAGTTTCTTTGATACATATTCTGCTTCTCCAGTGGTAGTGGCCGTGAGTTACGAGTGGGTTCAGACGCTTAACTTTATGCAATTGATTTCATCACCACTGCTCTCAAAACGGAGAAGAAAAACATCGTGAGGAAACCGAAATGTCCTAGAACCAAACATTCGAAGACATGTGACATCTACCAACCCGCACTCGGCCCGCGTGGTGGATTAAGGCCCACCCCGTTTCAGCAAGAGGTGTGTCCCAAGAGTAGGAACATTATAGGCTGATTATGATTATTCTGCTCAAATAAACAGCACCGAGAGAATGTCACAACTATGTAATTTTGTTTATAAATTTCGCATAGCCTGTCTCATTTTCAGTTATACTGGTTGATTTTTTTTACAGGCTCCAAATTTTTACAGAGTGTTCTACTTACGAATATCAACAACTTTCACTATGGGACTAACTCTGAAATCTTTCACTATGGGACTAACTCTGAAATCACGAAATCAAAATGAGCTGTTGAATACAAAAGTTCAATATCTACTCGTACTTGACCAAAATGTATGAATGAAACAGCAGTTTTTTTTTTTTCATGATCTCAGAGTTGGTTCCATAGTGAAAGTTGTTCATATTCATGGGTAGAACATCCTGTAATTTGGAGACGGTAAAAAAAAACATGCCGTATTGAATAAGGCCCAGATTTTTTCATGCTAAGTTAGTTTACTTACACTCATAGCAATAAATTGGCTAAACTTCCCATCTAAAAATATAAAGTTACCTATCTAAACTATCCATGACACTTTTCTTCTTTCGTTTTTTGAAATGACCTTAATAAGAGACGGGTCAATTTACGTGCTAGTTCCGAATGAAACATTGAAAAAAACAACGGAATTGGAAAGTAACGTAAATTTTCCCTGCTTTTCAACGCTAGTCGGGGGTGTCCTTACGGGTCGTCAGATGCCCGAAAGCCTGACAGCCAGTCTTACCAAGGGGTAGATAGGTAGTCGCTCCATGTAAAGTTCAGCTGCATCCGGTCAGACTGGAAACCGACCCCAACATATGTAGTTGGGAAAAGGCTAGGCAGATACACTCAATACGAGACCCTTCTCACATACACCACGATCTACCTTCTACATTCAACCTCGTTCCTAAGGCCATAAGATCCATAGGTCACGCAACCGAAGCCAGAGGCAACAACTAGTCGGATATTAATACTAATAACAATTACAGTAATTGCGGTCGGAATAACGATTCAATTGGAACTCTTGTGCAAGTCGCTCACATTGCTGTGGTGCTAATCATTCAAATTGACGGTGAGCTTCGAGTCAGAGATTTAGTTTCGTAACGTAGACAGGTGAATTTAAATGTGGATGCAGTGTGAAAAAAAAATAGCATTAGGGTTTTTAACAAGGCGGAACGAAACAGGTTCCGTATTAATTGAAATGCTTCAAAGAACCTCCGGAGGTCTTTATGTGGCAGAATTTTGTCGATTCTTGATCATCTTCAATTAATCTGGTATAGGGCGAGAGTGCTGAGCATTACGGAATTTGTTTATAAACGTTGCGACTGCTTAGCCATATATTTTTGACGCTTTAACGTTACTTAACTTCAAGCAACGTTTATAAATAATTATAAGGAAAATGTACAGACGCCAGCACATCAAGCTACCCGAAACTGTCAGATTTTCCCAATCAACTTTGAACCTTATACTTTAGCGATAAAGTTGAAAATCTATTAAATAAATCTGACAGATTGTAGTAGCTTGATGTGCTGGCGTCTGTACAATCAGCTGATAAGTACCTATCTTTAAAAAGAAACAGCCATCATTTTGACTATTCATTAGGGTCTACTTTGTTTAGAAGACTTTCAAATGCCATGCCAGTAGTTTCATTATCGACTTAGCCGTGCAATTGATCTTATTCTGTATTCATTTAGTTCACACTTCTATTTTCATTTTCACACTTCTAGTGGGAAAATAAGAACGAAAAAGGCTTGCAATTAGGAATGCTATACACACTTATTTCATGCGTAGTATTTTTGTCTCCATTCAATTAGCATACACACATCAATCGAGATTTCTAAAGAGACCTCACAAAACTATTCCATTCATTTCTTCATGTACGTGTTCCACAAATCATTTCTTTGCGCGAACTAGTTTCATTGGAGCAAAAACTTAACAAACAGATATTACGCTATATACAGGGTGCTCATAAAGTGTTACGTCTCTATTGATTTGGACAGTGGTACTCAAACCGAGGCCCACGTTTTTCTGAGTGCACTTCTTTGTCTACACCATCCTTTTCAGAAGTTTCTTTCGTGAAACTGAAATCAATCTTGCATCTTCATCTACATTTTAATGAGGTATTTCCCTAGCCCAGTGCAGTGCTTGCTTTTGCTACTCAACATGATTGTTATCTTGTCAATTATTAGTTATTAAACTATTACGGCCAACTCCCTCTCACCGACAGGAGGCCTGTGTCCCAGCAGTGGGAATATTATAGGTAATAATAATAATATTAATAATAATAAATATTATTATTATTATTATTATTTATTATTTTTTTTACTATTAATATTAATTAATTATTATTAATTAATTATTATAAATTATTTATTAATTATTATTATTATTATTATAGGTGAACTATTCTATATGCTAAACTATTCCTTAATAAAGTTAAATCACGACATGATTTGGGAGACAACACGTAGCAACATGCTCAATTTATCTCATATGATCTTTATCTAGGGAGGCAAACTGTTTCTCCTTAATACAGGTTGCACAGCTACGTAGCTAGAAGAACAGTAGTTCACCCCCTACTAATATTTGTTACTCGTAGCATAAGTTCTACGCTTACTTAATTATTTAATGTTGATATGTATGTACCACAAATACCCTTTATGCAATAAATATTTTTATTATTATTCCGTATGAGCCAAATTAACTAAATACTGAACAATCGAGTCGTGTCTCTTTCAATATCAAAACGTCTTCCAACCCGCTTTTACAAACAGACAAACACCTAGTTACGCAGAGGCACCTACATAATTCTGTCAGCCAAGAAAACTTTGAGCACACCTGCACCAGACCGGTAGGGGGCTAGTTAACAAACTCGCACGTTCCAGATAATGTTCACGTACGGTGATTTCTTGCGGCTCCAACGAGCATTGCGACTATGTACAGTTGCCACGAATGAGCCTCATTGGCAGACTGTTCAAGTGATTCATGAGGTCATGCAGAATACGATGTTGATGTTACTTTATACAACTTGGATGAATTTTAAGTTCAAGCTGACTGATTCTGATGTCAAAGACAGAATCGATGGAAAGCTTTAATTGATCAAAAATGTTCATCCTTATATTTTGTAAAGTAGGAACACAATACAATAAAAATTGGTATGAGCTTAATGTTGCACAGGGCAACATAATTGCTGCGAGAGTTATCACAGCATGGTGGTAGATGTGCCGGTAAACCGACTGCTAATAAAATGAAATGAAATGTTTGTTCCAATTAGATCTTTTAAGACACTTTTTTCGTCAATATTTTAAAACTAGTTGGCGTCGGCATTTCCTGACTGGTCGCTGAGAAGAAATGCCGAAACAAACTCAGACATCATGGTCGCTTTTAAAGTCACAATATATTATTAGGATTTTATGTTAGTCTAACATGCAAGGCCATGTCCGGAAGAGCCTTTTGAAGAAAGAGCCATTGTATCTTTGAGTTAACCTGTCCCAACACGACGGCATGCTTGAATTAGTCATCGTGTAACTCAATCGGTAATCCTTCTTACCTTGAACTCGCTAAAGTCGCAAAGACTCCTCCCCTCAGACTAAAAAGGAACAGTAACTGCAACGCATTATTTTGGATTAACCACAATAGTTTATTTACCTTTCGGTAAAGATCACATCTACAAACATACACTTCATGCATCACCAATGAACGTTTTATAATCTTCTTCTTAGAAATCCTAACACACTCGTGGATTATGATGAGGAGGCATCGTTTTTGTCCTGCATTCTTACGAGTGATGCGCGTCGCAAGCGGGGCGACACGCGCCGCCGAGCATGGCGTGGCGTAACTTGTGGAGTAATCACTTGCATGCAAGTGTTCTGAGATTTTACAGGTTGTGTGGTAAGGGGATGTTCAAGCTTAGCGAAGATAGGCAGTCCTTTAACAGTCCTTTAATCGGTTATACTTGTTGGATTTACTCTTTTTTTGTAGTTGGATGGAGAGGGCGAGGAAGGCCAAAGAAAAGGGAGTGATTGATAGCGTGACGATTGACAGGGGAGAATAGAAGAAGAAAACGTGTTGTTCCGACTCCAAGTAAAATGGGACAAGGGCTGCAAGATGATGAAGAAGGAGGTCTGGATCATCGACACTTAGGTATTACACTCTCAATGCTATTCCATTGGCGCATTTGGTAACAACAGTGTACGATGTAGATGGGGTTCATTCCCACATCTTTCTGCTGTTGCCTTTTGCTGGGTTGACGTGGTTTAGCGGATTTCCCTGGTCCATTTAATGAATAGCATTACAGGACGATAGATCAAAATCAAAATCAAAAGTCATTTATTCAAACTAGGCTGAGAATCAGCACTTTTCGAACGTCAAAATTACAACAGACAGTCCCCTAAAACGCCCGCCCTTCACCACTTCCTAGTGCTTGCGCTGGGGAGAAGAAGTGGCGCAACAAACTCCGCAGCAGCAGGATTTAAGTGTGGACTTAAACACAGAGCAAAGTGGTTTCGGAGGCCTATGCCCAGTAGTGGACTGCAATAAGCTGTGATTACAGTGGTTTTTGTATGGCCCTTAAATGAACTTCACGTAAGATCAACAAGCAGTGCTAATTTTTTTTTTTTTTAAGAGATCGTTGTCCCACACTAGGAATTTCTCCTGTATTGTGCGTGCGTTTAGAAACATTTAAACTCACATACACAAACAGCGAGACCCGGAACAACTACTTGTAGGTCATACAAATATTTGTTTCGTGCGGGAATCGAACCCACAACACGCAGCGCAGCAGTCAATCGCTTAACCACTGCGTCAACCGTGTCGTCAAATTGCAAGCGTGTTTTCAATTGAAATCACAAAACCTAATTAAAGGATTACAGTTCGACAATCGTCTGGTTTTCGGAATCAAGTTTTACTATAGAACTGATAATTCTCTCTTATATAAAGACAACACGGCACTCAATTCCAGTTTTTTGAGTTCTAGGTTCAGGTTTACATTACCCCCAAAAAAAGCAACACAAGTCTTTCAAACCAAACCGCTTGCTAACCAGCAGACTAGTTTTAAAGATAGACACACATTTTCTATTCGTTTCCAACAACGCACACAGAACGCAATGTGCAGCCGACTGTGAATAAACTAGAAATAGTGAAGAAACGCTTCCTACACATCCCAGTGACGTGAATAATTACAGAAAAACTTTACGTTCACTTGATTGCTGAGATTATATTGGTTGAGTAACTTGGCTCTTGTGTTTATACAATGGACGATGTTGGTCCATTCGTCACTTCCTAATTAGAGAATGATTTTATTTTTTTTGTTTGTCATGCCTCTCATTGTCAGTCTGAAACGAAATTAATTATGCTTACGATTTTTAAACTGTGGTTTTATTATGAATGGCATCTCGGTTATAACTAAATGAAAGTCTTTTATTTCAATCAAAACAAGTATATGTAATATTCTGCGTGTATTTTTACTGAAAGCATCAGATTAAGCTACCGTTGCCGCGGTTGGTCCGTGGATGGGCGACCATCTTTACATACCGAGACCCCTCCGTACCTCGGAAAGCACGTTAAGCCGTTGGTCCAGGTTGTTATTCTTGGATCTTTGGCAGTCGTTACGGTAGGGGAAGCTCGAAAGACTGACAACCAGTCTTACCAAGGGGTATCGTGGCCCAGTAACTGGCTTGTGGAGGTCAAATACGCAGTCGCTCTATGTAAAATGCTGATATTCAGCTACATCCGGTTAGACAGGAAGCCGACCTACAACATAGTTGGGAAAAAGCTAGGCGGATCCCTAGCCTTTTCCCAACGATGTTGAGGTCGACTCAAAAAGAAAATCAATTGAATTGATTTATTTACTACGTGCATCTACCGTGAGTGTAATATATTAGTTATTATTACTATGTTCTCATCGAAACGATCAATAGCACTTTGTTACAAAAGCATATAAGCCTTAAAAAAAATACCCTACCAGGCCGTGAAACCTCCACATTGAGCTTACAATTGTTACAAACGAGTAATGATATAAATTACAATTGAATCTACATGTATAACTGAAGTTCCTTTCAAATGACAATGGCGACCAATATGGTGCAATATCAAATGGTTTACATGCCTATTTGCCAACTCAGAACGGTAGAACATAAGTCACCACTTATCTGAACTAAGTTTATTACTTACCTTAGCTTATGAAATAGTTCTGTAGTCTCAGCAGTTTTTTTTATTGCAATTTTAACGTGAATTTGGCGTAAAATGGTGTATCATGGGTTGTTTTTATTTGAAAAGTATGAAAAAAATTTTAAGCATAGCTCCAAGTAACATAATGGTATCCGGCTAGATGGAAACCGATCCCCATATAGTTGGCAAAAAGGCTAGGCAGATTGTGAGATATTTAAGCCAAGCAAAATTTAAAATTGTGCATGTGTTTAATATAACAATACATTGGCGCCGATTCACTTGTTCACAAACTAAACTAAATTTAAGTTCTGTTCATCTCTTTTTTTCTATGTAATTATGAAAAAGACAGAAAATAAATATTAGTTTAGTCCTGTCAAATTAGTCAGCGCCTGACGTAAATTGACGTATTTTTAGGAGCCAATCTTTTAATCACTTCTAAACTTGTATGGAGTATCTTAATTTGACAGGACTTAAATAATATTTATCTTCTGTCCTTTTCTCAATGAAATAGAAAGAAAAAGATGCACTGAACTTACATTTAGTCTAGTTTGTTAACAAGGGAATCGGCGCCATTATTAACTGATAATTCAAACAGAACCGGCCAAGTCCTAACCGTTCTTTAATGACAACGTAACTACGTAAGTAATTGTTATATCACTGATAAAAACACAGAAATAAATTGGGCCTCGAATCAAAAAACGGGGCGTTTAACGCACCTATTGTTTTGAAACTACATGCACGTACAAAATGAATGATTTGATTTAAAGATAGTATCACCTGCACCTATTATTACTAACAATTTGCTAGTTGAAAGATTATATCTTTGCTAAGCTATTAAATAGTACCTAAGTAATGATTGATTAATAGACTTCCAGATACAATCAATATAATTCAACATTGCTGAAAGCCTGAAAAAGTAATATGACATAAAATCACTGCGGACCCAGGTTGGCCGAAGCTAGAAAAACCTGCTCAGGTAGAGATTCATACATGACTCCGCCCTTCGGTGTAAATGTGCTGTCCCACAAACGATGACATACTAAATATCGTGTACTGCGTTTCCTGTTGTCTACACGTTACAGGAACTGATGGAAGCTAATGATGCTACTGTAGCCAAAAAATGGGCCGACTCAATTAAGAATGCCATCGACACGCTAAGAAGACCCAATGAAAGTTATTTATTTTTACAGAATCCTTTGGAAAATGTTTATGTTTTATTACGCTAAGCCATGTTTCCTAGGACTGCGGTGGCCGCCACTTAGCGTCCGCAATTTAGCGTCGAATGACGGGCTTTATTTATGAAAGTCAGTTGGTGTGTTTCCCTAGAGAGCGTTCTTAGACAGCGTAAAGTCGAACCCCAGTGCCATCATTTTCATGACGGCATTGATTGCGGCCGTTATTTGGCGGCGACCGCTATCACAGGGAACCCAAGCTTTAGAAACCGATTTTATCTACCTACTTACTAAGTCGTTTCCTCCTTACGGAATGGAACTATCAATTAAAATCACATACTTACCCAACCATTTCCCATGCCGTACCTTATAATTGGACGTACTTATACAAAAAGGATCCAGTCCACACAAAGTCACTTAGAGATATTAACGTTTGAAGTTTGGAAGATATTTCTTTATTGGTATTCATTTTCAAATTAATTGAAAGTAATAAACAAATTGTAATTACGCAAAAAGAATCCAGACTCCTTGATTCGTTTTACTTAATTGGTTGGTAATGTTGGTTATGAACCAGGAAGGTTGGATTGTCCAAGGTGATTTTTTTTAACGTGCCATTCATGTGGGTTGGTTTTGAGGTTGACAAAAAGTGATAGCTAGTTGTTTTTGCTTGGACCTTTTTTACTGGCAGATAGTACTGATATTTAGCATCAGTTTGCACTTAACTCATTTTTGACCATGTTGTGGATTGGATCATTTTCGTTTAACTACATCCAATTTACCTTAACAACAGACAATTTCCTTACCACCATAAGTTCCCATATAGCACGGTAGGTTCATCAGCCTAAGTTTGTTCCCCTAGCGTCTTGGAGCATGGTCGGCGGCAGACCATAGCACATTAGGTGGTGCAGCCATCTGTGACCCCCGGTAGCGCACCATTGTATGTAGACCAAGTTATTGATTAGACTAGGACAGGTGGGAAATAAAGATTGAAACACGATCAAAAGTAACTAGGTACATATGTTTTTTTCTGATCCCAAGCAGGCACTTTACTTTTGTGTAAATTATTTCACCGCCAATGCTCTCAAACCGGTGAAGGAAAACATCGTGAGGAAACCGGCATGTCCTAGAACCAAAAAATCGAAGATATGTGACATCCGCCAACCCGCACTGGGCGGATAATGCCCTACTCCTTCTCGCCTATGTCCCAGCAGTGCTAATTATGTAATATTCACAGTGATAATTTCAAAGGAAGAGATGATTTATTGACTGGTTTTACTTCTATCATAATTATGTGGTTTTGTCTTAAACTGTCGTCCTTTTCGAATTTCCCTGATTTTCCGATCAAAAATTGACGATGTTTTGATAGAAAATTACAGTTAATTAGGTCCATAATATCCATATGCCCTATTAGATCCTTCATAATTATCAAGATAGAAAAAAAATCAGCTATTCCCTACATGTTAACGAGTTACACAAACATAAATGTGGGGAACAGCTGTTTTTTCGTCTTATATATTAGAGTAGTAGTACCTAGTAGTAGAGTTAGTTTATAGATTCTATAATATACTTAGAAATGCATTCAGCTTAATTTATCTCTGGGAGCCTGTTGAACCAACGCTCTGCGGATACATTCTATCTAATGGCGTGTTATCTGTATCAGTAACAGGAGTTAAAAGATAACGGATAGTTAATTAAAATAATTCCCGTCGGTGTGGAACTAGCTGCGTTTAGAACAAGACAGTTCGGACCCATTTACAAGGACCAATTTAAATGCCTGGTAAATGCAATGATATTATTATACAAGTGTAACAGTTTTAAGGCTTGTAAAACGTTTTGCAGATAGCGAAAAAGCAAAAATTTAATGTTAGACTTTGACTACTACTACTTCTCCTTCTTCTTCGTAGCACTCTTGTCAGCGCGGTCGTGGTTCTCATGTCTTGTCTAGGGGCTTATGTGATTCGCCTCACGATTCCTCGCCACCTACTCTAATTTCTGGTATTT
This sequence comes from Eremobia ochroleuca, assembly GCA_949629135.1. NCBI lineage: Eukaryota > Metazoa > Arthropoda > Insecta > Lepidoptera > Noctuidae > Eremobia > Eremobia ochroleuca. The sequence goes on from OX451398.1 coordinate 19,960,988, forward strand.
TTGTGCACTCATAGAAGGGATCGGCCACTGCGGATTTAATTTAACTAATACTACCTGCTCATTACTAGAACAATATACAACTATCATCTAAAGTCTACAATAAGTCGTCATTTGGGCATCCTTTGCTAAATGCATTGGTAAAAGTCTAAAACCTCAAATGACTTCGTCTTTCTCGATGCAAATAAGGTGTGCTTATTTTATGAGAAATTGGAAGTTGATTTGTCCAATGAATTATTACCAACCCGCTGTATTACTTTAGAGTCAGTACCTACTCACTTTAAATTAATAATACACGACGGGATATTTTTACAGCTAACTAGAATTACGTCAAACTGGTTGTGCGCATCGCTTTCAATTCATTTTCCAAGATGGCGGAGTGACATAGCGAGATGATTTTCTCGAATCATGCCCGCTTGTGTCACTGGCCAGTAAGATGTGAATTAAAAGAAATAGCTTGTTCATCACGGCTTTCAAATGCTATAATGTAATTTTATTGAATGGAAATATACATAATTAGTTATTGGATAATAGAGAGAAGTATAAAGAAATTTATTTTAAGAATTATTGGTAAGTCATTGTTCAGTTCTGCGGAAATAAGGAAAATAAAATAAAGATGTAGGCTTAAAAATAGTAGGCTGTATGGTAAAGTGACCTATCTACTTGGTATCAAGGTTGGCTCTGTGTTATTCCCACAAGAAAGTTGATGAAATGTAATTTTGACTATCTCGTAAACAATGGTACAAGTCCCTCAATGGCCGTATGCGTATACGTATGCAAATATTCAAACTTGAGATAAACCAAACTTTCAAAATCACATTAGAAAACATTAAAATACACTACCACCCACCCACACATTTTACATACTGAAACAGCAGTAAATTTGTTTAAATGACGAATTTTCACTTTATACCGTAAATATCAAATTAGCACTTAAAACCTTCATTCCATTATCCAAAAAGGTTGTTGTGACGATCCTTTATATGTGGCCATGTCTATTCTTTCTTACGTCTAGAACACTTGAGGCTACGAAAGCGAATCTCGATCCCCCAATGTACGCAAAGGCAACCGCAAGGCGTTCAGTGTAATTTGTGCGCCCGCGCACCTCTGTGCTGTACTGTACCCGCGAACTAATTTTGTTCAAATAAAGTTTATTCTTAAACTTTTTTCGTAAAGTGGGTGTGTGATGTGAAGTGAGACCAAGGTTTTTGTTGTGACAAAAAATGCGAATCTTGTTTTGAGTCAGTGTTTTATAATTCAGTTCATTTTTTCGTTTCAATTTTATTAATCTTGAAAAATTTATATGCGAGCAAGGACGATAATAATTATCAATGATGCGGCTTAATACATAAATATAAATAAAACGTTTCACATTCAAAATAGAACTGTTATTAAATAAAGTAAAATAATTTTAAAAAGCTGTTTAGAAAAACACTACTGCTTTAAATTTGGAACTACAAACGAACAAAACGCCATCCATTAAATTAAAAGCACCCGAAGCGAACCTTTATTCGGCGAACGATTCAGCCTACTAAACTAAAATTGATTTTTCGGCCATTTTATTTGTTTTAAACAAAAAAAGGCTAATTCTCGTAATTTAAAACGTTTCAAATCTAATCGCAGTCTCATCTCGGCGACAAACAAAAGTCAAAAAATTGTCAATAACGTAAGGAAATTATAGGTATTTTTGACAGATTTAGACTGAGATCAGACTGTTTGTAAACGTTTTTAAAATTAAGAGAATTGCCGCTCAGATATTCAAATAAATAATTAAGTTCCCGCACATGTACTGGATCCCGTTCTCGCGTTCTCTTACTCAGTAGAGCAAACAAACATCGCGTTTAATTTAGTCAAGGAGTTGCGATAGTTATTGCGTGAGGCTACCAATTGAATATTTTACCGAACGTGTGAATTGCAACGGTCTGTTAATTTCTAACGTTTCCATAAAAAAGGATCTTTTAGAAGAATTATTTTAGTTTGTGTGGTTTTAAGACTCCGGATGTCGGTAGGCATTAAGTTTAATGAGGGAAAATGTAATTTACATCTTTTTCTGCATATTTTGTGTACAATGACTCTGTGATTGTATTAGGTAATTATATTAGAGCAGTGCTTTTAAACAGTACATAAAAATAATATCAGCATATTACTGACATATATACTTCAGACATATAATAACTAGTGTACAGAAAAAATCATCAGTATATAATAGCATAGTAGATGATATTAGGATGAGCTGATGAATATTGCACTAATAGCTCTAAATCTGTTCCATTTCCATCTTTTACAAATTACCATGTGCATATCTAACATTACTGGCGAATTAAAAAGAAAGAGTAACTATTGATTACGAACTGAACAAGAAATAAACCAAATTCGTACAAAAAGGAAAACCATTGATTACGAACTGAACCAGAAATAAACGAAATTCGTAGAAATACCTTCCATAATTTCATAACCATTCGTGTTCATGTACTTTTTCTGCACAATCGGGCTCAGGAAATCAGTTTTTGTTAAGACTATCTTCATTACAGCATAATTTTCATGTAACCACAATAGAAAAATTACATCTCACAGAGTGAATCACAGCTTCTTTTGATACCGACAATTTGTTTAATGTATAACAATTTATTTTGATTCCTTTAAAGAGTAGGCTATTCGTCTCGTTTGTTTTTATTTATACTTCTTAATTGCAATCAATTTAGCGCCATTCATTTTGTTTAATCACAGATCTACTTATATGTTTATGACTTTGAAGCTATCTTTGTCAATTGACTTTTATCTAATTGGTGTTAATGTTAATGTATAATTCAATACAACAAGTTTTAGGTAATTGTGTCAAGCTTAATATAATTTAATGCAACACAACCAATGTGCTTGAAACAGATAAAGATTGAGAATAAGATGACCTATTTAATGAGTATCACCAGCCGAAAGAATTCCACTGATTGGCACTGACAAGTACTACAAAAAATACTTACTTTACTGAACATGCATATACATATGTATAAAGCATAGCATATACAACGTGTAACGTTAAATGCGCAAAACCTCAGACACCCCAATTGATTTTTAATTCAATTGACCTATTTCAGAGAGAAAATAAGTCATTAAAAAAATTGTCAAGGTTTTATGTGCTGTTTTAGTTTTACTGGCCATTCTGATCGTTTCTTGCGTCTGCGCCGACGCTTTACCGAGGGAGGAATCGTCACCGCGCCGCTGCGCCGCACTGACATTGGCTTGCTTGACCTATTAATAAATAGACACGGCAACGTTTTTAATGAAGATTTTTTGAAAAATGTGACCTATATTAAAAAGTGGTTCAATTAATTCTGCTCGTTATTCTGATCAAACTATTTTCAGGTTTTGCGCATTTAACGTTACACGTTGTATACTTTACATAGTACACATTATTCGAATACACCATCGTTTATTACTAAACTTCAGCTATATCCGACGGCCCCGGTTAGATACTTATCGCCTTTGGTGGCCGTACGTGTCTATGGGAATCCAAAGTCACAAACAGAGAAAGCTCTCCTAACACAAAAAGACATCAACACCAATTTTCGCCAACACATTTCTAATGTCGTTGGCCACACAATTGGTTTGGAGACCGCGAAAGGAACCACAGTCGGATGCCCACTAACAATAGATCAGTTAGAAGAGTTAATTATTCACCTATACAATAGTGTAGATACCGCGGTACCGTACGGATTAAGTGGCGTGAAGGTAATCTTAGGCAACGTATCAAGGAAATCCTGACCTGACTATCTTACAAAACCAGATTTGATTATCTGGAACGACCTTCCTCCTTTAGTTTAAACCTAACCTTTGATGACCTATATTGACTCCAGTACAAATAAAACTTTCTTTTTGTAAAATCGGGCTTACTGGGGAATTAAGACATAAAGGTAGCCAACACGACCTTCATATGACAATTGCGGTTGCTAATTAATCAACCAAGCATGATGATCATAGCAATATCCTCTATAACTACTCATTGGGTGACCCACAGACTACAACAGACTAACCGGTTGATAATGACGATGATGCGCACATAGGCATACGGAACATAGAACCCTTTAAAGACCTTTGCACTACGTAATAGTTCAGTAGTGGTTATAAAACCCGCAAAGCTGTGAAATAAATCCTCCTTGGATTGTAGGAGTTGATTTTAAATTGGAAATCCAGTGAATCATAGGAGCTTAAGTTGGTAGATTACAATGCGGTGTTAAAACGAGCCACTATTAAGCCTGTCTAGTTAAACAATTGCTATTAAGACTCGTCTAGACTTGAGGTTTATGGTTAATTTGAATAACGTCTTACGTAGTAAACCTTCAATTTTATAGTCTGTAAAGACTTGACTAGCCGCCTTTCCACTGCTAAACAAATTCTTGAATCACAGGTCTTATTCGAAACAATCTTCTTCTTAGCATGTCGATAGCAATCTAAATGGACTCGGTCCGTAATTCGGTACCATTCGTCATTTACTTGTTTGGCGCCATCACCAACGTTCCTGTACAGTTGACAGGACACGCAAGACATAATGTTAAGTGTCCCATAGTTTGTGGAACCATGAAGTCGAAACCATGAATAATGTTTTTTATCCTCAATAACCGTGAAAGCTCAGAAAGCTTCAGCTTTTCAAAAAGAACCTTCTATCTGTGTCAACCACGTCTATAAAATAGATGTATCAGAACTTGGACTACAATAGGGTATACAAATTGCATAACCTATCTCTCCGGATATGACGGCCCTACTGCCGATCTGTTACGCCCTACAAATCGGGACATCCTGTATCCATAGAAAAGTTGGAAACGACTCCGTACATGTAGATCCGGGCGGTCTGCGGGTAGCCAAAGAGAAGTATCCGTTAGAATAATATTATAGATGCCGTGGAATCTAGACATCTAAAATATAATATATTTTGTTGACTCTGGACGTCTGTAGGCACCTTTAATGAGCTCGAGTATAGTCGTAGGCGTAGATAATTTAATAAAATTGCCAAGAAAATATTATGAAGCATATTCCCTTTGATATCTGGTTTATAGTTTATACTAAATCCTTTCAGATTGAGGTCAACAGATCTCTTAGCATCAACAAAGCTTAAACCATATAAAGGGTTAACTCTTGACTCTAGACTAGACTCTTGCTTTGAAGGCAACGGGTTAAATGTGGAACGGAAAACACACGCTGGCAAGGATATTTATTACACTATGCTGATTTCTCAATTTTGTTCTATCACCTATAATCATTGTTTACAAGTAATCTCACGCGGCATCAATAAAAATCTTGTCTGTCAACCACAATTCCCAACTATTGTCTTCACTGACATCCTGCCATCTTACAAGACAGTTGATGATGAATCAACCATCCCACGCTGTACCTTTCAACAACTTGTAGCAGTTGCACAAATATTTTTGTCAGTTTGATACTCTGTGACTTGCCCATTGCCTCTTCCACTTGCTAATATTGCATTGCTGTACCTTACATAATAATAAACCTTCAAACAAAAAACATATACCCATTAAATTGCAAGTTTACTTCAGATGTGTGGTGAAGAGAAAGCTGGTATAACTTCATACTGACTCACAGACAACCATAAAATTGTACCTTTTACACATACAGTTTCTCATATTACTGGTAGACTGCCTGCCTGCATGATTTCAGTCAAAGTGACTCATATTTCGTATCTTTACGAAAAGCGACATATTTGGAATTGCTTACGCCACATACCTACTTTGTGAAACGTGCAATGAGGCCATGGTGATGATACGTCTTGTGTATATCATCTTGTGATTTAGTCCCACTTATTGGCTGACAAAAACTCGTTAAATTCTCAAGTAGTGACTTATCTGCCATCATATTTCCTTTAAAATACTTCCGTGATTCAACCTCCTTCAGAAATCATAACTTTGCAAAAATAGAGTATACTTGCCTAAAACTCAAAATCTGCAACACACCTCTAATCGACCCTTAAAAATTACGAAATGATAAAACGATAAGGAACTAAATCCATTGTTCAGACACAACAGACAAAGAAACAAAGATCTAACTTCAGATAAATAATTCAACAAGCATGATTTTGCAGATGATAAAACTTCGAATGAAGTTACGTTAGCATTATTTCTTCTCAACCCATCTACAGGTGGTGTTTAAGTCACTCATGGTCGGCAAACTATTGTTATAAAGTTCAAAGTTACCATAGACGATGATTAGCATATGGTTGACACTATATGCTAATGGGTTATCACTCCGCCTATTGAAATATTAAAACATGAACATGTCGAGTGTCGACGGGCCTGCTTAGAAATGCAAATGGCTGCCCTGTGAGAAATGAAAATGCTTATTCATTTTACATTGCAAGACATGACTTTACTTTAACGTGACGATAAGGACCCGTCAATAGCTTGTTTTTAATGAAAATGCCGATAGCTGCATCAGAATCAACTCTAGTTTCTGAGATAATCCTGATTTAGGCGGTCGCTTTCAAACAACTTTTTGTCGAATCTGGAAAGAGCAGGTACATGCAGTAATTATTATTACAGGAAATCCTAAATTCAAAACTGTGCAATATGTATAAAACTGCTTCGGTAACCAGCGATCTACATCTACTTCCCACATCTGACAACACAACACAACACAACTCTATCGTAAAGTTGACACAATTTACATTCCCATATAACCACATAAAATAAAGGTGTGAACAATACATAGAGAAACACCACTATACATGGGAAGTGTAGTGGAATATTTCCCATCGGTAACTATAACAAAAGGTTATGAAACTTGAAAGTATGCCAGCGTTGAACATGCAAACGCATTTGGCGAACCCGGGTCCTACGCAAGACCATATCAGTTAGTTTATTTTCTTGTCTTGTCGTAAACAAAATTAGGTGGAGCCGTTTTGTTAGTGGTGCTGCGATACTCAAAGTTACTTTCTTGGATTGCAAACAAAAATCATCTGGCAAAAATAAAAGCAGCATTTTAAAGTCAAAAATCTAGAAGGATATCAATAATTTGTTCATTTTGATTTAAGCTGGGATTGGTATGAAGTGTGTCAGTTTCTGAGACATGTATCTGAGGTGTGTGTTTTAGATTCTGTAAAGCTATGATGACAGCTCTTGCATTCATACATATACATACACATTGTTGGACATTTTTTTTTTCATTGAGCTACCCACTCATTCTGATGATACAAGATTCTTAAACAAATTACTTGCCTTTCCAGATGTAGGGTGATAACTTGAACAGGTTACATAACTCGAGAAGCATAATGCTCATCAGTATGACTTATAAATTATTTATTTATTTATTTTACCATTTATGTACACACATACATAAACAGACAAGAAAAAAACAGAACAGAAAAATAGGTACAAAGGTGGTGCTTAATTATGTATGTTTAGAAACTTTGACAAATCGATTCTGTAATAGAAAATCCTGGTCAAATGGCAGGTTCAGTACCGTTGTATAGACAAAAGATCCTGTTTAATTTATCGTCAATTTGGAGTCATGTTACCTTAACGGATCAAATAATCTCCTGCAAATTGAATTTGAGAATATCATATAATATTGATTGTAAAATGACTTCCGATTTTCTACGATTACCTTTGTCTCAAAAGGATTTGAAGCTACGTAGCTACAAATAAGAGTCCGATTGTGTAAGTCGTTAATCGTGAAAGAGGCAGATTTACGTCTGAGCTGTGTTTGTGAAAGGTTCTTTTGAATAGTATTTCTGTTTCCAGTATACCTAATCAAGGTCAATCTAATTTATAATAACTACAATTCATTATATTTCCGATGATTTGTCCAAAATTAATTAATAATTAAATAGCATGAAAGGAGTTACGTCCAGATATAGTTTTATCTTTTAGCTCTTCTATCCTCTTCAATAAGTTTTTTTTTGACATTATCACTATACTTGCTTTTTCTATCATACGTTTTTATGAATTTTGAAACCTTTCGCCTTACAGTAAATACACGTAATAACAAATATTTTAAAGAAAAATATACGTTTCATTCATGTTAAGTTTTCAAATTCATCAACAACGTTTAAAAACGGTATGGAAATCAAATTAATGAAATAAAGTAATAATTATACACCTCGGAATGTTCTAACACATCTATTAACACGATAAAGTCTCTTAATTATGAACATTCTGATATAAATACTTACAATGCTAACTATTCAATAATGTTAATTTAATGAAGAAAATTATAAGCAAGTAAGTGAATCGCAATCTCGTGTTAAAGTCTTAACTTACTCAATGTAACATTGATGCATTTATAGATATAAATGCTAATATAAATAGATGGTACAAAAAGCGATACGTACAAATTAACAATAAAATAGTAAAATTGGAAGCCTCACAATAAGTAGTCGACAACAACATTGTCATTATTTTCTTTCAAGGTTAACTTAAATCAGCTTAAATTATATCTCAAAACAAAATGTATGAAAACCATGTAAAAGCTCAAATAATCACAACTAAGTGTCTAACAATGTAATGGCAAGCAGAATTGTAAAGAAAGTAAAACGCGGCAAAAAGGAATCCAACTCAAAAGAACACATACCGACAATAGTGGTCACTCCACCAGATAATCGAGACATGAAAGTCAAAGCCAAGAGATCAGATAACGCTAAAGATAATGTTCAAGAAATTGCTGAAGCCTCGACCTCGCAAGTAATGACCAACAAAATGGCTGAATTCAACGTCAATCAACTGATAGCCGAGTTGTCGGAGAACTCGAAAGCGTCAAGAACCGAGATAGAAACGATACAGAGGCGTCTACTGCAGCAGGCGAACGAAATATTGAAAGTAAACGCTTTTGCTAATCCACCCAGCATAGATAACTCACAAATGTACACAAACAAACCTGTTTATGGCAGAATACCAATCGCGATACCGAGAAATCCTAACGCAGTAGTAAACGGCGTTACTAATCAAGTGGATCTGAAGGAATCGCGGGTGACCACGAGCGTGGCGGCTAACATTGAGCGTAGAATCGAGCAAGACGCGCAGCTTGTGCCGGAGAGGTTGCAAGAAATACCAGGGGATAGTGGCGGCGGTGCAGTGATGAATAGTGAACAGGGGAATATGCAAAGGGTCGCAATGATGGCGGCGGAGACGGGAAGGAGCGCTTTTTTCTACGAAACGGGTTCTGTAGCCGGCCGCCTGCCGCGCTTGGCTGCCAGTGCGCGCGCGCCTCTGACAGGTGAATGTCTTGTTACTACATTCTGTATTCAATTTTAAGCAAAAACCTTCTTATTTATACTTCAAAGTTTAAATTCCAAGTGAATCTTTTGTTTTGGATCTCATAAGATTTGTTATTGTGTTGTCGTGAGAATGATTCGCGGTTGAATCGATGCCGTTGACTTGAAGTATTGTGTGTAACCGTTATATTTCATCAAGTGGTTCATTGTGCACTTCGGACGGTCCGGTATGTGTCCTTGCTTTATTCAGTAGTTATAAACGTATGTGGGGAGCTTAATGGTGGAGTCGGTGCACATTTATTCTGATCGAAATTATGAGTGACTTTGTTTTAGGACCAGAATTTTGTTGTATGTAAGTATCAAAAAGTAATTAAAAAAAAACCTTAAGAAATGAGGTTCGCAGACATCGTAAGAGTTCACAAGGTTCACATAACTGGGGTGCTTTGTCTCTAATAGAGCAAAGCTCTGTCTGAAATGGTATGAGGTAAAAAAGCTTCGCTTGCTAGAGCTAGGAAACAGGTTATAAGTATGTGATTTTTCGACAGGTGAAGTAACATAATTCCTAATGTTCTCGATACCTTACTAACATACGACATGTTACTATGGTATTAACGCACATACATGGAATTTTCTGTTAGAATTCAAGCAAGAAAGCATGGTAAACTGAACCAGAGAAAACGTCATTACTTTCAATTTTGAACAACTTAGAATTATATTTCGATATACAATATATTATCATTCATATATTTCCGCCACAACTTTCGTGCGAAAACAACTTAATAGCGATATGCAGAGATTCTTATGAGAACTTTCATTTAGAAACGTTATTAATTGTGCTCATATTTTCTATAGGGATTTATCGAAAAAATATTGAGTATTCACTTAATTTGTATTAATCTTTTGCATGACTGTCAAACGCATTATAAATTATCTTTGCGATCCTCATTCCCATGAGTTTGACATTCCTTAATATTTTAATAAAGTAAATCAAACACTAGAGTATGTGTTACTTTCCTTGTTGTCTTTGTTGTCTAAAGGCCTTTGCCTTTGTATTTCCCTGGTCTTTTTTAGTTAGATGCTTTAGAATTTGACAATTCTAGGACTTTTAGTCGCTCTATAATTTCCTCTTCAGCATAACCAGCCTATAATGCACCCGCTGCTGGCACACAGACACAGGCCTCCGCTCTGTGAGAGGAAGTGGGCCGTCATCCACCACGCGGACTCAGTGCGGATAGTTATGTGGATGTCACATGTCTTCGAATTTTAGGTTCTAAGACATGCCAGTTTCCTCACGCTTCATTTCCTCTTGCCCTAGGGTAATTAGTTCCACGATTGACTCTGGTAAAATCAACACCAGGCATTCCATGCATCACGGTAGTTTTACTTGTAAGAACGCGCAATCTCAAGAAAAAATAAGTTTACCATGGCAATTGCATAATTTAATTTCAAGCTACAACAATAATCTTCAGTACAAAATAGAGTCTGTTAAGTAATTTGGCATAAACTGCCAGTGTTAGAATTAAAATTCACGTCACGGTTGGTATGCGAACGAATCTATGTCAGCTCCTGCAAGAGCATCCTATTACATTATGTTTTATTAATACGGTTACAGACTCGTTTGAAGATAATGACTTCGTAGAAGAAGCCTGTATAGAGGCTAAACTTTGTATGTCATTAGTCGTAAAATACAATATACCATGTCCTGTTGAATACTTAAATAGCAAAGTAACTTTACTCGTAAACTCAATTGAACTTGACAAAACTGATATTGCAACTATCTCAGAAACAACAAACAATGATAAATAACTGACCACCACTATTTCAAGCTTAGGAAAGAGAACCTAATAAAACTTCATAGTCCCAATCAGCACTCAATTAAGAACCTCTACTTAACCCAAGAAGGAATTAAAGCCGTGAAGATGATTATATCGTTAAAGCCATCCAAAGATCACCAAGCGAAACGGCACGCAAGCATAGTCACGGGAAATGACCATTACATGCACATGCTAGGAGCTTATTTCGTAATAAAAATGCGTTTTAAAAATAACTACATCTTATAATATTGCTAAATACCCAAGCAATCTTTAAATACTTACGTGCCGACACCAGACAGATATAATAAAAACTATCAGGAATAACTATCTAGAAATGAAGAACAGGGCTTTATCGACAGTTAAGCTTTCCGCTCAAGTTGTAAGTGTCAATGATCATTGCAGTGTTGCCTGCAGGTTGATAACCCGTGCCTATTTCCATATGCATAACTGCAACACATGTAGGTTTTATACTAAGCCGCTACAGAGTTAACGTGAAGACGTCAATGTGAAAAGTCACTATGCCTCGCAGTTGATTTAAAAACGATGTAGGTTGATTCTATTTTCCATCAAATTGTTAATAATACGGTTGTGTAATAGTGTTATCAGCTGCCAATTACACTTGACGATTTTTTTGACAGTCTCCAAATTGTTACAGGGTGTTCTACCCATAAATATGAACAACTTTTACTATGGGACCAACTTTGAAATCACGAAATAAAAATCAGCTGCTTAATACAAAAGTTCAATACTTAATTGACCAAAATGTATGTATACAGCTGTCTTTTTTTTCGTGGTCTCAGAGTTAGTCCCATAGTGAAAGTTGTTCATATTCATGGGTAGAACACCTTATAAAAATATGGAGACGGTAAAAAAAAAATCATGCAGTATATCGCTGTTAGTTAATCATCAGCCACGCCCATCATAATCCCTATTGCTGGGCTTAGACCTTTCTTTGCTTGCACCAATATCCGAAGTCCTGGGCCAATCAAATTTAAAGCTCTCTCTTTCTCTTTCTCAACAGATATAGTCAAAGTCAAAACATTTACATCAATAGAATCATATGTATATACTAAGCAAGAAAAGTCTCTTGGGTGAAAGTTATTCCATTCCAAAGCGTAAATTGTAGAAAAGAGTGAGTAAGAAAAACTGTTTACCGTCAACTCGAAAAGCGATGAAATATTGTGGACATTATCATACACCCATGGGGAGAGATGCTATAATTCAGTCTCAGCCCACGTGGTTAAATCCGTTAAATTCCTGTTTTTCTATTAGCATGTTGGTCTAAAAATACAATCGTGATATAATATCTATTGACCGGAACTCTTAAATCATAAAGACGGTTAATTACACCAAAACTAGTTCTTTATGACTCCTAGATTTTATATAAATTGTGTATGCGTGAATATCAGTTCAATATTTTAAGCTAGATAATAGTCTGAATTCACTTTTGCCTTTGTGTCTTTATAGTTGGTATTATTCACAATGATAAAAACTGGATGATAACGTTTAATACCAATATATCTTAAGCTTGCATACCAACTATAGCTATTTAGTTATTTTATCTTAGTCTATTAGCTATATAGTTTCTTCATCATTTCAGACGAAAGGCGTCCACTGCTAGACATAGGCTTCCCCAAAGCATCGCCACTTTGATGAGTTTTGTGCTTCTCGCATCCAGCGGATTCATGCGGCTTTTACTAGGTCATCGGTTCTTCTTGGAGAAGGCCTTCCAACGCTACGTCTTCTGGTACGCGGTCGCCACTCGGCCACTCGTTCTGCAAGCAATGTGCTCGACCCACTGCCACTTAACATTGGGAATTCTTCGGGCTATATCGGTTACCTTGGTTCTCCTACGGTTTTTTTTTCATTTCTGATTCGATCACGTAGGAAACTCCAAGCATAGCCCTCTCCACTGTCCTTTGGGTGACTTTCAGCCTTTTAATGTTATTTGTTAATTTTCTTCAAAGTGAAGTCACTTTTGTTATTCGCATTAAATTTTGAAGTTACTAAAAACAGCTTTATGAATAAGTAAATAAAGCTGTTTTTAGTAACTCCAAAACTTAATACTGGTTAGAACCTAATAAATATCGAGTTAGAATAAGTTTGTACAAAATAAGTAGTCACTTAGTGGTCTGACAGCGAAATTAATGTCTCCTTCAACAGTTTTATTTATGAAACTAATTGGAATGAGACATAAAGTTATCGCGTGAGCAAACTTAACAGTCTAGACTTTCGAATTATAGTATCCAAATAATACTGACTATTAAATTTCGTGAGACTAATGTTTGTTAATGCACATAATATCTATACAACTAAGCTATGGCTGAATGCAATAGTTATGTAAGACATACCAAATCTACTGATGAGGAAGCCATTTGTCAATCTGACTCCAAATTTTAATGATACTATTTCTTTTTACAGAAAAATAAGAAGACAAGTAGTCGCTTCAGTCATTATTAATGAAGCCGTTTTGGTTAGAGCTGAACTAACTGTTAGTAATAAAAACAAAACACTGTCACAACGACAAACATTACTATCAACAAATAATCCCAACCACTCAATGAAAACTAAGTAACAAATAGCCTCAATATTACAGAAATAGTACATAAGACAATAGGAAATTATTAATAACAGTCGATAGAACCCGACCTGCTGCACCAAGGTCATCTGTCAGCCTGTCAAGTCTATCCACTCAAGGTGCTTAGAACAATGGCGCCTATATTTGACGGTTGACAGGACTCGTGACAATGGAAGTAGTTCCTACAGAAATTGTTGGCAAACTTGTTCTTTATGCTTTTATACCGAGAAAATGGAGGATATGAAAGAGGTTTTGAAGGGGATATGTACAGTCTGGAACCACATAAAACCTGAAAGGTTTCGTTTTAGTTTTGTGTTTTAAACTTAAACGAATGTATGAACGGATACGTGGTTGAAAGAAAGAAAGAAAGAAAATGCGTTTATTGGCATTACATCAAAATAAATACACATTAAAACTATAAAACAGAAAACAAAGAATATAATGCCAAAAGGGCCTCAGCTCAGCATAATGTCAGATGACAACACAGTGTGTATCACCTGACGCTGATTTTCAGCTGCAACCCACGAGTGCCATACGCTGGAATAACAAACACATAGGGAAGTGTGTGTCCGTTATAATCAATTTAGATAATAAATTAAATATGATAATATAGAAAAGCTCATACAATATCAAATAAAATGTTGTGATATACATGTGTGTGTGTGTTGTATTGTGATTACTGAGAAACCAAAATAAATAACCAATATGTGCGTATTACCTACGTAAAAATAAAATAAATAGGAAGTACGTATAAGACAAAATCGTGTGACTACATTGTTCTTTTATCTACGAAACGAACTTTTATGCGATTTTATTTTCATTTAGAGTATGGACAATAATAATTGACTAATAAAAATTAAACTCATTGAAATTAAAATTGAAAAGCTAATAATAATAAAATCGATAAAATTGGTATTGTTGATAAAATTAATAAAAATGATAATTGATAAAATAATTTGGCTTATATGGCAGATATATGTCGGCTCGAACATTTTCAAAATGTTTTTGGTGACTTAAAAGAAATTCTTTTAATTTCAATTTGAATGTCGAGCAACTTTTTGGTACTTCACTTGTATTTCATTTTCGTTTTCACCATATTGTAAGGCCGTACCGACCAGATTATATAGTCTTTATTCTCAACCCAATCTTCTGTAATAGCATTTTATAACTTACACTACACAAAATTAGCCATCGTCAATAATACTTCGTTTCAGTTTTTTTTACTTAACTATCTTAAAATATTTACATATTCTAAATATTTTAATAAAAAGGAAAAAATCATAGGTCATCAACAAATTCGTCCTCATCGTCAACAGGAAAAGCACCCAAAAGGCTGGCAGCATTGCCACGATTTATTTATTTGTTTTGTTAGCACTTGTTCCTTTTCAGTCCTAAATTATTTACTACGTATTTATTACATTATTTCCACGTAATTTGTTACTGAGACTTCAACATTATGAGTCTTTTGTTGCGTCCACAATTTAGATTTTTTTCAAGATTTTAACATGAATGCATTACAGCCATGCGATTCTGTAACCATCTCACCGCGAAAGCTTGGGTGAAGTGAGCGTGCAGTGAGCTGTCATTCGCTACTAGGGATTAACACTATTAAGTGCTCACTTCACTTATGATTTCACGGTGAGATTTTACAGAATCGACCGGCAGGTTTATTAACTTATCTATTTGCTTTGAGATTTTTTTTTTATGTGTATTCACCCAATTAACTTCGAACGTAACATATAAAGCAGATAGTGATATATTTCAAACATTTACATGAGTTAACAGGCATTTAATACCAAACATGGCTGGCTGTAACGAGGTTGAAACTAAGTCTGACTACGTAATTAATTCCTGTCTCGCATGCACTCGCCTGATACACCCACTGCGCCATTCAAGTGTCCAAAATGGCATTATCTTGCGAAATTGTATACATTAGGATATAAAACATTAATCGTTACTATTTCTATATCTCTATTTAGTTTTATTATTTATCGCTTTTGTGTAACACTAGCTTCTGTCCACAACTTCGCCTGCGGCGACATCACAATTGGGTCTAGAGAGAAATGAAAAATGTATGAGAAAGAAAAAAACCGGTCAAGTGCGAGTCGGACTCGCGCACCGAGGGCTCCGTACAAATTTGTAGGTATAATAATATAATAGTTTTTTTTTTTTTTGTAATGTAACTACTAATTTACGTTTTTCGGATTTTTTCCTTAATTTGTGCTTAATTTCTACATGACATTGCTTCCTGCCAAATTTCATGATTTTAGGTTAACGGGAAGTATCCTGGTTTTGATTTCAAAACTTAAAACACCTGTACCTTTTGATTGCGTTGACCCTGAAGTTTAATTTTTTCACTGCTTCAAGGGATTGCAACCTTGAGTATTTGGTATTAATTTAAACTTGATAACTCTACCCGTTTCTGAGAAAAAGGGTCTTGACTGACGGACAGACAAACGGACAGCGAAGTGATCTTATAAGGGTTCCGTTTTTCCTTTTGGGGCACGGAACCCCAATAAGCGCGAGCAGACGACAGTTTTAACATAAATTTATCGATAGGTCGTAAATCCATGTCTTTTTCGGGATAAAAAAAAAATCCCTATGTGATAATCCAGCACCCTAATTGCGTAACACACTATCAAACGCAATCTGAACCATTTTGAAGCATATTGTTAATCCATTGCTTCATATATTCGAAAAATTTGTCTGCTCAACAACATAAAGAACGTAATGAATGATGTTGAACTGTCAAAATGAAAGCCATTGCAACTGTTAGTGTGTTATGCAACTACCCGCAAGTAATATCACTATCTGTGAGCCAAATGTCATCCAAATCTGTTCGGCCGTATTTGCGTGATTAAGTAACAAACATCGAAACAAACAACCTTTCACATTATATTAGTAGGATTAAACTTATGAAGACTGGACTGTAAGTTATTATGAATTTATTTCTTAACGGTTCACTAAGATATGATTAATCTAAATTTAAATAAGCATCCAAATTGAGATATCTCATGCCACCTTTCATATCGTAACGATTGGGGAAAATGAATATTTATAAAAGTTATCGCTGCCAAATATCATTTGACAAGCGGAGCACTAATAAAACTTTTCCATTTTTATTATGAACTAGCTGACCCAATAGACGTTGTTCTGTACAAATTTCAATAATTCATATAGAAAAGGACGTTTAGTTTTCCCGAATTGGATGTTTGGTAAAGTTTTCCAATTGTTCTTTTCGTAAAAACCTGATTCGGCCTTTTGAGAATATTTTGAAACAAAAAATAGTTAAATCGGTACAGCTGTTCTCAAGTGATGCGCTTACAAAAAAACAGCATTTCATTTTTATTATATGTACTCGTATAGATTGATTGAAGATAAATAGAAGATTTTAAAAAAATCACACCTAGTTCCTTCAAAATGTTCATTTATTCTTATTTTTCATCCCATATCCATTGTGTTACACATTCAATTTTTTTTTGTAACCTATGCTGTCCCACTGCTGAGCAAGATCTCCCCATAATTTTCCACTTTTCTTTCTCGTGTGCCTTCTCCGTCCAATCGGTTATAAGCAAGTCCAAACATTCAAAATAAATGGCAAAAAATAATGGCTATAAAATAATTATTCAAAATGTAACAGAAAAGTAACGAAAGCATTGAGAAAACCGTTGGAGTTAAACGCTTCCAAGGATACCTACTTAGCAATAACTTGACGGTGAAACAAAACAGACGTGTAGCTAAAAGTCAAGTAAAAGCATCTGCCCATTGAAAAGACCGTCGAACCTAAGCTCATCAAAATTATACTCTAAACTCATCGTTTTAATGTCCAAATTAGCAAAGTTGCTAGCAACTTTGATCCGATCGTTAAACCTACGATCGTGAGATGGATTTTTAAAGTAAACTTAAGTACCTAACTGTTACTTCTATGAGATGCTTAACGATTTTTTCTCAGAGTTTAGATAAAAATCAAGCCATTTTATCTAGCGCTTATCTTCTTTAGATACGAAAAGAATTTTAAGTGGTAAGAATTAATGCCTACTAAAATAAAGTATTAAATTTGGAATCCAGTTTATATTGACATCCAATAATAAATTATATAAAGAAACTATACGACACATTTAAGACAAAACAAGATTCCCAAACACATAATAAAGGTAGAAAATAGGTACGAGTATCATTACACCAAAACAAACATCTATTAAACTTGTGGGGCGGGTTAAGAATACAACAATCCGTTCCAATACTAAAATGATTGATGTCACTCAGAAAGCTGGGCTGGATACATCTGCCGCATGTCAGACGACCAATGGGCCAAACCAAGCCCAGTGGGTCCCGCTTAATGGCAAACGACATCGCGACAGGCCCAGATGGAGATGGCGGTATGAGCTGGACTACTTTAATAATGATTGGTCTTTGGCAGCTCTGGACAGAGAGAGCTGGAAGGAGCGCAGGGAGACCTTTGCCCAGCAA
The DNA here is from genome assembly GCA_949629135.1 of Eremobia ochroleuca. Taxonomy (NCBI): domain Eukaryota; kingdom Metazoa; phylum Arthropoda; class Insecta; order Lepidoptera; family Noctuidae; genus Eremobia; species Eremobia ochroleuca. The sequence goes on from OX451398.1 coordinate 19,979,061, forward strand.
TGGGACATTAATGGCTAATAAAAAAAACAAACATCTGCAGGTAAAAAATAATTTTGCAAAAACAACACTGTCATTTCTTTTGCCGCCAAAACCAACGCCATGTTGTTTTTACCACACGGTCGGAAACACTGCACAATACGCTTTTGATTTATATCGCTTGCATAACACTGTTTTTAATAATATAACGTAATAACCGTTCCTTAGCTACCATAAATAATTAGTAGATTAACTAGAATGTGATTAATTAAGTAATAGGTATAATCCGCCATGTTGATGTTTCGTAATCGATTAGAGTTGATGTATTGATTAATTTTTGTACCGGGTGGGTTTTTACATAATATTTTGGTCCACTTTTAACTGGTATCTATGAGTATTTTGTGAACAAAAACGAAAAACAGCAATTTCTATTAGGAATATTGGTAAACTTTTCGTAAAGCAACATCTTTAAACTGCTACATTTACGTGTACAAATAGCTTAATTGAATTCGGACTTTGTTTTGATTATCTTACCACAATTTACCTGTTATATTCCTAAAAACATACTTTTAAACATTTACTAACTGTAGGTGCTTCCACCAGTACACATGCATTTTGCAATCGAGAGCACAAAACACAATTTCGTGAATGTAAGTCAATACAAACGGTACCGTTCCGGCCGCGGACCGGTTCACAGCTGACTCCGAAACGCCGGTCGTTGGCACCTCCAACATGTTTTTGTACGACTCATCTTAATTTAAAGTCTGTCGCAAAAAATAATGGAGCATCGTTCATTTTGTTCGATCGGTATAGAGCTGTTGATAACCATGATCAAGGTTTAACGGGTACTTCCCTTCTTTTTTGTGCTTCTGCTATTTACTTGATGACTTTTCTGATGAATAGCCATTAGGCTATAAAACTTATAGATAATGTAAAAGGTTATAAATCTCTTTTACAGTTACTTTAACTGTAGCACTCTTGATTGATACTTACGTCCTTTTCGAAACTATACTAATAATAAAGCTGAAAGGTGTACCCAAAGGTTAAAAAGAAACCCTATTACTCCCGCTCCCCTGTCCGTCCGTCCGTCCGTCCGTCCGCCCGTCTGTCACCGGGCTGTATCTCATGAACCGTGATAGTTAGACAGTTGAAATTTTCACAGATGATGTATTTCTGTTGCCGCTATAACACCAAATACTAAAAATATTTAAGTGGGGCTCCCATACAACAGACATGATTTTTTTGCCGTTTTTATAGATAATGGTATGGAAACTTCGTGCGCGAATCCGACTCGCGCTTGGCCGGTTTTTTTTGAACGCACTAATCTCTGGACTTACAAAAACTGGAAAAAATACAACGTGTAACGTTAAATGCGCAAAACCTCAGACACCCCAACTGATTTTTAATTCAATTGACCTATTTCAGAGAGAAAATAAGTCATTAAAAAAATTGTAAAGGTTTTATGTGCTGTTTTAGTTTTACTGGCCATTCTGATCGTTTCTTGAGTCTGCGACGACGCTTTACCGAGGGAGGAGTCGTGACCGGGTCGCTGCGCCGCGCTGACATTGGCTTGCTTGAACTATTAATAAATAGACACGGCAACGTTTTTATTGAAGATTTTTTGAAAAATGTGACCTATATTAAAAAGTGGTTCAATTAATTGTGCCGGTTAATCGTTATTCTGATCAAACTATTTTCAGGTTTTGCGCATTTAACGTTACACGTTGTATAATTTTTTTGTAACATAATATAATTTTGAATTTGATAGCCTAATTCTTGAGGAGTGCTGAAGGCTATTTAACATCACCCTACAAACCTTGGGAGCCGAGAAAAAATAAAAAATCTAATATCTCTAATCCAAAATCCAGCTTTTCATTATTTGCCTACAATGCCGACAGCACTAACAAGAGACGCAATATAAGTTACGTAATGATGTTTTTATTAAAATTTTTAATTTTGATTTATTATTTTTTTGCTTGAGTACGTGTAGTTTTTATCGTACCTATTTGTTGGTATATTGGCGTGGCTAGCTGACATATAGCAAATAATTTAATTCTATGTTATAATATGTCGCATTACTTTGCATACCTAGTATTGTATACAATCAAGTATTTTCTAACTGAACAGACAGCTGTGCTGCTGGGGAGTTTGCTGTGCCACTTCTTCTTCCCTGCGAAAGCACTAGGAAGTGGTGAAGGGCGGGACTGTCTTTTAAAAAAAAAAAATTAAAAAATTTAAAAAATCGTTTATTTTGGAACAAAAACAGATACAATCATAAAAATCGTTAAACGAAGATAACTGCAAAAGTTAGTAACTGTGGCGCAGCTATCAACGCCCGGCTCCTAGTGAGAGGGTAGTTCGTTCCAGAGAAAAACATATTTTAAACTATAATATATGTAAGTAGTTAAAAATAAAAAGGAAAAAAAAAACACGACAGTAAAATTACGGAATAAGTGTAGTGTAAGTGAGGGTGTGTGTATGTGTGTGGTGTTTGTAATTTTAACGTTTGAAAAGTGCTGATTCTCAGCCTAATTTGAATAAATAAATGACTTAATTTTGATTTTGATTAGATCTAGTATGCATATCTAATGCAACCTCAAAACATGTCTTTGTAGAAAGATTTTAACATTTTCGGACCCATTCCTGTACAATAGATTAAATAGAAAACTAAGTATCTATTAACTAAATTACTATGTATAACTGTATAAATATTTACTAACCATCGACTGCAAAGACAGAAGACCTACTCACTGTCTGCAAATAGAACTGCTAGCATGGTATTTTACTTTTATTTACGTAAGTTTTAATTTAGTTTTTAAGTTATACTCATTATGCACCTTCTAGCCTGAAGCACAGGTTCAACCTAGTTCAGGCAAATTAGCAACTGTGCGCTATTTTAACGTATTCATTGTAAATGTATCCCCTTTTCATTAATAAACGATGTATTATTTTATTTTTACATAAAAGGTTTATCATAATGTAACGCTTGGCACCTTGACACTTATGAAAAAATTAACGACTTTATCTATTAGCGTTATAACGTATGATGTAATGATATTTATTGGGGGAAAAACAAACAAATTTATGTAATTAATTTGTATCTGTCACTTTCTCGCCACATTTACTGTATGTTATGTAATTCTCATTATAAATGACCTCATAATTATCAACAGAACACTGCAATGAGAAATGTAAATATAATTTATAATGAAAATATAAAACCAATATTATATTTTCTAACATCAGCCATCTCGTAGTATATAATAACTGAATTTCCAGTTAATATTTAACCTAATATTTTTGTATGTGAAGGCAATTTAAGGCGCATGCGCTAGGTACGCCGCGAAATTCATTTTTTTTTACGTTTTTTGCAATTCCTATGTCAGTGTCAGGTTATATGTTGAACAAAATATGATTCGTGACCGTAACAAGTATATATTTACAAAATTATAATCATTAAAATCATCAGAATAATCTTCTAAGTTCATATAAACCCATTGATTGATATTTAATGAAATAGTCATTCAATTCATTATATGCAGTTATAGGGCAGTATTGATGATGTTAACGATTATAATTCCGTAAAGTCACATGTGTTAGGCGCGCGAATCATATTTTAATCAACATTCAACATGACGCTGACCTGACCAACAAACATTGCGAAAAAATTGAATTTCACGGGTTGCCCTTGCACTTCCCCCTTAACAGGGTCTAGTAGGTCCCTCCGTTCCGCACTCACACGCCCGCATTGACCGATAGATCACTGCGGTTTCCCTTCGATGCTGCTCACCACAAACCACTTTACCATTAAGTTGGCTGGGAGCACTTAAAAGTCATCATTGACATCCTGTCGATGTGTATCTCATATTAGGTACAGTTTTAATAGGTAAGACAGTTAAGTAAAATAATTTACAATATAATTATCTCAACGGAAATGTTTTCAATTCCGTAACGGTATCTATAGTTAGATGCACTATTTATTTTACCTGCAATCAAAAGCCTTGTTCAATATAATATTTATTTAAATTTCAAACTCAATATTTTCATACAGGATGGGGTCCCGACATCGACGCGCAAACTATGGCCATGAATTCAGCACATGATTCTACTCGTAGAGCGCGAATTTTTTGTAGTTTTGAATCGTGTACTCGTACTGTGCCCATGGTAACAGGTTGCACGTCAATGTTCCTACCACCCAGCACCCTAATTTTGTAACACAGTATTACTCCTAATTTGAATCATTTTGAAGCATATTGCTAATCCATTGCTCCATATGTTCGAAAAATGTGTCTGCTCAACAACGTAAATAACGCAATGGATCTTGTTGAACTGTCAAAATGAAATCCATTCCTACTGATAGTGTGTTACGCAATCACCCTGCTGTATAAGACCGTAGCAATCTTAAAGTAATAATAATAATAATATGTGCAACAGGATAAGTGCCCAAAAGGATGGCAACATTGCCAAGTTTTATAGCAATGTTGATTCTTTGGCCAAAAAAATACGCAGGCTTTAATATCAAAAATCCGTGACGTAAATCTTGGAGACACCTGAACCATCATTACTAGATCTTAATGATCACAATTGAGTTACGACTACACAATTTAATCCAATCAGGCCCATTCAATTGTCAGTCGGATGCCATCGTCCCATCGAGCCCTGCAGGAAGTTAGCTATCACCCAGACGTGTAGGCTTTGGGGCAAGGTAGGAACTTGTAGGCTGTTTATCCCCATATTATTTTCATCAAGTTTTTTCAAGAAGTTTTTTTGTAGATTCGTACATTCTCCTCTCAAGTTTTTCTCTCTAATACATATTTAAATATAAACAAAACGAAACGAGACACAAAATGAGTGCTAACTTTAGACCTCGCCTAAAACTCTCAAGCCAGTTACTCTATTTTGAACTTTATTCCGATAAACTTAAAGTTCTTAATGCAAAATTAACAACTTAGACTCAGGTTTAACGTCAGTTTTTTAAAAGACTTCAAAAAAAGGATGTTTTTAGCCAGTAAGAGTCTGACAGACCCCGCCGCCCGCCCCAGGGCGGCGGATATCCATAAGGATTTTCCACCCCGAGAACAAAAAGAAAGGAGATATAGGCAAATGCCTAGTTTGGGGGTCACCGTCTATTCCCTTCTTGTACAAATCGTGATTAATAAATAAATTTCAAATTTTTTTGGTCGCATTTTCATGACATTTAAAAAAAATCAGCTTGTCATATTCACGGTTTGAAACTTTTATTAATTGTATGGTCAATTTGACAAAAAAATCTACTAACTGCTTCTCCAAGCGGGTTAACACTTTTATTAAAGTATATACATAATAATATACCTATCATTTTACTAAATATAACGCTTTATCATATTCATTCGAAGTGATCCCCTTCATTTTCTTACGACTTGGACCGCAAAAAATCATGAGAAAGACTCGCTTAATATCACTGATATTATTGTCATCACATAATGCATTAACTTAATGAGTTCAATTTTCGCATTTTTTATGGTTTCCTTTGCAAAAGCACTCAGCTGTCGACAACGGCTATATTTTCTCATTATTATGTGCTCATGCTTCTTCATGTTATAAATTATGTATGTGATTATCTTTGTACTCTTTATCACTCGGAGGATGGTTTATACTATACAAACGATTTCGAGTTATTGTTGGACAAAGGCAAAGGTTTCCTCCACGCAGCTTCGTAGGACATGGTGATTGGTGGAGTTATTTTGCTAATTTAATTAAGATTTTAATTTAATTAAATAACAGTGTACAAGTATGCAAGTGAGTGTGATAAGAAAAATAATATGAATATGGATGACTGTTAGAAAAGGGCAGATAGGTAGTGTGAAAAATGAAATGGAATGAAGTGAAAACTGAGACGACGCACGACAACGATAGAAACTGACAACCCCAAAAAAAATTGGATTAAAGGCAAGATGATGATAACTAAATTCCTTTAGAAAACAATCAATTACAATTATTCGTTTTCTTCCAACTTCAATTTTATTATACAATCAATTCGTATACTAACGGCCTGAATGATATTCAATTATAGTTAAGGTTGGAACTGTAACTAAGCCAGGGCATCCCGACCAAATGGGTTAGGTTAAAATTGTAATCAACAGCGTGCGAGCCGAGAAAGCGAAGCGAGGCGAGCACTACTTCCAAAGGCCAGGCGGTTAACTAAACGGCTAATTTAACCTGCATTCTAATTGCGTAACACACTATTACTCTCAATTTGTTAGCATATTGCTAATCCATTCCTCCAGATGTTCGAAAAATTTGTTTGCTCAACCACTTAAATAACGCAATGAATGTTGTTGAACTGTCAAAATGAAACCCATTGCTACTGATAGTGTGTTACGCAATTACCGTGCAGTTGGCTGCGACATATACATAAACTCACGCTTTCTTCCCGTGAGAAACTACAGAACGCCATCTGCTACGATCCTCACATACTTCTTTTGCTACGTTTACGATCATATATCTGTTCATTCTTCTACTTCTCTAATAATATTGGTTGTTTTACTTCCAGGTACAGTCGAAGGTGGGCCTCCGTACAGGATGCCGCCGGCGCCCGAGGCGGCGCTGCCCGGCGCACCCGCGCCCTTACTGCCGGCCGCGCTACATACACATTCCAACAAGTTTCCTGTAAGTATTGGATGATAATACCTTAAATAATGCCTTTTGTTGCTAGAAAGATTGCAAAGAGTTTCACCAGCTTCATTTATAGCAACTTTAACATTGTGTAACTAGCAGCGCCCCGAGGTTTCACCCGTATAAGTGTCGACCCCGTAGTAATATCGGGATTAAAAGTATATTTTGTGTCATTCTATTCTATAAACTATATTACTGTCAGGTTTCATCAAAATCCGTTCAGTAGTTTTTGCGTGAAAGAGTAACAAACATCCATCCATCCATCCTCACAAACATTGCCGTTTATATTATTAGTAGGATGTTGTGTCTTGAAAAAGGATAGCATTCCCTGTCTTCCTTTTCACCAATAAAAAACCTTTTATTCACCAATCCGTTTACTTACTCATCAAGATTATGTTGGCAACACAACAAAACCCTAGAATTAGCAGTGGTACCTAAACGGCTACTATGATCAGCAAGGTAATTGCGTAACACACTATCAGTAGCAATGGGTTTCATTTTGACAGTTCAACAATATTCATTGCGTTATTTATGTTTTTGAGCAGACACATTTTTCGAACATACGGAGCAATGGATTAGCAATATGCTTCAAAATGATTCAAATTGAGAGTAATCGTAATAGTGTGTTACGCAATTAGGGTGCTGGAGTGGCTAGTCGCAGGTTAACTAATATACATACAACGATTAAGCAGAGAGAATCGATCTGTGAAGCTTTTATCACTTGCCTTGTCTTCTTTTCTATTTTACTATCTACCAACCTAACCATTGGGAGATCTCTACGTTAACCCGTACGTTAAAGCGACATCTACAGTGCATGCAAACAATTTATCCCCGTCCGCGCTTCCGTCATTCACGACTGTCTAGTGGCTGGACTGGCCCGAGTCGAGTCGAGTCGGGTTACTGACATGCAACTTATGTGTCGTATAATGTAGATGGCTCCTGTATACGATAAATTGTATATCGTAATGCCGTCAATGTTTTTTTATGTACAAGTGGTATTTTGCGAGATATTGTGGCCTTTTCCAATAAAATGAAAAGGAATTTGCCATCTCCAACGGTTGACTTAACTTCACAGTCATGTATTTGATGTATATTGACAAGCCTCAGGTCCTCAGTCTTTATGGTACACATAATACAGTAATTAGTCAGTCAGTTCTGTAGTGTTAATTGCACTTATTTTCATTATAGAATAATATAAATAAATAAGTCCTACAGATAATCAATTTATTAAGTGCCAAAAGCGAGTTTAACTCAGAATTGTGAAGGGCGGGCGTTTTGGGGGACTGTCTTATGTAATTTTGACGTTCGAAAAGTGCTGATTCTCAGCCTAATTTGAATAAATGACTTTTGATTTTGAATCAAGTTCTCTAACACTCTCAGCAAACCTTAGAGCGATTGAGCAATCGTTCAGTTTATTGTAGGAATCTATGTAGGCATGTGACATCTATCAACCTGCACTGGGTTTGCGTGGTAGATTACAGCCCAATCCCTCGCGAAGAAAGAAGGCCTGTGTCCCAGGAGTGGGAACATTATAAGCTGATTATGCTTATGTTATGTGTGAAGGTAGATCGTAAAACATATCATAACTATCAAATATCAGCTCCATTGTTATTATTTACATAATAACTGTTTTACCATCAACGAAACACTCTTCCTTTTTCACGGAGCATTTAATTGGCCAGTCGCTCAGTTTACATGCAATAAACAAATCGTGATTGGATCCCAGTATATCCGTGATCTCTCCGATACATGTGAATCCGAAGTTTTTGCCGCATGGAGTCTGAGAGAAAGTGCTTCATTGTTACATCGCTTATCTGCAGACGAGACGTGTGTGATTTAATCGAGTTTCTTTAAATGTTATTGGAATTTGCCAAGTTCAGTAAAAGTGTAGTCTTGGCTGCTTTGGATGTTTGTGGCTGATTTTGGAGATTGGTGAGATTTTATTGATCTTACAGCTGATTTTTTTTTTTAATTAATCCGTATTAAGTCTCAAATGGCCCCGACTTACGAGTCGTAGATTGTGGGTTCGATACCCAAGCAGGCGCTTTACTTTGTGTAAATAATTTCGTCACCCCTGCTCTCAAAACGGTGAAGGAAAACATCGTGAGGAAACCGGCATGTCCTAAAACCAAAAATTGAAGACATGTGACATCTACCAACCCGCACTAGGGCCGGGTTGTCGATTACGGCCTACTCCCTCTCACAGAGAGGACGCTCGTGTCCCAGTAGTGGCAACATTATCAGCTAATAATGCTGAAGTCTCGAATTGGTATTGGCTAATCAGTAGCAGCGTTTGAAAGACAATATTTAAGTCTTATCGGTGATGTTCTTCAGAAAGGCCAGGAGCGTAGTACCGGCAACCGGCGTGCGCGTATGACCTGACGAGAGATGCAGAAGTAGTATGTAAGGATCGTAGCAGGTGGCTTCTGTTGTGTAGTTTCTGCCTGCCTGCCGTAGGAAGAAGGCGGTTTGATGTAAAGTGTGTATAAAGGTGTGTGTAAAGATCAAAAACGTTAAACTATACTGGCATTGACATAACGAAACACTACAGGAACAGAAACACGGATAAGTTAAACCTCTCATCCGATGTTCAGGCTCCTACAGCTTTAAGCTAGTCTACGGCCATGTATCGCTAACAGAAACATGACTGTTCCACATTTGTTAACACTAAGTACCTACCAAGTGCATTCTTGGCAAATGGCCAAGGCCTTGTTTAAAGGAAATAGTCGTGAGGTCATTAGCGAGTCCATGAACATGATCCTTATGTATGTATATTCACTTATGGCAAGTAACTAGTCGCTGCAGACACAATTTGTCGAAATGGGGGATTACTGACCTATCCAACACCCGGTGCAAAAGCGGTGCTTCTTTTCAGACCATTTATTTATTTATTTATTTATCCTCACACTAGAACGCCAATCAGCAATTACACCAGCGGGGCAAAAAAAAACTTCATGTGCTGGTTTCCATCCATCCTGTGCGCGGTGGACATCGAACGGGCGGCGATGGATCACGCACGCTTACGCATCCTCAAGAAATTTCTCCATAGCCCCATCACACCATGTTCTATTAGGTCATCCCACTTTCAGTGTCATGTTTTTTTATTATTATTATTTTATAAAAACTGACTACTATACTATATAACCTTGTGACACTAATCAATAATCTCCACCACTATTAATCACTCGCTCCCAGACTGCTGGCAAATCTTGAACACCATTTAAAGTACCACTTTCATTTAATTCATCAATAATGCTCTTTAGTTTAATATCTAACTCCTTTTTGCTATTGTATCGAGTACCCGACAATTTCCTCTTCACATGGCCAAAACAATTGAAATCACAAGGATTCATATCCGGGGAATATGGCGGCTGAATAATTTCAATCCATCCTTTATCTTCAATTAAATTCTGAACTATTTTTGATTTGTGCGGTCTGGCGTTATCATGTAAAATTATAGGACTCGTTATATGATGTTCGTCTGCCCAAATAGGAATATTTTCTTCTAAAAATGACTTATATCGCTCTCCAGTCATACTTGTATTTTCATCATAAGTTCTCCAAAAAGCAATGCCTCTGACATCCATAGCTACTATTAGTAGTATTTTTCGTTCATGTAGCTCTGCACGTGGTAAATGTTCAGCTGAAGTGCCCGGTTCCACCCAACATCGTGACTGATGTCTTTGACGAGGAGTATAAAATTCGACCCAAGTTTCATCAAGGCATATGAATCTATTAAGTATATTTTTCTTACGGCGATACCACGATAAATGGCTATGCGCAGTTTCATAACGAAACTCCTTCTGATCCGTGTTCAGAGTGTGGGGCACCCACACTGCACTTTTATTGACCAGACATAAATCCTCCGTGAGTACACTATGTATAGTGGAATGAGGAATGTTAAGTTGAGTTGAGAGATCACTGACACTGACCCTACGTGACTGACGAAGTGCTTCCTTGATTTTGTCCCTTGCTTCTAATCTAGTCGATGATAATGATCGAGGTGCTCGCGGCTCATCTTCAGCTGTGGTTCTTCCTTGTTTGTACATTTCAAGCCATCGCTGTACGGTTCTTTTATTTAAGGCGTTACGACCAACACACTTTACCAGTAAGTCGTGCGCAACTCCTCCAGAGTAGTTGAGTAAAGCACAAAACTTTAGAAATATACGTTGCTCCACTACATTAATAGATTTTTTTAAATCTTCCATTTTAAATCAATGCACGTCTTGACAATACAACACACCAAATTAAACTAACATGATTGTACAAGACAACACATGTATTAACTATTGCATACCATTGCGCAATACATAAATATTGGAAATAAAAAATATGACACTGGAAGTGGGATGACCTAATACTTGCTGGAGTGTTCTAAGTGCCCGTGCACCTTCACCTTGGATGATCTAAAGAGTGCCACAGTTGCCGCTACTGGGCTCAAACAATATAAAAACAAAGAAGAAGTCTACCACAATACACGAAAATAAGAATAAATTGCTGGTATTATAAAGAGCTGCAATCAGCATGGTCTTTACTTCAGCACTAAAAAAATATTAAAAATTTGATCTTCGTGAGTCGGCTCATAAATTCCTTACATTCTATGAAAGGAATTTATGAGCAGACTTAGAGAAGTTTGCATTAGTAGTCAAATCATCATCAACCTAGCCTTTTCCCAACTATGTTGGGGTTGGCTTCCAGTCTAACAGGATGCAGCAGAATACCTGTATTTTACATGGAGCGACTGCCTATCTGACCTCCACAACCCACTTACTGGGTACCCATAATACCCTTTGATAAGACTGGTTGTCAGACTTTCAGGCTACTGACGACCCGTAACGACTGTGAAAGATCCACGAATGACATACTATCAGTCTCAATCTGAATCATTTTGAAGGATATTGCTAATCCATCGCTTCATATGTTCCAAAAATGTGTGTGCTCAACTACTTAAAGAAAGCAATGAATGTTGTTGAACTGTCAAAATGAAACTCATTGCTACTAATGCTCATGTTACGGAACTACCCCCGCATATTTTTGAACGTAAACGAAGCAACAGCTGTATGTAAGGATTGTAGAGGTGACGTTCTGTAGTTTCTGCCCCATGGGAAGAAGGTGTGAGTTAATATATGTATATTGTAATGGTTGTACCGAATCCGTACCTAAGAATGCTGCCGTGGGAAATGATCTTAACAAGAAAGAAAGTACACTTTATTGCAACCGACAAACCCCATCACTTACTCACTGTAGTACCAAGATGAAAAACCTCATCCAAATATTTGTCTAACTTACCAGAAATCTATGCGATTATGAAAACAGCACCCAAACTTGTAAATCATAAATTATTTTGTCTTTATATCAAACAGCTTCTGAGCGAAGTGCCGCTGCATCTAAATATTTGCTCACGGTTATGCTAGTATTGTGTTGTAACTACTTAAAATAGCTTTTATTATCAACATTTTGAGAAATGTATTGCTTGTGACTGCGTCTGCGATCCAGGATGAAAAATAGCCTGCGTCCTTCTCCAAATCATGGTCTACCTATGTGACAAATTTCATCCAAATCCGTTTAGCTGTGAAAGCGTAACAAACAAACATACAAAAAAATATTTTTGAGCGTGGTGAGCGATAAGAAAACATTTTTTTTTTTCTTTTAATGAATAAATGAGAAGTTAATATTGTTTAAACTATGTCTACACGCATACGTCTAGTCGCACGCACACAAACACCATGCCGAAGTCTGCCGAACTGAAACGACGTTAGACGATGCACGGCTTTCAACGCCGCACCGCTGTGCCGGTCGGAGTAGGGGGTGTTAGGTTTTTTTTCGTTACGGAATTTCTTGATTCGGTCGCCGCGCTCAAAGCCCAAGATAAAAGCTATGCAATAGCTTAAAAAATCGTATCTTTTGTCTTTATTATAAGGGCTCCCGCAGATAAGCGCGATGCGATAGTGCGACACGATTCTGGTAGAACAAATTCCACGAAGTTTTCATAGAAATGGTTCTATTAGGGTCGCGTCGCGTTTGTCTGCAGGAGGCTTAATATTACTTTAGATTCTTATCATATCAATCTATTTTACTATAGTCTCCATTGTAACCTTGCTATACTTTTGCTAGTTTAATGTAGTCTTAAGCTTCGTTCATTTTCACATTATCTGCATTGAATAGCAACAAGTCGTCTTCTTCTTTTTTAATGCTATTCTTGCCTCCATGTTCTGTCTCTCAAAGTCTAAAGGGCCTATTTACATAACTTTATGACACCTCTTACCTAGACTTTTATCCTTTCTTTAAAACTGGTCATCCGAATCCTACTAATTCCATGCTCTCCCAACAGATAGAGCGTGAAGTGATCCTGTCATCTGGAGACAAGAATTCCAAGGTGCCCATTCTTCAGGAGGCGAGGAAGAGAGGCAGGCTCGGTGCTGTTGCACCTGACACTCCACCCAAAGCGCTGTCAGCTTGGACACATGCTGAGGTAAGTGGAGATGAATCTTCTCGAATGTTTTTGTGCCGTAAAGTAAGGTAAGTTTGGATTATGGCGCGCTTTTAAAATAGAGTAAGAGATCTGGCGCTGGCTGAACATTGTCATCTTTATTTAATTGTCCACCATTGAGAACGTTAAAATATCATCAGCCGGTCGATTCTGTAAAAATCTCACCATGAAATCATAAGTGAAGTGAGCACTTAATAGTGTTAATCCCTAGCAAATGACAGCTCACTCCACGCTCACTTCATCCAAGCTTTCACGGTGAGATGGTTACACATTCGACCAGCTGATGATATTTCGCACGGCATTATGTGTTTTAAAATTGCCATATACTTACTGTGTTTTCGAGAAATGTCAACGGTCTACAATGAGAATAATTCATGTTCACAATAAAGACAGGATTTTAATATATGAAATGTTTATTAATCAGTTCCGAAGGAATTACTACTTACAATACGAAATCAATACAATAAAATTTATCCTAACACATTCATTACAGATCTTTCAAAACCGTGTCAAAAATGACAACTCCATAAAAACAAACGCAGTACAATATTAACCTTGTAAGACAGAACGCTTTAAAATCCCGGATATCATAATCCACTTTCATATTCCGTCGTGATTGCCATGTCGAGCTGATTACAGAGTCTAGAACTCTTAGATATCAACGCTCATTGATTTAAGTTGTCTAAAGTATAGTGTTGTCTGTGGAACTCTATGGACGCCCCAGGATCGCGGTCGGCTTGATGGGGAACCAATTGCTAAAATGTTCGATGATAATGTTAAATAGGATCACTTATGGGTGAAATTATTCAGGGTATCCAACCATGAAATTGTTTTTTATAATATAATTTTACGTCATTTCGTCACGCATGCCTTGCCTAAAGGGTTAAGCAGGTGTGACGATATTAGGTATAGTATTTCTATCTCACGAAGTGACGCCCGCTTTAATTGTGGTTCCCAAGTTTCATACACGCTGTGAATGTGTGTGTGAGCGCATGTCGGTACCGTCCGAGAATGGCTAACTCGGAAGTGTGTGTGTGTGTGTGTGTTATGTGCTGACGATACTCGTCTTCACGCACACGTTTACAAAGTGTTTGTACATTTGTTTACCACAAGTAAAACACGCGTCGCTTCGTGATATAAAAATACTGTAATATGTAAATCAAGAATATATTATGATACTAGCAGCTTTTTCCTGAGACTGGATTTATACTGAAGCTATATTGGAACAAAATGTATCCTTATATTCCATCGTTTTAACTTGGTTTGCGCATGATTCCAAATATCAAAACAAAAAAAAACTCAAATCTTTTGTTTATACAACATTTTTTTGATGGTACGGTGTCTTGTGTCTTGTATAAATAATTCAATACTTTACAGGCTCTCACTTGACTTCCAAATTCCAATATTGTAACATTTCTCCGAAGAAAAAAAAAACCATTATGACAGACTATAACTCAGTGCTATCTCTCTTAACCTAACACCCCTACAGAAACCTACTTACATACATAATGACCGCCCATAACAATATCCATAAACATCGATGGTCTAACGGATTCTATCGATAAATTGCCCCTCACTATTGAACCGAATAATGGCTCGAACTGTGCTTTACTAACCAATGTAATGGAGGTAGACATAGAGTGTTAGTTTCGGCCTCAAAGTTAAGACGAATTGGGTCAGATGATCAGCTCTAGTATTCAAATAAAAAGTGTTTATTGCTATGCCTGGTTATGATTTGTTGGAAACTATCACCCGGGTTTGCCAGGCAAAACAAAAGTTTGCTTACAGACTGTCAAACTGTCAAACATATCCAGTGATTTGATTGATGGTTGTCATGTCAGTCAGCCAGTTAAGAATTCTACAGTCGGTTAGCGAATAAATTGTTGTCCTATGTTTTCAGAAACTGCCTTTAATTTTAAGCTTTTAGCTAACTTATTATCCCGCAAAATATTTTTGCATTGTGATCATGAAAGCTTCTTCTCTATCTTATACGTATGTGTAGATACCTACAGATATTGATAAAATAGATAATAATTAAGGTTTATTATGTTTTCCTGTCCCTAACCTCACATCATCGTCATCAGCCTACTGCAGTCCACTGCTGGACGTCGGCCTCTCCTATCGCACGCCATTCAACTCTATTTTCAGCAACTCTCATCCAGCTGCTACCAGCCATTCTACGAAGGTCGTCGCTCCACCTAGCCTGAGAGCATCCTACCTTAAGTTTGCCGATTCGCGGTCTCCACTCAAGAACACGTCTAACCCAACGGTCATCGCTTCTACAGCTAATATAACCTTACTCGTACAGAAAGAAAGAAATAATAAAGTTTATTTGGACACAGTTTGTGAAACACAAAATGCAAAATTAACAAAATAAAAATAATGTTTCAAACAACAATAGTGTGTGCCTCGCGGCTGCACCAAAATGGTTCATTTCAGCATTAATGCCAGACAGATGCTGTCTGATAAACCTAGTTTTCTAATAAACCTTTAGGGACAAGTGACGGGGAGTACTACAGACAGTTTCAAGATACTTTTAAAACTTATTTATAAATATATAAATAAATACACATAAAAATAAATATACATAAACTAGTGATGAAATACATATCATTACAAAAACAAAAAAAAAATGAAAACAACAAAATCTCAGCAAAACCTGTTCTTTGCGATCATCTAGCTAGTTTTGACCCGTGCACAGTGCACTCAAAGTGCAGCAGGCCGCCGCCGCCGAGCGCGACGGACAGTACACCGACAGTTATTTACTTAAACTACTATTATTATATTACTACTATTATTATAGTGTTATTTAGTTTTGCGACAAGAAAGCTGTGTGTGGTTTTAATAAAAGCATGAAAAGTCGTAACAATAATGAAAACTAAGATAATAACCTCCTCCTTTTTAAAGTCGGTTAAAAAAATTACTCATAAACAGTTATTTTAATACTATTCGAAGAAAGTGAAGTACCCACCTACAACAATAGATGAAGTAGGTACAAATGTTATAGACGAAGATAAGCGCCATTAACTACGATAATTTACTTTTACAGATCAGCATTGTTAGTTTCAGTTTTAACATAAAATACATATATCCTATGACACCCAACAATACTGTGGCTACCTATTCAATCCGGAGGTTACCCGCTACATACAAACACACAAATTACCTTTTTATAATATTAAGTCAAATTAGATTCGACTTTTGTGTAGTGAACTTTCTGTACCGTTGTCCTTACTTGAACATTACCTTAACATCATCAGAAGAACCCATTAACCCCACGAATGCAAAGAGGTTCTGCCTCTTCCTGTTCGCTAGCAAGCGTGAAGCAGAGATAAAGTTTCTTGCTCCCTGAGAACCGTGTGTTGTAATCTTGTATCTTGGAGATAGTTGTAAGTGCTTGTGACGTAATTAACACTTAGTGTTGTGATCTAGGTTCAAGATTTACGTGTAGTTTGGCTACGGAAGATTACATTTCATTATAGCACTGTGTGACTTAAACTCGCACTTAAGTCACGCTTTGCTGTGACTTAAGTATTCAATTTTTATACAGAGCGTGACTTATGTAACTGCGGGCTTAAGTCACGCGAGCTATAAAATAGTATACGATACGTGTGACCTAAGTAGTCATAATATACTATTAAACTCAGCTTTGAATCTTTGATACCTACTAGCATTCGTAATATGGGGAAATGTCTCGCCATCAAATGTGATTTCAGACCTTGCTATTAGTCGTCAATAATGAATGAGTTGATGACTGACAAAATTTGAGCTCTTACTTCCTCGCTCTCGGCAAACTGTATAATGGGTAATGTGTAATGGTACTGTGTAATGGGCAGAAGTGTAGGGACTACACTTCTTAACTTACCTTATTTAGCTGTTTATTATTCGAGTGGCTACTCTAGACTGAAATAATGTCATGGTAAACTCACATTATTTTAGTACAAAGGACCACAGACGTCGTTTATGTCAGAAAAGACTGATTCATCCATCGCTGACAGCCAATCAATATTAATTCCCATCAATCACCATTCTTCTTATAGCCCACCACACAGAATTACTTGGTTTTTTACCATAATTTCACCACAAGAATGGTCAAGATCTTGTAAGAAAACGCGATAAAAATTTATAGCCATACCATAATAGATATCATTATATTCTAGGCGGTCACAAAATATATTTTTTCTCATCACGATGCGAAAATGCCTCGTCGGTCACTGCCACCGCACTGAGAAAAACAATAATAACTCTTTGTCAATCGACATTCAACCTTATTTGTATTTCCGTAGAGTTGTGATGAGATAAGTGGGGATGCGTCATGCAGTTGATCAGCCAAGGTCGGGAGTGAGGTGATGACGTCACAAAACACGATCAGATTGTCAATTTTTTGGTTTTAAAATGGCTAGCGAAGTAGGTTAGATGTTGGGGATTCAAAAAGGCAAGCTTCGAGTCTCCTACGA
This sequence comes from Eremobia ochroleuca, assembly GCA_949629135.1. Lineage (NCBI taxonomy): Eukaryota > Metazoa > Arthropoda > Insecta > Lepidoptera > Noctuidae > Eremobia > Eremobia ochroleuca. The sequence continues at coordinate 19,996,638 of OX451398.1, forward strand.
GTCAAAATTAGGTAAATTTTTAACCAACTTGGTAAAAAGGCATTATGTCTCATTGAGCGCGATCACGCGATTTATGAATAGGTCGTGGATTCGAACCCAAGCAGGCACTTTACTTTGTATAAATTATTTGATCACCATTGCTCTCAAAACAGTGAAGGAAAACATCGTGAGGAATCCGGCATGTCCTAGAACCAAAAATTCGAAGACATGTGACATCCGGCAACCCGCATTGGGTCCTCGTTGTGGTTATGGCCGACTCCCTCACACAGAGAGGAAACCTGTGTCCCAGCAGTGGGAACATTATAGGCTGATTATGCTGTACGTCTGACATTGTCGATGAAGCTGTTCTGTAGGATCAGCTTTAGTCTTCGATAATTCATCAGGACCTGCAGGTCAAAGCTCTCTTCTTATCTTCTTTGAGCCACATCTACAGTAAATTTTATAAAATACACACCACAACTATTAAAAAAAAAAAGATTCTGTCGCCGCAAGCCAATATTATTGCCCACGCAATCAATCAATCAACAGCCTATCGCAGCCCGCTGCTGGATATAGGCCTCTCCTAGGCTGCGCCACAATACCCTGTTCTCCGTCTTCCGCGTCCAATCTGTCCCAGCTACCTTCTTAAGGTCGTTGGTCCATTTTGCCGGGGGCACCCCACGCTACGCTTGCCAATACGCGGTCACCACTCTAGGACTCGTCTGCTCCAGCGGCCATCGGTCCTTCGACAAACATGGCCAGCCCACTGCCACTTGAGCTTGCTCTGCAAGCTATCTCGTTAAATCCGGACGGAATCTTGACGTCATCCACACGATACTGGTCGCAATTTTCAGCTTCAAGGAACAAGACTCGTTAGCTCAGTAGGTTAGAGCGCCGATATAATTCAATACTTGGTCATCGGAGGGCGGAGGTTAAAATCCTTCACGAGTCAGTCTTTTGCAATATAATTATATTTTTTGCACCAAATTGGTGTTATGATAAGTATTGATAAATGGTATACTAATACATATACTCATACATAGGCGGACTAAAGGATGAATCAAAAGATAATGAGGATTGTCTCCTTCAATAAGCTCGGCTCTTGGATAGTTCAAAATGGAAACAGTAGATGTCGCTATTAGTTCAAGTTCAATCATATAGTATTCCTAACATAAACATCCTCAGGAATGTCTTTCACTATACTTACATGTATGACTCCTGAAATAGGTAAGCTCGGCTCTTGAATAGTTCGAAGTTGAAACAGAAGATGGCGCTATTAATTCATTCCTCGAGTTCCCCTACACCCTGACGACTGGCTTCTACGATACAGCCTTCTTACAGATTCTACGATACCTTTGTACTCAAATTATAATTATGTCATATCCATATGTTTACATTGTGTACATAAATAATAAAATAAATAATAATAAATAAATACAGCTAAATTAACAGCAGTCTTTCTCCAATAATAAGAAAACATTTAACGACAACCAGAGATATGAGAGGATTTGGCTAACAGAAAATTCAACCATTGCACAATGAATGCCCTGGAAATAATAAAAACAAAATAGCAAAAGACTGACTCGTGAAGGATTTGAACCTCCGCCCTCCGATGGTCAAGATTTGAATTATATCGGTGCTCTAACCTACTGAGCTAACAAGTCTTGTTATACCCAACTCCAATTCTGCGACCACCATCGGCAATATGACGTCATGAGTATTGATTACTGACCCGCTTTATACTAACTAAACAAAAAGAAAACAGAAGTACTGAAAACTTTGACCTGCTTATAAACTGCCACAAATAAACGCGAAGAAGCGACAATATACCATGACTAAGGGTCGGAATACCTAACAAGGAAGATGTCATAATGAATTTAGTATATTCTGAAACCATAAGTGCGAATTTAAATGGTAAATGAGGAATCCTTAAAGTAATACGAACGCGTAAATGCTAAAGCAAACTTTAAGATGAAGCTAAGAGGTTCAACGCTATATACCTATCAAAAAATCGTCCCATGGAGAAAGTTGTTTGATGGTTTCTACCGCACCCTTAAAGACAACACCTCTCCAATACATGCTGTATACGTGTGTTCACCTTTAGCCAGCCAAGCTATTAACCTAGGCAAAACGGGAGCCACATATTTTTCTAATAACATTCAGGTAAGAACTTCAGTCTAGTCTAGTCAGACTAATTGGAATTCCAGGCTGGATTCTAGTCACGTTTGTGCCATTTCTGCTAACTTGTGGGGACCTGTTTGAAGGCTAGGCCATCGTTTATTTACGCGGCCGCAGCTTGGAAAGTTGGAATTCTTTAACTGTTTAACTTTTTTATTCGTTGGAACATAGCATACCTCACGATATAAGACATTAAAATAGTGAACAACCTCAGCTTATGTGAATTGAAGTTTGAATTACATTGTGCACTGTGAGTCTTGAATTGCATTGTGCGTCGATGTTAAACAAAAACATTGACAGCATTTACCTATTGCACAATGTTAGATCCAAATAAAAAGAAAAAAAAAACATCCAAAACAATTTACAAAAAACCGACTCGTGAAGGATTTGAACCTCCGCCCTCCGATGACCAAGTTTAGAATTATATCGGCGCTCTAACCTACTGAGCTAACGAGTCTTGATGTTACAAGTCGAAAACTTCGATCGCTATCATCAATATGAGGTCATGATTACTCACCCTCTTCAACAGCAACAAAACAAAGAGGTGTCTGAAGTACCACGCTATAAATAGATATAAAACTTTACCTTTTGATAGTGCGCTACAACGAATGCTATAAAGCAGCATGAGCCCGTGAGTACGACCGTAGAACGAAACTTCGAAAGTTTAAGCCCGCATGGGTAGACAAAAGAAAGAAAATACTTTAATACTAGCTGCGCCCCGCGGTTTCCCCCGCATAAGTGTCGATCCCGTAGGAATATTGGGATAAAAATCCGTTCAGCCGTTTGAGCGTGAAGAAGTAACAAAAAAACACTCACAAACTTTCGCCTTTATAATATTAGTGTGATTTGCGGCAAACATGACGTAAACTGGAAAAACACAAACACAGAAAAGAAACAATTTGAGGAAAAATATGTACATCCACATTCACGCAAAACGACTATCGCCCAGCATAATGTGACACATGCAAGACAGAACCAAAGCGCTGGTTTTACTGTGTTTGTACTGCTCTATGTATATTAAACTACCCTGACCAGCTGATGCGAGAAGCACTGTACCGGTAGATATGGCGATACTTGGGGGAGGCCTATGTCTAGCACTAGAAATGGTGGCCCTCATGCCTAAGTAGTCCTTTGAGAAAACTACATCAAGCAGCAGCATGAGCATAATTCTCTTTAATTTTGAACCAACTGAAAGGACTTGCTTTTTACCCGACTGTCAAGGAAGGGTTATGTTTTTACAAAGTCGTAACATCAAGAGATACGACTTTATGCGCTTGATATAGGTAGTCTTATAGCTATTCAATCAAATGCATGGATTTGTGTACGTCTTATCTTGAAACAGAAATTGGAAAACACTCAAAGACGTCATAATGTGGGAACTGAGTAATAAATATTATGTGATGTTCACGATTGTGCTCGGGAGTGTTCAGTTATGAGTAACAGGACTCTTTAGCTCAGTAGGTTAGAGCACCGATATAATTCTAAACGTGACCATCAAAGGACGAAGCTTCTACCTGTCCTGTGCAACTCGCATCAGCTAGTTAGGGTGGTTTAACCCTTAAATGCATGATTTATTTTATCGTATTGCAAAAAATGCTATTGTGTATTTGTCTATAGAATTTAGATAATAAATATATAATAATTATACAATAATATTAATATTCATAGAGTATTTATATTGTTTTGACAAGAAGAGGTGCAATCAGAAACGCACAGCTGTCACATTCTTAAAAAAATTAAATGACGTACTTTGTTGTATGGCAACATTATGCATTTAAGGGTTAAGATAAATAGTGCAATGACCTTTTCGGATTTAAGCTCACGAGCGTTCGTTCTCTGGTCGTAGGTACACACATGAGCTCTTACCACTTTATAGCATTCGTCGTAGCGAACTTTCAGTAGGTCCAGTTTTATATTTATTGATAGCGTGGTACTTCAGATACCTCTTTGTTTTGTTGCTGTTGAAGAGGGTGAGTAATCACGACGTCCTATTGACGATAGCGGTTGAAGTTTTAGGTCAGATATAGCAAGACTCCTTAGCTCAGTAGGTTAGAGTACCCGATATCATTCTTAATCCTGAACATCGGAGGGCGGAGGTTCAAATCCTTTCCGAGGCGGTCTTTTGCAATTTTCATCTAACTTATTTCTTTGTATTTTTAGAGTTCCGTAGTCAACAAGGAACCCTTATAGTTTCGCCATATTCGTCTGTCCGTCCGTCCATCCGTTTGCAGCTTAGGTCAGACTCTTACTATTAGAAAGCTATCATTTGGCATGGATATACATATTAATCAATTTAAAAAAAAAAAAAATCACGCCGACAAAGTGGTAAAATAAAATCTTGGTGAGAAAATTATATTATATTGGTTTCTAATAAAGATAACATGCAAAATATATTGCAACAGTGCAACAATCACTTACAGGCAAACTCCGCGTTTAGTAATGTAATTATGGCGTAATGTCGACAATAATATGCTCCCAGTTTTCAGCTATGTGTAACAAGACTCGTTAGCTCCGTATGTTGGAGAATCCTGACTTTCTGAAAAAGAAAAGTTTTTTTTCTCTCCTTTCTCAGGCTGCCTGCGTCTTTAGGTGAATAGGTATCGTAACTGTTGTACGAGTACATACATAGGAAACTAAGAGAATAGGGGTGCTAATGCTGGTACATAATATGTCAAGAAGTTTGGTAATACACACTACAATAAGCACATTGTAGTGATGTGAGCGCATTTTCACAAACTCAAACCAAATTTATTTCAATTAAAACAATTACATGCAGGCACTTTAGAATTGTCAAGGAGTCGGTCAATCAGATAGATGAAAATAGTAGTAGGTTCATATGGAGAAGAACGGGCAAGAAACTACATGCACAGTCTTTTAAATCAAAATATTGGTTACATCATTTATGTTCATATTATACATTGTTATGTGACAAACGATGTAGAAAGATATGTACGTTTGTCGTGTATCAATAATCATGGATTGTTGTAATAAATCTACATAATTAGCTTTCTGAGTTTTCTATAACATTTTCCTTGTGACCCATCTTAAAGGAACCGTGCTTAATACTCCACAAGGCTTTGCAGAGCTCAAAACTGCGCGATTATATATTTGATGTCATGATCTGCTACCCGCCTATTATAAACACAGACCCAAAGCATTTATTTCGATTAAACCAATTACAGGCACTTTTAAATTATCAAGGGGTCAGAAAGATGAAGCTAATTGCCCATTTCAAAGCGTTGTTGGTTGCTGGGAGAAGAACAGCTAAAAACTCCATGGATATATATTATTAAAACCGTCTCATCTCCTTCGAACAGGAAGTACGAGGGTGCGTTTTTAAGTTCGCGGAATGGGAGGATAAAAATTGGCAAATATTTTTCTTTATCTATATATTCACCTGCTAGCTTCATACATTTTTCAGATCGTTCATTAGGCTTATGTATACCATCGAAAAAAAAAAACATTTTTGTCCTCAAAATACGCTGAAACTGCGTCCTTCACTTCTTCAACACTTGACAAATTCTTGCAACGAACCTCTTTTTTCATGTTTTGAAAATATATGTCGTGAAATCATAAGTGAAGTGAGCACTTCATAGTGTTAATCCGTAGCGAATGACAGCTCACTCCACGCTCACTTCACCCAAGCTTTCACGGTGAGATGGTTACAGAATCGCACGGCAGGTCTGGATATAGTGGGTGGTTAATTATTTCGAAGCCTGGCTTGTGTAGGGCAGCCAGGGCAACACGGCTCTTATGAACAGGCGCATTGTCGTGCAAGAGCAAGATGCCTTTCGTTAATTTTCTTCGTCTTTTCTCTTTGATTCTCCTGAATTTACGCGTAGTATTCTCCAATTATATTGACGCCCTTGTCTTAATAATCAATCAGCAGGATTTCTCCAGTATCCCAGAACAGCCACCATGAGTCCAGGCCGGGGATCGTCTTCAAGTGATTCTCGTCCTTGCTTGAATAGACGATGCTATTTGTGAACCATGGTTTTACAAGTGCAAGAGTCACCGTAAACGGAGGACATCTCCTCCGTAAGGAACTTTATAACGGCGCGGTGCTCGATTTCCTCCATTGTGAACGCTGTCTTCCCGATTAACTTGCTTGGTTGATGATAGTTCAGAGACTAATGCGCCGATTGTAATAAAACTCGGTATTTATACTAATAGTGAATCACTCAACACATTGAGGTACAATGAGACCCCTAATCCCTCTCCAACACCGCCATTCCGCGAACATAAAAATGCACCCTCGTATTAGGCTGGTCTCCAACTGCCGCGGCCACAGAACAGCTCAAACACACCAGCAGTGTTAGTAAATGTTATGAAACCCAATAGGAGGCGGTGGTACGAAATAACCCATAAAAATTCATGCAGCGCGCGCGCCGCTGTGAGGTGCGTACGGAGAAACAACGGTTTTGTGCCGAGCAGTACTCGACGCGTGCCGGTTCAATATGCCGAATCTAGATAACTAGATAAACCAGCCTATTATTGACCTACTGCAGAGCAAATGCTTCTTCTCATACAGAGAAGGCACCAGCGTTGATCAACACGCTTGCTCAGAACGGTTTGGCGATTTCAGACTAGGTTTATAATCTATTCTTATATAACAAAAGACAATAGACACATGAGTGGTAACATTTTGACATTGACATCGCCTTTATGTCCTAGCAATAAAGACGGTTTTCGGTGTGTGATTGACTATACTCCTTCATATCGCTGTCATCATGCAACGTGCCCAAAAAATTGACACTGCCATATTTAATGACAATTGAATTAATTAATCTTTGGCAAAAAATGAACCAGCCTTCTGATCTCAAGATTTGTCAACAGTGTCAAACTGTCAAAGATACTTGAAAATGAGACGCAAATCTGTACCCCATAACTCAGGATTTTCAAACCCAAACGTCTGATGAAGAAAATTACCACATTTTAATTTTAAATTGTCAGCTTTATTCACAGAAGACGGGACGTAGAAATAATACAAAACTACCTTAACTTTTAACATCTTAATTCTAACTTGATGTTTAAACGTCAAAAAATTATGGTTAAACAGTCGCTAATCACTAACATAGAATACATAATAGTACACTATATGAATACAGAGGGTACCTATTCGTTTGTATAAAAATCCCTCATCGGCCGCACTTTAAGCATCAAAAGAGTGGTTATCGAAACCTTATTTCCAAAAGCTTTTAAACGACCATCAAAAAACATAATAAAGTGCGGTGCAAGACACTGGGGATACTTCCTGTACCTCAAGTGTCTTGGACCATAACATCGATGGCTATAAATGACGGTGTACGCGTCAAGGCCATGAGTTATTGCCCACGAGCCACTCTTATGAGCTAGAAATTGTGAAAGTAAGGAACTATTAACGGCTATCGGTCGAGAAATTGATGTAAGGTGGTATCATTGAACAAATAGATGGTGTGCAGTAGGAAACGTTTGTGAATAATCACTACATAGTATAAAACAAAGTCGCTTCCCTGTCTGTCTGTCCCTATATATGCTTAGATCTATAAAAGTACGCAACGGATTTTGATGCGGTTTTTTTTAATAGATAGAATGATTCAAAAGGAAGGTTTTTATCTATAATACATGCATAATATAGTAGAGGAACACTGATAATTTTAGAGGTTTCTAATGTGATGTCGTAAATAAACACATTTTTTTGCGCTTACATTGTAAACGCTGGCTGAACCCGTCGAGACAGATCAAAATAATAATGTATTGTACACCTTAAAAAGGTCTACAAAAAATTCCGCGATGGTATATGTCTTAGGGATAACCCACAATAACCATTTTTTATCCTATACTTTTTACGAGAAATAGTGGCTCTAAAATTATCAGTTTCTCCATTGCACCCGTGTGAAGCCGGGGCGGGTCGCTAGTGCTTGATAAAGTAATGCTTTAGAATGTTATGCTTTAGAGTGTTATGCTTAAAAAATGTATGCTTTAGAATGTTATGCTTAATCATTATTATGATTAGAGAAATTATGCGTAAAAATATTATGCGTAAGCTGTTATGCGTAAATAATTTATGCGAAAATATAATTAGGACAAACAAAAGTATGTCAAGTTATATTAGGTCTTAAAATTTTATGCAAATGGATAGGGAACCGTCCTCCATGTATCGTGCCAGTGTTTATCTAAGAGTTGCTAGCACATGCCAATTGCTTCACACGAATTCGTTTAGGGCAGCTTGGTTTATCTTACTTAGAACATGCATACATCCTTTTAGACACTTACTTATACAGTTACAGTACACACGGTTCACGGTTTCTGGCAGCCACTTGTTAGCTGTTTAGTGATTCATCGTTATAATCTAAACTAATATTATGTATATAGAAAAAAGATTAGATTTGTTTTGTTTTTGTTTTTTTTTTTGTTTGTCTTTCTCGCTAAAATGGCTGCGCGGTGAAATTTGGAACATGAGTAGGCATGACTTGGATTAGAACATAGGACTTTTTATGTTGATATTCCCGCGGGATCGAGACGTATACGGGTGAAAGTGCGAGGCGCATCTAGTCTTCAATTAATGATAATTTTTAAAACAAAATAGTTACACAAGATAGATTAGAATAACTGGAATAACTTCCAAAGTAAATCACTAACGGCTAAGTATCGATAAGTTAAGCAATGCCAAGCACATTACAAACATCTTTAAGAACACGTAACATACTTAACAAACAATAGCCTATCCCAATCACAATGTAAAAAAATCTCACGAAACCTACCATTGCATTAGCTCCCTCTAGCACATCAAGCAGTTCGTCATAGATAGGCCGCACGTCTTGTCGGCAGCACTGTCGGATCCGACCGCACGCGCATCCGGTGTTGCGCCGGCGCACGACATCAGTATTATTTAGAGCTTTAAGAATCAAAGTCGTGTTGTCATGTGAAGTGTATGTGTATATTAAAAAAATGGTTGAATTCGCGCTGGAAAATGTTAGTATTGAAAGCTTTTCTTGATTTATTGGTGAGAAATGTGACTTAAATGGTGTGAATTTGAGTTTGAGTGGAGGCTTTGTTGTGTCAGCTGTATCCGGTAGGCTACGAGGGTAGGCTGTAATGTCTATGTTGTCTATGGTTGTATGATATTGACAACTTAGGTTTTCATTACCGCCGTTAAGAATACCTACAACTGAAACTGGTGTTTGTCGGAGGAAGTAAAGATCCTCATATTTATTTGACTTTAAATTAAGTTTATAAAAACGGATGCTATTTATAATTTTATCATCAATTATATTTCATTTCAAAGCTACACAAAAATGCTGATAAACATAGCAGCATAGAACAATGAATTACAAAACTTTCAATAGCATTAAGGCCACTTATTTTCTTAATTTCCATCTTTAATAATGCGCCTTTCACCAATGTTACCACATTTACAGCTACGCCAAACATAGCTCCTAACAATCCGAGCCCCTAACAACCCATTGTGTGCGCTTCCCATGGCACGACTAACAATAACACACGATACTTAATAGATACTGTTTCTCACGCAGAACCAGCAAGCTGGCACGTCTGGGGACGGCTTCAGGCAGTACCACGAACAGTACGGCTACATGAACCAGAACCAAGGAGCTGTGGCCAGAAATATGCAGAACTACGACTCGCCAAAACCTCCCATACCGGCAAAAACGTACGGCAAAGTTGACACACCGAACAACTCGCAACTCATAACAGTGACTGTAGAAACCGGAAAGGATAATACAAGAGACGCCCCGAAAAGTGCGAAATCGGTCAGTAAAACTTACCACACACTCAAAGACATGATCTCAAGCAGGTTTAAGAGTAAAGATGCCAATGATGGTGAGAAAAATAATGAGCAAGAACCTAGTTTGAATAACAGTGAAGAGAGAAAGAGACCGGAGAGGCCAGAACCTGAGCAGGTGACGCCTAGAGAGAGTGGACCGAGGAAGGTGGAGCAAGGGATCTATGGAAGGCCAATGACGCAGACGAGGCCGGAAATGCAGTACAGTCACGGCATTGCGAATAACATGGCGTATCCTAGTCCGTCGCCACACAGGTAAGCACCAACTCCTTGATTAAATAGGGCTATGTTAATCAAACCTTTAATGTATAATGAAATCCCGTTACCTTATGACATAGTTTTTAATTTATAATATTTTTTACACTTCCGCTGAATGCATTTTAAATGCAGATATAATCGTGTTGCATGCCCGTGTTGACTATTAATACGATCATCATAAAACATATTTAGGATGTCGTAGACTCAGATAAAAGTTATTGATTCAAGTAAAAGTATATTCACCTGCTTCAAATAACACCATAACGTACTAGTTCGACGCCATCATTGTAAAGGTATTCTGCAGCTATCTATGTGGGAACGCAACATTTAGCGAACCATTTTCAATCTGATATGGAATCAATTAAAACTGAATGAAAAACCATTTATCAATTTCAATCGGGAAATTAATCTCACATACATTCTAGCCTCACAGCTACTACGCCTTCGACACAAGACAAGCTTACTTTGATTAATGACACAATACCATCATTAACTTTACATTCCTTTTCTCATCAGGCAACTAATGCAGCAGCAAATGGTCCAGTCTCACATGATGATGAGTCCTCAGGCCAGGTCCCAAGAGATGCTGGCCAGTACGCCCCACCGACAGCCTCAGGCCCTGGGAGCTGATGCCTTGTACCAGCAGTATGGACCTCCAGGACGGAGGAGTGCGCTATATCAGAGGGATGTGGACGTCAGATCTATGGCGAATTTCACGTCGTTGAAGACTGGGCCGCAGTCACCGGTAAGAAAGTTTTTCCGAACTATAAGGGCTACATTTTAGATGATACCAATATCAATAATCCATTCAAATCACAAATCAATAAGCAATTTAAATTGGTATAAAAAGCTTTTTTGCATAATCTAGATTCGTAAAGTTGTAACTTCAGACTGACATAATTATAATGTAACTAAAGAGCTCGTTAATCTAATGCACATATTTTAAACAGTTTAAAAGTTAGATTTGGAAATCATAGATCCTCATAATCAGTCATCGCATTATAAATCAGAAACCTACAAAAGATGTTACTAATAGATTAACATGAAGATAAGAAAGTGTTTGTATACAGGAGTACAATAAACTCATTTGCTGTAACAATAGGCCTTTGAAACGATAAAAACATCGGCCGACGTTTTTCTGATATAATAAATGTTTGGAAAGCTGATATGAATGATTCTTTACCAAAGGTTGCAGTGGAAACCGATATAAGCATATAAGAGTTGAATTATTGATATTTCTTAAGGTCTTACAAAACTGAACAGAATTGGCAAAGATTAAAAAGAAGAACTACCTACTTATAGTTGGAAATAATGGAAAGTTCAAATTTGACCTTTGATCTGTTGAAATATGCTTAATAGGTAGTTAACGTGTGAAATTATTTTATAGACATCATTTTTTAACCGATTTCATAAACTAAATTCGAAATCAAACCACTCATTTCCAAATCTAAACCAACTAACTAGCCGAATCAATTCACTTTTCAAACCAATGCCACAACCATCCACCAATTACGATAAAACAATCGTTCTAATGAATTCCAAATCGAGTACATTCATCAAACAGTAAGTCGCAACTGTCGTAACACTTGTCTTGCTATACCTAGTCCCAAGTTCTGTTCTCAGTTGAAACAATGGTTCCCAACAATTAACGGCTTGTTCCCACGAGTACGCAGCAATTATAAACCTGTGTATAGGCGCCTGCGCCGACACGACGCAGCAAAGATTTTTACAAGAAACTAGCTTTATTGGAGCATTGTTCTCTTTGTCATAGTACTTGTACTCGTATTCGTCCAGTGTTTCTTTATTTACATTGTTAATATTGTAATCGGATTTGCTGTACATTTTGTATCATCGAAAGGGTTGGTATCCGTCTTGTTTGATGGGTTGGTATCCGTCTTGTTTGATGGGTTGGTATCCGTCTTGTTTGATGGGTTGGTATACTTCTTGTTTGATGGGTTGGTATCTGTCTTGTTTGATGGGTTGGTATCCGTCTTGTTTGATGGGTTGGTATCCGTCTGGTTTGATGGGTTGGTATCCGTCTAAGCCTCTTGTCTTTAAGAGCAGTGGTAGCCAGTGGTAGCAGTGGTAACGAGTTGTAGATCTAAGGCTCGAACCCAAACAGGCGCTTTACTTTTTTATTATAAATTATTTCATCACCACTGCTCTCAAAACGATGAAGGAAAACATCGTGAGGAAACCAGCATGTCTTAGAACCGAAAATTCGAAGACATGTGCCAAGCCGCACTTGGCTTGCGTGGTGGATTACGGCCCACTCACTCTCACCGAGAGGAGGCCCGAGTCCCAGCAGTGGGAAAATTATAGACTGATTATGCTATGCATGCTCTTGTTTTTTATCTGTTGTAATTGGGTACACACATAACACATAGGAGTTTTTGAATATAACGTAGCCTTCTAATACATTGATAGTATTTTCAAAAAACAGGAACCTGTCATCGCAATCATGCTAACGCAAGGAATGAGGTCATTAACCCATGAGCCAGCGAGATAGTCATCTCCAGCACTAGTATCTTATAAAATCAAAGCTACTTTTAATTATGTAGTCATAATATTTTATAGACATCTTAACATCTGCAACGTCGAGGAAACCAAACAACTTCGCACTTCCTTTGGCGATTATAAAATAACAAGTTTTACAACGCATAAACTATCAGGAATATCGTCTGCTTTTATACCCGTTTCCTTTCAAGAATATGTGTACCTTTATTATTATACTTTTATTAGTAATAACGGTCATCGACTATATTACTACTGGTATTTATTCATGTAATTTACTTGTTTTATGATCTCGTTGTTAGTTCAACAAAATAAATGTATCGATACTCAAAGGCCCTTTATTAATTCATAAAATATTATATTTCCAGTTCGACAACTCACATTCAAGGCCAGATCTCAGAAGTCCACAGCAATTGGAAAGAGAGATAGTGCGACAAAGAGGCTTTGTTGAAGGGAGACGAGCTACCTCACATCCTCACCTCCTAGATGAACCTCAGCATAGACCAGAGGTCACAACTCCTCAGATACACGACCCCGGGAGACGGAATTCACATGGGAACCTTCTGGACCATACACCAAATGATCATCCTCGAAATGCTGAGGAACGGGAATCTGACGACGGAGGATTTCGTGCAAGACTTGCAGCTCAAGGCAGGTCCAGTTACGAAGAACGAATTAGGACAAGTGGACGCTCAGTAGAATCTCACAGACAGGAGAGAATGCAAGAAAACGCGTACAGAAGAACCCCGGATAGTCATAAAGAACGGAGAACACCTGACAGCCATAAGGAGAGAAGAACGCCAGACGGCCATAAAGAGCGTAGGACTCCAGACATCCACAAAGAACGACGGACCCCAGACATTCACAAAGAACGTAGAACGCCTGATTCTATAGGACATAAGAAAGACAGAGAGGAGCCATCGACATCACAAGAGAGGAACGATGAGAGTGCCAGTCAGAAGTCAGCTGATAGTGTTTATAACTCGAGTGGGAAGGCCGAGGCTTACAATCCACAGCCGTCTTCGTCGAGACAAACTCCGAATAGAATAGAAGATCTCAAGGCACATGGGAAGAAGGGAGCGGGATCGGGTGCCAGCTCAGGTATGTAATCAATTGTAATACGAAAATCCCGGTGTCATGGACTAACCAAATCTGTCTTTAGATTCTATTCCATTTTAAATGGCAAACAAGAAAAAACAACTGTACTAGTACGGAGATATATATGTATATATATATATTTTCTAATTTTGATTGATACTAATTGAGTTTAATAAGATCTCGAATTTTATATGCATTTTTTTAAAGACAAAACAGAATTTGAATATCGTGGATCATAAATACAAATTTTGTTTATGGCTGCATCATATTACGATCTATGTTTTTTTTCCGCTCTCATTCTTTATCTCGAAATATTTGGGACCTCGTTAAGATTTATCCCTATCATAAATCTTTTAAAGCGGTTCTTAAGTTGACAAAAATAGAGAGAAACAAATTATACAGTCGTTAAAAACACGTTTGTTTCTTTAATTGGCTACAAGATGGCGCAATAAATACAATATTTTACTGGAACTATTGACATTAAAGATTTAGTATCGATAGAGGTTACTTTTATCAAAATGATTAAAAGGGTCCTATGCTTTTGCTACCGCATTTACATAAAAGGTTACTACGATTAAGATAGCTAAGTATAAGATTTATTTGAAAGTCGATCAATAAATCTATTTCAATATTTCAACCAATCAGCTTAGACAGTTGTTATGTTCTCCCATTACGCCACTATACTTGGTTTCCCACTCTTGAGTCGTCGGCCCACTTAGGTAACGAGTGCGCCTGGTCAAATGTTGTTATTGGATCGGTCTTGTGTATTAACAATGTTTTCAAAAACATTTCAGACTACGACAAGAATGGCGGTCAGTCCTCTAACGTGGACTCGGGTCGAGGCAGCGTGGCGTACTCGAGTGGCCGGCGACCGGAGCCCCTGCATGACACCTCCGCTGACTCCGACGCGCTGGGAACGAGGCAGCCGCAACCTGGGACCAGCCAGCAACCTGCGGGACAAAGTAGGATCTTGTTTAGAAATTCCCGATCATATCAGTCTGTTTGAACTCTGGCATTCAGTGCAGGTTGAAAATCGGCTCTCCGTAATTTGCTACTCAGTTTTGTTACGCCCACGAAAGTAAAAGGGTGATGTTGAACGCAATCATCTCTCAAACCGGCACAACTAGCTCACAGCTTGTGATTCGTTGCCATGATATAATCAGTAAAATACCTAGGTTGACTGTAGCAGCTGTGTGTATTATGATATGATATAGGTTTGCTTTATAATAATATAGCCTATACAACGTGTAACGTTAAATGCGCAAAACCTCAGACACCCCAACTAATTTTTAATTCAATTGACCTATTTCAGAAAGAAAATAAGTCATTAAAAAATTGTAAAGGTTTTATGTGCTGTTTTAGTTTTACTGGCCATTCTGATCGTTTCTTGCGTCTGCGACGACGCTTTATCGAGGGAGGAGTCGTCACCGGGCCGCTGCGCCGCGCTGTCATTGGCTTGCTTGACCTATTAATAAAAAGACACGGCAACGTTTTTAGAGAAGATTTTTTGAAAAATGTGACCTATATTAAAAAGTGGTTCAATTAATTTTATTGTTATTCTGATCAGACTATTTTCAGGTTTTGCGCATTTAACGTTACACGTTGTATAATGAAAAGAAGGCATAGTATTCTATTTCACTAGTAATCTAGTCACACAGAATGCTTTACCAGTAATCTTAATATTATCAGGCACTGAACATCAAAAAAATCCGAGCCGGATTATTATAATAATGACTCTATAGAAATTTCCGAATACCATCTGCCCGACTTTAACAAATTCCGTCATCATATTTCCAGGTGTGGAAAACGACTGGGTGGAATGCGAGCTGCGTCACATCTTAGAACCAAAGCTAGCCAGCATGCGTCTGGACTCATCGGCTACGTCAGACACGTCGGTCACACCGCCGCTGCCGCCACTGTCTCCATCCTCAGACATGCACAAGAGAAACAGGTGAAGAGAATATACTATCTCCTACAAAAACTCTGCATGGATGTCATAAAAATACTAAAAAGAACGGTAACACTCAAGCAGCTAATTGGTTCTCATAAAGCACTTAATCTCCCTGGGTACTATGTTAATGGTAAATCGGCCATCTGCAACGCATCAAAACGGTCGTTTTTCGAAAACAAAATGTTCTGGTATACATTATTGAAGCATGTGGCGCAGTAGCATCTTATTTTAGGTCAGCCGTGCGTCTGTTGCGATTTCCGTCGGCAAAAAGGACGACCTTCCACACAAACTTTCATCCCTTTTTAGGGTTCCGTACCTCAAAAGGAAAACGGAACCCTTATAAGATCACTTCGTTGTCCGTCAGTCTGCCCTTTTTCTCAGGATCGCGTGGCGATATCAAGTTGAAATCATTATAATATCAAATACTAAGGGCGGTAATCCCTTGAAACAGTGAAAAAATCAAACTTCTAGTCAATGCAATCAAAAGATACGGGCATTTATGTTTCGAAATCAAAACCTATAGGGTACTTCCCCTTGACCTAGAATCAAGAAATTTGGCAAGAAGCAATGTCATACAGCACAAGTAAATAAAAAATCCGAAAACCATAAATTAGTAGTTGCATTACAAAAAAATATATTTTTAAAACTATTTACATACCTAGAAATTTATACGGAGCCCTCGGTGCGCGATTCCGTCTCGCACTTGATCGGTTTTTTTTAATCCTTAGTGTTCACTTTCGGTAAATATGAAACTCAAATTTAAAAAAAAATAGTTTTTAGACCCAGCGGTTTAGGTTGTGCGTTGTCTGTCCGTGAACTTAAGAAGCTTATAAGATTTATTAAAACTGCTTGTCCAACTGATGTCTTACCTATCCTTGTCTGATTTCAGTCTACCAGGCCGTTCGTCGGAGTACGCAGAGGAACGTCGTCGAGGCCGCGAGTCCCCGCGGTGGCACTCCCATAAGAAACACACTTCGAAGCGAGATCACCATTATAAAAAACACTGTAAGTTGTTGGGATTACTGTCCGTATAGGTATTATAATTTATGCTTCAAGCCGTGTACTCAATAGAAATTTTCAAATGAATGAGGGGTTCCTCCAATATTTTCAAAAGTTACATAGTGGATAGTTTCGCTACAGGAGACTTTCATTATATTTGAGAAGTGTATGTTTAAAAGATCACTTTGAGTGAGGTGGCTTTAAAAACGGAGCCTTTGTTGTTGCGGACTATGTTTACCTGGTTTTAGACGATCTCAACGCAGTCATTTCCAACACGCTATGTTCTAAAGTCCTACAAGTAAATCCCCGAAAAAATCATTCGAGTTCAAAGGAGGAGAATTTAACATAATTTGACTGACGTCGGGATCAAAATTCCAGTCCTTCAAAGCACGTCTCACTTTTCAATTACAAAGACACAAACTAAACTAAACATTGCACCGTTCCAGTATTCGGTCTAGACACCACCGACGTGACGTCCACGACGACGCGCAGCCTGGACCTGTCGTCGCTGCTGGAGGCGCGCTCGGACAGCTCGGCGTCCGGCGACGCGCGCGCCATCCGCCGCCAGCTGCGCGGCCTCGAGAGCATGTACGCCGAGGTGCTGCAGCTGCTGGGCGTGAGGAAGCCGGCCAGTCTGGCTAAGCAGCCCACTTGGGAGTCGAGGTGAGTCAATCAAAATATTAATAAAATTCATTTGTTTGATTAGTCTGAGAATCAGCTCAATCAGCATTTTTTGAACGTCAAAGTCACAGAAGAACTGGTTAAAAACTACGCAGTGACATGCCTCTGTCTATTAAGATTTAAAAACTTCTGTTTGTGTACAATAAAAAAGGATAGTAAATATAGTATTAAGACGTTTTTATTACATAATCCTAATATTATTATAGTAAAAAACAATCGGTCTATGATATGCAGTTCTTATAATTTCGTCTCCCAGCTTTGTTCTATTTATTTGTCAGCTCTTCTTACTCTTCTTGCCTTTCCTAAGCCTGTTTGAATATTTTTCCAGGTTATCATCGAAGCGTCGTTACGGCAGTATGTCGTCACTTCCGTCCAGTTCCGTGAGCAGTCGACCGGTGAGGGACAAGAGACGCAGTTCCAACGAACATAGAAAGAAACATGACCTGAAGGTAACAGAAATAATCCGTAGTAGAAGACTGTTTGTTGAGAAGAATTCTCGAGGGCTAAGCACGACGCTAAACCGGCCGCGACTTACGAGGGTCGATACTCTCAAAACGATGAAGGATCACATAGAACCAAAAATTCGAAGACACGTGACATCTGCCAACCCGCACTGGGCCCGCGCGGTGGATTACGACCCACTCCCTCTCATTGAAGGGAGGCCTGTGCTCCAGAAACGGGAACATTAAAGGCTGATTACACTTTCGTCCTTTCGTCTAATAAACCATCCTTAGCAGCTTGTATATACCCTAAGCCATGTTGAATCATTGAAACATGAATCACTCATAATCTATCATATGAATCCACCTTCTCTTCCAGGGTATAAACAAGCGGTTCCAGCGCTTAGAGTCGCACGTGGTGACGCTGGCGCGGTCGGTAGCGCACCTGTCCAGTGAGATGAGGACCCAGCATCTCGTCATGCAGGAGATGGACAACATCAGAGCTGAGATAGCAGCACTCAGGCATATGTACAAGTGAGTATCGTGATTTTGGTAACGGACGAATACGCGATGAGGGGACGTGCTAAAGTAGCCCGCGAAATTCGTTTATTTTTTACGTTTTTCAATCAACTCAATACAAATCATTTTGAAAGATATTGCTTATCCATTGCTTCATATGTTCGAAAAATGTGTCTGCTAAACAACGTAAACAACGCAATGAATGTTGTTGAACTGTCAAAATGAAACCCATTGCTACTGATCTTAGTGTGTCACGCAATTGCCCCGCAGGTTGTATGTTGATCAAAATACAAGATTCGCGACCGTAACAAATATTTATTTATAGAACTACAATCATTAAAATCATCAATAGAACTCATTCGCACGAACGCTGTAGGGTGCATGAAACGTTACAGGAGTTGCGGGGTATTTAAAGTTAACTTATAACGGTTAAAAAGTAAAAAAAAGGAACTTTGACTTTCTATATATCCGTAACCAAAAGGTTCCCAGGCATTGTCTGACTATGGAATCTCACAATTAAAACTCCTCCGTCTAACCCCAACTACTCCACTTCCAGATCGCAGCAGTACATTCGTTCAGGCAGTCACGGACGCCACCTGGACCCCTACTCCTTCAGCAACCCTGAGCGCGTGAAAAGGCTCACCAAGTTCTTCGGAGACGAGCCCCCCCTCATGAGGCTGTTCCTCAAGAAACTTGGATATGAGGTACTTTGTATACAGGGAGGAATTTTTGAGGTGGGGTAGTATAGACAGGTACCTCAACCGTTACGGCGGCACGTGGCCAAAATCGGAACAAATGCCGCCATCTTGTTTTTTCAATATATTTCCTAAAACAATTGCACAAACGTTTACCAACAGCGAGAGTGCCAGTGGTAACGGCTGTGACTTACGATTAGTTTCGGACCCAGGCAGACGCTTTACTTTGTGTAAATTATTTCATCACCACTGCTCGCAAAACGGTGAGGGAAAACATTGTGAGGATACCGGCATGTCCTAAGACTAAAAATTCGACGATATGTGACATCTACCAAAGTACCAACCCGCACTGCGCCCGCGTGGTGGATGTCGGCACACTCTCTCTCGAAGAGAGGCCTGTATGTCTGTGTGTCTGTGTGTCTGTGTGCCGATTATGTTACTAACAGTGCCCCCTGCCAACGTCACTCGAGTGCCAAGTTTCTTGTAGCAGTGCCATTTGCCAGCTTCATTCTAAGACGGCAAGATGCATTGTAATAAATTGAAATAATTACCGCCTGTTGGTCTAAAGATCGCAAGCGACTGCTAAACGTGGGGTTCTGGGTTCGATACTCAGCTAGGGTATGGTGTTGTTGATTTTGTTCAGGAGTGTGGATTTGATTTCGCAGAAACAAAATCAGCTGTTCCCTACATTTATGTTCACATAACTCGTCAAAATGTACGGAACAGCTGATTTTTTTTTTCGCGATTTCCGGTTTGGTCCCATAGTAAAAGTTGTTCATAATTATGAGTACAATGACCCCTTAAGAGGTTGTGCGTTATTTAAGTTACACCTTGTATATCTCTGCCTATGGGTTGAAAGAATACAGCCTTAATTTTATATAGTAATCTTTATCTATTTGCTTTACAGAAATACGCAGCCCTTCTAGAAAAAGAGAAAGTCGGTGCAGCCGAGCTGCCGTACGTCGGAGAAGACAAGCTGCGAGCCCTCGGCGTGCCGCTCGGCCCCAGGATGAGAATACTGAAGGAAGCCGGCATCCACCAGGACATGCACCACATGTCCAGAGATGACCAGCATAACACCACCACCACCCTGGCTATCGTTTGAAATTGAACATTATGTAGTTGTGTTAAGGAATATTTTTGCGTGTTGAGAAGACTGAATTTTATGGGAGTAGCTCAATAAGGCATGTACTTAGTTGAAGTATTATTTCGAATATAAGGATTCAGGTTTATAACAAACCCAGTTTCATTTAAAAGGTTTGTAAAAAAAAAAAAAAACAATTTGTACTTCTGTTGATACACATAAAACTTGAAAAATGGGACTAACACCAAAATAAGTATGTAACTGATCCTGATGGTTTTAAACCATTTTTTTTTTTTTGTAAGAAAAGCACTTTTTTCACAAGATTTTAGACTTGTTAACTTTCAAACATCTTGGTGCCAGTGCCAACATTTTGAAAATGATTAAGTGATACTCATCAAGATCCAACTTATTATTTTATCAGCCTGTGTCTTCAATATATCTATTAGTTAACATTTCAAACTACTAATATTATTACAGAATCACCCTATACCGTTCCCACTGCTGGGACACAGGCCTCCTCTCTGTGAGAGAGAGTAGGCCGTAATCCACCACGCGGGCCCAGTGCGGGTTGGTGATGATGGTGCGGGATGAGATGTCTTTGAATTTGTTGTTCTAGGACATGTCGGTTTCTTCACGATGTTTTCATTCACCGTTTTGAAGGCAGCGGTGATGAAAAAGATTAAACACGGGTTACTTTGTTTAATTTTTTGCCTGTCGGAGTCGGCCCCGACTTACGAATTGTACATGGGAAGCCCACGACGTAAAACTCTTAATTCGGAGCAGCCACTGCAGGTCCACCACTGCCGTATATACAACGTGTAACGTTAAATGCGCAAAACCTCAGACACCCCAGCTGATTTTTAATTCAATTCACCTATTTCAGAGAGAAAATAAGTCATTAAAAAAATTGTAAATATTTTATGTGCTGTTTTAGTTTTACTGGACATTCTGATCGTTTTTTGCGTCTGCGACGACGCTTTATCGAGGGAGGAGTCGTCACCGGGCCGTTGCGCCGCGCCGACATTGGGTTGCTTGACCTATTAATAAATAGACACGGCAACGTTTTTAATGAAGATTTTTTGAAAAATGTGACCTAATATTAAAAAGTGGTTCAATGAATTCTGCTAGTTATTCTGATCAAACTATTTTCAGGTTTTGCGTATTTAACGTTACAAATGTTGTATAATACTAATACTAATATTATTATTTACGGGTAATTCATTATAAATATGGTGCAAAAGACTAAAATACTCCAAACAACAAAACATGACATTCCAAGAAAGAATACTTTATCATTTCTTGATAGTTTATATGAATCCTAATTTTCTGGGAAAAAAACACCCATTTAGTTACAAAAGGTCATATTTTTATTATTATATCTACATCTACAACAACATATATGTTGTAGTTTCCTCAAAAAAAATCTAGCACTTTTTATTATTTCTAGAAAAGTTTTCAGCTATCTCAGTTTTGGGAGACACCAAATACCTACTAATCTGTGTTTACAGGTTATCAGAAATAACGTTAGGTAAAGTAGAAATTAAAAAAAAAAAATCGTTACAAAAAATACAAGTCGCTCAAAATGATATCCCGAATTATCCCTTGTTGTTGTGTAAACTCATGCACGTAAGTATCTAAGTGTAAACATGTTGCAGTTAAAGTATTGTTAATGTGTAATTTACAAAGTTTTTAAATAAGAGGCTCTTTAATCTTTATCTTGAGGAGAATATATTGTAACTCCACATTGCACTCATTCTGGGCTATGTTCGTAACTCCGGATAGTCGCTCGCTTTTGTTACGCAATGAATGTTCGTTGCGAAACAAAAGCTCGTGAAACGAATGTTTGTAAAATAAATTCACGAACCAAATACATGTTTTACATGGTTAGTACCGTCCATAAAAACTTTTTTTTACTAAAAAATACCACAGCGTTGTTTTTTTTTGAAAAAAGTTCTTTTTTTCACTTTTTAGCGGTTGTACCTACTTCACACATCACGCATCCGTATATCACTCATAATATCACTCACAATATCACTCATAACAGTGACAGGAAGTTATTATAACATCATCAACATAGACATTGGAAAGAATACGTACTACTGAAGCGAAATGAGAGCTGAATGTGTACGTACACAAAAAAAAAAACACCAAACGCATTATCTCCTTTTTTAAAGTCGGTTGAAAACTATAACATTACACTGCCAGTGTCTGCTCATTGTCCTTTTTTTGATCGGAACAACATCTATTATTTTTTCTATTCATATTCACAGCCAGCCCCAGGATGCCATGACAGCGTAGGTAAGGCAGGCCAAGACTATGAATATGACTCATTTCTGTATTACTTCTGAAGTCCTAGATTAACAATTATTTTATAGAAATGAGATTTTATAATTATAATTAAGTTAAATAATCAATGCACTCAGACATGGTATGCCAAAGAGTTTACTCGGCGTATGTAAAAAATATGTATTAAATTGTATATAAATAATTTGTTAATTGAAATGATTACTTAATTAAGACTTAAATATTAAATGCACGAAGACAACGAAATTGAACAACGTACTCAGTTTATTGTATTTTTATTCCCTTCGCGTATTAGAGGGAGTTTTATGTAAATAAATGTAGAATAAATATTTTTTTACTTTACAAATTTTACGAATTTTATTGATGCCCTATGATTTTTTCACTTCCTTTTTATATACTTATTATTATTATTTTAAGACTATTAGCTTTTTAAATTCCGTAAATAAATCTGTTTCCTACACTGACTGGCCAGACCAGTGATCAAGATTGTTTATGTGTACCTAGGTATACAGATTTATTTTTTAGCTTAATTTACTGGCAGCCAAAGGAAGACGGTAAAATTCTTGACTATAGAAATAAGTATGATTTTGGAGGTAGTGTGAGAGCTTTATACCACAAAGAAATGATTAATTTAATAGACTCAGATCATTGCGGACAGCTGATCACTATTACAAATCAAAACAAAAAAGTTATTAAAAAAGATATCACTGTTAACCCAAAAACAACTAAACGCTTAGAAACATTTAAAACTAAACTCTTAAGTAAATTACCACTTCTGTTGACTAATGATGACCCTAACAAACAATATAATGATTTTTTTAAT
This sequence comes from Eremobia ochroleuca, assembly GCA_949629135.1. Classification (NCBI taxonomy): domain Eukaryota; kingdom Metazoa; phylum Arthropoda; class Insecta; order Lepidoptera; family Noctuidae; genus Eremobia; species Eremobia ochroleuca. The sequence goes on from OX451398.1 coordinate 20,019,944, forward strand.
ATGTATTGCACACAATTTGATAAAACATTCATTCCAAAGACATTATCAGTCAATAGTAACGCTTCCTTCAGTGACTGGGCCACCATTGGTATACATAAAAGTAGAAAAAGACTTTATGAATTATATGATGAACGAATTTGTATAAACACTGCTGAATTTAATTTATATGTTAAAAATTATTCTAAAATATTTAAAACAGTCTGTAGTATGGCCAAGTCACGTTATTTGAGTTCAAAAATTAAAAATAGTAATAACATTATTAAAATGACTTGGAATGTCATTAATAGCGAAACAGGAAGGTCATGCAACCGAAGTAGTGACTACAGCCTTGCTATTGATGACAATGTAATTAGATCAGATTCCCAGGTTGCCGCGGCCTTTGAAAATTTCTTTGCAGAGATTCCTGTGTCAACTACTAAATCTCTAAGCTCCTCACCCACTGCTGCAGAGTCTTTACTTAAGGAAAACGTTCCAGTTTGTGATTCGGAATTTCACTTCGAATTTGTCACTTGTACAGATATAATTAAAACTTTTCACATGTTAAATGTAAAAAAGACTGCAGATCTATGGGGTAATTCTGTGGATGTTGCTAAGACAATTATAAACATTGTAGCACCTACTTTAGCTGTTATATTTAATAATTGTATTCAATGTGGTGAGTTTCCTGATCTTATGAAACACAGTAAAATAATACCGTTGTTTAAATCAGGTAGTACATCAGACCCCACTAATTATAGACCTATTTCCGTACTACCCACCTTTAGTAAAATTTATGAAAAACTTATTTTAAATCAATTGCAAAGATTTTTCAATAACAATAAATTACTGAATAATAAACAGTTCGGTTTTACAAGGGGTCGTTCAACTACCGATGCCGGAGTTGAACTTTTAGGACATATTTATAATGCATGGGAGGACAAATGCGATGCTTTGGGCATCTTTTGTGATTTGTCCAAGGCATTCGATTGTGTTCTTCATGAAACCTTAATCAGGAAACTTCACCACTACGGAATCCGGAACGCCTCTCTGGATCTTCTCACTTCTTACTTAAGTGATAGGATTCAGAGAGTTGATGTTAACGGGAAAAGGTCACCCGGATCTGTAGTAAGAATGGGGGTCCCACAGGGCTCAATACTTGGACCATTTTTATTTATTGTTTATATCAATGACTTGCCTTACCTCATAAAGGATGAACATGATATAGTTTTGTTTGCAGATGACACTTCACTTTTATTTAAACTCAAACGTCAACAGCTGGTTACTGACAGTATAAATAGTGCCCTCGCAAAAGTAGTTAACTGGTTTAATGTTAATAATTTACTTCTTAACGAAAAAAAAACCAAATGTATTAAGTTTACGATACCAAATGTTAGACAAGTAGAAACTAGTGTTCTCATAAAGGGTGAAGAGTTAAAACCCGAAAATACCACAGTATTCTTAGGCATAACTTTGGATGCCAAGCTTCAATGGGGCCCCCATATAGATAAATTGTCAAAAAAGCTTAGCTCTGCAGCATACGCCGTTAGGAAAATTCGTGACTTAACTGATTTAGAGACAGCCCGTTTAGTTTACTTTAGTTATTTTCATAGTGTGATGTCATACGGTATTCTGTTGTGGGGAAATGCCGCCGAAATTCAGATAATTTTTATTTTACAAAAAAGGGCAATTCGTTCCATTTATAAATTAAGTCCAAGACACTCCCTCAGAGACAAATTTAAAGAGATTAATATAATGACTGTGCCTTCTCAGTACATTTATGATAATCTTTTGTATGCACATAAAAATATTAATCTGTTTAAGAAATACAGTGATATCCATAATATAAATACTAGGAACAAACATAAATTTGTTGTTCCTACAACAAGGCTCAAGAAAATAGGTGGCTCGTTTAGATGCCAATGTATACGTTTTTATAATAAACTTCCTAGCCACATTCAAGAACTAAGCATTAATAAATTCAAATCTTTTATAAAGCTAAAACTATGCCAGAAAGCCTATTATACTGTAAAAGACTATATTGAGGACAAAAACGCTTGGGATTGAGCTGCTCCAATAGGTCTAGACAGTGAATGTTGTTTATTTTTTATTTTGCTGATTTACACTTTTGTTATTGTTATTTTTTTTCTTTCTAAATATCTATTTATGACATGACATGAACATTTACTGTTTAAAGTCTTATATTATTTTAATTATTGTGAATGTGAGGACTATGTGGGTCATTGTTTCCGTTTTAATCATGGTCTGGCAGTTTGAGTGGTTTATGCGGTCTACACAAATGTTCTGTCCTTGGTATTGCTCGTCGAATCGTTGAGCTCCTTAAGTTCTGAGTTGAGCTGCACGGTTACTGACGAATGCGTGCACTGACTGCACAGGTCCACTCAATCTGTGTGGTTCTTCCCTCAAAATACCACTTCAGACACCAATCTACATGGTCCTCAAGGATCAAAGATGATGTCCGGATTTTTATATACACATTGACATTGATGAATTTTATATAAACAATGACATGGATATTTACTTTGTATAGTATCTTATTTTTTATTATTATTATTGTGAGTGTGAAGACTATGTGGGTCATTTCTTTTTTCTTTTTTCCTTCTTAGTTAGTTTTAATCATGGTCTGGCAGTTTGAGTAATTTATGCGGCCTACCCAAATGTCCTTTCATTGGTATTGTTCGTCGAATCGTAAGGCTCCTCAAGTTCTGAGTAGAGCTACACAATTTTTGACAAATGCGTGCACTGACTGGACAGGTCCGCTCAATCTGTGTGGTTCTTTACTCAAAAGACCATTTCAGACACCAATCTGCATGGTCTTCACATGATCTGACCAAGATTATGTCTGGACTTTAAAAGAGACTGTGACCTCTGAGTTTGTTTCGGCCTTTCTTCTCAGAGTAGTCAGATAGGAAACGCCGACCTCATCTAGTTTAAAAAATATGATTGACATGTAAAAGTGTTTGTACAAACCTACTTACAGAAAATAAATCATTTATCATTTATCATTTATCATTTATAAGCTAATAGTACCGGGAGGAATCACTTAAACAACAGTATATAACAGCTTGTCGTATGAGTTGAATGATTATTCCTAGAAATCGTTCTAGGCATAATTATTCAACTTATACGACAAAAAGCGTTGGCTCCGCCCCTAAGACGACCCACTAACCCTAATAATTATGTGGATGACAGCGATACGAGTACTTTTTTTCTACATTCTTATGTAAGTGGTCCGGTGTCCCTTCCCACCCCCCTACTTACACATATTCCCGCTAAACCTGCAAATCATAAACTGATTAACCAAATATCGTAATTACTTAACCACACTAGTCCACAATTAATTAGACCTAATTACATATATAAGTCTACCCAGGCAAACATGATGCATATCTATTAATTAAATATTAGCAAATTACCTACATTTATCCATCATTACGCACATTAACGGTATCATGAACATGTCAATACCAGACACAATAAACAATGTCGTTATTTATCGTTTATCTGTGACACGGTCCGGGGTCGCCATGTCAGTGATAATATAAATGTTCGGGAATGCTGCGCAGTGACAGTCGCTAGTCGGTTTCAAGATGGGTCTGGTAAATATTGTGCTGTTCGCTGCATTATTTGCAAGCGGGTACGCCGAAATTGTGACGACTTCGACGTGTGAGGACAGTAAGAAATCTTCTTTTGTTTCTTTGGATTTTCTTCGTTGAATTTCTTCTTTGAGGTGGAGCGGAACTAGCAACTAATCGATGGCTTAGTCAAAGCAAGCACTCTTTGCGTTCCGATTGAAGTCGAATTGATTTTAATGGAAGTCAATTGGTCTTTTGTCCGTCTTCATTTCACTCGTCTAACTGACAGCTAAACGAAAATCAATATGAACTTATATCTTCAGTTTATAGAGCTTCAAAATTTCGACCACGGAGGTCGTCAAAGATCTGTTAGCTTCTTCACACATATGATCATAAAATATGGGACTGTGAATTGTATCTGATGACCATAGGACCTTCATCATCATCTGCCGTGTCTTTTCCCTTTCCTGACTAAGTATGCTACGATTGAGAGCATGGGACCTTATAGACCATGAACGAAACAACTTCTTTTAAGTTAGGAAACTTGCTTACTTATTCTCTGGCTGTCACTTTTCTTACGTATTCAAAAAAATAGCGTATATTTTGTCCCACTGCTGGACCAAGGCCTTTTACCATCCAAACCTCCATGTCTTGTGCGATCTCTGGCCATATTGGCCCTGTAAACCTTATCAAATGGTCACACCATCTTCGCCGTGGTCTACCTCGAGGGCGACGTCCTCTATCATGCGTCCAGTGAGTGACGATCATCTCTACGGGTTTATTTATAGATATAATATATATTTCTGTGGGTGCATTCGTGAGACGTTTTAAGTTGTGTACCAATGTTTTAATGAAGGTAAATAAAATACTCTTAAAGCTATTGCAAAAAACCATCCTTAGCCGGGCTGAACCCCCGTGTAGTCATGAAGCATTAGGTACCGGACGATTCAATTTACAACAACATTAAATTCCGGAATCATGCAGATTTTTCTCGATCTGTTTGGTTTTGTTATCGAGTGTGACGTGAGAGTGACGTAAATAAGCGGATAGGTAGTAGTAGTAAAGTGAGAGATTTGCACTACGTAAGTATGCCAGTGCTTGTGAAAATGACGATCTGAAGGCCAATTCCTGTGAATAAAAACGCCCAAAATCTAGTCGCAATCTTATCTCAGCGACAATCAAATAAAATTAAGAGGTATCTTTGACAGATTGATACTGATATCAGACGGTGAACGTTCTTGAAGTTACGAGAATTGCCCCCTCTGACTTATTAACATCATCGGTAGCTTTTACAATGACCACTAGAATGTCCACCTAGTGATTCGTAGATCACTCAACATTTTGCAAGTATGAACTAAATCTTTTGTCTCTTCTTCTAAAACCCTTATACAATGATGAGTGAATGACTGTGAATGTCTTCTCCATTCAACGCCATTGTTTCTGGTCCTGGAGCTCCCTGCATTCAATTCTTACGGGCTACCTTGACTCCGCTCGTTTGTCCACCTCATTCTTGGCCTGCCCACGCTTCGGTACGTTCCTCTGGACCTCCATTCTAATGTTTGCAAATTTCGATTTCTTTCTCTCTAATAATATAGTTTTTTAATGTACCTAGAACATTTTATCTATATTGTACCAAACACACTCACTAGTAAGGGACGAACTTTAATCTCTTTCGTAGGAGGCAAGGTTAGATATCACGAGAATACTTGCCCAAGATTCGTATTTCACCCAGTAAAATGTTTGTCAACTACGTCTAGAAGTAATATAGATTTTGGTTTAAGCGTTTAATGCCTGGTTGAACTATGGACTGGGTGGTTTAACTTGACACCATAAAACTAAAATAATTGGTATATTTTCACTGCAAAATTAAAAATACATACACACATAAACTTCCTATGGGGTTGGCAGAAATTACAGAACGCAACTAGCTAAAATGCGGAATTAAAAATGTTTGGTGAAATCTTGTAGATTTTCCTATGCTGTATGTTTTTTTCCAGCAAATGAAGACATCTGCAGCTTCGGTGAGGTGCGCATCGACCCATGCGCAGGAGGCGCGACGTGCATCTTCAAGCGTGGAACAAACGTGTCCCTGTCCTTCGACTTTACACCAAGTAAGATTATGATAGTAGTACTCGTATTCTAAGACATGTGACACGTGCTATTTCATTCTAACTGCCTTATTTATAAACGTTGCTTAAAGATAAGTAACGATTCAACTTCAGTGTAACCATTGTCTTTTAATGTGATCGATTCGCCAAAATCAAAAATTTAACGTGATTTGTTTGACATGCCAAACTTTAATTAACCATTTTAATTACTCGTAGAAATAGCCTTCTCCTCGCGACTTCGTCCGCGTGTTTCTTGTTCCCAAGACCCACCCCGTCGCAATCGCAACACATCGCCTGCACGCGCTATTACTTCGTTTTGCTTAGCATTCTTTCTGACTTTTTTTTTCCTCGGCTCCTAAGTGTCCTAGCGTGATGTTAAATAGCCTATTATAGCCTTCCCCAAGAATTGGGTGATAGCCCAATTCTTGGGGAAGGCTATATTGCAGACATTTTTTTTTTTAATCCGACTGTTATTTACAGAGATTATCGCGTTCAAACAAACAAACTTTAGCTTTAATTATAATAAAGATAGATTCAGACGATTCAGCACCTGTTTACGATAACTTCTGCCTCTCATTAATAATCGTTCATGAACTCCCCCAGAATTCTCCACAAGCAACCTGCAGACTTTAGTGTATTGGGCCCAAGGTGGAATGGATGTTCCTTTTGCCGGTTTTGGTTCTACTGATGCCTGCACTTACACCTCATGCCCTACGACGCCCGGCCAGACACAGACCCTGAACTACCAGCTCTACTTGGGGAAGAAACTACCAAAGGTAAAACCTTTATTAATTTTTTCATCGTACATTCTAGTTTGTTTTTATTAATTATATCTGTAATGTGATAGTGTGCATAATAAAGAGTATTCTATTCTATTGTATAATAGGCCACATCTTCGACAGTAGTCAGAAGCCGTGAAAGTCTGACAACCTGTCTTGCCAAAGTGTCTCACGTTACCTAGTACAGGGTTATGGAGGTCAGATAGGCAGTTGCTCCATGTAAAATACTAGTATTTAGCTGTATCGGGTTAGACTGCAAGTCGACGCCCGACCCCAACACAGCTGGGAAAAGGATAGGCATATGACGATGTTGACAAATAGATGAGACGCACATGAAAAACAGAAGACGGTTCATCGTTACCAGCGGAAAGACGTCCATTGCTGACATAGGCCTCCCCAAGGTCCGCCTCATTGACCGGTTTTGTGCTTTCCGCATCCAGTGGATTCCTGTGGCTTCGCAAGGTCATCTGTCGACCTTGTTAGAGACGGTTCACCTGGAGGAAAGTGTTAAACGCCACCTGTAGATTCCTGCACTACCCATGGCTGTGACGATTGGAAGGTTCGGTGCACCCAGGACTCAGGACAGTCAGTGCTGGCACCCTGACTGACTGACTGACTATATTTTTATTCGGCGTGACCTACTATTGCATAGTTCGTACCTATTCGTAAGAAGAAGAGGATTATAGCAGCCAGTTCTAGCCTCTCTGGTTGACTAACCCAACTTGATTTTCTCTCCATTGCTTATACTTACTGACATTTTTTTTTTTTATAAACTTTCCAGGGTAAGTACAATCTGAAGTGGAAGGTTTGGAACGAAGACAACAAGGTAGAAACGTGCTGCATAAAGTTCTCCATCCAACTGGTGAAGGAAAAAAAGAAGATAGTTAAATAATAAAGAATAGATACCTAATAATATTGCGTTTTAGTTTCATTCGATTTAAAAAATAAGTATTAGATCCTTTTGTTTATCTTTCTACAAATTTTTATATTGTTTAATAATGAATTTAGTAATTACGTATACCATTATAGCCTAAAATTGATGTTAACGAAATAAAGGCAGACATATCTTGATAAAAGGGTAGAACGGCAGAGGTAGCATAGTTATCCACAACCATCCAACAGGCTATCGTATCGAAAATGGCACATTTCTATAAGGAACCTGATTTGTCTTGCCCCAGACAAAAAAGCTGTCGGAAGAATAGCGGTCGTCTATTTGATCTAATAAACTGAGAAAATGTTGGGGTTTTGGACTTGTGAACAGCATTTAGAGGAATCCAACGATAACACTGATTGATGTTCAATACGCGTACTGTACGGAAACGTATCGAGTGGTTGCGAAGGCGCCAGACTCGTAGCAAATTAGGAGCTGACTCCGAAGAAGATGGCAAGGCAAGAAAAATACCCAAACAGGACATGTACTAAAAAACCACAACCTTGTGCAACCACAATCTAATTATTTTGTTAAATCTTCTTTAAATGTCTTACTTCTTCTTCTTAGCGTGTCGATGGGAATCTAAACGGTATCGGCCTAGAATTCGGCTACGTGTTTGGCGCCATCACTAGCGTCCATCAGTTCCTATAACGTGCAGCTGACAGGACACGCAGGACACGATATTAAGTGTCCCATCGTTTGTGGAACAGCACCACATTTAAACTCCAAGACGTAGTGTTCTTTGAATATCCACCTGAACAGGTTTTCCCTGCTTCGGTCAACCTGGGCCCGGAGTCTGTATAAAGACTTCCAGGTTACCCAAGGCCACTCATGCCCAGGTGGAAGATCTTCAGTGGGTGGATCGAATGGTTCGGGTAAGGAAGCACTCTCTCGCCACAGCTTCAGTTATTCTGTTGATCATTCGCCAGTGAGTGGTCCGTTCGCCATGTCGTACTTAAGGGTTCCCTCTATCTGGCAGAATCTTGATTCTCCAACATTTATTTGGCATAACACACTTGGCATAATTTTCTTTAAACGAATATTTTTAAGGCATACAAATTATTTAATATAATTTTGTTTGGCCGAATGTCCGAATTATATATACATATATCCGAATTTACAATTGCTTGCTTTTAAGATGGCAGAATTTTATTTGGTATAATTTAAATTAACCTTTGGCAAAGTTAAATTCCCGCATAATTTCGTTTAGTATAACTTTATTTATAGTATAACTTTATGATTATTTGGTACAATTTCACTTGGCATACTATGAAGATAGCATAATTTCATTTGAAATAATTTTACTAGGCATATTGCCTTTTCTGTGATATGATGGTTCTTATTATGGACATGTTTATGCCTAAAGATAATTCTGACTTACAAAATTATGAGTTTTGAATGTATGATAAATAAGTGTTTGCAAAACAATTTTCTGCGAAATGAAGATTATGCTATCCGCTGTTACCCAAAAAAGTTCTGCTATAAAGGGTAGACCCCTTACTGACTTTATGGCTTACTGTCTAGAATTTTATCAAACAACTAAATGTCTTTTTCAATAAAGACTCGTCTGAACTAATATCAGAATCTGTAGCTATTAGGTTATAATAAGAATGTTTTATGCAAATTATCTTGGATGCCAAGGTCAAAGTTCAATACGAGGAATAAGAGGAATAATGCTTTAGGCACTTGATAAGTTCTCGAGTCAATGTACTCTATCAAGAAGCTAAGGAATATTATCAATGTCAAAGACAAACACTAATATGTATATTTATTCGTCGGATATGGTAGGTACAAAGTTGGTTAGTTCAGGAGACATCGCTAAAAGCGGTATACGAATAAATTTACAATATTACACATGGGTATAAAACCTAACTTATATAATACTTATACTGTAATAAACAATACAAAACAAACTATAGACATAAAGATACATTTATACTCTAGGGGACGGACGGGCAAGATGGAGAGGGCGGGTAATAGGTAATACGGGCTGGTGTCCGCAACTCCACGTCAATGCGCGTATTTTGCGTGAGGGCGGGTAATACGAATAATCGTATTTGATCGATGGTCATTTGATAGAAACCTACTAAACTACTACCATCTCTCGACTCATTATACAACTGCACTTACGTAAAGGCGCCGGAATATCATGCGTGTAGAGTGTTTTGTTTACAAATATTAAAGTTTGGAAGAAATATTAAAATTTTGAGCTGGAAGTATACCATGATTATTTTATTGTTCTTGAGGAAGATCTTTATTATAATTGTTTTATTACAGTACGCAATTAATAGACATACAATAATGCATTTTTTTTTTATCTCAGCATATTTTTATAATTTAAGGCTATGTGAAAATAATTCGTGGCGGGCAAAACGGAACGGCGCAAAACGGATACTGTTTATTTAAAAACTCATGTTGAATTGGTTTATATTGTATTGATTATAGTGTATTTACTACAGATGGTGTATAAATATAAAAGAAAAACACATCGGGCCTAAGTCAAGCCCAAGTCCTACCTTTGTACTGTATGCAGAGCCAAATATATTGACCCCCCAGTGGAAGACTTACTACAATGTGGAATTTGCCAAGAGTGGACACATGAAGCCTGTTTTTCCTATTCAGGACGTGGCTCATATTTTTGCGATGATTGTTTTGATTAATAATATGTTTGTTCTGGTCAGTATTCTTTTTGCCCGACCTGAGTATTCATTTTGGCCGCTCTGGCCGGGAAAAACGGATAATGATAACTTAAAAAAAATATGTTTTGTTTAAAAAGTTGGTTATTTTTACTATTATTTGACTTAAATTATTAATGTCTATTATCCAAAGAAATATTGGCCAAAGTTATAAATATGATTAATATTTTTTTTTAAGTATTTAGTTTTAAAATTAACGTATACCTTTTGCCCGTCCATCCCCTATACAATATTCAATATAAAATAAAATCATAGCAATAACAACATTTGCAATATAATCACATATACAACTAAATAAATCTAATATGTATTTTACCCTTATAATCAAAACATCTTTTACTGCATTTTTTTATTTATTGAATGTATGATTGATTGATTGATAATTTACTTAAATATGTACTAGAACTAAATAAAAAATATTTTGGAGAAGCCATGTGTTTAGATTTTTTTGTAGAAATGAAAAGGTAGTTCTCAGTAGTAGCTATTTATTGGCCGTGGAATAGGTAGGGTTGTAATTTTATACGGAGATAAGATAGTGGTTTCTATCTCGTGGAATGTTAATTTTACTCGACTACATCAGATACATAAATAAAGTCATTCTACTCATTCAATAGGCTAATTAATACTGTCGTCGTTTTTCTACAAGGGAGCAGTGGTGGCCAAGTGTGCAGTGTTGGCCAAGGGAGCAGTGGTGGCCAAGGGAGTAGTGGTGGCCAAAGAAGTAGTGGTGGCTAAGGGAGCAATGATGGCCAAGGGAGCAGTGGTGGCCAAGGGAGCAGTGGTGGCCAAGTGTGCAGTGTTGGCCAAGGGAGCAGTGGTGGCCAAGGGAGTAGTGGTGGCCAAAGAAGTAGTGGTGGCTAAGGGAGCAATGATGGCCAAGGGAGCAGTGGTGGCCAAGGGAGCAGTGGTGGCCAAGGGAGCAGTGGTGGCCAAGGGAGCAGTGGTGGCTAAGGGAGCAGTGGTGGCCAAGGGAGCAGTAGTGGCCAAGGGACCAGTGGTGGTCAAGGGAGCAGTGGTGGTCAAGGGAGCAGTGGTGGCCAAGGGAAGAGTGGTGGTCAAGGGAGCAGTGATGGCCAAGGGAGCAGTGGTGGCCAAGTGAGCAGTGGTGGCCAAGGGAGCAGTGGTGGCCAAGGGAGCAGTGGTGGCCAAGGGAGCAGTGGTGGCCAAGGGAGCAGTGGTGGCCAAGGGAGCAGTGGTGGCCAAGTGAGCAGTGGTGGTCAAGGGAGCAGTGGTGGCCAAGGGAGCAGTGGTGGTCAAGGGAGCAGTGATGGCCAAGGGAGCAGTGGTGGCCAAGTGAGCAGTGGTGGCCAAGAGAGCAGTGGTGGCCAAGGGAGCAGTGGTGGCCAAGTGAGCAGTGGTGGTCAAGGGAGCAGTGGTGGCCAAGGGAGCAGTGGTGGTCAAGGGAGCAGTGATGGCCAAGGGAGCAGTGGTGGCCAAGTGAGCAGTGGTGGCCAAGAGAGCAGTGGTGGCCAAGGGAGCAGTGGTGGCCAAGTGAGCAGTGGTGGTCAAGGGAGCAGTGGTGGCCAAGGGAGCAGTGGTGGCCAAGGGAGCAGTGATGGCCAAGGGAGCAGTGGTGGCCAAGTGAGCAGTGGTGGTCAAGGGAGCAGTGGTGGCCAAGGGAGCAGTGGTGGTCAAGGGAGCAGTGATGGCCAAGGGAGCAGTGGTGGCTAAGGGAGCAGTGGTGTCCTAGTGGTAACGGTCACAATATAAGAGTTGGAACTCGTAGGTTTGAACCGAGGCAGGCGCTTTACTTTGTGTAAATTATTTCATCACCACTGCTCTCGCAGTAAAACATCGTGAGGAAACCGGCACGTCCTAGAACCAAAAAATTCGAAGACATGTGCCATCTACAAACCCGCACTGGGCCCGTGTGGCAGATTACGGCCCACTGCCTCTCACCGAGGGGAGGCCTGTGTCCGAGCCATGGGAACATTATAGGCTGATTATTGTTTTCTTTTTTCTTTTCTTTGCTTTTCTGACAAGCAGTCTTACCAAGGGGTATCGTATTACCCAGTAACTAGGTTGTGGAGGTCAGATAGGCAGTCGCTCCATGTAAAATACTGGTATTTAGCTGCATCCGGTTAGACTGGAAGCCGACCCCAACATAGTTGGGAAAAGGCTAGGCAGGTGATGATATGCTTTTCTATAAGATTCTAATCAGTTCCATTTTATTTCAATTCTACAAAAGGTTTCGTAATTGTGTCATAATACAATCAGCTCTTATTACCTACATCGCAAAACCACTCAGATCGCACACTTGTACTCACAACGCACATGCGTAGTAATGAACAAACACTAAACACAAAAGAGTACATTCCCATTTGTTATCAATTACTGGCATTAATAGCCGATACACATTGACAGGAAAATACAGAACGCCAACTAGGCGTCATTAATATTATATAGGTAATAATAAAATCAATTCTTTACTGTAATAAACTGAGTTACAAGAAAAAATGTGAAACCCTAACTCCAGAGCTATAATGTATTTTAGGAGCCAGTTACTTCTTCCGGTGAGGTTAAAGTTTAGCAAGATTTATGCAACATCATGATCACCTGCCTTTTAGCCTTTTTCCAACTATACGAAGGTCGGCTTCCATTCTAACCAGATGCAGCTGTATTTAACATGGAGCGACTGCCTACCTGTCCGATTTATGAAACAAAGGTAATAATAACGTAATAATATAATAGAGTGTGGAAACCACATAGCAATAAATTATAGCACATAATTACTATCACCTTTTCTGACATTAAAAAAAAATTACCTGTTCCCTACATTTTGACGAGCTATCGAACATAAATGCTGCTATTATTTCGTGACCGATTTTGTTAATTTTTTGTATATCGTCAGAAAAGGCGATAAACAGTATGTGGTACAATTTATTGCATATATATGTGGTTTCCTTACTGTATATTACTTAAAATTAAGTTTAATAGACAAAAAAGACAATATTAAAATTAAAATAAAAATTATATTAAAATGAAGTTTACAAAAACAAATAGAATAAGATCATTAGCACCACGCTGAACCTAAATTATGAAGAACAGGGAGGACCGGATTCCGTTCCCCGGAAAGCAGGTTAAAAGCCGTAGCGTCGGTCCTGGTCTCCCGGCTGTCATTCGTTGATCGTTGAGAGTTGACAGTCGTTATGGGTGGTAGTCAGAAAGCTGAAAGTCTGAGCAGTCTAATTACCATTGATGAGAAGGGCGAAGAGCTCGTCATATAACCATGAGCTATCGTAAAAAAGGTTGGACAAGGTAAATTCACAACTTGAATTAAGTTCCTTTCATCAATTTCCGCCCCCAAGCAGAGCTGCCTGTTCATTAGTTCTTCCCTCCTTCAACCTCTTTCTTTCTGGAATGTTCTGGATGACGCACGCGATAAACTGAGACCTAGACCACAATGAGGACGTGACCTAAATAGGCTATGCATAAGAAAAAAGAGTGTATAAACCTACAGATAAGGCAAGTATAACCATCTATAGATCACCGCTTAAAGCCGTATAGGTACCGATTTGGTAAAATACGTTGTGAATAAAAAAGTTGTAGACAAAAAACTGAGCATCTCAAACAAGCTAAGGCAATATTTTTGTCTCTCGCAGTCTCTATATGGGTTAACGACGTGACATCGTAACAGCGCATTGTATCGAGTTGTCCTTCTACTCCAATCTATTTTGCGGTCAATAGGACCATTATATTATCACAATAATAAGTTAGTGTACGTCGGGAGATAGCTCGGAGACGTTGCGAACATGAGAGGTCTAGTGCTGGCATTCTTTTTTGGCTTGGTGGCTGCTGAGTCCGAGTATGTGACGAGGAAACTTTGCAAGGGTGGTGAGTTAGCTTTTTATTAATTAACATAACTTTTTTTTATTTTATTGCTGAGTGGGCCCGCTTTTGACCTCAATCACGCCTGATGGAAAGCAATGGATGAGGTCTATGATTGAACGAGTGTGCCCAAAAGATGCCTAAGGCACTGGAACTCCCACACATCGACGAAACACAGAAGGCTGCTTGACGCCGGACTCCGGTGGGAGGTTCGTCGCAAACCAGGCGGGAGTTAGCCCTACCATCGCAAGGGAAGAATTGGCCAGTTAAATAAGGTGGGGTGTAACTATCCAGGATGCGCCGAGCGCTCGGTTCAGTTGTGTAACTGGCGGAACAACCTGCGCTACACGAGGAGGCTTCATATGTCCCAAAATAATATAAGACTTGGCTTGACTATGTGAGAAAGAAAATGTTTCCAGAACAGCAAGTGCAAAATAATATAACTAATAGAAGTTCCAAGTGCCTGCAATTTTATTGGGACAACCTTGGGACTGCCTTCTGGACTATTAAAGTGTTTTGGACACTGTCTTAAATCCAAAATTTATATTTATAAAACTATTTATCTTTTGCTAAAAGGATCCTGCATGAACTGAACTATTAGATATTGGACTGCTATTCATTTTTCAGTGGATGCCACCCAATGCAGTATCCACAGTGTGATAGTAGACCCGTGTCCTCAAGGCCCAGCGTTCTGCACCCTGAAGAGGAGCAAGGGATATGGCGTCACTTTGGACCTGACACCACGTAAGTTTAAAACCACGGTCATCATTATAACCTTAACTCAGTTATCTGCTTCAACACTTAAATTGGTTAAGGAACTCAATATACTAACTTTGGATGAAAAGTGTACTTCATAAAAACCACTACTTCATTCGAATTGACAATATTTTTTTAACCGACTTCAAAAAGGAGGAGGCCTTTTTGAAGTCGGTTAAAAAAATATATAACTCATTACGAATCCCAACAAAATTGGTGTAGGTACTTGTTTGTGATCATAGTAGCTAGTACCAATAGACTACAAGGTAAATAGTAACTGTGCACCCAGTATATAGTATCCTAGCCTAACTAAATCTATTAAAATATTAAAATATGGGGTCGAAATATCTGCCTGGGGCAGTCGACTGGTAATGTACCCAAGAGACTGGAGACATAGCCACGTGGTATGGCAATACATATTTTCTGGCCAATGTAAAAGCCACCCTTGGGTTTGGGTCACGGGGAGTGTCAACCAGCCCTTTGGAGATTTCATTTCATTCAGGATATTTTTTATTCGTGGAATGAAAATGACGTCCAACAGGTTTTGTATAAAAGAACTGTCGAAAATTCAAAATGATTCCTTGGATAAAATTGTCTGGCGATGGAAAAACCAGCTCTTAGAACTTATTATAAGTTAGCCCATTTAATAATTAAAGATTTTGATTTAAAGGTTTCAGGGATCAATGATTAAAAATCAATTTTCCACGTTCACTTTCAGACTTCGCTGCAGATTCTCTAAGGCTGTCCATCACCAGTGATGTAGACAACAGTGGAAACTTCTCGACTATTATCAAGACTCCTGGAGACGCTTGTAGAATGCTCTCCTGTCCATTGGAAGCTGATCAGAGAAGGATTTTCGATGTAGAACTGATGGTGGACAAGAGGGCTTCCGTAAGTATTGTCAATACCAGCCAGGAACTTGTCTTACTGCAGGGTTTTCTCTATTCTGGAATATTGGAGAAAAGATAAAATATTTCAGAAAACGTGATGAGTTTTGCACTTGCATAGACCATTTCGTTTTCTCACTGTTTGTTGAATCCTTCCATATAAATATAAAAAATATTCTTATATCTATGGATCCTTCCTTCGAAGTATTTCAAAAATTTATTTTTAAAGTAATTGTCTTTGGAATGGTCAAACTCATAATAATAAATGCTCAAATACCAGTTTGTACGCTCATCTTGGAGAAAAAAAGTGTAGCTATTCTCATTAGCATATTGTGCCATTTGTAAGTGGTCTGTTACCATCTTTTACGAGTTCTTACATGACCTTTAAGTGTATAAGATGAAAATAACCAATTGTTTTCATCTTATACGCTTAAAAGTCAAGTAAGAACTCGTAAAAGTCATGAGTGTAGATATTCAAGTACTGCTGGCAAGTAATCATTACGTCAAGTATCCGCATTATCGATAGCTAATGGAAAAGGAAAACATCATAACTAAGGTCTATTCAAATTTGTTTCCAATTGATGTTATTTCAAGCTAAAAAAATATCAACTATATTTTAGTAGCAATTAAGTTGATTTCAGAGTGACTAGCACTATTACTAGCAGTAAATTGCACTTTATTTTGTAGGACTTGAAGTTATTTTTCCATAAACTACTATTTGTTTACATGTTTGGCAAGTAAAACACAAACGCAGATTAGACTAACATACATAATTATATTAACATAATATAAGCTTTGTTTCCCCGAACGGTTGGACAGAGGTGTATCTACAGGGTTAGTTTTCAAAGACCAGCCAAATTTAAGGATGTGGTGCAGACTATCAAACTGAACCACTTTTTCCATGGGACATGGGTCCCATGGAAAAAGTGGTGGATCGTAATCGCGAAAAATTTATGAACTGTCCCATAGACAGCTTCAATACCTAATCGACCTAAACTTATGGGACGGCTGAATTTTTATTCGCGATTGCGATGCTGGTCCCATGGACAGAATTGTTCAGTTTGATGGTCTGTACCACACCCTTACATTTGGCTGGTCTTTGAAAACTAACTCTGTACACGGAGAGAAAATTCTTAGAAAAATTACTGTGCTCGTCACTGTAAACTGAGTGCAAGTGACATCTGCAGAAAATTTTCGGAGTGAGATTTGGAAAAATACACTATTTGTCCAATAAATTTTACTGTACAGCATAAGAATTTTTACTGTGCTAGCATGGTAATTTTTCCATTACCACTCAAATGCACTCAGATTATGAGACAGCACAGTAATTTTCCTAAGATTTTTCTCTCCGTGTAGATACACCTCTGCCCAATCCTTCGGGGAAACAAGGCTTAAAATTATGATATATATAATTATGTATGTTAGTCTAATTTGCGTTTGTGATTTACTTGCCAAACATGTAAATAAATATGAGTTTTTTCCACATTTCACCAGTTATGTTTATGTCCCGGGCGAGACTATTGCCATCAGCCGGGCATCAATACGGCAGGCATCAATACGGGTTATTATCCTATTCGTTACTAACATACTAAAACTATTTTTTTTAAGTTTCATATTACTTTTTTTATTTGCCTACGCTGATAAAAAAAGCCCTTTCATCTCCCGCGAGCCCGCGCGTCGTTCTTCCAGTTTTGACGAAACTCGCCCCGCCATCTACGTGGTGTGCCGCGGCCTCGCCTCATGGTCTCATATTACTTATAACATTTATTTTGTTCCAGGGCAAATTCCCAGTCAAAATAAAGCTGTGGAACGAAGACAAAGACTCCGAAGCGTGTTGTGTCACCTTCACCGTTAAAGTTAAATAGATTAGAATCATCATCTGCGTAGCCATTTCCCGACATTTTTTGGGGTCGGCTTCCAGTGTAACCGGATGCAGTTGAATACCAGTATTTTACATGGAGCGACTGCTGATAATAATAAGCTTTAAAATTCATTGTCTCGATGTTCGTGTTCTAACATTACAATTTTGAGTAGATAATAGACAATAAATGCAATATTGCCTTTTGCTTAATTTTCCTACCAGACCTTAGGGTTTTTTTGCTTCAAGAAATTGCACAGGCGCTAATTATTATGAATCTATCCTATATAAACTAATAATAAAGCTAAAGAGTTTGTTTGTTGAGCGTTAATCTCTGGAACTTCCAATCGGATTCTAAAAAAAAAAATTGCATTTGATAGCCCAATCCTTGAGGAAGGGCTCACTCTTAGGAGCGGATCAATAAGAAAAAGGTAAGAAAGAACGCTAAGCGAAATCGAAGATACAACATTATTTTTAGTATATTTCTAACCTGAATATAGTTTGTTCAGTCTAAGTAACTGAATCGATTTCAATAATTTTTACACCGTGTTATATTTTCTCCCAAAAGTATTTAAAAAAGGTTACAAGTTGGACACCGAGCGACACTAAGTACATATCCGCAATCATATGCGCACAACACAGGCCATGTCCGGTCAGCCAGCGGCGCGTGGTAGGTGGTAACCATCTTTTTATACGGACAAGCAGGTAACATAACAAGCTTATAACTTTGTGATTTTTCATGATACAGTTTTGAAATTGAGTACATAGATTATTTACATAAAAATGCTAGACACGTGTTTCGGGTTTCGCATATAATAAAACTAATACTGTACAATGTGACGGGTAGGTCTGGGAAACAAGAAGTTTTACGCGCACGAAGTCGCAGGCAGAAGCTAGTCATTGTATACAAGTCCACTATTAATCATTGACTAATAAACATCTAGGTATGCTCGCCAGAAGCATTATGATCCCAGTTTTTATTTTTAAGCTATCGTCTATCCTCTAGCTCGACCATATTCTAGAAAACAAACCTAACGCCAATAAAAACTGGCACTTTATTTCCCCCCTCCCCAACAGATTTCACTTTGCGTTATTTCCATGGTGTTCTGATTCAGATTCAGATTCAGATGATTTATTTGTAAACATAGGTTATAGATACAGAGGTGTGAGAGATGTTATATTTTTTAAAGTGCTCTATGCTTTGCCGTTAGGCGTACAAATGTCAGTAACTAAGTGAGTTTGTTTTAATTATTTCATTATTAATTTTACAATATTAAATAGAATTATAGAGTGAGCGATAGTTAAAATACACAATTCAAAAAATTTAAAATTTCAACAATGAACAGCAATGTTTTAATCTGGTACAAAATTAATACATTTTTCTATAATGTCAACAAAAAAAGTTAAAGATAAATCAGAAATGTCAGTAAATTACAAAAGGAAAATGTCAATCAATAAAGTTAATACAAGAATTAGTCAAGTTAGTACTAGATTGTCAAAATAATCAATAAATCAATTAAAAACGTTCCAACTGTCATTTATAAGATGTTAGATGACGGATACAAAAATAAATTTAAAAATAGTAAAGTCGAGAAGCTATTATTACATTATTATAGATAACTATATTTAATAAGCAAGTAGGTATACATTATATGATTGACCGATTATACATTATTGATTTATCTATTAGAATTTTCATAAGTACTCTCTTGAATTTGTCCAGATTTAGTGACTTCATCGTTTCAGGCAGCTTGTTATATATTTTTGTGGCCATACAGAACGTACTTTTATTCATTAGGGCTGTTCTGCCATGTGTTATTTCGAGCTCTAACTTATTTTGGTCCCGTAACTGTCTATAATAGCTTTTGGAAGCTACTTTGTATTGCGAGATGTGTGTTTTCACAAATATGTTAGTTTCGTAGATATACAATGATGGTAAAGTAAAAATATTAAGGCTTTTAAAGTACGGTTGGCAACTGCCGGTGCTATTTAGGCCACACATAGATCGGATACACTTTTGGTGAACGAAATAAACGAAAAAAAGCGCAGCTTTGTAATAATTCCACACTGTCTGATCATTTTCAATGTGGCAATCAACTGATCATATAAGATGGGTCACGGATGCAGAGAAAGTTTGCGAAAAAGTATTAGATACCGTCCATACTTCTAAATAGATTTTAAGCTTTCCCGCTGATGTTGATCACATTGCAAAAGGTTTGATCTTGGTATAACCAGCATACTCCCACGATCGTACTTTGGATGTCGCATTGTAGATAAAAGGTATATTACCCGATTGAACAGTAAAACTATAAACTCCGAATTTTAAATCGGCACGCCTTTTTTAGTGTTCACTTTCCTAACCAATCTCCGGAATCAAACCTGTCCCAAACGACAATCCTGGATCCGCCACTGATTATACTTGCTTTAAACATACTGATCCCACAGCGATACTGGCATAAAATGACCCCCAATTCTCTCTAAAGCTAGTAATAGTCATTTCGCCCATTCCAAACGCCGAAAAACGTTTTTCATCCAACTTTTTGCTGTAAATAATATAATAACAGTACTTTCGAATACCAGCACTGCACACGAGCCCAAAGATAACAGGAAGGCGTGCGTTCACAGGTTTACTTTCTCAGAGGTCACGGTATCGGCACCCGAGCACGGAGGTGAACGCACCTAACAATAAGGTTCATTCTTATTAGTTGTGCCAGCCACCGAGGACCGTGAGATTCTTATTAAAGTGACGAACGTTTTAGGATTTTCTAAATAAATCTGCGATGATCGTTTGAAGGAGCATCGAGGTCTGTTCCAAAAGTGTCAGATGAAACTAAACTAACCAAGTACTTACTGTGTCACCCTTTGTGAAATTTCTACATTTATGATTGTAATTTTTACGGTGTACCTAACTACCTAATAAAGAATATTCTATCCTATCTACCCTCTCCAGATTGATTACGCAATCACTCACTGAAGGAAGGTTTTATCTTTATATCTCACCAGTTTATGTCCGATAATTATGTATAAATAACATTATTATGTGGTAATTCAAAAATCTTCGACGGTATTTGAGGTTATAATATTAACCTCAATTATTATCAAATGAAAAACATCTTGAAGGTAATTTAAAAAATCAAATAAAAAAGCACTCAATTTGTTAAGTGCGATTACAAATACTACAAGTCAGTACGAGTACTACAGTCTACAAGTAAGTACGTTTTCACATCCATTTGTTTACGTCTTCATTAGATACTTTTAAAACAGAGATGCGTCCGCCAAAATATAGGTGTTGAATCGGATGAAGTTGTACGCTTTTATTCTTCAAACTACAATAGCGGTTTCCTTTTTTTGGAAATTATTGTATTTTTACTATTGGCGTCGGAGATACTTATGGCGATGGCAGTATAAAATGGCAGAGTGTAGGAAGACGAGATAATACTGATATTTTTACGCCCTTTAAAGGTAGCCTTGAAGACTCATTAAAATATTAACACAATGCACTTTAGTACATTAAAGTTGTGCGCAACAACTGTACATTATATTATATTATTGGAGATTAAACGAACTTACCTGAAGTGAAGTTCTATCCAAATTATACGAGTTGCTTCGTCCGAAGAGATTAAGATAACAATGTAGTAATACGTCTAGGGTATCGCCTTTCATCCACTAAGTTTGAATATTTTTTTTTTTTTTTTTTTGTCGGTACTTTGTCTTCCTGATATTTATGCCTGTACCGCCACTCATTTAGTTGAAAGCCTGGAACCTTTTTTAATATTTCACTTTAGGTATGGGGTTCATAGGGTTGGGAGGGAACTAATCTCTTCGGACGAAGCAACTCGTATAATTTGGATAGAACTTCACTTCAGGTAAGTTCGTTTAATCTCCAATTATACTTCGTTGCTTCGTCCTTCGAGATTAAGATAACAATGTAGATTTTGAAAGATGGTGAAATATTAAAACACTGAATTTTTATACTTAGGTACATGTATATTAATCAAACCTTACAAGTAATAAAGTAATTAAATTGTAGTTTTTCTTTAATTAGGGGTAGATAAATTTAAGTTATTAATTTTAAGTAATTAAATCTAACATCGATCAGAGGTTAGGATTGATAAGGCAAATTGATCAGTTTGTTCACATTGAATGTCTCTATGATAATATCTAGCGAAAACATTGGAGCTACCACTCCACCCAGCTGCTTTTCGTATCGTGTCAATATTGACACCAGCTCTATGAGCAGCTGAGGTGGCTGCGTGTCTGGTGGAGTGGGCAGAAAATACTGAAGTGTCAATTCCGCTAATTGATAATATATCTTTTATCCACCGACTGATGGTATTTGTGGTTACTGATTTATGTGGTTTTTTAATACTTATAAAAAGGCTATTGGCATTGTTTCTCAAATGTTTTGTCCTATCAATATATTCTATAAGAGCCTCAGCGGGACATATTTCCGGTCGATCTTTGTAAAATGGAATATTTAAACAAGGTTGAGATAAACCAGGTCGAGATGTTTTTAACAAATCGTTTATCTTGATCAATATAAGATTATCAGTGACGTTCATATTTTCTAATTTGATTTTGCTAATGGTTTGCACCCTGTGTGCAGTTACAAGTATGAGCAAAGTTACGGCCTTTTTGGTTAAATGTTCGAAACTTAAATTATTATTTGGGTACCATTTTGATAAGAATTCTAAAACTATTGACGGGTCCCAAGTGATATTATATTTTGGGGCTGGAGGACGAAGTCTGTAAAAACCTTTGAATAGCCTAGCAACGCGATCATCAGACCCTACTCTCGATCCTAAGATCAAAGACAGAGCGGAGCGATGACTGTTTAAAGATCCGTATTGTAAGCCGGAATGAAATAACTCAGTGAGAAAATACATAATCATCGGAATTGACGCCTCATGTATTTTGATATTGTGAGTCTTACAAAAGTTTACCCAACGTCGAATGGCAACGTCATATTGTTTTATTGACCTTTCAGATAAAGAAGCTATCATAATATCTAAAGATGATGGTGGTACTCCTCTGTTTCGTAACGCCGTCCTGATAACTTCCCTGCAATCAACGTGAGCTTGGGGACACTGTTGGAAATAGACAATAACACTTTATCAGAGGGTCTAAACTGAACTAATTCTGAACAGAGAAGTTTTTGATAAAGTGGAAACCAGGGTTGCGTGGGCCAAAATGGAACCACAACAATACCCTCCGCCTGGTCGTATATAAGTTTTCTTAATACTTTTAATATAACCGCAAAAGGAGGAAATGCGTAGAAACAAAGATTTGACCAATTTAAAGTAAAAGCATTCACAGCGCATGCTCCTGGGTCTCTATTCCATGAGACGTACTTAACACATTTGTTATTCAACCTTGATGCGAAAAGATCAATTTTTGGTTGCCCAAAGGCTCTCACAATCTTTTCAAAAGCATGATCTTTAATCTCCCATTCGGTATCGGGGTGAGATTTTCTAGACTCAGCATCTGCTATTTCGTTATCTTCCGAGCTTATGTATGAAGCGAATACAAATATACCACGAGCTTCACACCACTGCCACAAAGATTTTGTGATTTCAGTTAAATGTGGAAATCTTACTCCACCCATACGGTTGATATACGAAATAGCAGTTGTGTTGTCAACGCGTAGTAACACCTGACAATTTTTTAATCCTTTTGCGAATGTTTGTAAGCCCAAGAAAGCAGCCAGGAGTTCTAGACAGTTAATATGTTTGTTAGACTCTGTGTTACTCCACTGGCCACTGGCGGTCTCCGCACCGCATGCTGCCCCCCACCCTTTTTTGCTAGCGTCTGAAAATATTTCTAGACAGTAGCTGTCCCGTCTAATAGGATTCACTGCGGTATCAATAGATTTTAACCACCAGGAAAAATCGTCCTGCAAATACTGTGGTAAAGACATGTGGCTATCATAATTACTCGTTTTACACAATGCAAGGTATTTGCATCTTTCCATCTGCTTGGTGTAAAGCCAACCGTACTGAATCGCGGGGCAGGACGAAGTGAGGAGGCCTACCAAGCGAGCAAACTGTCTTATTTTACAACGAGATTTCAATTGAAACGATTGTAACTCTTGTTTAATTAGATTTCGTTTTTCCTTAGGAAGGCTAACATGAAATTCTTTTGTATCTATCACAAAACCAAGGTATTTGCAAATATTACTCGGAATCATACAACTTTTTTTTTTTTAATGTTAATTATGAATCCTAAGGACTCTAAAATATGTTTTGTCTGTAAAATATTATCTAAGCAATCTTGATAATTATTAGAAATGATACAAATGTCATCTAAGTAGATAGATGACAGATAACCTAATGATCTCAGTAAACAAATTACCGGTTTTAATAGCTTTGTGAACACAAATGGAGCTGTGTTTAAACCAAACGGCAAAACATTGAATTGGTAAATTTGACCCTCGTACCTAAATCGTAGGTACTTTCTATACGTCGGGTGTATAGGTACTAGAAAATACGCATCCTTTAAATCAAAGGTGGCCATGAAACTGTTTCTTGATACTAATTTTAATGTTGTTCTTAGATCTTCAATTTTGAAATGTTCTGTTACGATGTACTTGTTTAGAGACTTTAAGTTTAAAATAAATCTGTTTTTGCCATTGGGTTTTTTAATCAGGAAATAACTAGAAAGAAACTGTCCTTCACATGGTTCACAATGTGAAATAGCACCACTGTTTAGAAGGTCAGTGATGGCCACCTTGTATTTAAAGGACTCACATGAAGTTAATGCAGGTAAACTTGGTTCGTGTAACTGATAGACAGGTTTAGTAAACGGTATCTTGTAACCTCTTATCCCCGATAATACAACGAGGTCATTAGTTATCAATTGCCATTGATCATAAAAGTAGGATAACCGACCTGCAAAACGTACCAGGTCTAGCGCCGCGGGGCTTGGCGCTGCTGCAAGCGCGGCTGCTGTCGCGGCTGCTGCTGCACCGGTCGCGGGCGCGGCGCCGGCGCTGTTCTCCTCGCTGTTCCCGCTTGCCGCGCTGTCGGGAACGGAGGCGTCTGGTTTAAAGTCTGGACAGGGGCCTGTCTCGGTCTCTGCGCTGGTGCAGGTCTTCGAACCTGTGTGTTTATTTTAATCTCAGCGCCTGATTTTGATATAGCTTTTGCAGCTTTTAGAGTATCGGTCAGATGTTCGCCAAATAGAAACTTATCGATTTCTGTATTGAACAGTTGATCTTTTATATCTTTCTTGATTGTAGAACATATAAAACTGCGCCGTGTCATGGACTCGCTGTGTTGTGAGTCACACATCAGTCGACCGGCTTCGATCAGTAATTTTATTACCGACTGATCTTTATAACCTGCAGAAAAGAGTATGCTTAGGGCTTCACTTATACAAGATATACTTGCTGCGACCTGCACCTGCTTATTCTCTAAAGCTTTGTCTTTTTTTTATTAGCATCTCCGATAAGGCGGCCTTTATCTCTGGATTTAACTTGGGTGCATCAATCTTTGTGCAGTTTTTTGGAACCAGATGCTTATCAAGCAGCTCCTTTCTGGCATCCTTGGTCAAGCCTGTTGTTGCGATGTGTTCCCAGCGAGCAGATAACTCGCATCTAATGTCTGGTCCATATTTTTTATCCTTTGATGGAGTTTCGCCCAAGAGATTCAGAATCTCTTCGTCCAGCTCAGGAAGCGTTACTTCAACAGGTAGTTCCGATTCCCCTGCCTGTACTGCTTCTGTAGCAGGAACATCATGTATCGTCGAGGTGGACGTACCCGGTTGTGGCTCATCTGAGTCAATAATCGGAGATGACGCGACATCACCTTGAACTTCCATTTCAGCTGGGATAGAAAATGTACCAAATGTAGGTATCGGATAGAAAATAGCGCGGTGATAGTCCTCAAAACTATCCACAACACCAAGTTTATAATCCATACCGATATTCAGAATTACGAAATCGAGTGATAACATTTTGTTATGTAGGTACGTGGATATGATCACAACTACCAATGTTCCTAGTATACAACTAGTGGTTTTAGAGCGGCGATAGTCCTTAAAACTACCCACAACACTATGTTTTAGTCCGTACGGATATAAAATGCAATTATTATTAAGTAGGTCATTAACTAAAGTGAAGGCAACATTCCTTTCAAATGTACACAATCACTAGTAGTATATACCCAATGAATTGGGAATCCAAAATTATGTGAAGGTAACATCCCCATAAGATGTACACAACACTATTTAAGATAATATGACATCATGTCAGATTATGATACGGATATAGTCCGAAAAACTATTCACAATATCTTCCGTTTGTAAAAATAACACTTCAGCTTACCTTCATGGTCCGATAGTACCGGCGACATAATAATATTCGTCGACGAGCTACTACTCTCGGAACAACTTCGAACACGCGACCTTCTGTCGCGTTTATTAAGTTTCCTTTCGAGTTTTCGAATCTTCTTTCTTAAATAATCACTGTCGTCGTTTTTGTGACTACGTTTTGGCATCTTTTTGCACAATTCAAATGAAACGAAGAAAATAACGTGGTGATCGGCGACGCACTAAAACGCGAATGAGTGGCGGTACAGGCATAACTATCAGGAAGACAAAGTACCGACAAAAAAAAAAAAAAAAATATTCAAACTTAGTGGATGAAAGGCGATACCCTAGACGTATTACTACATTGTTATCTTAATCTCGAAGGACGAAGCAACGAAGTATAACTGTATATACAACGTGTAACGTTAAATGCGCAAAACCTGAAAATAGTTTGATCAGAATAACGAGCAGAATTAATTGAACTACTTTTTAATATAGGTAACATTTTTCAAAAAATCCTCATTAAAAACGTAGCCGTGTCTATTTATTAATAGGTCAAGCAACCCAATGTCAGCGCGGCGCAGCGGCCCGGTGACGACTCCTCCCTCGATAAAGCGTCGTCGCAGACGCAAGAAACAATCAGAATGGCCAGTAAAACTAAAACAGTACATAAAACCTTTACAATTTTTTTAATGACTTATTTTCTCTCTGAAATAGGTCAATTGAATTAAAATTCAGTTGGGGTGTCTGAGGTTTTTCGCATTTAACGTTACACGTTGTATATACAGTAATTATGTGTAATTGTGTATATCTCCAAACAAATCAGGTACTTTGTAAATTATTTTACAAAGTACCTGGACCTTAGGAATTTCGGACCCTCATTTGTTTGGCGTAGAGGAACGCGTGGAGGGGCCCGTGGCTAAATAATAACAGCCGCACAGGTCGATCGATCAGGTTAAGCTACGCTTGCCGCGGTTGGTTTGTGGATGGGTGACCATCTTTACATATCGAGACTCCTCCGTGCCTTGGAAAGCACGTTAAGCCGTTGGTCCCGGCTGTCATTCGTGGATCTTTGACAGTCGTTACGGGTAGTCAGGAGCCCGAAAGTCTGACAACCAGTCTTACCAAGGGGTATCGTATTACCAGTAACTGGGTTGTGGAGGTCAGATAGGCAGTCGTTCCATGTAAAATACTGGTATTCAGCTGCATCTGGTTAGACTGGAAGCCGACCCCAACATAGCTGGGAAAATGCTAGGCAGATGAGAGTTGCCGAGAATAGAGCTGAATTGTGAGCAATTTGAGAGCCCGATGTAGTGGACTGCTACGAGTATAGGCTGATTATGATAAGAAAAGAAAGAAAGAAAGAAAATATATTTATTTACTCACGGTAAACATGAAACAGAGAAATAACACAAGCACAAAAAAAGAAGTTGGGAGAAAATATGCTTCACATTCCCTCAAAACGGCCATCGCTCAGCATAAAGCTAAAAATTACTTGTAAAGCAGCTAATAAAGTTCTTACATATTTGTCTTTTAGGTCCTTTTATCAGGAAGCCAAAGGATTTTTAACCTCAGACTTTTTAGGAGCATTATGATCCCATCATTTTTCTTCGGAGGACAGGATGTATGGCGCAGTCTGGGAGAGGCCTATGTCCAGCATTGGACTGCGATAGGCCGAGTTGATTGATTGATTGTTTGATTGATTTTTCTTCGTCTATTAGATAGCGGGTGCGGGTGGCGGTGGCGGGTTAGATGAAATATATCGGGACTATTTAGAAAAATAACATCTTATCAGTATACCTACATTATAAGCAAATACATTATTTCTATTTATTAAAGGTCCGCAATCAAACCTTTCCTTTTATATCAAAAACATTGTTCAATTTGCAGATAAAAAATACGCTCCGTACATGCACAGGTTGTTTGATAGAAACGTTTTATAAGTTTACCACGATTTACATCTGGCTATTATTACCTTTCAAATCAAACAAGCCTCAGAGAAAGCGGCCCTCTTCATTCAAATATCAGAGAGATAGGAAATCTAATAGTTTTTATGAGAATCTGATATTATTATTGTTGGACTTTCATTTCTATTTAAGATCTGTAACAATGCTGTGTTCAATACACTATCGTGGCATCAGCTATTATGCTGGAGGCTGTAGGGGTGAGAACACTTTATAGGAAGCGAGAATGATTAGAAGACAATGCGAATTGTTAGAATTCGTTTCCGTTTTTAATTCGAATTCCATAAAATTGTCAGTAATAACTGCGCAAAATATTTTAGTAATGAACGAAAACCGTATGTCGTATAAAGGCACCATGTAACTACTCGTAACAAACATGAGCATCAACGGCTTATTAGTCGATTCACACGAAACCACTCGGCCGAAAAGTGCGAATCGTTACTTTTAAATAATATTTTTTTTTCTGTAGGGCGACTCGCACGAATTGACCCATTATGAATTGTATGCAATAAAGTATAGAAAAAAGGACCCTAGCGCACAGAAGTGATAAGAGTTAAATATTATAAAACGTTTACTTGTGTCCTAACTGCATTGCATGAAATTCAAAATGTTCCCATTCGTGCGAGTCGCCTAAAGAAAAAATAATATTATTTAAAAAAGTGACGATTTGCACTTATCGGGCGAGTAGTTTCATGCGAATCGACTAATATGCCGCATCGACTGCCTCGTTTTGTCTAGTGATCGCAACCGCTCCTGCTGCTCAGCAGTAGCGGTTGAGGACCTGGGTTCGATGCCCAGGTCGGGCAAATTGTTATTGGGTTTTTCCATCTACATTTTTTCAGTAGCACCCCGGAGTTTAGTTTTGTGTCCGGTTGAAGTCTCGCCCACTATTACATCACAACTGGCGAAATGTGGGCGTTACGAGTACTAGGTATACTTCTGCCTAACTTTTCGGAGCCTACAAGCAGATCACACGACCATCACTTCCATCACTGCAAAAACCCAATTTCATAGAATGTTATTAAAGCTAAAGTCAAAACTTATTTAAATAACTTCACAACTCTTTTCTCCAACTGCATTCGTTTTGATTTTAATTTCAAATGGAAAGTTATTTTTGGTACAAATCAACTGTCTTTTTGAATTCGAGATCAGTGGAATGATTAATTTACACATACGTTACGGAAAAAGTACCTACATTAAACTATCATAAGACACCGACGAAATTAAGCGGAAATAAGCGAAACCGCGAAATAGAATTGTGTATCCGCAGCTTAACTTTAGCGAATTAATCAAATTGCTGATATCAAGGGGCGATTATTAGAACTGTCTTTACAACTAACGATGATCATAAAAGAACATTGACTGCTAATTTATAAGGAAACTATCACGTTTATTTTTATTTATTATCATAATAATTTATTTGTTACACAATATAAAAAGCGGCTTAGTACGAGGCAGACTCGCATACGAAGGGTTCCGTACCGGCATACAATATCTAACACTACATATTTTATTATTTTTTGTTATAGCGGCCATAGTGGTACACACTTTGTGAACATTTCAAGTGTCTACCTATTACGGTTCAAAAGACACAGCCCTGTGACAGACGAACGGATGGAGGGACGGACAGCGGACTCTTAGTAATAGGGTCTCGTTGGCAACCATTGGCATGAAACCCTAAAAATGTATATGGTTGAACCTTTTCTTGAAGTAATTGAGAAATTGTATCACTTCTATCATTATTGTGGTGGTTAATATCAGTGGATTAATTTAGTTTATCTACACTCATATTACTTATAATATGAAGTAGGTCTGGAGGACTTAAGGGTCCTCCAGACTGAATTTTGGCCATGGCGACCAATCTCAGCGGAGACCAGCCTTCGGCGCGGGAGATATTATAGTACACGCAAGCGTGTGCGCAGCGCAGACACAGGTGAACTGATGCACTCACTCTTCCCTCACTCTCATTGTCCGATGTGACGGCAATCCGACACGACTCATATTATAAATTGGTAAAGAAGGTTTGGATGTAGGAGGTCATCTTCGAAACTTCTTATCCGATTTCAAACATTCTTTCACTGATAAAAAGCGATGCGAGTGCCATAGAATGCTTTATGATAAAACGCTCGGGCGACGTCGCTGGCAGAAGACAGTAGTATACAACGTGTAACGTTAAATGCGCAAAACCTCAGACACCCCAACTGATTTTTAATTCAATTGAACTATTTGAGAGAGAAAATAAGTCATTAAAAAAATTGTTAAGGTTTTATGTGCTGTTTTAGTTTTACTGGTCATTCTGATCGTTTCTTGCGTCTGCGACGACGCTTTATCGAGGGAGGAGTCGTCACCGGGCCTACCTATTAATAAATAGACTCGGCAACGTTTTTAGTGTAATTTTTTTTTAAAAATGTGACCTATATTAAAAAGTGGTTCAATTAATTCTGCTCGTTATTCTGATCAAACTATTTTCAGGTTTTGCGCATTTAACGTTACACGTTGTATAAAAGTAGTTACGAGTTGATAGAGGTGGTTGTTTATTGAATGCAGTTACATGAAAATATGAAACATTGATGGATGTGGGACTGGGAAGCACAGAACCGGTCGAAATTGCGGTACTTAGGGGATGCCAACGTCCAGCAGTGAAAGTCTTTCGGTTGAAATGGTGAATGATGAAAGTTCGATTACCATGCGTACTCGTTGCAACAATCTCCCTAAAACTTCGAGCAATCACAAAATACCTATCATTATTCGGGGCGCCTGTCATCTTTACATTGCAATTTGCATAAACATGATGTTCTTCTACTCAATGATTGTTTGCTCATCCAATTCAAAACATAATAAAAGGTAAGATTTTTATACTAAACACAGGCTGGCTTTTTTTTAGCCTATATTGTGTCCCACCGCTGGACAAGGCCCTCCCCATTTTCCTTCCAAACCGCCCTGTCTTGTGCGAACTCTGGTCATGTTGGCTCTGCAAATCTTATCAGATCGTCACACCTCCTTCGCCGTGGTCTACCTCGACGGCGATGTCCCCCCCTTCAGGCGCCCAGTGAGTGACGATCTTTGCCCACCTCTTTGAGGCAGATTGAGGCAGTTTTTTTTTTGTAACAAACAGTGCTCTTTTTCTTACACACCTTTTATCCGATGGAGAATGCATTAATATATCCTCAACCTAGTCCTTTTTGACATATGAATAAAAGGGGTAGTTACCATAATTGACTGTTTATAATGTTCCTATTGCTGGGACACAGGCCTCCTCTCTGTCAGAGGGAGTGGCTAGTGGGTACTTGTTATTTCATTTCTGAAGTGGGAATTAGCGTAACTATTTTTAACTCCTAATTAATAAAATACCTAGCTATAAACTAAGCCGTGCTACAGTTTCTATTAAATTAATATTACTTTCTAGGGTGCCAGTAACTTGTAAGTTATGAAGCGGCGAGCGGCAGGTGCGGGGCGTGGCGACCGTTGACGCCAACTGCACAAACTGCACACGACAACATGGATCTGTTGACCACAGGCACAGGTTATACCTAACTGTTTCCATTGACTAATTACTTTGACGTTCTTCTGTTGTATTACTTTCATTGTGCTTGTAGGTATGCTTTGGTAGTGGAAGAGCTTTTTGTGAATTTATCTTATGGACCCATCATCGGGGCCCAGTGGTATCGGCACCGAATTACGAGTTGTACAGGTCGTGAGTTCGAATCCAGGCAGGCGCTTTACTTTGTGTATTTAATTTCATCACCACTACTCTCAAAATGGTGAAGGAAAACCTCATGAGGAAACCGGCATCTCCTAGATCTAAAAATTCGAAGACGTAAAATCCATCAACGCGCTCTCGGCCCGTGTGGTGGATTATGGCCCACTCTCTCTCATAGAGAGGAGTGCCCCAACAGTGGGAATATTTTAGGCTGATAATGCTATGCTATGCATGCTAGCTATCATCACTGCAGAGTCACCTTCTAACCGAAGAGTGCCTAGGTAGGCATCAGTGAAATTACGACCAAAATTTGAGACTTTTGGGGACATTAACATTAATTTCACCCAACGTGATTATCGACGGCTGATGGTCAAGCCTGTGTTCTATTTCAGGACAAATTTGTGCTCGTTTCACATCAGAACTTAAAGGATACAACAAATAAAGATTTTGATCTCAAGCACATAGGTATCTACTGATCTCAAAAAGGGAAAAAACCTTAATGGAATGTTGTGGTAACTGCTAAACATCTCAGTAGTTGCGACACTTGATTGCCAAGTGGACAGGTAAGGTGTCGGCATCCGTTTGCTTTTGCTATCTTCAACAACAATCTCGACACTTGTCAAGGCTCTAGTGACGGCTGTATCCTGAACGTTACTATTTCCATTATAATCTCTTTTGGTTTTAATAAGCCTCATATCCTCTTGTAAAGCAATTAGTTTCACAAAGTATCAGCGCTCCACTTTTGAGTTGGCTGTTAAGCATTGGCCGTTATTTTCTGCTCACGACCATTATTTAATATTATTAAATCTTAGATAGAGAGATAGAATACTCTGTATTGAACACTATGACATAATATAATAATACCAGTATATTAATTTCTTTTTTAATTATAAGACGATATAGTTAATTAAATATATTTTAAATCACCACGCCTGCTTCAGACGGGTTGGCGATTTCAGACCTATATTAACTAAAAATCCAAGCTTCGTCACGATGTTTGTCCTTCACCGGCGTCAGTTATGTCTCAAACAAATTCAGTAAATACATATGAATTGGAAAAGTCACATTAAATTACAAATAGGGAATAAATTACTAGCATTAACTGTCTTATTTTCCACTTGGCATCTATCTGCTGAGCAGTGAGCAGTGGTGGCCATTGGTAACGGCCGCCACTTACCATTACCAGTCAGGGTTGTAGGTCGTGAGTGTTGTAGGTCGTGACTCGAACCCAGTCAGGCGCTTTACTTTGTGTAAGCTATTTCATCTCCACTGCTCTCAAAACGGTGAAGAAAAACATCGTGAGGAAACCGAAATGTCCTAGAACCAAAAATTCAAAGACATATGACATCTACCAACCCGCGTGGTAGATTACGGCCCACTCCTTCTCACTCACCGAGAGGAGGTCTGTGACCCAGCAGTGGGAACATTATATGCTGATTATGTTTTTTTTTTTTTTTTAATTGCTGCTTGGTCCCGCTCTTGGTCTCAATCACACCTGATGAAAAGCGATGAATGAGGCTTATGATGGAACGAGCGTGCCCAAAAGATGCCAAAGGCACTGGAACTTCCACGCATCGACGTAACACAGCGGGCTGCTTGACGCCGGACTCCGGTGGGAGGGTGGTCGCAAACCAGGCGGGCGTTAGCCCTACCACCGCAAGAGAAGAATTGGCCAGTCAAATAAGGTGTTGGGTGTGACTGTCCAGGATGCGCCGAGTGCTCGGTTGAATGGAATAACTGGCAGAACAAACTGCGCTACACGAGGAGGCTTCTTCCTGCATCCCATAAATCTATCTGCTTGTGATTTTGCTCACACACTTGATTTTTTATAGTTATCTTTTCAAAGCTCAGGTGATATGTTTATGGGTATTGTTATCTTCGTTTGATTTATCACCCTTGGTAGAGGTGAAATGATGTAATGCTGGTTCACTAGGTACCGGTACCAAATATAGATAGTAAGATTTAAGCTACTCAACATATAATTATTTGTCCATTTTCAACTTTTGTTTATTTATTCATTTTAAAAGACTAGTTTAGCTCTTCTCGCCTGAAACACAGGATTACCTAGTTCAGGCACGTAATTCTTAGCAATACAACTATACTAATTTTCATGCCTTATATTTTTTTAATAAATATTATGTATTATTATTTATTATTTTTACTGAATAGAGTAAGAGTAGAATCAAATCTGCCTAACTTTTTCCCAACTATGTTCGAGTCGGCTTCCAGTCTAACTAAATGCAGCTGAATACCATTTTACATTGAGCGACTGCCTATTATGACCTCCACAATTCCGTTACTGGGTAACACGGTAAAACTGGTTGTCAGACTTTTGACTACCCGTGAAGAATGTCAAAGATCTACGAACTACAGCCGGTTTAACGTACTTAGCAGAATGGCAATAATAAAACAATGATAGCATTTGTCGTGGTATATTGGATACCTGTCATATCACCGGATGCGGTTACAGCATGGAGTTTTTGCGCAGGTAAACATAGCCAGAACCTTATCAGTGAAAACATTACACCTTAACATGGTCTTACAGAGAAATATAGTTAATATAATTTTTCTTTAGAAATTCACGTTTTTGTTAACTGTTATCGTTAAATTATTGAAGTGAAATTGGTTACTAAAATTGGATATATTCTCTCTGCAAAATTGATTTGTTCGTATATCTTGCAAGTTTTTTTTATTGTTGGTGTGTCTGGTCTGATACTATGATTTAGGTCTAATACGACTGTACAGGTACTGTTTCTTCTTTATGTTCTTGATTTTGAAAGGAACTTTACCTAGAATGTGTGATCTCTAGCTTATTGTTGTAAATCATTGTTCGTTCGGCGAAAAAATATATCCCTGTAGTCTTCTTCTCAGCTAAAATACTAGAGAGTGGTGAAGGGCGGGCGTTCTGGGGATGGTCTTATGAAATTTTGACGTTCTAAAAGTGCTGATTCCCAGCCTAATTTGACCATTTTTTATGGTCGCCAGATCCTCAATGGCAAAGACACCTCCAACAATTTCGTCATCTTTGTAGCAGTGGGTAATTACCTACCCTGCCTAGCTTCCTCAGATCTTCCCGGTACTTGCTAGACCGGTTGGATCAAAGACCACACACAGCTTAGCAAGCTATGCACTTAGAAGCTAAATCAAGTGTCAGTCACCGCTGTAATTGATTACTTGTCGCATCCGTCGCGTTGGTTCCTAAGTGCTCTGATGTGATCGTATAGTTTCCTTATTGCATTCACATTAGCTATTAGACTTTAGGGAAGAACGTATGTTTGTCCGTTTTAGTTGATCGATCAGTAATCTCACATTGACTCCGAGACAGGCTCGACCTAGCGTGGAGTTTATAAGCAAAATGCTTCCTTTGCGTCTTAATTTTTTTTTTTTTTTTTGTATGTAACCCAATTTTGTGGAAGCGCGAAAGGTGGAAGGTGTGGAGGGATGCCTTTACCCAGGAGTGGGATAGCGTAGACTAGTAAAAAAAACCTAGCTATAAATGTAAACTAAAAGGAAATGTAACTCACTGTTTTTGGCAAAAATAAACATTATCTACAAACAAACATTATCTAGTTCCCTGTCGAGGTGAGATAAGCAAGGGCAAGGCAAATTACTGATCCGTGGCAGTCTTAATTAAGGCCTTTCCTATTAGTCCTAGAACAGGATAATAAAAGTTGATAATTGCGACATGAAAACTAAACATTCCTTTGACCTTCAGAGCCAAACAGCAAGGAGACCGAAACCGTATTCAAGATAGTCTCCAACTTGTTCTTGCTCTTGATAATTAAGTAGATGATTTCACATGTCGCGATCCTTGGGACCCCTGCCAATATCCTCGCTTACCATCAAAGCATTGGAGTCACATTGTGAATATTTGGTGAGAGAAATGTGAAAGCCCTACTGGACGCAGGGCAGCCGCGGTCGTTCGCCTGGCGGGCCGCATTCCGCAAATATCTTGGTCCGGTCTTGGTCCACTCTGCCGGGCTTAGCACCGTACTGAGGGTAGGTAGGTATTGTGGTTAGCGGATTTTTGTATTAGGATGTTGTGATCTGGAGCGAAAGATCAGAGGTAAACGACTTGTAAAGGGATTGCTCGCTTTGGAAACGGCACGAAGGTATGACGGAATAGAATCTGGTGAAAAGGGTAAATCAGTTTTAAACAGAGATGTTTGCAAAACTAATTTAGCATCTAGATGATTTTGAATTACAACTTTTATACTAAGAAGCTGGATTTCACAAATGCCTTATTCAAAATGGCTTATGAGCCCTGTTTGCGTAGAAGAAAAAAAATTTTTCGTCCACCAATCCCCAATGGTGGCCCAGTGGTGATGGCCGTGACTTATGAGTTGAAGGTCGTGGGTTCAAACCGAAGCAGGGACTTTACTTTGTGTAAATTATTTCATCACCACTGCTCTCAAAACGGTGAGGGAAAACATCGTGAGGAAACCGGTATGTTCTAGAACTAAAAAATCTAAGACATGTGACAACCACCAACCCGCAATGGGCCCGCGTGTTGGAATACGATGAGCCCCCAATGGTGTCCCAAGTGACAGCTGAGCAAATGCTTTGTTACAGCAAATGCTTATGTACAGACGCCAGCACATCAAGCTACTACAATCTGTCAAAATTCTTTAATAGATTTCAAACTTTATCGCTGAAGTGTAAGGTTCAAAGTTGATTGGGAAATTTTGACAGTTTCGGGTAGCTTGATGTGCTGGCGTCTGTACCTGAAATTTATTTGAGCCGTAGACAAATAATTGATACAGAATATCTACAAACATAGTCAGGCAACAATGCTTGTTCACTATAAACATCTGTCACAAACAACATGATATTAACTCTTCTACCGACAGTTAACTACAATTTGATCTCTTGTAGTTTGTTTAATTGGCCACAGCACAGTTATTCGCGTGTTTCTTGCATATTTGCCTGCTGACTCGCAAATTGCATGTTTTAGAAGTTTTCGCATAAATCTTCGTGACTCATGCATGTATATTATAGAAGTAAATAGATTGTTTTCGTTTCTGATTATAATTTGATTCCTACATTATTTATTAGGCTAAGGTGTTTGTCTGGTTCTCTCGAGGTCAAAGGATTGTTCTAGGGCACCTTTTATTTATAACTAGCTTCTGCCCGCGACTTGGTGGAAGTCGTAGGATACACAATATACTAAAATAACGGAAATATATCTGAAAGATATATTTTTAGTGGAACTCGTAGGATACACAATATACTAAAATAACGGAAATATATCTGAAAGAATATACAGTACGGGATCATCAGGTAAGTACTAAGTTTTTTTACCTTTTAATATGCTAGCTCAAACTCAGAGTATTTATTTTAGTTAAATCATTTATAGGCTCTTTTGAATTGTCAAGGAGTTGGTCAGTCAGAAATATTACGAAGCTAGTTGCTCTTGCTTGATATGTCATTCAATTATTATGTGAGATCCTCCGTGAAAAACTGACCATGTCCAACTCTCTTTCAGTTATCATCAGTGACTTTAAGACGTTTCCTACGTCTAGTCGTCTCGTTCGTCTAGTATTTGAAGAACAGACAAACCAAGCATGACCATTGCTGCCTTCTCGGAAAACCAAGCATGATTATGGTATTGCGGTTTCCTTCCATCCTACTCGTCTTATGCCTCGTAAACTCAGGTAAGGCCTGTTCATGTTCCCATTTCTGTCCTATATGAAATATCACGCTATCATTCTCTCCCTTCCCTTTCATATGCAGTCTTCTTCCTCACACAGTCCGTCCTTATTTTCTTTTGCTTTGCTCTCCTTCTCTATCCATCAACATTTATACAACGTGTAACGTTAAATGCGCAAAACCTCAGACACCCCAACTGATTTTTAATTCAATTGACCTATTTCAGAGAGAAAATAAGTCATTTAAAAATGTTTAAAGGTTTTATGTGCTGTTTTCGTTTTACTGGCCATTCTGATCGTTTCTTGCGTCTGCGACGACGCTTTATCGGGGAAGGAGTCGTCACCGGGCCGCTGCGCCGCGCTGACATTGGCTTGCTTGACCTATTAATAAATAGACACGGCAACGTTTTTAATGAAGATTTTTTGAAAAATGTGACCTATATTAAAAAGTGGTTCAATTAATTCTGCTCGTTATTCTGATGAAACTATTTTCAGGTTTTGCGCATTTAACGTTACACGTTGTATACATGACTCATTCAGTCACAAGTGTTTTCTTCCTCATTATGTCAATCAACTCAGCCTATCCCAGTCCACTGCTGGGCCTCTCCCAAGCTGTGCCACAATAACTTGTCCTCCGCCTTTCGCATCCAGTCTGTCCCAGCCACCTTCTTAAGGTCGTCGGTCCATCTAGCTGGGGGGCGTCCCACGCTAAGCTTGCCGATACGCGGTCTCCACTCCAGGACTCATCTGCTCGACCGGCCATCGGTCCTTTGACAAACATGGCCAGCCCACTGCCACTTCAGCTTGCTTGCTCTGCAAACTATGTCAGTAACTCTGGTCCTTTTCCGGATGATTTAATTTCTGATTTTGTCCTTCAAAGAAAGTCTTAGTATAGTCCGCTCCGCCTCATTATGTAACCACAGTAAATACCACAAACATTTTGGGACCGTAATGATCTAAAGGCTTAGGCGAATGAAATCACAAGTGATAGTTGCCCATTAACAAAAAGTTCAAGTGCCTCTAAGTTATTATTACTTATTTCAAACAGAATGCCCTGCAGCAGTCTCCCACAGACAGACGGACATTATTATACGTTGCGGCACTTTCTTTTCTATTAATTGACTTTACACTGTTTTTTGTTCATGCTCAGTGACCACGGATTTTTGGGTAAAGAGTATTGTTGATGAGATTTCGGGCTGTTGGTTTTGCATGACGTTTTTTTGAGCACTTCTTATTCTGCACTGTCTGTAGTTTGGTACTGGGAAGTGGCTTTATATGGGACAGGTCAACACAATAACTGCGTAACACACTATGCACTATCATTCTCAATCTGAATCATTTTGAGGGATATTGCTAATCTATTGCTTCATTTGTTTGAAAAAGTTGCCTGCTTAACTACTTATATAACGCAATGAATGGTGTTGAACTGTCAAAATTAAAACCATAATTGCTACTGAAACGCGATAACCCCGCTGGTCCAAGAAATCCTTCGCTCTTGCTTCAATCTCATTTTTTTTTCAATCGTACATCTCAACGCTACTAACTACGGTAATGACGAAGATTATGGCAATTTGACGTATTTTATATATCACTAATCTACATAATTCCATCAGGGGTATCTGGGCCTCCTCTACATCGTTCACCTAATGGTATTCATTTGTTATTGATTGTGATTTCAAATTTTACCAAGTTCATGTTCCATTTTCTTATCCATTTTCCTTGGATAATCTTTATAGTCTGTTACGGTGCTCGTAAAGACTGTAATAATCTCTGCTGGTCATAACACGATTAGCCTAAACGCCTCGGTAAAATCTCTAAACAATAACCCCACAAAACTACTTCCGCTAATCAAACGTTTTGCTTTGCGCATCATTAGCAAGTTTAGCAAACACTTCCCACAAGGTATCGTATCTAATCCGAACTCTGTGCAGACAGTTACACGAGCCATATCACTTTCACACATGGCCGTTGTTTGTCAGACGATTCTCCGCACTCTCACTGGCTCGAATTACACTTGATCATGTTACACTGACCATGACGTGGGAGTTAACGGGCATTTCTACCGTATTTTTCGTAGAATTAAATAATTTATTAGCGATAATTATGATAATTAATTTGGGAACTAATTCTTTTGTGGAAGACGGCTAGTCTATAATGAATCACTTTTCAGACACCAGCTTTTTAAACAGCTGTGTGGTTAACGGTGGTTTTCGTTTTCGAA
The DNA here is from genome assembly GCA_949629135.1 of Eremobia ochroleuca. Classification (NCBI taxonomy): domain Eukaryota; kingdom Metazoa; phylum Arthropoda; class Insecta; order Lepidoptera; family Noctuidae; genus Eremobia; species Eremobia ochroleuca. The sequence goes on from OX451398.1 coordinate 20,059,199, forward strand.
AAGATGAAAATCCCCTTAAGTAATGATTAATTACCACATTAATCGTTATGCCGTGAGAACTTAAATGGAGATCTTTATACCGTAATTGATAGTTTCTGAAATATTGGCATAGTAATATATCAAATGCTCCAATACTGACAAATTAAATAATTAGGTACTACTGAGCGTATACGAAGCAATGGAATATGTAAGGATCGTGCCTACCCATTTCCAAAAACCAACTCCACATACATATATTATCAAAAACAAACTATAAAACAAGATCACTAGGTCTCAAATGAACAATTAATGACGATCTTTCTTCAAGTCGCTGATTGTCCAATCGTGCGCCGCTGGTCGTCCAATCAAGCGCTTTACCGACGTCAATCAATTCCGTCTGTAATAGCCCATCGATAGATTGTTGTGAATGAGTATCAGATTAACCGATGATTGGACTTTCTAACAGGTGTTTGTATGGAGAGGAGCTAAGTGACACGATTCGTGATTGGAGATCAATGTTTATTGAAAAAAAAATCATGATGAAAAATTAAATGATATTGTTATCATTTGATTTGAGCCGGGTCGAAACGCTCGGGTCACGGGGCCAGAGTGCGCGTCTCCTTTTTAAGGATATTTCTCGCTGACTCGACTGGTCGAAACTTGACGTGCCTGGATTGTTCTTTAGCCAAATAATGGCTATTCAAAATGACAATGCTGCCAGTTTCCGGACGACAGCGATGCCGACGAGTACTTCGACGCCTAAGTGACCTTTTGTTTTTGTATTTATTTGTAGAGTTAATCAGTTAGTCTTTCAATTTAGTACCTAGTATAAATAGTTAACTGTGTCATGTATTGTATATAAACATTTATTGTACGTATATGAAATAAAATGTACCTATAATTTGATTTTAAAGAAATGATTGGGCGATGCATCATTTAGAGAAATATGTGACTAAAATTCCAGGATATGATTTGTCGTCGCGTCGTCATTGGGTTTCCTGTTCGAATTCGTGTGTATTAATTTTTGACTTCCGCAGAGTCAGATTTTTTTATTTGTTATTCGGCTGGACATAAGGAAATTTAAGTAATTTCAGTAGAAGATGCCTGTAATCAAGCGAAATACCATGTGTCAACCTCCAGAGGGACAAATCTCTTAATTTTAAGAACGTTAACAGCAACCGTCAGCACTGCGCCAACCGTGCCGTCATTTTAATTACATTTTAATTACGGGAATTGGCTTGCGTTGACACATGATACTTCGCTGATTGACAGCTTTTATGGTGAGATTAGCGGGACAACAATCCACCAAGCACAAATAATTTCATAATTTACTATCTTTGTTTTCTTTGTAGTGCTAACTCTAAGCCATCCAGCCTAGGTATGTTAGCTAACACGTTTCGAGCTGCTTCCACAACATCCAAAACACATTACTTTCCAGTCCCAATCATGTTTGCAAACTCATTCAACACCATTTCTTTTACAAGTCATCTCGCTTGATTTGCTTCAGATGTGAAGCGATCAAGATCCGCTTTGTGACTAGTTTAGATCAAAACGTGTTCTTATGAAACAAAAGCGGTGCAAATGAGTCAGGCACACATTCCTCTTTGGGTCAGTGGGTGCATTAAATTCTCTATACAAGGTAGGTACATAAAGGCCGTCTACTAAGCTTAGATGGCATTTTTCATTCACTTTGTCAAACTGGATTGTTATGGCAAAGCGAGTTAATTGGTTGGCGCTAATCGTAAAGTGTGATTTAGTTTTATATTTAGATATTTTTAGCGTAGCAGGTTCTGCGATGTGGTTAAATATTTCTATATCAACCTAGATAGAAACTTGTTGTAGTAAATTAGGCAACATTTATTTTAAATGTTTGGTAGTTAAGTTCTTACTCACACTCAAGCTCAAAGCATTTATTTCAATTAAACCATTTGCAGGCATTTTTGAACGTGAAGGAGTCCTTCAGTGAGAAATATGAAAGTAATAAGACCATTTTAAAGCGTAGTAGGTACCTATAGAGAAGAACGGGCAAGACACTCCATGGACACTCTTTTATTATTGTATTGTTACAAAAATATTAGTTACATCATTGATGTTGAATTTATAATTATATGTGAGAACGATGTACAAAAGACCACATGTTAAATGCATCCAGAATACTGCAAATCGAAACAAAAAAATAAAATAAAAAATTAAATAAGTAATTAAAATAAGCCATGGCAGCTAAGAGATGACCAGTCCCAACTGATGGCGCCTGTTCACGAACATGACAGATGGATCAGCACCATTCAGCTCAACCATTGACAACATTCTTAAAATACATAATTATACAGGTGGTACACAGAGACATCTAAGAAAGTTGGTACCTACTTAGCTCTCATACTCCTTAAATATTTACCTCGGCCACACCTCGGCAAAGAAAAAGTGCTATACAACTGAAGCTTGGGACAACAAACTTTTTTAAAGCTCCAATTGTTCTGAAGTAGGTCCTTGGTTGATCATCTATAGAATGCTGCAGCCAAACTATTAGAAAATACCTTCTCACCACGATATAAAAATACAATTTCTCCGATACAACCCGCTTCGGTCCAGTTTTGGTCGCGGCGACCTACACGCCAGGGTCGCCAGGGTCGCCATATGGTGCACAAGACCATTGTATACTTGCTCTGAAATCCTCTGTTCAAGCGAACTTATCTCTTTACATTGAGTCTACTTTCTGGAACGAATCGAATTACCTTTTGGTTTCGTCCAAGTTCATCTTGATAGTCAGAGACTTTTGGTCATAACTTACTGCTTCGTTCATAGCAAAATGTTACATGCATGATTGAAGAATAAGGAGTCCATTCTTATGAAAAGAAAAGATTTCTGGAAAACAGTTAATCTAACTGTTTGAAATCAGGATCTAACGGGTTGTAACCAAGATCTAGCTAGTTGAAACCAAGATCCAGCTAGTTGAAACCAAGATCCAGCTAGTTGAAACCAAGATCTAACGAGTTGTAACCAGGATCTAACTGGTTGAAATCAGGATCTAACTGTTTGAAACCAGGATCCTACTGATTGAAACCAGGTGACTCAAATGTCAAGCACGCCCCGTGTCTGTTTCCTACATTCCTTTTGACTTGAAAATTATGCAAGAAGCAAAGCACAAGATTCTAACAAAACAGTCAAACTATGCATGAAAAGTTCTAACGTTAGTTTCAAAGTGATAAGTTTATAGTTCCTCCAACAACAACTGCAGATAAAGTACGAACTACGAACGAAACTCACGAATACTTGCAGAGCTATCTATAAATAGTGACTTTTAAAATGTCAACGTGACATGTCTAGGGCCAAGGTGAGCTACAGTTGGTAACAGTCATCCGCGATACAGAGCTGTTGGTCTAACTGGAACACGAGGTGAGGTGAAAGATGGTCGTGATTTATTGCAGCTAGTAACAGAATTGTTTGGCCAGAAACGGAAATCATGCAGAATATGTTTCAAAGGCAGAAATGCAAGCGTTTTATCAACTGTGGGACAACTAGAGATACTGACAAAGCAACAGTAAAAGTAAAGGAAGAACTGGGTGAAAATGGGGCCATTCAAGTATTACGTAAGCAGATTTTTTGCAATTATTACCCAGTAACTGGATTATGGAGGTCAGATAGGCAGTCACTCCATGTAAAATACTGGTATTCAGCCGCATCCGGTTAGACTGGAAGCCGACCCCAACACATTTGGGAAAAGGCCAAGCAGATGATGATAATTAAAGCTGACTCTGGGTACTGATTACCAATCAAACATGCAAGATTATAATACGTCTCCAATCTCCATACAATGCTTCTCCGTCCAGGCCTACGTTTCAATTTAATGCTTCTACGTCCAGACCCCATAGTCAGAAAAGTAATTATTCGACAGAAGATACTAATGACAGTTACAGCGATCTGTTTCAACTTTAAATACCTCATTTTTCCGTAAACTTCTATGTTGCCTAAGATGCATGCTATGTGATTATTAAGTACCAAATAATCACTACATAGTATAAAACAAAGTCGCTTCCCGCTGTCTGTCCCTATATATGCTTAAATCTTTAAAACTACGCAACGGATTTCGATGCGGTTTTTTTTAATAGATAGAATAATTCAAGAGGAAGGTTTATATGTATAATACATGCATAATATAGTAGAGAAACACTGATCATGTTAGGGGTTTCTAATGTGATGTCGTAAATAAACACATTTTTGTGCGCTTACATTGCAAACGCTGGCTTAACCCTACGAGATAGATCAAAATAATGTACTACAGTATTGTACACCTTAAAAAGGTCTACAAAAAAGTCCGCGATGGCATATGTCTATCTCTTAGGGATAACCCACAATAACCATTTTTTATCCTATACTTTTTAAGATAAATAATGGCTCTAAAATTATCAGTGTTTCTCTACTATATTATGCATGTATTATATGCATATAAACCTTCCTCTTGAATCACTCTATCTATTAAAAAAAACCGCATCAAAATCCGTTGCTTATTTTTAAAGTTCTAAGCATACATAGAGACAGACAGACAGCGGGAAGCGACTTTGTTTTATACTATGTAGTGATAGTGATCAGCATTGCACCCGTGCGAAGCCGGGGCGGGTCGCTAGTTAAAAATAATTTGAAAAATACTTCCATGTACGTTTTCCTTTAAACACTTGATGAGCACCAAACACACTTCAGGAATAATAATAATGCTTTGCTTAGAAATTCTAATAAGATACTGCAAGCTTGTGTAGGAATCTCTCCAGTGGCTAAGAATTAAGAATCTGAGGGTCAAACATATCTTGAACCGAAACAGGTAGTGTAAAATGTGTTTCCTTTTTAGCAATCTTGAAACTAACAATTTTTAGTAAATTTTCATGGTGACAATTTAAAAAAAAATGCATAGTGTTCGCTTAATTGATGGGCTTACAACACCGATATTATATTCTGTCTTTTTTAAAAAATCGGTACCTGCCACCAACATCGTTGTCTTTTGTTTTTCTGGTTTGTCAATAATAAAATAACTGATGCTGCAGTACTCTTCGAAAGCAAATTTACAACTGAGATGATATACAATATGTAAGCGAACGGAACTGTGTGCTCGCGAGCCGCGCGCGCGCCCAGTATGCAAGTCTTGCGTGAGTTGCGCTAAAAAGGCGCACCAAACAATAGCAGTAACTGCACGCGTTCAGCGCCCAACTACCAGCTCGCGTACCCTAACAAAAAGCGCTACTAAAACCAGAAGTTTTAAACGTAAATCTACACGTATGATAATGACGGGTCATAGATCACGATGCGTAGTGGCAAGTTGCAACATGTTCCTTATAGCCTACAAGTACCATTAGCAACACGTTTCCTCGATTTCACTTTTAATATATGGAGACAAGTGACTAATGATTTTCTTTTTAACCCTGACAGAAACACACTTTTAAGATTATAATTGTTTTGATTTCACCCAGCAGTTTTGCAATCGGATTAGGTTCGATATCCAGACTAGGATGATAGGATAATAAGTCTATTCTTAAGATTAAACTTTTCTCAGATCTTCTGACTCTTACTATATCAACAGCTGTTATAGAAATTCATAACTACATAAACTTACCCTCAGAGGCGATGGACGGGCTTTCGATATATGTATAAAGAACGTCACCAATTCATCACTAATTTATGTGATGCACATCTAGTAAAATTTGTCTGTCTACGTTCTTAGTTCTGAGTTGAGCTACACAATTACTGTCAAATGCTTGCACTGACTGGACTGGTGCACTCTAATATGTGTGGTTCTTTCTTTAAAAAAACATTTCAAACACTAATTTACGTGGTGCTCACTTGATCAAGATTATGTCTGGACTTTAAAAAAAACTTTGAAATAGCGAAACAAACTCAGGGGAATTTGTTTCGCCATTTCTTCAGGACATGTTGACTCTATCTAGCTATTTTATTTTATATGACGCGTAAAAGTGACTCTCGTATCATATTTAAAGGACAAACAATTTCATTTTATTCATTTCTAAGACAAAGACAAAGACATTACATCGATTCCCCTTCTTCCACCTGTCACACCATCATCTGTTTGTACCATCAGTGAAAGGTCTACCGATACTCCTGCAAAGTAACAAAACACGATCTCTTGACGTATTTGAGTACTTCAACTCTTCAAACATTCACAAACGGTAATTGTGGTAATCATTTGGAAAGTAAGATGGCGAACCTTAGCGCACAACGCATTCGCAGTATCGGTGACCAGCCTCAGGCATGGCCGATATTATTATCTTTTATTTTATAAACATTTGTGCTAGATAGTGGAGTCACCCGTCTTGGGTTATGGTCATCGACTTAAAATAGTTTGTATGTGATGTCATCCCAGATTTGTACCAGATAAACTGCTCCGTGTTTTTAAATCTGAACCAAACGGAATAAGATTACTTTGCATTGTGGAAGAATAAGTTTTTTGTTTCTGCATTGCTTCAAAAGTACTGCATATCTAAAGCATTTTGTATAAAGAGAGCTTTGATACGTAAATTTTGAGCTTAAAGCTTGTATGATCTAGGTAGTGTTGCTCAACTATCGATTGACTCTCGATAGTATTTCAATACCATCTATAGTTAGATATCACTAGATCTAGGTTATCTCGCCATTTTTCGGAATAGATTCCCTATATAAGCTTCATGGCCTTTATTCCAACTTCAATTACCTACATACACCATCAATTTACCAAAGGGTTGGGCTGAGGTGTACGAGTACCCATAGCCTGTAGGTACACCCACATCTCGTCAGTTATGTTAAAGTCCCATGTAACAGGGGGTAAGCTTACTGCCATCAACCGGGCACACACCCACACTCGGGCTACTACTGAGCAATTAATTCTGCTGAGCATGAGGTCCTGGCTTCGATTCCCGGGTCGGACAAAGTGTAAATGAGTTTTTCCATCTGGAATTTCTCAGTAGAGCCCCGGCCCCGGACCATCATTTATTTTCTATTTATCTAAATATCCAATCAAACACACAAACTTACGCTAACCTCTTCACTTGCCGCAGATCATAGCTTTCTATACCCCAGAGCTATATTTACCCTATTAGCGTCACTTGAAAAACGCTAACTCATCTAAATATATTGTCATACAGACAGACAAATGTTATCCAGTCTCTTTCAATTACAGATAAACGCCCAGTATATCTTGAGACACGTTGGATTAAGGAACTAAAATTAAATTGCTTCATTTTCTCTTGGCAAGCAGCGCTACAATGGAATGTCAAGATGTACCAATAATTACCATGTAGAATTAACAATATACGATGAGAAAGCCTGTCAACTGGTCCACTGGAGTGTGCATTTAAATAATATTCAAAGGTTATTTCCGCTTATGTTTTTTTTTTTTTAATGTCGTAAAGCTGAATTGAATTGTTGATTTTAATTTGTCATTGTGGCTGAATATCATGCTTTTAGTTCATTCTCATAGTCTGTGCGCCATTGGAAGACACTCGGATTTAAGGATACTCCTTTTTCGACTTACTGCAGCACATCTTCTTCACAATTTTATAACTTTACAAATTGACACATTACAAATGACAAATCACAAATTATTCATTAAGTAATCATAAATTATTACAAAACAACAACAAAGGAAAAGATAGTGTCATTTTATCTGGAATATTAATTGCCGTAGACGAAGAAATAGTTTACCTGGTATACTCATATGGCCCTCAATATTCTATTGTCAGATTTACGTATTCGGTTCATAAAGGAGGCCTGTGACTTTCTCGTGACTGCGTAAGTCGTCTACCCTGCGTTATCCTGGTGTATTGTAATCATTTGAAATGAGTCACTAGAAACAAGTTTTTAATATTCGCTACGGAGCGCGAGTTCACGACAAATGACATCTAACCTTGCAATGCCAATTCGAAAGAGCAACCATTTGTGTATTAAAGCACACCTAAAAGTTATGTCGCGAAATTTTGGCACCGTCGAAGATACCATCGTGAAACTAATTAGAAAAACTAACCATTACCACTACCACCATCCAGCATAACGTTCTCTGTTTTCTATACAACAATCAGGTGTTCGGCTTTCCTTTGAGTCATAGAAAGTACATTGTGTGATGCTACCATGAGTCCATGAGACGTGGGGACAGTGGGATAGTACGCGTGTTGTGAATAGTTACGACTGAATGCACTTCATGTAATGTTTTTATAGGAATCTGATGGGTATCGTAATGATCGTCATCCGGTATGGGAAAACTATGCTATAACATTTTACTAAACAATAGGTAAACTGGAAATTTTAAAAACCGCAAGTCGAAAACTGCCACCCGCTTTCAATTTTCTACCTGAAAGCAGGCCCCTGTCCGCAGGGCTCCTAGCCAAAGCTTTCCAAATTTTGTTTTTGGCATTTTCTCATCACGCCCCATCTACTCAGATATCTCGTTTTCGTGCAGAAATTGCTCTTTGAAAAACCTTCTGGGCTCCCCGCCCACCACGGGGCTCCAAGTGATAAGGGACGGAATAGAGGTGAATGGCAGTGGGATATTGAGAACTCCCGTGCGATTCTGTAACCATCTCACCGTGAAAACTTGGGTGAAGTGAGCGTGGAGTGAGTCGTCAATAGTGTCAACTTAACATCAGCATGACTCACAGCTCACTGTAAGCTCACTTCACCTTAGTTGTCACAGTGAGATTTTTTCAGAATCAACCGGCTATAGTTAAATAAATGAGATAGCCATGGTGCTGTAACCACATTTCCGGTATTCATATTCAGGCTTTCATAATAGAAGAAGTCAAAGACCAAAAAAAAAGTTACATGGGCTGTGTGGAAGGCTGTGTGAAAAGGGGCAACCACCGAGATGGCAACTAATATAGGTAGAAGTATGGAAGAAAAAGATGTTGCGCCGACCCCAAATAAATTGGGAGTCAAGAGGGTATTTTGCCATTTTGAGCAACTAAAAAAACAGTATAAGCAACTAAAAATAAAAACCCAAAAACAAACTTAATTTCCAAGAGACTGAGATGACGAGACACTACATAATATTATGGTAATGGGCTATTGACTCCGACTTAGTGATTAACAACACGCAGTGATAATGAAGACTGCCACCCCAGGGAAAGCCAGCCCCATGGACAGCCAGCCCCATGGAAAGTCAGCCCCATGGAAGGCCAGCCCCATGGAAGGCCAGCCCCATGGAAGGCCAGCCCCATGGAAGGCCAGCCCCATGGAAAGCCAGCCTCATGGACAGCCAGCCCCATGGAAAGCCAGCCTTATGGACAGCCAGCCCCATGGAAAGCCAGCCTCATGGACAGCCAGCCCCATGGAAAGCCAGCCCCATGGAAAGCCAGCCCCATGGAACGCCAGCCCCATGGAAAGCCAGCCCCATGGAAGGCCAGCCCCATGGAAAGCCAGCCCCATGGACAGCCAGCCCCATGGAAGGCCAGACCCATGATTATTTTCTCAAAGATTCGGATAGTTAGGGGAGAATAAAAGTAACTACACCTCCTTCACATAGCATAAACATTATTATCAAGATTAGCAATTTCCGGCCGCCGCTGAACAACGCAACGGTTTCTATTCAGGTACACCTTAACAATTATTTTCATGGTGGTTTTATAACAATAAAAGGAAATAGCTTTATGCCCTAGGTCTAGGATATCTTGTAATCTCTGTGAATTATCAACAGTTTATGGTTATTAATGATTGCCGAAATAATGGGTCGCCCGGAAAAACGGAGCCACTGTGGGGTAATGCAGTTGGGATGTCTAGGTAAGGCTATCAAATGGATAGAATAGCACACGACACGCCATTGACTCGTTGCAGTATTCTACAGAATTACCCAAAATGTCAGTTATCCAAGCGCAACCTTTCAAAAATCAAAAAAATCAAAAAATCAAAAGTCATTTATTCAAACTAGGCTGAGAATCAGCACTTTTCGAACGTCAAAATTACAAAAGACAGTCCCCCAAAACGCCCGCCCTTCACCACTTCCTAGTGCTTTCGCTGGGAAGAAGAAGTGGCGCAACAAACTCCCCAGCAGCACAGCTGTCTGTTCAGTTAGAAAATACTTGACTGAATACAATACAAGGTATGCAAAGCAATTAACATTACAAGACACAGGACACTAAATTCAATTATCTGCCATATGTCAGCTAGCAACGCCAATATACCAAGAAATACAATAAAAAACTATACGTAAGTACTCAAGCAAAAATTAATAAATGGAAATTAAATAAAAGCCTCCAGGTATGAAGGGCGTGACCGCTAACATATTTATGCAATGCTGGGTTCTGTTTACATAGCTGTCGCTTGAAGTCACAAATGATAAACTAGGACCATCGAAGGAAACTAAATAAACAAGTTATTACTAATTATAACAATAATAAAACCATGGTCAGCAAGACGACCAGTCACCACAAGCAGCACCCGTTCACGAGCATAACGCAAAGATCAGCCATTACCCCCCTCGCCATATTTGAGGGAAGGAGGCAACCCGACCCCCGACGCTACCGCAAGCAGTGACATCTGAGGGAGCATGACGAACTTGCTGCCGGTTGCTCAGGTAAGAATAATATGATCAATCGTCGAGGTCACTAGCTAACCACATATTGCAATCAACTCATTAGAAAACATTTAAATGGGTTGATTATGTCAATAATATAATAAAAATAAAACTAAACTGATTTGACTTATACAGCCCAATAAAAACAATTGTATAATGAGCTCATAGTATAATAACCTATCAGTAATCTAATTCTGGAGAAAGAACATAAACATTGTCTTGAGTTAATCAGGGCGACCAATTATTCTTATCGTTTAAGTAGTCGTTGATGGAGTAGTATGCCTTTGAACAAAGGTTGGATTTTACTTGAGCTTTAAATGCATTAAAAGGCAAATCTAGCAAAGAAGAGGGTAGCTTGTTATAAAAGGCTATACCAAGCCCAACAAATGAGTTATGAACCTTATGAAGCCGATGAAAGGGAGCACGTAGTTTGTCCTTATTTCTGGTGTTAACATTGTGAACATCACTGTTTTTAGTATACAAGTGTATATTTTGCCTAATATATATGATGTTGGCAAATATGAATTGTGATGCAACCGTGAGAATACCAATATCTTTAAATAAATCTCTTAGAGAAACTCTAGCACCTAGCTGGTAAATAGCTCGAACAGCTCGTTTTTGAAGGACGAATATATTTTGTATATCAGCTGCTTTGCCCCACAGCAGAATACCGTAGGACATAACGCTATGAAAATAACTAAAATATACTAAACGAGCTGTATCAACGTCAGTGTATTGTCTTACTTTCCTGACGGCGTAGGCAGCCGAACTGAGCCTTCCTGCTAGGCTCGATATATGTGGTCCCCACTGAAGTTTGGCATCTACTGTTATTCCCAGAAAAACTGCTGAGCTCACAGTCTCAAGCGCCTCTTTATCTAAGACGATGTTGGGTCCTAGATTTCTAACATTCGGTAAGGCGAACTTTACACATTTCGTTTTCTTGGCATTGAGAACTAGGTTATTTGACGTAAACCAATCCGTAACTATTGAGAGTGCACTGTTTACCTCGTCAAAATCTAGTCTATTCCTGTCTACTTTAAAAATAAGAGATGTATCATCAGCAAACAGTACAACGTCACAGATTCCCTTTAAATGGAATGGTAAATCATTGATATAAACTAAGAACAAGAATGGGCCCAGTATTGAGCCTTGCGGCACACCTAACTGAACTGGTAGCCCGGAAGATTTCACACCATTAACATCTACACATTGGAACCTATTATGTAAATAACAATTTATTACGTTGAGAGCTTCGTTTTGGACACCGTAATGACGTAGTTTACGCAAAAGCGTGTCATGGTGCACGCAATCAAAGGCTTTGGAAAGATCACAGAAAACTCCGATAGCATTTTGCGAGCTCTCCCATGCGTTAAATATGTGCTTCAGCAAAGCAACACCCGCATCTGTAGTCGAACGACCTTTTGTAAAGCCATACTGTTCATTATGAAGGAGGCTATTTAAATTAAAATGTCTTAGCAACTGCTTGAGTATTAATTTTTCAAATATTTTGCTAAATGCAGGTAAGATGGAAATAGGCCTAAAATTGCCAACATCGTTTTTATTACCTGATTTAAATAAAGGTATGACTTTACTATTCTTCATGAGGTCAGGAAAAATTCCTAAATCAACACATTTATTAAAAGTAACAGCTAGATAGGGGGCTACGATGTCTATTATATTACTTAAAAGTTTAATGGAGATGCCCCAGTAGTCACCGGTGTTTTTAGACTTAAGTAGGTTAAAAACATTAACTACATCATGTGGGGTTACATGTTCGAAACTAAATAAACGACTACATTGAGGTACACTACTATGCAAAAGGTTTTCAGCTTTAGACGGGGACGAATTTAAGGAGCGAGTCGTAGTTATGGGTATGTTGGCAAAAAACTCATTAAAAGCTTCAGCTACGTCAGCGGCTTTATTAACTAATTTATTATCGACCATAATCTCAAGTACTTTTTCTTGTTTAACCGATTTACCCGTTTCATTGTTAATAATTTTCCAAGTTGTTTTTACTTTATTATTAGAATTTTTAATAGCATCGCTTAAAAATTTTGATTTAGCAAAAGCACTAATCTTTTTAAATAATTTTGAATAATTTTTGACATACTCTAGGAAAGGAGTGTCAAACCTGTATTTTTTCAAACCATATAACTCGTATAGTCTCGCTCTACTTTTATAAATACCCGGAGTAGCCCATTGGTTAAAGCCAACGGAGGATCCATTAATATTAACAGTTTTGGTCTTGAAAGTAGATTGGTACTCTTTTTGCACAACATCAAAAAGGGCACCATAAATTTCATTAGGATTCTCGTGTTCTACTATAGATGGTGTAATTCTATGAACTATATTATTTTTAAACATTTTGCAACGGGTAGCTGTATAAGGCCTGCATTCAATTTTACACGGCTGTTTATGTAATGGCATGGGGAAGCTAGCTAATAAACCACAGTGGTCGGACGTTAAGTCAGTTAAGACTAATTTGTTTTTGGCATCAAAAACACTAAATATATTATCAAGACAGGTTGACGAAGATGCCGTGATCCTAGTAGGTTCAAAAAACAAGTTAATTAAATTATAAGACCTAAACAAATTGAGAAGTCTAATACTTAATGGAGTAACATCTAAAATATTAATATTGAAATCTCCGCATAAAATAATACTTTTGTTACTTGATTTCAACCTATTGAGAGAATCCTCCATTACCGATTCAAAACTAATAAAATCCCCAGAGGGGGGTCGATAAACGCAAATTATAACGTATCGCTCAAGTTCAACACAAGACAACTCTATAGTGCGTTCGATTGAAAGATTCACTAAATCTAAACGTTGTTTACATTTTAACTTGTTTGAAACAAGAACTAAAGAGCCACCGCGAATAGCACTTTTTCTCACAAATGCACTCTGTACGGTAAAGTTATCATCATTGATAAACACTACTTCATGTTCTTTCAACCAGTGTTCAGTCAAACATAACACCTGAACATCATAGTTCTCCATAAACAAACTTAACTCTAGCTCTTTGCCGGACAGACCCTGCATATTTTGATGTACAACATTCAACATATGTGGCTGACCCGTTGTCGCACCTAATAGTTTAAACTACAAGGCGTATCAAAAGTAGTGTTAGTACCACTACTAACAGTAATCGATGGTACCCTACAGGTACCGGTGTCACTGTGTATATTGTATGCTAAAAGATTAGCAATTTGTCTCCTACAACTAGGTGGCAAATACATAGTATAATTTGTCAGTTTGTAATCAGTAATGAATTGATTACAATCAAAATATAAAATAGCATCACTGTGATGACATGTCCTATTATAAATTAACATATTTAAATTATAAATGTGCCTATTTTGCTCATCAGACAAATAATGAGAATAAGGCAAGGCACAGAAAATAAATTTACAATTATTGGACTCATTGAGATGTAACATTAACTGGACAGATTCAATTATGTCCTTTTTACGTACAGTTAAACTATCCCCATATAATAATATAACAGTTGAATTGGGATTTATTTTTGTCAATTTAATATTACTAATTAAGTGGCTAATACTGGCACCGGGTAAACAATGATTAATTACATATTGTGGCGAACACTGATTAAATATACTACCAAAACCTTGACCAAATTTGTCAGAAAATACATAAGTAGTGTTAAACAATTTATTCATACTACTGCTATCATCTTTAATACAGCTATCTACTGACTGAGCTACTGAGGGTGTGGGTGTAATAACTTGAGGCTGGGGTTCCTGGGAGCAGGTACAGCTAAAAGAGAGGTTATTAGTCAGAGACTCATACCTCTCCGCATTGTACTTGACCAGGTCTGCCAACTCATTAGCCTCCTGCATGCGCTTACTCAGGTCTTGTTGAGAAGCCTCATATTTACTGAAGATGTCCTTCAGAGCATATTCCCTAACAAACAACTCATCCTGCAGGAGCTGAGTGTCAGTGTCATACCTAGTATTACATAATTCTATTTCTCTGTTACAGTTCTTTAATTCTTGTATTAAATTTAAATTTTTTTGCCTCAGTTTTATATTTGATTTCTTAACTTTTTGGCATTTTAATGATTTTTGAGTTTTTTTTATTAATCTATTAATTTTAATATATTTTTTTATCTTATTATGACTAGTAAACAATTTGGTTTTATTGATAGTATCATTAGTTAAGTCTATTGTTACAATTGGCTCAACACATGTGGGTCCGGACCCGCTACCAACCAACTCATCGTAAAGACTGCAGGTGATCGCAGACTCTTCACGGGCTTTGAGAGATTCCAAATGGGTGATTGTGTTATGGGCCCTGCTTAATTCCAGTTCAAGTTCAGATATGCGTCTCAAAGCCAGTTCGTGGGTGTCACTACATTCCTGGAAATTTGACACAAGTTGACGAAGATGTTGATGCTGGTCAAGTATGTCCATATGTTGTACATGTAGTTCAGCCAATTGGTTCCTTAGCTCAGTGTTCTTGTCATTTATAAACTTTATTTCCACCTCGCTGTCATCCCTTTCCTGTAGTAGCTGTTTGTTCTGTTTCTTACTAGATTCCAATTCGTTCAATGTAGCCCTCAGTTTTTCATCCAAGGATGCAGCTCTACGGGTCAACATATTGACAGGCAAACCCTAGAGGCACCCTGGAATGAGAGAAGAGAAAGCCAAGTGAGTGAAAGGAATAAGAGAGAGGTATGAGATGTGGATAGTAAGTGCTAGGATGAAGTGAACAAAAAACAAAGGAATAAAAAGTTATGATGAGTTTGTAAGCACAGAGTTTGTAAGGTTGAAAATTAACTATTCATAGAAATGTCTTAATTGAGATGGTGATATTCAATAATGAAAAGGGAAAAAAAAAAAAAAAAAAAACAAAATTAAATTTGCAAAATATTAGGGGGTACTACTATTGTCAAGTTATTGAAAATCTAGTTTCTAACGTTAATTTCATAAAGCGGTTCTAATTTAGTAATTGAACTTAACAGATGTCTGTCTAGTAATAAAGTAGGGTGATTTCTAAGGGGTCTCTAACGTATCTTATGTGATTTTATCCCAATAACACACGAACATAAGTGTCCAGCACAATAAAGAGAAATACAGGCTTGTTCACTATGTTGCTTATTGGGACGAACAGTATACACATTAAAGGGGAAAGGGTACAATACGAACTAATAAGATTTTATATAAGTAAGCTTAAATTAAAAGAAATACTCCCCGGGTTAGGTGGTGATTTCAAATCCGTCCGTTGGTTGACAGCTGGTACTAATTCATTGATTATTCATTGATTTTTCAACGAAATAATTCACAAACACAGATCCTTATTATTTATAACTAAATCTATCGAAATTAAGCACGTTTTTAGATAAATAAACGCGAAATACATTAGTTTTACAATTTAATTCTAACAAGCAAAATTTTGACGACCGGCTGCCAGTATTGCCAGCAAAAAAAAAAGAAAAAAAAAAAAAAGAAAAAAAAAGCTTTGGTCAGTGGGGTCGTCTTAGGGGCGGAGTTAACGTTTTTCTTTGAAAATACTGACCAAGGTCCATTTAAGCTAAAGCTTAGCTTCTTTAGGTCAAGTTAATCATCCTTTACAAAGGTTACCTTCAACAAATTGTAATCCTAGATCAGCCACACAACTTGGCTACCTCATGCCATTATTATCCAGTGTCAAGTGCGAACAATACTGCGTCCGTATCGGCAAGGCTGCGCATACGCAACCCGGTCACGATCCGAATGCCATCGTGAGCCCTCGTGAACACTCGGTGATTATTCGTGAGCGTCACTGCTGGCAATTCGTTTCACTTTTGAAACGTGCTGATGGCTTTATTATAATTTTATGAAGTTGTGTGTTTGAAATTAACATTTCTTGGTCTGGTTAATGGCTGAATAGTTTTCATAAGTATCCACTATTTCTGCTGTAGCAGAGTCCTGGCACTAGGTAAAGAATCAGTAATCTTTGCTACACGTTTAAAAGCCATCTTTTGTGGTTATCGAGACGAAGCGAACATCCGGAAGGCCAGTCAACGGGGTAATTGCGTAACTCCCATAAAATGACAATTGATGGCAAAAGATTCCATTTCAACAGTTCACCCACGTTCATTGCGTTACTTCCTATGTTGAGCAGAAGAATTTTTCGACTCTATGTATCAATGGATTTAGAATTTCCTTCAAAACTCTTGGAATGTGGTCGCAAGATCAATGATCATCTCAGTGCCTAATGAACAATTACTTGGACTTGACCGTTTTACCCCAACTATGTTCAACCATTGACCAAATTTTGGATCTCTAAAATTATGATACGAACGAGTCGATATATTATATCGACTCGTTCGTATCATAATTATTTCTATTGTTTGTACCTATGTATCAACAAACACCTTGCTATTGCCACCCAGGATCATCTAACTATAAATAAGTTGTGAATGAAGATTGCGTTTTTGTTGAAACCAGGTAACAACACCTGCTGTCCGAAGGATCTTATACCTCTACCATAACATGTCGTACAAAATAAACGGTAACATACCTCTATTCTTCATACATCGCCGCCCAAATTAGCTGTCGGCTGCCTCCTATCTTTACTGGTAACGTAATGGAAAGTATGAATCAAGGAGTTATCGTTCTATAGTA
This sequence comes from Eremobia ochroleuca, assembly GCA_949629135.1. NCBI lineage: Eukaryota > Metazoa > Arthropoda > Insecta > Lepidoptera > Noctuidae > Eremobia > Eremobia ochroleuca. The sequence goes on from OX451398.1 coordinate 20,076,347, forward strand.
TTGTTACGGCCTGTTTAATGAATTAGCCATATGCCGATCAGCTGTTGCGGACCAGTCTGTTTTTATTAGGTACCATCAAGGTATAGTTGATGGAATACCAGCTGCGTGTTTTTTATAATTTAAGGGATGAAATTACACGAAACACCACCTGACGTTTCCATTATTTTTGTTTTGATGAGCTATAAATATACGAAATTGCACTACCTAGTTATCATTGCAATAATGTTTTTAACATCGTTATTTAAGCGTTTCGAAGATATGGTAGGTACCCCTTCGTTGAAATTTTTCGTCGGTTATTTAAAAAAAAATAATGTTTCATACATTTTGACCGCATAAATATTGCACTTTTCTATGAAACAGCTGATATTTTTATGATAACTGACGAAAAATTTTAACGAAGGGTTTTCAGCATCATGTTCTGAATCCATTGTAACAGGTAATTTGTGTGTCGATTTCCCTGCCAGCCTGTGTATGAGTGTTGTTTTAACGATAATGCGGTTAGAACTTTTAATATTAGAAATAGGTCCGTACTATACCGCTACTACAAATATTTGACCTAACCCATATAACGCCAAGACTTATATCCTGATAAAGTGAACATAGCCAAGAACAACACTTGAGCCTTGACGAAACAATATTGTTACCTACACCAATATCATTAATTAATTGCATTCATGGGGCTAGAATTATTATTGTTGCGGAATCCCAACCATGGGCGTGGCTTAGAAGCTACGAAGATGCGCAGCGACGCCGACCGGCGATGGCGTCGCGTCGATATGCCCAAAGGGGACAGAGAGTGCGTCTCCCTCGCACAACGTGTAATAGACGAGCTGTGCTCACCCCTCGAGTTGCACGCTTGTTCGACGGGCAAAAATAACGCAAATCCTAAAACTTGTTTCATATAATCCTACTGAAATATAACAACTGATGCTACGATTTTATCGCCATTTTTATCATTTCCCGCCACCGCCATTTTGGAAAAGTGAGCTGTGTTGATTCTAGTTCGACATAATGCCTTGTTGTGCTGTTCGAGTCTGTGGAAATAGGAGCAGTGAAGCAAATTTTAAGACTTGTGGTGTGACTTATCATCGGTAAATACAAATATAATACTTATTGTCTTGAGCAGGCGTGGTGATCATAGAAATATTAAAAAAAAAAAAGATTACGTCTTATATTTATGGTGGTGATGTATCAATGCTTGTGCCTTCTCTGTGGGAGAAGAGACCTTCGCCTGCAGTGGAAAAATAATAGGCTGGTATTAAAATGAAAAAAAAAAAAAATAATAATAAATCAGAACTTACTGTTTATTTTTGTCTTGAGACAAAACCATTATGGGTTAAAATATTTGTGTCTTCTTAGTTAAATTTACGTTTTCTTGATTGCAGTTTCCCGAAAGACCCAAAACTGAAAGAGAAATGGGTCGATGCTTGCGGCCGGAAGGACGACTGGGAACCTACACAAAATGGCGTCATATGCAGCTCACATTTTGAGGAGAAGTGCTTCCAGCCCATTGCTAAGAGTCGGAGGCTGTTCCCTGCAGCTGTTCCTACCCTCAAGCTGAGACTGGTGTTTGAAACTGTAAGGTTTTCTCATCATCATTAAACTATCACCAATTCATCACTATTAATAATAAAACAGTATTTAGGTAACACTAATTAAAACTAACGATACGCTTCCGTGCCGAATCGAACATCAATGAATGTTATCAAAAGAGTCCTCTAAAGGTTGTTCATAAATCCAAAATACTTACGTAAATTTAGTCAGTTTAAATCAATCAGGCGACGGCCATTCTTCCAGCAGCTATTTGCAGTTGAGGTCTAAGCAAATCAGTAATTGAAAAATGTGATATTTTCAATACGAAAATCTGTCGAATGGTTGTGAATAGCAATGCAGAACAGCTTCGCTGAGTTCCTCTGTTCTTTACCTTTGGTCATGTGTTAGCTAGTGCGAAATGCGTCAATTCTAAGCACGGGTTCGATGCCCAAGATAGTAGGTAAGTATTCAATTTCTCATTTGCATCCCGGAGTCTGGACTTGCGCCCGTTTTATGGCAATAGACTCGCTGTACACAACTAACACAACTCTACTTACCACCCCACCGGGGTATTCGGGCGTTGTGATGTTATAATGTTTTATCTAAAAAAAAAATCGGATTGTTCATCACACAAATCTTTTGATATGTACATACATAAATAAATACTTCTAAGTACCCTTTTAATAAATAAAATAAAAATATAAAATCCTAAGGTAACTTAAACTATTAAAAAAATAAAATATAGCGTCGAAAAAATTATCCGCATCGCTGTCGACTGGTAATGTACCCAAGAGACTGGTGGCATTACCGCGTTGTATGGCAAGGCTTAGCTTCTGGCCTTTGGCCAATCATCATCTGCCTAGCCTTTTCCCAAATATGTTGGGGTCGGTTTCCAGTCTAACCGGATGCAGCTGAATACCAGTATTTTACACGGAGCGACTATCTGACCTCCACAACCCAGTTACAGGGTAATACGATACCCTTTGGTAAGACTAGTTGTCAGACTTTCGGGCTACTGACGACCCGTAACGACTGTAAAAGATCCACGAATGACAGCCAGGACCAACGGCTTGACATGCTTTCCGAGAATCCACTAATATTTTTTAATGTATCTTTCTTGCAGCCATCAAAAAGCTCAAAACATAAAATTAACTCAAAGAAAATTATTATAAAACCTGGAGAAAAAAGGTCAATTGTGGAAAGATATAAGGTACAAATAGAGAAGTACAAGAAAGGGATGCAGCAACATAAGATGCACATAAAAAGACTCCAGACGATGGTCAGAAGGTATCGCAAGAAGGCCGATGTCATGAAGAATATCTTGACTGCATTGAAGAATGAAAATGCTATCGCTGAAGATCATCTGTGGTTGTTAGAAAGTGATGCTATATGTAGTTCTAATTAAGTGATAATTAAAGACACTGTAAGTACCTACCGACATTGTTACCATCGCGGGTAGAACTTGGATGAGGCTGACACAGGCGCGCGGGGACTGGCACTTGAAAAGAGAGGCACAGGAAGTACCTACCTATTATTTACGTTTATTATTCCAATAAAATGATTGTTGATAAATATTGCACACTTTATTTCTGACTAGCTTCTGCCGCTGTCCGCGTGAAATTTATTGTTCCCAGATTACGCGCTATTACCTACCTCGTTTTCGCATAACGTTCTTTCTGACTTTTTTTTTCTTTTTGCTCGGTTCCTCAGCTAGCGTGGTGTTTAAATAGCCTTCCTCAAGAATAGGGCTATCAAATGCAAATAAGATTTCTTTTAATCCGATGGTAGTTCCAGAGATTAGTGCGGTCAAACAATCTTCAGCTTTACTATTAGTAATAGTTCATAGATACGTAGATTTAATAAGCGGTGCCTTCGTGCTTGACGTGGTCTTGTCTTAGTGGACCGCGAGTCGAGTTTATTGGCGTAAAATAGAAGAGGCCTATGTCCAGCAGTGGACTGCTGTAAGATGATGATGATGATAATGTTAGCCTCTGTGCTTTGCTTTGCTATAGTGTGGGTAATTCTACACAATAAAATAAATATATTCATATATTTGTTTGCATTCCATAATGTTGTAGAGGTGTTATAATGGCTTAATGCTAAGGTACAGACGCCAGCATATCAAGCTACTACAATCTGTCAGATTTCTTTAATAGATTTTCAACTTTATGACTAAAGCATAAGGTTCAAAGTTGATTGGGAAATCTGACAGTTTCGGGTAGCTTGATGTGCTGGCGTCTGTACAATTATGGACCCTGTAGGGCACAGCAAAAAGTATAAAATTAATTCTTAAAATTAAAATAAATTTAGGACACAAATTAACAATACTTAAGCAATTTTAAAAATATGTTATTAATATTAAATAAGTAAATATAACGTTTTATTTTATTGACATCAGTCTGTTATAGGTTGTAGGTACTTACGTGCATATTATAATATTTATCTATGTATGTATGAATGTATCTATACGACTAACTACATTCTAGACTCCAATGTTTGAAACTGTAAATAGGTAGGTAAGTATTTCTTAATAGGTAAAGCTACAATAAGGCTTAATAGGTATAGTTAAAAGACGTAAGGGATTTTCTGCATACTAAAAATAAAAAAAACATTATTAATTTAAACAAACAAAAACCACATACAGTTTTGTGCATTGAAAATCCACGACATTGCTCAATTCCTTCAGGCTATCACATCGCATCGCTCGTGCGTAGCATCGCCGTCGCCTCGCGTTGTTGTCGCGTCACGGCGTCAACTCAACAAACTAGTTCCCGCGATGGCCGCCCCGCGCGCCGCGCCCAGCGCTAGTAGCAACAGTGTCACCGGTGCGAAAAGACGCCTATCGTGCCTTATCAGTTCAAAACTCTTTACGTAAAAGTATCGATGTTTTTGACTAAATTATACCTCACACGTAATCTGTGATAGTGAAAACTGTGTTCAAGTTAACAAGTGTTTCAACAATCAAAAGTGTGAATTGTTCAGTTTTAACGTGATTTTCAAACAAAAATCGCGGGTAAAACTATTAACGGAACTGAATCGTGTCGGATTTTTCTGCTGATAGTATTGGGTTATTCGGTGAGTAGCGTTTTGTTATGGTGTTTAATGTTTCATGGTGAAATAGCGGTAAAACTACGATTGTAACAGCAAAAATAGTTCGTTGATTTAAAATGTTTTGGCTTTGATTGGACGCAGATGACAGATACTACATCGTTTTGTTTGTCTCTGGCAGGCAGGGCAGTTTATTTGAAATTGGAATTCGGTTGCCGTGACCTTGAATTTATAACTTTATAAGCATTTTGTTTCTCTGTATCACTGGAATATACGTACCTATTTAATTGAATAGTTAAGTATTTTCATTTTACAAATAATTTAACAATAATATCTAGAAACCCAAAGATACAAGAAACTAAATACTTAGATAATTACTTTGGTACCTATTTACCTGATTAGTTGTTAATTAAAATGTAATAAGTAGGTACTTATCTAACTGATAATTGGTAAGCGGCATCTTCTATTTAATTAATTTTTAATGGCATCGCGTTAGACACCGACCTAGGCAGGTTACATTCCGTACGCCATCGATATCAGTATCTAGCGCACACTCATTTATCTGGCAGATGTTTAGACTAGCCTAGGTCTAAATAATTACAGCACGCAATTTTGCCACGCAGTACGAATTTATTATAATTAAAAATGTTAAAGCATCATAAAGTTGTCTGATCGGTAAAACTGCGGAGTTTCGTTCAACTACCAATCCTGCTAGGTATAGGTACCTAAGTATAGGAACCTGGTTCAAAAACGAAGAAAAAAGTATTTAGTTGAATAAAGTCCTATTCAAAGTGATAACGGTAAGTACTGATAGTAACTGGCCACAAACAACCATATACAACTATGTCACCTAAACATTTACATGCAACGAGGTCTAGGACTAAACAGTTCCATTATTCATTTCAATAGATGAAGCAGGATCTTTCTAAGCTAAGTGGCGAAGGTCAGAACTCAGAAGGCTGTGGAAAGTTCCAAGGTAAACTTGATGTGCGGGTCTGCGGGACTGCGGGGCGTGCGCCCTTACACGATCAGAATAAGAAAAAGCCGGTTTTGTGACCATTGACCACTGACGTCATTTTTCTTTTGAATTCCATGCTGGTATTACTTAAATGCAATGTGAAGAATTATGTTCTTATAGGATGGATGTTCTTTGAGGATTTTATGAAAGATAACTGGTAAACGCAGTCGCTCCATGTAAAATACTGCTATTCAGCTGCTTCCGGATAGACTGGAAGCTGACCCCAACACAGTTGGGCAAAGGCTCGGTAAATGATGATGAGTAAGTAAACGATTTTCCTTTAAGACTTCAACTTCTCTATTGCGTGTGTAAAATCTTCCGTTAATCACATAACATCTGAATCATCAATCAAATAATTTTACTGACGCAAATTGACATCTGCCTGCGCAAACGCAATTAAAATATATTGTTTCCTACGATTGCTACGTACGGTACAACAATAGAATGTACTCATGTAGGTCGCCTAGAGATGGGACCTCACGAAACTACGCGAATGAGTCACCGTTTCTGACTATCGATAAGAAATCATCAGTACCTATCTATCGATTTGGAATAGTTTCATACTTGGCACCAAAGTCATTCCTATACGTATGTTTGTTCCGTGATTCCGTCTTCTCGTCTAGCTCCTCTATTAAAGTAGGTAATTATTGGTAATTAATTGTCTGACGTAGGTTACATCAGTAATTGAAAATCAATTTTCAAAGGTACCTATTCTATTAATTTGGCATGTTTTGTTCATCGATCTATTTCAACTTCGTATCTTAATTTTGATGTTAGCGTTACATTTGAAAAATTAAATTAAATTGAACACTCTTGCGCTGTAGAGCAAGGCTGTTAGGCAAAAACAAACTACCCATGACATTAGGGCAGTATTTACCTATGTTAAATTGAAAATACCAAAAAACCTGCTACGGCTCCTTGAGTTTATTTAATGACGTTTTTTTGTGGTTACACAGTCGCTAAAATATATAATACAAAGTTTATGTGTTGGGAAAATTATTCAGCTCCATTATTATAGTAAACTAGCTGCGAAACCCGGCGTTGCCCGGGTTATGATACATCCCATGTTTAATGGCATGAAAAATTTATGCACACCAATATTTTTTTAACTTACATATTACAGATTCTTATCTCCGATATGTAGATATCTATTTCGGCGAGTTCAGATTCCGTAATAAAATAGTTGGCGAGCCAACTTTTAATTTAAGGCAGTGTAATGACATTCCTGGAACATTCAACGAATTTAAAAATTCAGTAGGAAAATTCACGCTTTCATCTTGGTCAGTCATTGTATCAATTGACATGTAAACTTTTTCTTCTCCTGGAATCATTTCTTGGACGATCCTGTTGATGTTGTTGACAACGTCGTTCTTTGTCGCTAGAATAATTCGCTCTCGTAACCATTCTGAATTGGTATGATTTTCGAGAATATTCGGGTATACTTCATTTATGACTTGTTCAGGTGTTTCAACAATATTACATAAGTTATTAGTCAATACGATTTGGCAAATATTTTCATCTACTGGATAGGTGCCTTCTGCTTTTTGTAAAAGTTTTTCAGAAAATTCTTGTGCCCTTTCATCTCCTGAAATGTACGCTCTCATGTTGTCCTGCAGTTAGTAATGCTAAAGTTCATTGCCCCCATAGATGTAACTCCAAAATTTCTACATATATATAGTGTCTGCATTCATTTAATAAGCATGAAGTTTCACTTCTATCGGGCGTGGTTCCCACGCACAACCTTTTTTTATAAATAATCTAGATCATTCTGGAATTTTCGAGAACATTCTAGAACGTTTGGGAGCATTCTGGTGAATAATAGACCGCTCTGAATCATTTTAACATCTCTGAATTATTTTTTGAATAATCTAGATCATTTTGGAATTTTCGAGAACATTCTGGAACGTTTGGGAGCATTCTGGTCAATAATAGACCACTGTGAATCATTTTAACGTCTCTGAATTATTTTTGAATAATCTAGATCATTTTGGATTTTCCTAGAACATTCTAGAACGTTTACGAACATTTTAGACGATGACAGACTATGCTATATCATTTTAAAATTTTTGGCTAATAGTAGATCATTTTAGAGCATTCTACAATATTCTGGCAAATAGAAAAGTTTCTATGTGTTACAAAAGGACAACAATAAATTATTCCAAATTTTCGCCACTCACAACCATCCACTTTTACCCATCGCGACCAAACTCCCTTATTCATAGCAGGAGACCACAGGGTATTCACCACCACAACGGGGAGTAGATTGCCGTTGGTGGTGATAGAGAAAACTCCGGACGTACATTCGCACACTTGCTTTTTATTTATATATTATGATATGTATAGATTCGTCTTTTAACGTAAATATGCACTCATTTTGAAACTTTCTAGATCATTCCAGAAGTTTCTAGAACGTTCTCGAAGATTCCAGATTGACTATAATAGTTTGCACTCATTTCGGAACCTTCTAGATCAGTCCAAAAGCTTCTAGAACTTTCTAAAACATTTGAACCTTCCTAGATAATTCCATATATTTCTAGATCTTTCTTGAACATTCTGAATCGATTATAATAGTTTGCACTCATGTTCGAACTTTCTAGATTATTCCAGAAATTTGTAGATCATTCTCGAACATTCCAAATCGATTATAACGATTTTACTCATCACTCATCTTAAAACTTTCTAGATCATTCCAGAAGTTTCTAGAACTTTCTAAATCATTTCAGAAATTGATTATAATAGTTTGCACTCATTTTAAAATTTCTTAGATTAATCCAGAAATTTGGAGATCTTTTCATAAGTCCTTATGAGTTAGAAAAGGACAGATATATATTTATTCACATTTTTGCCACCCACGACCACCCACTTTCACCCACCGCGACCAAACTCCCTTACTTTCACTGTGAGACCAAGGGGTGTTTACCACCCCAACAGGAAGTTAATTCAAGTTGGTGGTGATAGCGAAAATCCTGTCTTTACAAACGAACATTAGCATTTTATATATATATATAGATAGATAAGTAAGTACGTAGGTTTTTTTCGGCTTAAGTATTCTATTTATTCCGACTCGACTATCATTCGTAATCGGTAACGTCACAGCACTATCCATACCTGTTTCCGGAGGTCACCGGCCGTGCCCGCACCATAACGCGCAGATAAAAAACGTTAAAACTAAGTAAATTAAGATAACAATGTTTAGCGACCCCGTTACTTGTACAACTAGGATTTATTATGGTGTTGTAATTTTTAAACAAAATCATGTTAGGCAACTGCAGAGATAAGAAAGTAAGTAATACGTCGCGTTATCTCGTCATAATTACCTACCTACTGTTGTTAAACACTATCGGAAGGACGTAATAGACCACCATAATGAACGAGCTATAAAAGGTAGTTTTCATAATCACCAGCAAGTGGTAAAGGCATTAGTTAAACCTAATCTCTAACAGGCAGGTGCTGACAATGCTGCAATTACCTCGGTAGCCTGATGAGTCCATCAATCAACTCAGCCTATCGCAGTCCACTGCTGGACATTAATGCCTCTGCCAGGCTGCGCCGCAATACCCTGTCCTCCGCCTTCCGCATCTAGTCTACCCCTGGTTGTCTGTCCATATAACTGAGTGAACTATATAACTGAGCGATGTGTCCATAGCAGACAATTATTAACGTGCCCGGTCAGGTACTACCTGTCATACTGTCGCATAGTCCTCGCTTACAATGCAACCTACCTGGTATACAAAAAATTAACGACTCAGTATTGTCTTTCTTTTTTTTTGCGCCACCTTACTTTTTTTTTTTTTTATTTTGCATTTGGCCTGCATACTGCTTACACCACACAAACTAGAAAGTATAGGTGGTAGTTCCAGTGTTTCAATTCCACGTTCGTAAACCTTCATCTATGCTCTGTTTAGTACCAGAGTTAGTAGCCGGCTTGGCAGCAGGAATGTTTGTCGGAAATCTGCGATCGCTATGAAAACCTGTTGGTTGTGGACGGTGAAGTTTTCACTTATTACTGAATGCGGATCAAGTGTTCCTTATTTTCTATGCAGCCTGGAATACCTACTTTCAATCAATAAATCATTCATTATAAATAACTCTCAATCTACTATTGAACTGCAGCAAATGTCCAAAAGAGTTTTTTTTTTTTTTTTTTGTTAAACTTTACCATCATCATCATTTCAGCCGAAAGACGTCCACTGCTGGGCATAGACCATTCTCAAGCGTAGCCACGACGGCCGGTTCTGTGCTACAAAACAAAATAAAATCAAGCAAAACCTTCTCCAAAAATCCGACCCAAAAATAATTATATTAAAACATTCTCTTTTTATTTTAGTGATAGTAAGCTATCGACAATTCACACGCTCGTTACTTTGTATGTGCAAATGCAGACGTGCGAATAGGACCGAGGTTGCTGACCGCTCTCCTTTATGCGCTCATAGTGTAACCTGAAATTATTGAAAGGACAGCCTGCAGATGGTGAATGTTTAGAATTCCCGCTTGTACCGTTATGCAATAGATAGTTTGAAGATTGTCATTCCAAAGGCATGAACATGTCTTAGGAATGACAATAAGTTTGATTATTATTACTTACATAACTGCCTAGACTCCTAGATGATACATTGCAAAAATCCTTGGGGATCTCTTCAGCCATCAAATTAAGTTTCTTTAACAATACAAGGATTTTGAAGAAATCCCTAAATAATTGCTTTATACGTTCACAAAAAAACATCTGCTTGAAAACGTAAATAACGCAATGAATGTTGTCGAATTGTCAAAATGAATGGCAATGCAATTGTTAGCGTGTTACGAAATTAACCCGCTGGTCTATAGAAAAAGCTATATACAAATTCTATATCTACCATCTTAATTGGCATTGAAAACTCTTATTGACTATATTTCGCATTTCGATTCGATTTATATTTCGCACTCGTTATCTCAGTGATAAAAGCATTTATTTTTAACTAGGAAGTGACGCAAATAAACAACATGCGATATCAGTGCCAAAGTGATCTTATCCGAAGTACCGATAAGTATTCCGCCGATACTAATCAAATAAATATAGTCGAAGTAATGAATAATATTGGTAATACCCAGACAATTGGCGGTGAACATGAGATGGCAGTCCCTGGTTGCAACCAATTCAACCTATCATAGTCCTCAGGTACGCATGACGATATAACAAGCTATACATTTCCAGAGCTGACTTCTGATTCAATCCGAGGTCAGCTAAAACTGGAAATGTGTATTGCTTGACATGTAGTCGTGTGTACATCTAGGCGTCACCGAAGTTGCGCCACAAAACCTGAGGGACAACAAAGTGACATTCTATCTGCGATAACGATGATGGAAAAGTCATAAATCTGTGGGACTGACACCATAATCATTCTCTTGCCCTTATCAAAATGTATTTGGGTTCGGCACATGTTTGGGACTGAATTAAGCTAGCGAAAAGCAATGCCAATTTGTAAAAAGTAGCTGTAGAAATACGAAGCACTTTAAAAGCGATTGCGGTGGTCTGAGCCGACAGGTTCTGAACAAAAAAAGTGCTAGTTTTCAGTCCGAGAAGATGGCGGGACGAGCTAGAGAAAATAAACGACCTTTGCCCATCAGTGGGATGATGCAGGCTAACAGTAACAGTGTTCAGTCCCATTTGAGTAGTCTAGAAGCCAACTACAACATGGTGAAGAAAACGCTAGATTTTGACGAAGGATTAAAAAAAAATCGAAACCAGCAATGGGAAACCGATGATATTTCTTCTCTCATTCGATTCCTCAATCCACAGTACTTAATTTACCATGGTATGTGTATAACTTACGAAGCAATGGCATGTTTACTGGCTAAAAATAGTCTTACAGCAAAAACCTGGTTTACTTAAAGGTCGTAGAGGCCAGACGGCAGCCATTTGTATGACATTATTATGATGGATGAAGAAGGGCTTGGAGCGGCTAGCTCTTTGTAGTATTATAAGTTAATGGATGATACGTTTACCTGCTCAGGTAAGCCAAGCCCATGGAAAATACCAGCTTAACTTGAGTAACATTGTCCCAAAATAGACTAATAGTCGTATCCAAATTCTTAATGTTGTTTGCATCAAAATTCGATACATCCTGTTTAGTCCTAAGCCTGTTTTAATAGATTCCAAACTGCTTGAAATTCTTTTGTTAGCCGGGTCCTCACAAAAAAATACGATCCTCCCGTTACAGGTAGTCTTTTAAGGACTGCCTGTTCGACGGGTAATCTAAATGGGTAATGTCAAGCTGCACCTAGCATTGGGCGTAGGCAGGCATGGCGCCTTATTTGGCATCCTCGTCTCGGCAAAAATATCCTTTATTAAATGACCAGCTTCTGCCTCGACTTCGTCCGCGTGAAATTTCTTGTTCCCCCGGCCCACCCCGTCGCATAGCATCGCCTGCCTGCGCGATTATTTCTTTATCGCTAAGCGATCTTTGGAATTCTTTGTGGTCGGCTCCTAACGGTCCTAGCGCGATGTTAATGGTACCTTCCTCAAGAATTGGGCTATAAAATGCAAAAAGATCTTTTTTAATCTGACTAGTAATTCCAGAGATTAGTGCGTTCAAGCAAACAAACGAATAAAAGAACAAACAATCTCTTCACCTTTATTATAATAGATAGGACTTGTGCTACCAATATGGCTGTCAATTGTCGTGGTCTTTGATGAGTGTCGTTGAAAAGACATGATCGTACTGTAGGAAACCGATGGTTTTTTTGGTTACGGTACATGGCTTGAATTAATTTCAATCTATATCTATTTATCATCATTATCATTATCATTACATAGTATAAAACAAAGTCGCTTCCCTCTGTCTGTCCCTATATATGCTTAGATCTTTAAAACTACGCAACGGATTTTGATGCGGTTTTTTTTAATAGATAGAGTGATTCAAGAGGAAGGTTTATATGTATAATACATGCATAATATAGTAGAGAAACACTGATAATTTTAGAGGTTTCTAATGTGATGTCGTAAATAAACACATTTTTTGCGTTTACATTGCAAACGCTGCCTGAACCATTCGAGATAGATCAAAATAATGTACTACAGTATTGTACACCTTAAAAAGCTCTACAAAAAAGTCCGCGATGGTATATGTCTATCTCTTAGGGATAACCCACAATAACGATTTTTTATCCTATACTTTTTTAATGGCTCTAAAATTATCAGTGTTTCTCTACTATATTATGCATGTACTATACATATAAACCTTCCTCTTGAATCACTCTTATCTATAAAAAAAAACCGCATCAAAATCCGTAGCGTATTTTTCAAGATCTAAGCATACATAAAGACAGACAGACAGCGGGAAGCGACTTTGTTTTATACTATGTAGTGATCAGCATTGCACCCGTGCGAAGCCGGGGCGGGTCGCTAGTTTATTATAAAATGAGAAACTGACTGACTGACTGACATATGTATCAACGCACAGCAGAAACTACTGGGACTAAGAATGTGAAATTGTGCACACGGCTTCCTTTTATAATGCAGTGGAGCACTAAGAAGGGGTTTTTTGGAAATTCAACCTTTAAAGGGGTGAAAAGGGAAAAGTAAAGGGGGATTGGGGAGTGTTAAAAATTGTAATGAAGAATTTTAACGCGTGGTCCGATTAACTCGAAACTCAATATTTATACTTCAAAAATAAATGATACAGTGTATTAGGGTTTCTCGAAAATCTACCCCAGTGACGACACAGTTTATTTGAAAAATGTTATTCCTTTCATCTATAAACATAAAAGTGGTCCTGAATACTTATTATATCTAATTTTGACAGTTTTAACCAAATAGACGAATGCTATTCTTCCGACAGCTTTTTGCTGTAAGAATCGAGACTAGGAGGAATTAGAGGACCTAAATTAGACGTTTTAATAAATGATAAAAGATCGTAAATATACATACATTCTCGAATTTTTAGAGGAAAGTACGAAATAACCGCAGATGAAGTCACGTGCAAAGTGCTAGTAAAATATACACAAAAAACTTGATTGTATTCCGAATGTTCAATTGATTTCCTCTGAATTGGATGACCTAATCTTATTCAATTTACTAAATCGGTTTTAACTTTTTTATAATACCTTCTTACTTACTATAGGTAAATTGCATTTAATTCAGCGCGTTTTTCCCGCTTACAGTAAAATGCAAGTTAAACTTCAGTTAACTGTATCAGAACCCTAACCGTCTGGATGTCATTTCCGGAATCGATCAAAAACTTGTTTCAATACTCGATATATCAATAAGGTGCAACTGAAGGTCATATAGGCCTGAAATATACAGAGACAAATATGAAGTATTATTTCTTAAAAAAGACTTAGTTGTACTCTCTCTAACACCAGTTCCAAAAATGTTGTTAATAAAGAGTTATTGTCAGTGTCTGTTTTTGTTAAACGAAGATCTACGCGTAAAAAGAATAACTGTTTACCAAGTCACAGACTTTACAGATTCAAAAAATCTTGATAAATCTATACTCTATCAGATGTCAATAAAGATTCTCACCTTCAAACAGCCTTTTTTAAGTATATGTACAGATAATAAAATTGATAATGTTCCGGAGTTAAGTAAGAGCCGTTCACTTACAAGGTCGCCACGCAATGCATCTGGCTGCGTTTATCGGCGAAAAAACCGGTCAGCTACCGACAGCTTACAGTATCCTTTTACCTACTGCCAGGCAGCTAAGCTAGGCTGTTATTATTATATGTAGTTCTCAGGAAAAAAGGCCAGATGTTGTTAAAGACGATTAAACTAGGGATGTAGTAGGGGTAGCATCGTTCTGTGCGCTAAACATAATTATTACTGCGGTAACTCAATTTCGAATACAAATTTGGCTGTCCTGAAGATTATGCCTAAAAAGTACCTTTACCTTTCAGAACGTGGATCCACGCGAGACACAATGGCTTTTTAATTGTTTCTGTAATTACGGAATTCAACCGGTTAATCACTCTTGAGGACAGCAGAATTGGGCGTTACATACAGATTTTTTTTTTGTTTGGATTTACTTGAATTTCTTTTTAATTCATAGTAATGTTCTCTTCCTAGGTTCACTAAGTCTAAATAGTCCTCACGAGCGAGACTAGCCAATTATATAATATAATGCACTGCAACTGCCCCTGTCCTTTTGAAATGATTTGCAATTCGCGTCTGGGTGCTAAATGTCGATGCTCTGAATGTTATGTCAGTCTAATGAAACTTTGGGTCAGTCGGTCAGAGGAGGTTAGATGTGAATGGTCTAAAATGCCTGTTAATTAACGAAAAAACCAGTCTGTACCATCACTTGTGCAGTTGATTGCAGTAGTCATGCAATCAACTGCACAAGTGATGGTACAGGCTTGCGAATGTTGCAAACGTAAGCTAAGAAGCTTTTTGCAGGAAGTAGAGAGATTACTAATCTACTTTTAATTCAGCTTCAGAGGCATGCCTACCTCTTGCGCTGGATTGCTTTCTACCTAAGACACAAAATGAGTAAGCACATCAAACATAATTGTTAGAAATTGGCTTTTCTTTTGCATAAGACCAAAGATTTGGTAACTATAACTTGTAGCCTCCACCCAACTGGAAGTCCCCCACCAAACTGGGTAGTCGCTTCATGTAAAATACTGGCTAGCTGTCCGGTGAGACCAAAAGCATAGTTGGGAAAAGGCTAGGCCTATTAATAGCGCCGAAGATTTGGAAGCGATATCACAATTATTTTGTCAATGCAGCCTGCAGCTGAAGTGGCTAAAGTATTGACAAACAATTTGCCAAGAAAAGAAGCAAAATGAAAAAAAACTTATGGTCTTTGTTAAACACTGCGTAGGATTACATACAAGAATTAGCTTCCTCCTTATTCTAACAAAGGATCATCATAGGCGGCTGCACGGACTATGGGCGGCTGTGTAGGTTTAATAGTCCAGTCTTTTGGTAATACCAAGGAGGTCAGACTTCGCAACAATTGCTACGATAAGTGATTAACAAACCTAAAAATGGTACGAGGAAGGAAACTTACACCAGAGCAACATTGTTATCTTACGGTATATTTCCTACAACACTTGAAATCGGCAGAATGAATTGGAATACAATCTACGGATATTACGAATCCGGCCACAGTTTTTGAAAAGGATATTATGTTCTTATACTTTTGTAAGATCTTTTTGTAAGCCAAGGTCCTGAGAAGTATTTAGGTTAATAATAAATCTAGTGCTTCTATTGAAATTGCTGATTTGAAACGGAATCTCTGTCTGTAGTCTTCCTTACTAGGACATTAGCAGATATTCCAGAGCTGTTTCAAAAGCGTTTTAGAAAAAGCAAGACTACTTACTATTAGGGTAGCGTTCACCATCGTCACCCGTTGAGGTGAGAGCGGCGAAAATCGTGATTAAAAAAAAATCGTAACTTATCACCACGTCTGTATACCACGAAGGGGTAGACAGAGGTGTGCCTGTGGTACAGATGCCAGCACATCAAGCTACCCGAAACTGTTAAAATTTCCCAATCAACTCTAAAATTTATGCTTTAGCGATAAAGTTGAAAATCTATTAAAGTAATTTGACAGATTGTAGTAGCTTGATGTGCTTCGGTTCAAAAACCGAACACGAATCTAGACTAAGGAATTTTGGGAAATTCTTGTTAAAAAACCCAAAAAAAAATCGAACCCAAAAATCACTATGCCCACCCTAGGAATCAAAGTAGCGCATTTCCAAAGAAAGTAGTAGTAGCAGTAGTAATGGCTTTTATTTTGACAGTTTCATCAACATTAATATTGTGTTAGTTCTTTACGTTATTGAGCAGACAAACTTTTCGAACATACAAAGCAATGGATTAGAAAATTTCTTCAAAATTATTCAGATTGTGGGTAATACATGAAGCAACAGTTTACAGTATGTACTGTTACATAAACATTGCGACTATATTTCGTGTGTCAACTTACTTTCGTTTCACTTTTGACATCCTTTAGATACTTACTTAATTATGTAAAGATTGATTGCTTTGTTTGTAGCCGAAGCAGCTAGATGTTATGTATAACGATCACTTTATATACTGACCTATAGAACTTTTAAGTTGGAGTTATGTAAGGTGTATAAGTTGACTGATTAAAGTTTGATAAGTAACGCGTGACTAAATGATCTGGTTTAGCTGGTAATCTCTATCGTAGCCCTTCCATTTGTGGCATCATCTGCCTAGCGGGTTCCCAACTATGTTGGGGTGGCTTCTGGTCTAACCGAATACAGCTGAACAACCGTATTTTACATGGAGTGACTGCCTATCTGACCTCTACGACACAGTGACTGGGTAACACGATGCCCCTTGGTAAGACTGGCTGTCAGTCTTTCGGGATTTTGACCACCTGTAATGACTGTCAAAGCCCTTTCATTTAAGTATGTATGTGACAATAGATATATAGTTATGTAAGCAATCTGTACTTAAAATATAAGGAATATAGAATTAATTTCAGGATAAGATGTCCTCTCACATCGGCACAGCGTATATTTCAAAATACACTATCACGCCTGGTACACCTCTGCTAACACTTCGGGGAAACGAGTCGTGATGTTATTTGAAAAAGATCAAAAATACTAGTCAGTCAGTAGCTGACTACCTAGGTTGTGCTAGCTAGACGTACATTAAGGAGGTATCACTCGTGAAGCAAGCTATTTTAATGCAACATCCTGCATGCATCCAAATTCCGATGATGTAGGACCTACATCCTTTCAAAAGTGGCCCGCACTTACGCAACAAGTGGTCTATTGAACTGGAACACTTTCGGTATTATGCCTCACTCAATTCCAAATTGGTTGAAAATCCAGTTTAACCCTTAAACAAACGCGAGCCGGTATGCATTTTTTTTTTAAGGTTGCATTGTATTTTAGGTAATTGAGGGTCACTGATTTCATATTTTAAAACGAAATTTAAAAAAGAATAGGGGATGGGGTAGTTTTTCTGGTGGTAAATAATTTACCATTATCCGTTCATGACTACAAAATTTTTGATGTTGGTGGTAAAATTGTTACCATTGTCCGTTACGGTTTAATTTTCGTTTCTTGACTAGTGACTTCCTCTTGGTTCTACTTATAATATTTATTTTATATTTTGGAAATGAAACATTTTATTGTTTTAATAATTTTTTATTAGTATTGCATATTACCTATCTTATAGTATTGCTTATATTAATAGTATTCTTACAATCTATAAATCTAAATTTAAAAAAATATACAAAAAGACAACCGATTTTTAGATAATCTGATATTTTTCAAAGTGGGATCGGACAAGGGTAAGATATTTACCACATATTTGAAACATCTAAATTATATGAATAAGTCAATTGCAAATGCTGCTAACACGTGATATTAGTCAAAATATGTTATAGTTTTGGAATTTGCGTCGAAAAAGTACTTACCAGATTTTTTCTTGAACAAACTTTTAAAATTTCTGAAAACACCCGCCAAAAACTCGACTTTTTTCACAACAAAACCGTTGAGTCAACTTTGACATTACCTTACAGTGACAAATGACGTTGACTGGTTGTCAAATGAAATAAAATAGATAAACAAATTATTATAGATTATAAATATGTGATATTTATACCTTTAGTATTACCGTATTAAAAGTTAGAGTGCATTATTTAAAAAAACACGATGTGGTAATATATATACCTTTATTTGAATAAGGGTTAAAAAAATCCACCTGTTGCGCTTCCTCGTAATTTTCGGAGAAATGTTGTTACGTAAATAAAACACATAACGTACCAAAATTCGTAGTCGACACATGTTTCATGTAAACCATTTTCATATTTCGTATGCAAGCATGGTCGTTAGTTACCACACAGTGCACCAAAACGAAAGGCTTGCCGGTTCGATTCCCGCGCCGGCACGCCGAGGGGATCTACTTTCGCCATCTGTCACATCTGCATACAATGAGCGACTATATTTTCGGTGGGGCCATGCAAATCGCGATTCGAACAGGCTGTGTTTTATACTGTTTCGACAGACTAGAAATAAAATCACGAATCAATTAGTTTAGGTGGATAAATTGTTTGAGTGTTTTCGTAATAGCATAATTGGCTACTTACTGTAATGACACTTACGAAGGTACCTGTTTGTTAAGTGTCTGTTTTGCCATTGTTTATGTTGCTTCATGATAATTAGTTATACAAGAAGTGTGACAACGAAACATAAATGATTAAATATTAACAAGTTCGTTAAGGTTTCTTGTTGCCTGACAGTAGTACCTTTTGAAGATGGCCTTGGCGATTGTAGTAGTTTGTTTTACTAGAGTCATTCTTAAGTATGATAGTTTTATGACTATATCTCTCTCTCTATTAGATGCGCGGCATTTGAACACTGCCTCGTTGGTGCAAGCGCTACTGCTGAGCTTCAGGTCCTGGGTTCGTTTCGCAGTTTGTAAAAATGTTATGATTTAAAAGAGTGTCTGAGGAGTTTTTTTTTTGCCCGTTCTTATCCATAGATACATACTACGCTTTGGAATGGGCTTCATCTTTCTGACTGACCAATCCCTTGAGTGTCTGTAATTGGTTTATTTGAAATAATATATGCTTTCGAGTTTGAGTTGTTATAGGGTTTTTACATTAAAATTTTCTCAGTAGCAGCTTGGAGCCTGGACCTGTCTGCTTGACGGCAATAGGATCGCCCCCTATGACATTGGATTTAAACATAACTGCTGACATGTAGGTGTAGGACAGGTACTGCAGTTACACCTCTGCCTAATCTTTCGGGTGTTACAGGCATGATCTTATGTTATGAAATTGAATTAATTTCGGCACCAAGCTTCAAACAGTTTTTCCAAAACGCTCCCGTCACCTCACCTCTTTTCTCGTTGCCCCAATCTCATAACGTTTCACATAGCAGAGAAACTGTGCCGCCGGTACATGTAACAACCATTCACACAGCAGGTTGTGAATGGAGATCACTGGATTGATTAATTGTAGCCAATTGGAGCCATCTTGATAGCCGAGCTGGACGGCTTACGATTGATTTGTATGTCTTTTAGATTGCCCCATCGGCCATGTTGGTTAGATCTGTCAGGGTTTTGTTGTACTGGAATGTGAATTAACCAGAACTAATAACAGCGATTTCGCTAGATTCGTTAACCCCGGTTTTTACCCAGATTGAGGAGTTTTGATAAATTCCATACTTTCCACACACAAGTTTTAGTGTTCAAAAATGTTAGAAATGTATTTAGATACTAATAATATTGATGAAGCTTGGTTATTTGTTTGAACGCGCTAATCTCTGGAACGACCAGTCGGATTTTTAAAAAAACCTAGAAAGAACAAACAAACTCTTAAGATTTATTATTAGTTACGAAGTACCTACGGTGATAAAATACCGATCTATCACCCACGGGCAGTTTATGTAGATATTACAAAATGCAGGGCAATTACAAAGTGATGTAAGATGTAATCCCTTCTGGGTTATCACGGAAACACGTTGGCGGGAGATAAGCGGTACAAACACGGCTGTAGATTCTAAAAATAGTATTTCTCGAATTTCCAGCTATAAATCACTTTTGGAAGGTCATAAGAAAACCTATTACTTACTGAAAAATGTGTCTGCTCAACAACGTAAATAAAGCAATGAATGTTGTTGAACTGTCGACATGAAACCCATTGCTACTGATAGTGTGTTACGCAACTACCCCGCAGACTTCGCTGTAACCAACATCCTTTTCCAGTGTTCTGACTTTTGAGTTTTATCTAGCTTTCTCTTTCAGTTTTTTTTCTTTTTCATTGTTGTGGTCACTTGGAGGACCAAATAATTCTTCCTGCGGGGGGAAGAATTATTTGGTCCTCCAAGTGATCACAGCAATGAACGTACCTATCTCTAATCACCAAATATTGTAGACCGGTACTCACGATTGCAGCGTATTGTATCCGCTTGCAAGAATATGTAACTGCTATACCCATTCTTCAATACTCAATATATTTATTGCTTCCACATGTGAATTTAGGCGGTAGGTGTTACGATTCCGTAACACTACACAAAACAGGCACGACAGGGTCCAATGATCATACATATTCTTGTATGATCATTGTGGACCCTGTCGGGCACAGCAAAAGTAGGAGAGAGGAAGAGGGCTTTTACTTGACTACTTCGGTGTTAGTTATAATCAATCAATCAATATCAATCTTGTTGTTAGTCTTGTTGTCTTGATGTCAATGGCAATCTTCTTTGTCTTCAATACAGTAAACCAAAAAAACGACAAAACTCAAGAGCTCCTTTAACAACAACCAAGCTCAGGCGACATTTTGCCATTGCATGAGGTCCCGGGATCGATTCCCAAGTCGGAAAAAGTTATGTTATTGCGTATATTCGTCACAATTTCTCAGTGGCAGCCCGGAGTATAGATCTGTGCTCAGTTGATGGCAATGGGATCATCCCCTATTACATGGGACTTAAACATAACTGACGAGATGTGTGTGTAGTATGCACTACAGTTACACACCTCTGCTTAGCTCTTCGATGATTACAGATGTGATGTTATTTCATGTATTTGTTTACAATCAGACGTTTGACGCCATGTCCTAAAACTAAAAACTCGAATCCATGTGACATCCACCAACCTGCACTGGGCCCGCGTTGTGGATTATGGCCCGCTCCCTCACAGAGAGAAGGCCTGTGTCCCAGCTGTGTGAACATTATAGGCTGATTATGTTGTTTTTGTTTGCAAGGAATTTCTTAGTAATAGCCCAGAGTTTGTAAGTCGGCGGTGTGATACCCCCGCGCCTCGGAAAGCACGTGTCGCCGTTGGTCCTGCGCCTGATCTCTCCGCTCGTGTCGGATTGCCGTCCCTGAGGACTATGAGAGTGCGGGAAGAGGGAGTGCACCTGTGTCTGCACAGACACTTGTGCACTATAATATCTCCCGCGCCGAAGCCTAGTGTCCGTTGAGATTGGCCGCCGTGACTGAAATACGGTCTGGAGGACTTTATTAATTTACATTTATGTTTGCATATGTTAGACGTTTCTAAATAAATTTCATCGAGTTCGTTTATCTTGCCATACAATAAGTAGTGCTGACACTCGTCCAGTTCCTACTTTCATTTATCAATGCTGTTATCATTTTATCGTCCTGTCGATAGTATTCGACCTTTAGATTTTCCTAAAATCCTTTGTAAAGGCGTAAGCACGTGTCCATGATCTTCTTGTTCGTTTATTTTTAGTTTTTAATTTGTTTTCATGACTGAATAGATTAGAATGCTAATTGCAAGTCGTGAAGATGATGTTAATATATGGTTGTAGCTTATGTAGGTACACCTGGCAGAGAAGTTGGTGTCGTTAAATTAAAAAAAAAATATGAGTCATTAACTTTACCAGGAAGTTCTTTCAAAAAAGTAAACTTGGAAAAGTGGACGTTCACGATAACAGTACAAAAAAACCCTCGATCTTCGAATCTGAATCAAATATTTTGTACATAAGAATTCTGCTATAATTTGTTATTGGAACGTAATAAAACTTATTTAATAACCTAGGTAGGTTGTTAAATAAGTATGAAGGTCCCCACAGTTACAATAAGTGTGAAGGGACCCACAGCATTGATGTCATCGAGCCCGTTGTTGTTACTGTGTTGTTGTTTATATTACATGGAAAATTCTACACGGCAATCTATCATTCACTACCTTTGTACACCTTCCTGCCTTTAGGTAATACGAGTAGGTAATAACAAACATCCATTTTCCAAGCCCCTTACAAAATATTTGTACAACGCAAGTCATCGCCCTCTAGGACTTCCTGTTTGGCTTCTAAGCTCCCTAGTGCGAGCTTATCAACAAGGAGTTAGGAATAGGAACAAAACATTCAACACGGTTGCGTCACGAACTCACGACCGCCCCCGAATGCCTGCGCCTGCGTCGCGTCGCTGTGACGAGAGTTAGGGCTGGTACTCAAGCAGTTTATAATATGTCACTTTTTATGTTAATTGTAGAATTTGGTTGAAATCGCAGAAAAAGATGAAGGCAGACGAAACCTTTATCTTGTCAAATTCCCCAGCGGGGTAGTTTTGTGACACATGTAAAATGATCAATTGATCAAATTCTCTTTCATTTTCACTGTTCAGCCACGTTCATTGCGTTATTTACGCTGTTGAGCAGACGATTTATTAAACCTATGAAGCAATGGATTAGCAATATTCTTCGGAACTTTCGGATTGTGATTGAAACTGTGTTAAGTACTCTCTTAGGGTGCTAAAGGTTAAGGTGTCGAAATCTATTATTAGAAGTGAGTAGGTAAGTAATATCGACTATCGTGCCACTAACGCTCGCGCTTTGATAAGCCAAATCATATCGCACGTGTGATGACGTACCTGTTTTTAAGGATTCCGGTTTCATTTGCGGGTCATATTGTTTAATGTTTATATAGACACGATACTAGCAGATAAAAAATATACAATGTATCATTCAGTAATGTAAATTACTGATAATATTCTGAGATTCCCCGAAATATACATAATTTGGCATACTTATCAAGAGATTGATAAAATAGTCACAGATATGAAATTATAGTTATATTTAAATACTAGTTCCTGCCCGCGGATGCGTCCGCGTGAAATTTCTTGTTGCCCCGATCCACCCCGTCGCATCGCATCGCCTACCCGCGTTATTACTTCGTTTTCGCTTAACGTTCTTTCTAACTTTGTTTATTTTTGCTCGGCCCCTAAGGGTCCTAGCGTGATGTTAAATAGCATATAGCCTTTTCCAAAAATTGGACTATCAAATGAAAAAATAATTTAGCAAATCCGACTAGTGGTTTTAGAGATTAGCGCGTACAAACAAACCAACTCTTCAGTTTTATTATTAGTATACTCGTAGATTGATTTATCGGTAATTATTTGTTAGAATTTGTATAATTTTATCTTTACAAATTCCACACTTTTGCCCACTAGTGAGTCATTCAGTTCTTGTTCTAATAATTTTGTAAAAACAGGAAGTAAAACGAAAAATAACACAAAGTACTTTTGATTTTTAGTTATAATTTTTATTTCAAACCTTATTTACCTAAGTACATACATACACTAGTACTACATCCTGTGTCAGGCAGAGTTATACCTACAGTTGGTACACCGACATTTCGCCAGTGCTGTTGATGTGTTACACCGCTGTGTAACCCTTCGGGGTAATCAGGTGTGATTTAAGAGCTCTCTTACATTTCGGTACAGAGAGCGCACATTTTTTTGTTTTTTTTTTTGTTTAAATGTCATCTTGCAGTTCAACCTATGAGGTGGTCATCTGCTTAACCGGGCTTGCCTGTGGACGCCCCAATAGCAGTGAAATATATGTATAGTACTTTTATTTTATTTATAAAAAAATGAAAGTATCAATTTTTTTTTTGTTTATTGTTATTGTTTAAGCAATTATTGGAGACTATTTTGGTATAAATACTACGCGAAAATAACGTAGAAGTTCAGAGATATTCAGACTTATTTCCAGTAGGAAATTGAATTAGGTCCAGTCGTTTTTCTTTATTTATAAGGCATATAACAAAAATGTATTTTATTATTATTTATTTACATAAAAAGAAAAAGTATATGATCTGATGAAGTATATAAAAGTATATGATATTTGTGATATGAGATTTTTTTTTGATGGATTATATTCAACAGAATAATATGGTAATTAGAGCTCTCAAATCAAGAAGAACGATTACAAATAAATAGCTAAATAAATAAACAAATAGTAAAATAATCGCTATAATATTATTGTAGAAGAGAAAACGAACTATCTTTACCAATTAATTGTTACCAACGAACGAATAGTATTCAATTCAGCGAAGAAATCATGCATCTACGCGCATTTTTGTAATACTCCTGTGAGTATGTTATGTTTACAGACAGTTTTATAGATCATTCTTGTTAACCCCCACTTTTAGATTATGTATTTTGTCAACGTATTTAGTCCCAATCGTCACATTATTTGTAAATAAGGACGTAAAAATGCCTAAGAAATTAAGAATTTCATGTTTATTGGTTTCGATTGCAAGGACGTGTGATATCAGCGAGGTGCAAAATGGCCGCTTATCAAAACATTGACATTGGACATGATTTGTTTATCAATAGTGTACGATTTATTGCGTGTATTATGTCATAGGTACATGTTATTTCAAATGTATTCAGCCTTTTCGACAATCATCGTCATTATCCCAATGTATATGGGGTTGCCGCAATATGTATTTTTCTTTTATTTCTCTATTATCTGTCATCTCGGTAGTCACCCTCTTTTTAGCCATATCATCTTCCACACAGTCCATTCATCGTTTCTTTGGTCTTCACCTACTCTTATAGCCATCGATATTGATATGGGCCTTTTCAATAATATGTATTAACTCATATTGTGCAGCCAACCCAATCTTTGTATATCTTGGCTTGCCTATGCCGTTAGAAGACTATACAAGATTACATTATGTATTCAAAAATGGAATTTGACTCTGTCACACGTCTTTTAGCCCGTTAGCAATAATGTCTACTTTATTAAATTAACTGTAAAGTGCCGTTATTCGTATAGATTTAATTCTCATATCATGTAACTTGTTGCATCGTATCGAGCGAGACACTGGCTGACTGTCAATTGATTCCATCGATAAACTGCAAATAGTATTGCGAAGTTTTGAGTATGAATGTGGATGGCTAAAAGAGTAAAGGGAGACCAAAGAAACGACGGATGGACTGTGTGAAACATGATATGGCTAGAAAGGGGGTGGTTATCGAGGTGACGACTAATACAGACGTATGGAAGTTAAGACATGTTACGCCGACCCCAAATAAATGGGGATATAGGCAGGAGATTGATGATAATGACTGTGTGTGACTGCAAATATTAGCTTTGAGATACTGTTTTCGCTTTATTTATTTATTTATTTAAACTTCTCGCACAAAAGGTACAAAGGCGGACTTAATGCCTTAGGCATTCTCTACCAGTCAACCAAGGGTGGTGAAGAGATAAGATGGCAGGTGCTTTGGTTGACACGACGATGATAAAAATAAAAAAAATAAAACGCTAGACAAATACATAAATAGGTTATAAACACATACATACGATTTACTATAATATATATTTATGCTTTCATATAAACGACGCTGTTTTCAATATAAATACTCCATTTCTTGTGTATTTGAAAAAATCTTGGCAGCCGTCGGCGTCGATAGAAACCCTAAACATTGAATCGTAAAGACAGTTTTCAATAAAAATATTAAACTTATTTTTTGAAGTGTTTTTCCTTGTGCCAGCCCTACTGCCTGCACAGGTAGGCGTGCGTTGGCGCAGTGCATTGCGCCGGGAATTAGAAAAAAGCAAACAATGATGGCGCCATGTTTTTTGTTTCGCGCCAAATTTGTACGCACACAAAAAGTTATATTGATTGCATCATTTAATTTGCAAAATTATGGGTTCGGTCGGGGACATGTGATGGTAATTTTATTTAATAATTTTTAAGGCAAGGCAAATAGATGATCGTTGTCAGATGATAGACGGTATTTTGACGGTTTTGACGATGATGGTATTGTAGTACATATATGGTTGTGGCAATTTATTATTTATTTATTTTTTTTTTTATTTCAGACAACTAAGGCCCATAGAAAAAACAATACATACTACTACAAACATACTTATAAACTAATTCATACAAAATTATCACAAATACAATACTATAATAATATAACTTAAAAATACTATAAATAAATACAACATAACACAACTTATACTACTGCACACGAAGTGTCGGCGTCGTGTTTCGCTGACTGGCTATACTTGGGGCACGCACTATGCCCAACAAATGACGTCTTTCGGCTGAATGACAGACTTTTCTGATGGTATTCCCAAAATTAACTTACGTAATATACTTACTCGAAAAACTAACTAGAAATTACCAGTGCTCTCTGTACCAGCTGGAAAATTTGATCACTCCAACAGCCTGATTATTAATTCAAATTAGTTTGAGAATTTTGGGCAGACAGTTTTTGAACGTCAAAATTACATAGACAGTCCCCCAAAACGGCCGTCTTTCACCACTTCCTAGTGCTTTAGCTAGGAAGAAGTGGCGCAACAAAAAAAAACCCTCAATTGATTTCCACAAAAACCTGTTCTGGGCTTCTTACATTCATTTAGGCCTCTATAACTGACTAAATTCATAGAAAAACCTGACTGACCAGTTTAGCTGTTTACGTTCTTCTTCAACAGTAAATTCACGGTCACGATCCAAGTGTACGTGACTACTATTGTGTAATATTGACACTGGTTAGTTCAGACAGACGTGCTTCGCTCATTAAGGTACAAAAACCTAGACTGCTCTAAGTACTAGTCTTACGGATGATGCCCTATGTCCCCAAGTTCCAAGTTCCCCAAAGCTTTTATCATTAACTAAAAGTTGTACGACTCTGTCTAGTGTCTTGACCGAAATTATGAATGATGCAATCGCCGAATCAATGCTTACATACGATTGTGTAATGTTATGTGTAATTACTTGAGAGAACCAACGGGAAAAAAGCGTAATCTTTTCGTTGCTATTTACGCTTAAGTAATGAAATATTATTAACATTATGCAATACTGATAAGTGATAGATAACAACCGACGTTGTTCTGTGCTTAGTTACCAAATAGGCGCTCATCAATAGAGGTGTAGAATGAGTGCTAATGAGATAGATTATCAAAACTTGTTTTTGTCGAACATACAAGCTGTCATTGCCAAAGATGGTTTAGTGTCAATGTGTGTTGCTAATGCTGTTATTGTTATCATATCGAGAAGCATTTCTATTATTTTCTTTTTTAATTTTACAGTAATGTGATCAATAGTCTACATGATGTGTTTATTTACAATTTTCGTGAGCTAAAGTGCTTGCCGGTTGCATGCACCTCCAACACAGCCTAAGTTCTTCCGTTTCACTACATTTTTCCCTAGAACAACCTGGATACATTCTTAAGTTAGGAATGTATCCAGGATTAGGAATCCTACACTCTGGAAATATCTGGAAAACACAGCACAAATAAGGTTAATTTATAACTAGGTAAGTACTGATTTTATTTGATTACACTTTTGGACACGTCACTTCGAGGATTGGTCAAGTGTGAATTTTACAAATTATTTGATTTTATATTTTGGGGACGTCGGAAATGAATGTATGAAAAATCATTTTGGCGAATATGGAACTTGGGGAGATAGGGCATCACCCAGTCTAGCTTCCCCGCTGTGAAGCTACTTTTCACGACTGCACAAAATTTGACAGTTTCGGGTAGCTTGATGTGCTGGCGTCTGTACCTAACAGACTAAATCGGTGTAATAAACTTTTAACACCTTCCTTTATTACTAGGAAACTGACTTCCAACTCCTATTTTTCAATTGCTGAAGGAAGCATCACAATATCCTATGACCGGCATTTGCCCAATTACGTCCGGCTAATCATTGTTCTTCATTGTCAAGGTTACACGCAAAATGAACCTAGAATCAAGTCAATTGAACAACCAAAGTAAACCAAATTGACTAGACATGAGACGTATTTACTAGAACAGCCGTGCGATTCTGTAACCATCTCACCGTGAAAGCTTGGGTGAAGTGAGCGTGGAGTGAGCTGTCATTCGTTAGGGATTCTGTAACCATCTCACCGTGAAAGCTTGGGTGAAGTGAGCGTGGAGTGAGCTGTCATTCGCTAGGGATTAACACTATTAAGTGCTCACTTCACTTATGATTTCACGGTGAGATTTTTACAGAATCGACCGGCAGGTATTTTTCTGGACTAGGCCGCACCTAGTACGACGCGTAACCTTCGAAGTAAATACATGGAGTATTTTCTATCAAACGAGAATTGATGGACCTGCACCCTAATTGCGTAACACACTGTCCCTCAATCTGAACCATTTTGAAAAGAAAATTGAAAAATATTTTGTTTAGATTTAGATCAATCAAGCAGGCTTTTAGTCCAGCACCCATTGCATAACACTATCAATCACATCTGAATTTTGAACGATACTGCTAATCCATTGCTTCATATGTTCGAAAAATTTGTCTGCTCAGAAACGTATTTACTTTGACAGACTTTTTGTATGTTGTTGAACTGTCGAAATGACAGCCAGTGCTACTGTTAGTGTGTTACGCAATCACACCCTTCTGGTATGCGCACTAGATATTTTTCTGGAATAGGCTGCACCTAGTAGAACGCGTAAAGTACGAAGTACATTCCATACAAGCAAGAATTGGTGGACCTAGTACGACACACCTCTAAATTGAACCTAGAATTAAATCAATTGATTTTTTTTCTACATCTACGTCTCTAAAGACAATGTTCTAAACTTTTTCACATTAATTACACAAAACTGCACATTTCACCTCTCGTACAAAAACCAGGTTGATTTCATCTCGGCACAATGCTCCAATTACCGTAGTCCGTAATAAGAGCACCTACCGCAGAAATGGTCATTTTAATTTAATTCAGTGCTATTAAAAACAGCATTGTTTTGACCAATTTCATTATGGAATCTAGGCTGCTGACGCTGATTGCGAATGTAAAAGTGGGTAAAAAAACGTTTTATTGATTCGGGTCGAGCAAGTTTTTTTTTTAACTTTCTTGTACGATTAATAGTTTGATAAAAAATTCTTCGGATTCTAATCCTAAGCATCTATATGATAAATTATATGAAAGCCATTTCGTTATTTTAATATCTTATAATAGTAATTTATTGTGCTACTATTTTTTAATTTTATAACTAAACATTTTCTGTTATTAATTAATTACTTAAAAGCCTCACGCGAAACGCGATGCTAAACCAGAACATGATCTAAATAAATAACTATTCTGAATAATCAGCTAATTTACTCACGTTTTCGTCAAGTTCTCAGACTTATTAAAATTAAAAATGAATTAATGTAGGTCTCATTAGCACACATTAGCCACAATTCATAAATCTTTGGAGCGTGATTTCTTTTGTCGTTAAGCCTCTTAGTGGGCTTCTTTCTTTACCATTCTTTTAATTATTTTGAGACTAAAAGATAAAAAATATAATTCATCATTAAAAATAAATATAAGTATTTATGTTAGTTTAGTCCTCTTCATGCAATTACATGTTTAAGCATAAAAACTAAAAAAAGACATTTAAAACCCATGTCACAAAAACTTTACATTTTAGTCCAACACACCCACTAATGTATGAGTACCTAAGAACAAAACCATAAATCCCAGTGTCATTAAATTACTTAAAAAGCTAACAATAAAAGAACAATCACATCAATTGAATTGCCCAATTACAGTCGGTCAACAACCTGAATTAGGCAACCAGCGTTTTTTGCAACCCACTCTTACAAACTTATCTGACGTTTAGAAATTATTTGCAAGTCCTTATCAATGTGGGTGTGGCAGCTAATGAATTACCGAACTTGAGGACTGTGTTGTATTTTCATCAGATTATTTGTTCAGAAGTGTGAAGTGGCTAAGCAACTATTGACATTTTAGTTTGTGCTGTATATACGATACAACATTGCCATCGTCTATACATATTTGGATTCAACAAGGCAATGCAAAAAACGCGTGTTTGAAGAGCCATCTATTCATATAGCCTTGACATACAAACTGTATGCTGTTTAGAAATGGTTGACACTGTCAAGTGTAGTCCAGTTTTGGACATCAACAATTAGAAGTGAACTCTGCGGTCATATCGAAACTAGTTTCCATTTTGGAGTATAACTCACCACCTGCCTTCCTGTCTGTCTTACCTGAACCTGTCCAGTCCTGGCTGGACACAAGTAGCCTGCAGCGCCTACTATACCTACTCAAACTTACTCGTAATTATCGAGGCCAACTAAACGCCGCTGCTACTAAAGCTACGCACTAAAGCTGGCCCATACACTGAACCTGCCGACCTAAGAAAAAGATCATCACTTGCCTAGCGTTTTCCCAACTGTGTTGGGGTCGGCTTGCAGCTGAATTCCAGTATTTTCCATGGAGAGACTGCCTATCTGACCTCCACAACCCAGTTACTGGATAATACGATACCCCTTGGTAAGACTAGTTGTCAGAGTTTCGGGCTTCTGACGACCCGTAACGACTGTCAAAGATCCACGAATGACAGCAAGAACCAACGGCTTAACGTGCTTTCCGAGGCGCGGAGGGGTCTTAGTATGTAAAGATGGTCACCTATCCACGTACCAACCGCGGCAAGCGTAGCTTAACCTGGTCGATCGACCCGTGCGGCTATTATTACTCAGCCACAAGCCCCTCACCTAAGCAAAAGATATTACTGTAAAACTTCCCCAACTTTTGTCATGACATCTCATATCTAATCTTGAATCTCCTTGTTCCAGAATAATCGCTATGTCGTGGTGAGCCCAGCGTGATGATGAGGCTGGACGCGCCCGAGAAGCAGCACAGATACCACAATCTGTTGCACGACGACCATGCCAGTGAGTACCTTCAACTTTTGTTTTTAATTTTATTTATGCACGAGGTGGGTATAAATTTTTTCACACGGAACACTAAAGAAGTAGTCCGTCTTCCGTCTAGTAGTTTTCATTTCTTTATATTTTCTAGTCAGAAAGTAAAATAACTGTTTAGATTGTTATGTTCTGAGTCTAAATAACAGTGAAAAATATTATGCCAATCCCATTCACAATTCAAAGATCTGGTGGTCGATTCTGTAAAAATCTCACCGTGAAATCATAAGTGAAGTGAACAGTGTCAATAGTGTTAATCCCTAATGACAGCTCACTTCCCGCTCACTTCATCTAACTTCTCATGGTGAGATTTTTACAGAATAGCACTGCAGTAGTTATATTCTGTAAAAATCTCACCGTGAAAACAGAGGTGAAGTGAGGTTAAAGTGAATCTGTCACAAGTCTATCTAACACTAACGGTGGAATGGCAACTCAGTTCAAGCTCACTTCATCTAAGTTTTCGTGGTGAGATTCTTACTGAAGAGACCGGCGTTTCAGTCCCATTCGTCTGAAAATCTGGCTCACTCTAACCTAATGGCTACTATGTGATTCCTAGTAGAAAGAACAAGTCGATCCTTTTAAACTGTTATGTCAGAGGAAGCAAAAAACATTGTCAAGTTGATTGACCAATATCACAATTCATTCTGCTAATAACATAAAATGCGATGAGATATGATGCCTAATCCTTTTTCTAAGCGTGGTGTGATTTCCACCATTACTCCATGACCCAATAAGTGTAGCGGTCTTTGGAAGACAACAACAATGGACGTTCACCGACTAAAAATGATGATCATGATGAACGTAAGTGATCCATCATTCAACATGCAAACATTCCACAACTCTATTATACAACGTGTAACGTTAAATGCGCAAAACCTGAAAATAGTTTGATCAGAATAACGAACAGAATTAACTGAACCATTTTTTAATACAGGTCACATTTTTCAAAAAATCTTCATTAAAAACATTGCCGTGTCTATTTATTAATAGGTCAAGAAAGCCAATGTCAGCGCGGCGCAGCGGCCCGGTGACGACTCCTCCCTCGGTAAAGCGTCGTCGCAGACGCAAGAAACGATCAGAATGGCCAGTAAAACTAAAAAAGCACATAAAACTTTTACAATTTTTTTAATGACTTATTTTCTCTCTGAAATAGGTCAATTGAATTAAAAATCAGTTGGGGTGTCTGAGGTTTTGCGCATTTAACGTTACACGTTGTATAAACCCAATAATATATAATAATCTCACGCCTTGATCCCACGGGGGTACGCAGTAACTACAGAACACCACCTGCTACGACCCTTACATAATCCTTGTGCTTCGTTCACACGCGCCGGTTGCGAGTAGTACGCACTTGACCTTTCTGAAGAACATCACCAATGAGGTCACTATACATATGTCCTTCTAGGGCGTCCCCGACGTTTCCATACGATCTGCCTTGGTAATTATACCTTTTGTAAGTCGCCTTGTACTCATCCTCTCAACAAAAACTGCTGGCATAATATATTACAGAGCGTTGACAATCTCATAACCTCAGTTATTATAACCACTACTTATCGTTATTACGTTTATCAGGCAAAACGCAAAGGTCTCGTATTGTCATGAAGACATAAAAATCATATTTAATTGTTCTCTTTTCCCATGGCTGTTTTTGTAATTAGCTTTGCATGCAATTTTGTACTGTCGGTAAGAAAACTATGTAAGTACTTCAGGCGTATAAATGTACCAGCTGTTGGCTGCGACTTATACGTAATGAAACTTCAACCAGTCATTTGTCTAGCCTGTTTAGCTAAAGGATATAGCTAAAGCTGTATAGCTAAAGGGTTGACTTGATATAAAATCTTTCTGTAGTTGTAACATATCTGAAAACCACAAGATGTCTAATTTCTGTTGAAATAAGCAGCCAGACGATTCTGTAAAAATCTCACCGTGAAATCATAAGTGAAGTGAGCATTTAATAGTGTCAATACCTAACATTACGGAATGACAGAGCTCACTTCCCGCTCACTTCACCTAAGTTGTCACGGTGAGATTTTTACAAAATAGCAATGCTTTAACTTTGTCCCCTTCTACACATGAAACGATTAGTCATAGAGAAAAATACATAATTATTTTTATTTATTTTTTTGTACATGAATTAAAAATTAATAATCTGATGTTAATTTTTTAGTGGTTAATGCGTTGTCTGCCAGTCGCCAAGTGTACTAGTACGTCTGTAACGACTTTGAAACTTTTCATCCCGGAAAACAAAAACTATCCACAGACCACAACCGCGAGGCATTCATTAAAAAAAACATTTAGCCTAACAGTAGCACTGATTTAACATTAAGCCAGATAAACGTGAACTTGACAAGTAGCCATTCATTTTTTGTTCTTATCATACGTTAATTACATCTCATTACTACCTGTGTTAAGTTATTTTTATTTAAAGTAATGCGATAATGCCGTAATTACACCATGTATACATAATTATAGCAGTTTGTATTTGTCACTTGATAGTGTATTTAAATAGAGGTTTTATTTACATACAGTTTTTTTTTTGTGGCCTTTCCCTTTGAAAAAGGTTCACTTACCTCTAATTTACAGTTTGATTACTTTCGATTTTCCGCAGTTTTCTTTCCTCAACATTGATATCTCTTAGGGCTCTTCCAATTTAGACGGTTGGTGCCGGACTGCAGCAGTCCGGCACCAACCGTCTAAATTGAAAGCGCCCTTAATTTTATTCTTTGTGTTTTCATTTCACTATTACGCATAGCTGTAGCCATACTCAGTGCAATAGATAAAACATTAACCTCGCATGCCCAACAGGTTCAGTTTTACTAAAAGAAATATTAAGTAGATAAATAAACCCAAGGTGATAAATCTGCAAATTTCTATATACCGTCTTCTGAATGTTCAACTCCTCATTACCGAGAGGCCTGGCTCTGCAGCAGAGCGTGTGGTTGTGGAGCTGTGTCGTAATCTATGCTCCACTTCCTATCCCGAAATACTCGATGAGCAGTCGGACCCCACGCCCCTAGTGTTTCAACACCAAATGGCTCAAACATATGCATAGCTTCCAATAAGGTACCATGCTCCCATATTAGCGCTGTTTGAGAACTTCTGCACCTGCAGCAGCCGCCCCAGCACAGCCCGCCGTGCTAGGAAGATTAGAACTTACAAGTATTTAATAATGAAAGCTTGTATTATCGACTGTACATAAACTTAATACAATGTCATAGGGCGAGGGAACATGCAGCAGAAAGCGTGTTCGTGGGAATATCGTCATACAATCTGATGCTAATTATGCGAAATTTGAATATGGGAAGAAGTGTGAAACTTTATACATACTGGCTGGAATGGAATAACACATTGGATGTGTGTAGGATCCGTAGGGCTGCGTGGGAAAACATTTTGTTCTTCTGTTTAGTTGATGGTACCTATAATAATAATAAAAAAAAAATCAGGTTACAATGACATAGAGACATATACCGTACAAACCAACATATACATATGTATAAAGTATAAAACAAAACTTGTCTAACCTAAGTAGCACTTCACTAGCTTGTCCTTATGCTGTCCTGCACTTGTCCGCGGAAGCGACGAAACACCACGTCCTGCGGCCAAATTTATTTATTTATTTATTGAGAGAAAACACATTAGCATTTGTTTAGTTCTCAACACGTCTAGAGTCTGCACGGAGCCTCATCTTACGTTATAATATCATACCACCATGCCTGTACTTCCTAAAAGAGTAGGCAGAAGCCTAGATAGACCCATATCTTACTGGTGAAGCGGTGAAGCCATCTACCCACCCAACCACTCCTTCTCACAGAGAAGAGGCCTGTGTCATCGTCCGCCCTAGCAGTGGGAACATTGTAGGCTAATTGTGTTAACTTAATATCTCGTTGTTGACGTAAAAGATAGCAAGCCAGTTGCCACTACAAGTTTATCAAGTTATTACAACGATCTATTTCAAATCTAAGCTAGTTTCGAAACCTATTCTCATACATAAGTATCACTTATAAGCTCTACAGATCTCAGTAACTTAATGTTCTCTTAGCTCACATAAAAGTTGCATCGTATTTATAGACAAACGTAAACCATGATTAGCGCAAACATTCTGACAATAACCCCGCATGCGCGCCACACCTGACTTCCGGTGGCGGTTTCCTGCGTTTTGTGCGCAGGAAGCGAACCTGTGACGTTCCGCGTGGTTGCTTACCACCATTCGACTAATGATACCTTACCCGTGAGCCGTTTATTTTTACCTTTTTTGAGGGGGATCGATTCCGGTTATTTTAACGTGGGAAGAGGTGGGAACCTCTATTTCAAGCAGTCAAAAATATGTGAATGATTTATCAACGCAATCTTTTCTAAAGTGAAATTAATCGAGACAAACTATCAATATCGAGAGGTAGGAAGGTTTATACAACATGTAACGTTAAATGCGCAAAACCTCAGACACCCCAACTGATTTTTAATTTAATTGACCTATTTCAGAGAGAAAATAAGTCATTAAAAAAATTGTAAAGGTTTTATCTGCTGTTTTAGTTTTACTGGCCATTCTGATCGTTTCTTGCGTCTGCGACGACGCTTTACCGAAGGAGGAGTCCGGACCAGACCGGGCCGCTGCGCCGCGCTGACATTGGCTTGCTTGACCTATTAATAAATAGACACGGCAACGTTTTTAATGAAGATTTTTTGAAAAATGTGGCCTGTATTAACCTTCAAGCGGGCGCGCGGACATTTGTAACGCCAGCGGTCGCGCGTAACCTAAAAGACCTATAGGATATTTCTGGGATTTAAAACACTAATTATTTAATATTTTTTGTATTTATCACATTATCACTATGTTAGGACATAAACAAAATTATAAAATCAAAATAATATTCTAATTTTCTTTGGATTTGTAAGCAATTTGGCATCATAAATGTATCGAGAATCGATCGCATCGCGGTCGATTCGACGCCGCGCGCCCGCTTGAAGGTTAAAAAGTGGTTCAATAATTCTGCTCGTTATTCTGATCAAACTATTTTCAGGTTTTGCGCATTAAACGTTACACGTTGTATATGATAAGATAACATTTTGAACTTTGCCTTCAACTATTACTTTACCTACATCGCAATACGGAAGACTTCAAAGTCTACTTCAAAACAAATCAGTGATATACACATGACTCATTATATGCAGGCCTAACAATCCGATCTGTAAAGTAACCCCACTGAGATAAATTGCAGTCCATAAGGTAAAGGCAATGTCCCAAAAAGGTCACAATCCTGCATTAATTTTGCCTTACAAACGGGTTGTTGACCGCACACTGTCCTTTGAATGCAACCGTCTAATCCAGCGCCCATTGACCTTTCAACTGCATCCAATCACGCGCAGGCTAGCGCAGGTTGTTGCCCCACATCTATAGTCCAGATTTACAGAACCGAACACATTTTCTGTATCAGTAGCACAATTTAAAAGCACCAACAATTGAATTAACGACTCATTGTTATTGTGCAAGTGCTTGTCATCGGATACCGCTGTCGTGTGTAATTATGATTGTCGACCCTGGCCCGGTAGCCATGTTGCCAATATGGCCGCCCACGTGACGCGTGCGCCTTTGATCCGCACATAGATTCTAGATCAGATATGGCAATTCATTGTTCTGTCTTTTCAAGCGTGATTTAAGGTGCCTCTCAAGTAAATGATATTGCACCTAAATTATGTCAAGTTTATGTGGTTGAAATACAAAGTGGAGACGACAATACGACAATCAATTCAATTAAACGTATCCAATAGTTTAGTCACTATAGTTATTCAGAGATTGACAAAACTCATATTCGGACGATCACTGCTACTTCGTTTGAGAGAACAAAACACTTTTTTGATTTCAATGTTAAGATTTATTTGATAGTTCCTATATTCCTATAAGTGTTGCCAGAGTTTTCATTTACTGTCGTATTGTCATGTCCACATTATATATATCTATCTGCCTGTATAACAAGAATCCATTAAACATATTAACTTAGAGAGATAAGTTGGAGTAAAGCCTACACTTGATATAAGTACAAGTATTATCTTTAGTTTATCTTCTGCAAAACCTTATAAATCCTGCAAATCATTTCTTCGGCGTTATCACTGGGAGTGCTTCAAAAGACGGTACTGCTCACTTGTAATCAAAGAAAGAAATATTAAAATAAAAACTAAAGTTAATTCTTCCAACCGGAAATAAGCGCTTACAAAAACGCATGTCAATAAAAATATATGAGCAATCAGTTGTAATGATTTCCTCAAGTTTCCAGCTTATGCAAGACATAATCAACAGTAAACGACTCGGAATCGATGTCAAGAAGTAACCATGGTAACACTATAAGATTTCTCGATGACGCAACAGTAACTGCACCTTCTGCTAAACTGCTTCTTTTACCGCACTTTGAACTCTGCGTTATCGAGGTGCGAACTTCCGCGACATTGAACACCGTTAGTCTTGGAAACGAGTAGATACTACTATTAAGTACATTCAGTAGATGGTGTAAAAGATGACTGAGGAGAGATAGGTAACAACATCCTTTTAAAAGAAATTATGGATAGTCTGAATGTTAAGAAATGGAGGTTGCAAGTTGATGGCCCAAGTGCTAAGTAAGCATCGTGAGGAAACAGGCATGTCCTAGAACCAAAAAAATTGAAGACATGTGACATCCACCAACCTGCACTGGACCCGTGAGGTGGAGTATGACCCACTTCCTCTCACAGAGGCCTGCAATGTATACATTATATACTGATTATGCAAGTGCAAAGGCAGTACCCTGAACAAGGTAGGTTCGAAACCATAGAATTGTTTATGTTCAGCTAAAAATTAGGGTTCTTATTGAAGTTCCCAAAACAATGGGTCTAGAAGCCTAGAAGGCCGAAGACAGCTTGAGATAACGGTTCTTTCTAATAAATATTCAAGAGATAAGTAGAAAATGATGCTGTCTAGGGCTGAAAAGGCCGAAGCTCTTTGTCGTTTACCGACTGTTCCCAAGAACGCGCTAGGTGTTTATTGAAGCGCCTCGGAGCGTGCGTGCGTGACTGATCGTCTCATTACTCATTCATCGCTGATCTATGGCCGACGCAAACGCCGGCGTTAACCCACCATAGCATTGTTTACTATGCTAATTTAATTATTGCCTACACTTTATTATCTAGCTTTACTTTAATTGCGCCACCAAATTGTTGCTAGCCTGGTACTCAATTTTGAATCTTAATCCGCAAAGTTTATGGTTTAATTAGGAATAGTAGCAGTGCGGTTGATAAAATTGCTTATAATTACGTGGGATGCCCATATAGATCATTGAATGATATTTATGATGTTCGTATAGCAACTAGGTGCATCTGATCATAATTCTATTCCTAGAATCAATTGTTCAAGAGTATCCAATTGTGCCAATTAGTGGAATCTAGGTTGGTAAATTGTAAGTTATTCATTCTTAATGATAGCTTGATCATTATTTAATTGAACGAGTGCCAGGAGCATGCAGAAATGAGGTATTTATTGACAACGTTCAGACGGTGGGCAAAGATAAATTCAAAAGACAATATAGGTACTGGTTATTACAGAGCTACTGTTCAACTAGTTGCAATCGTATTAAGTAATCCATATCACTTACTATCACGCGATAAAACTGCATCGAAACGATTGTGGTATAAGCCTGTAATAAATATTATGGGAATTAAATACACTTACCGCTACTGACAAATTGATAAGAATTTTAGAATCAACATTATTACTGAACAAAATGAATTAAAAAATCTTTGCAGATTCTCTTAATTCCCACGAATAAGTGGAAAAGTCGTTAAACTGACAACCCTAAAAAAAGTAACTAGGATAAGCTGGATAAATAAGGCGAAGAAACAGAATTCAACTGTAGGCTGTGAATGGTGACAACAGCGTTGATTCGAGTGAAAAAGCTATTAGCAAATAAATATCGCTGCGTAAAACGAACTTTTCAGTTACGTCAGCTTTCGGTCAAGGCCGAATGGATCTGATTATATTTCAATTAGCGCTATCCGATTAGTTTACTGACTGAAATCGCTGCAAAAAGCGGGTAATCGTGCTTTAATTGCTTTACAGCGAAAAAGTGCTTAATAAGTTTGTTCACATTTGGGTTTATTGGTTTTGGAGACCAAAAATCACGTTGCACATGAAATGGTTATTAATTGGCTGAAATCATAATTTTAATGATTAAAGTCCAGTATAACTAACAAAATATTTATATTCAAATAGTCTGAATTAACCGAATTTTATTTTATTTTAACATTCTAACTATCGCAAAGTTTAATGCTAATTCGATTGCGATCTACTGATATGAACTGAAAAGCGATCAATCCCCAAAATAGTAATTAGCATCCCAATTACGTGACACACTTATAATCACAATCCGAAGGATTTTAAAAGAGATTGCTAATCCATCGCTTCAATATGTTTGAAAAGTTCGTCTGCTCAACAACGTAGATAACGCAATGAATGTTGTTAAAATGTCAAAATGAACGGTACTGCTATTGTTACGCAATTATTGCGCTGGAAAACTTTCGCCCTTCATCGATAGATGTATCGAAGTATCGCCAATCTTAAGTAACAACATACAAGTTTACAATGTAACATTGCCCCAGCTCCAGTGAGCTCCAGTCAGTCAATCACGGATGTGCTAAGAATGCGCAACACGAACTAAATGCGTAATGTTGCACATTATGCTGTTTCCTTCCTAAGAACAAATAGTCTAGGTCTCTAGGAAAGAACTATGTCTAGAACGCCGGACGCTGTTCTCGAAACCTTGATTACTTTTATAAATAAAAAGAAGTGGAGTCGTAAAGGAATTTGTTATTGTATAAATTATATAATAGACTTTGATTGATCTAGAAATAAAAAGATGTTAAGGAATGGTGCTGTTATTGTTTATTTTATTTTTTTTTTTCAATTAATTACAATTTCAATACTTAGCAGCGGGGTAGTTACGTAACACACTAACAGTAGGAATTGTTTTCATTTAGACAGTTCAACAACATTCATTGCGTTTTTACATTATTGAGCAGACACATTTTTCGAACATATGAAGCAATGGATTAGCAATATCCTTCAAACGGTGGTGGTGGGGTCTGCTTTAGAAATAAATGCTTTTGTGAATACATTTTCTTTTCTGCTCCGGGATAAATATTTGCACGTGCTGAAGATATTTGTTTTGTGTCTGCCTGTTCGTGATCCGAGTCTGTAATGCCAGTTACAGGGAATCTTTACCCAGGAGATATTGCTTTTGTGTGGCTTATTCCAACGTAAGTCTTAAATCACTCCATTCAAAGTTATAATGTTGTTTCATTAAGCATTCAGAAAATAACTTATAAGGTATATTCTAATTCGATGCTTAAGGTAGTAAGCAGACAAATGAATGGGCTATTTGCATGACAATATGGAAAATAATGTTTTAAAATACTGTCATGCTTGCACATGGTGATCATCACCAATAGTCATGCAAACCTTTAGTTTTATCTCTAAAAAGGTATGGGATAATAGTACCCTGATTAATAATTGATTTATTTAACCAAACATGGAGTATATTGCCAGTCATCATTATTGGAGACTAGCAGCGCCCTGTAGTTTTACTTGGACAGGTCTCGATTCCGTGGGAATATCGGGGTAAGAAGTATCTTATGACCTAATCCAGGTCACGTTCTACCCGTATGCCAAATTTCATCCAAATCCGTTTAGCCGTATTAGCGTGAAAGCGTAACAAACAAATATAGAAACATTAAACCTTTTCTGGTTATAATATTAGTTTCAATACACGGTTCATAAGAATTTGTTGATATAAATAATATATATGATTCAGACCTTATAATATAGTACCTAATGTCAACAAAAACCAACTTCATGGAAAAACATAGGGTGGTCTAATCTAATCCGAGATCTCACGCAGTAGCTATAAAATTCTAAAGAACAATTACGCGTGTCCCTCATGGGTGGCTCAATAGGAGAACAGGGCGTCATAACAACAAACAGTCATTTCTCTGTATTATTCTCAGAATCCTTGATAACTATCTAGAAAGTGGTACAGCAGATAACGTTATTTACATAATAAATATTCGCCTACATAGATAATTTCAAAGAGTTCACTGTCGTAAAACGAAACAGAGATAACATAAAGATGGTACATAATGTAATGAATGGAATATTGTCGAATGTAATGGCCTGTGACAATGGATTGACGTTTGTATGACAAGTATGGTGATCATAAAAAGAGCATTGAAAAGCTGTTTCGGATATTGAATTTTGATTGGCAGTGTTTTGATGACATCGGACAAAACATGGGTGTAATGAACGACGATGAATGATCGAAAGAAACAAATAGTTTCAAAGAAAAGGTTTTTAAAATCGATGTCCATAAAGCCTAAATGATGCTTGAAATAAAACAAAATACGCAAGATAAGTGTTTTACATTTTAAGTGACGAGGACGAAGTGGTTATGGATAACAAGAATCCTGATATTACCCTTGAAACTAACCAAGATAAGGCATGAAACGAAAAAGGTAACAAAAGTTATGGGAAAAAAAAATCGAAAGTAATGTCAAAATTCCTTCGCTTTAAAGATTGCCTGTTCATAGATATTTGTCAATATACATAGCTTGATTTATTTTGTGTAATGTCCTCAGCAAGAATGTAATTAAAATTCTTCTGTAGCTTATGGAATTCTCCACTAATTATGCGTAACCTTAGAATAGAAACGTGTGCTTGTAAGGTGTACGAAAAACTTGATGTTTACGTTGAATTATAAGTAAACTGTTTTTAGGCAGCAAATTCAGTTAATGTTTTAACCAATTTAAATTTTACTGCACATTCAATGTGAGGGTTTTTTTTTTTTGACGTCCAAAAGCGCATCGTACATACGATATTGCCACACTTGCGGGAAACATTTGGACGGGGTCGCACTGAACCTTCAAGTATAGCAGAAAGGAAAACTGGCCCATACATACCCAACCATGAGTGATTCCAGGCTAAAATGATAATGGTGATGATTTAAACTCAACTACGAAGGAAATCATCAGTACGATATATGAACAATGTCTGTGTAAATTTTAAAAGATTGATCATTCTCTAGACAGGTTATATTGAGTTAAAGCCAGAAAATAAAATCACTACTATAGGAGCAGCCAATCAATGAGACATCGAAGGTCACATTAGAATAGTACATGTGCCATCCTTTGAATTACATGATGTCAATATTACATCATCGGTAACCTTGTTGACCGATGCGAATACTGGTTTGGGGTATTATCTATTCATTTGCTTAGCTGTTCAATCGATTACCTTTTAATGATAAAAAAGCAATTGATAAAAAGGAGCATAGCTACCTTCTACTGTGGATCAGAACAGCTTGTTCGGGGAGTTACAAAAGATTTATTTGTTTGCGAGTATCAAAATATGTCGCATAAATGGCCGTATTTTGCCAAGCCCTTCGCCATTCTTCGTATCCTTTTTCCGCTGACTTTTACGGCTTAGGTTTGAAATCACTACACAAACTGCTATTAGATTATTTCTATGAACCGGACCATTTTTTTTTTTTTTTTGGTTTGGAAATTATCAAATAACTCCTCCCGCTCTGGGCGTCAGACTTTTACTGACTAAAACCCACCAGTGTTCCTTCAGTTGCCTCTGCCAAGGGCCACGGTAACTCTTTCGAACAACCCGCGACCCTGGCAGGATGAACCGGATCCTTATAATTCCAAGGAATTTTCCATTTCATTAATCTGTTTCCCTGTCTGTACATTGTTCTCCACTTCGCTTATAACTTCTAAGTAAATCTACCAGGTATTATGTACACAACTGCCATACATTTCCTTGGTTACTGTTTGTAAATCATCAAACAAAATATTTCAAATATTTACTACTCTACAACAGCTACACGCACGCGCGCCATGCCACATTCTCAACTATCCACCTATCCACATCGTAATAAGACTTAAATTCGAATACCCCCAGTACCTACTTTTCGATGCTCCATTGTGATAGCACACGCATGCGCGTCGACCTACCCCACTTACAACGACAGGGTTCCTAGCATTTCCATTTCCACCACTTTCTACTTTTCCTCCATGAGAATAAGGTTCTATTTCAGATCTGGTTTCATTTAGAACCATTGCATCTTGTGTTTAATCAGCTGTGTGTCCCCAATTGATAATTCAGTTAGTGCTGAGGCTGTCGGCTCAAAACCTGGGCCACGTTTTGTTACAAAAAATAAGCAAAAATTTAAAGTGAAGTGTAAAACTGGTGCTATTGTCTGTGATTGAGAGGTTTTAAAGTAGAACTGCAAATTGAGGTTGTGATAAAAACTTAGGTTATCTTTCGTTGCCCGAGCAACGTAATTTGAGAGTGTTCATTTTTTATCTGCATTTGTTTTGCTAAAAGATACAGCATGTTTGAAATAGTAAATTAGTTCTATCTGAAGAAGCCATTTTTTGCGTGTGCCAATCACTAATCCAATTTGTGTGCGCTCCGTGACCGGTCAATATGGATAAGATAACAGGGGAAAGGCTTTTATTTATGATGAAATGATCGAATTGGAAATGAGGCCAATTTTGTGGTTTTATACGTGAGTAGGAAATATTGATCATTCCGCACAATTTTCTGTGCTTAAATCAAAATAATTTAGAAAAATACAGATTATAAAAATAACAATCTTCATGTTCGTAATTACTGCACATTTTCTTAGTTATCTCATTAAGTATTTCCCCAGTTCCTCCATAATATTCTATACTATTTTAGCTCCATTCTAACGTCTCAAATAATTATCAGATATCTGCTAAACGACTGGTAATTTCGGTTCACAATTCTTGTCTAATTATAATAACGCGGCCTCGATTTACCTGATGTGAGGTTTGGCTTGGTTTTGGCCATATTCACTAATGCCCGGCTTAATTATTCCATGGACCTTGGGTTTGCAGATTTATGGGTTTTTCTCATACACATCGTTTTGGTCAAGGTTTCTTCTATTTCTGGAATCAATTGCTTATATACTGGTTTTGGATAAAGTATATTTTTGCCTAAACAATCAGCCTTTGATGTTTCTGTCTTATCAATATTTTTGTAATAGTCCAATTTAATGAACTGAATAGTTAGCAGAAAAGTAGAAAGATTTGACTGAAACAGGAAATCTGGTAAAAACCTTTGGGTAAAACCTATGACGACTGCTGCCAATTCAAATTACGGCCAAAAGGAATGGACTGGGGTTCTGGGACAGTTGACATATCCACGTCATTATTAAGGAAC
The DNA here is from genome assembly GCA_949629135.1 of Eremobia ochroleuca. Taxonomy (NCBI): domain Eukaryota; kingdom Metazoa; phylum Arthropoda; class Insecta; order Lepidoptera; family Noctuidae; genus Eremobia; species Eremobia ochroleuca. Next base: position 20,120,607 of record OX451398.1, read on the forward strand.
CGATGAAAAAAAAAATATATGAAGAGAGTTTTTATATGATAACAAAATAACCCACACATATAATCATGTTGAAGATGAAGATACACCGCAGGTTATGATAACAGATGATGAATCTAGTAGTAGAATCCGAAGTTATTGTTAACTATTCAGACTATTACGAGGTTGTTTAACAAACTTGCAAACATTTAAATCAAATATTGTGACAACCAGACCTGCCTGACGTCATAACTGTGTAAACATGATGGCCGATGTGTTAGATTAGAATATTTTTTATACATACGTGACTGTAGTTCACGTTTTTACAGTCTGAGGAAAGATGATATCCTGTTTCTTATGACTTTTTGTTTCGGTTTATATCTTTGGATTAAGTGTCATAAGGTATTTCAGACTAGGTTGAACGTTAATTATCTTGGTTGATACTTTTAAAATATATCCCAAGGACAAGACAACGCATAGGATGAACTATTGGCTACCGATGTCATGACTTAAGATTTTTTTAAGGAAAACTAAACAGGTATGCCTTGATGCAAGTACTGCCTATGTATGTATAGGCATGAGTGTAGAGCAATGTTTCAATCGTCTTCTTCTGCGTCCTGCGTAGTGTTATCCAAAACATTGAGTAATTTATGTTTCAGTTCGAGTATCGACGGGATTGGCTCTATAACTCTGTTTTATCCATATGTTTGGATATTTATGCAGTTTTGTCTTGTTCCACAATCCCCAAAATAGATCATTTATTTAGTCAGTTTATTGCTTAGTTGATCTCCATTATTAGGTGTTTGGTTATTTCAATCGTGTTTGCTCAATCAATGTTAAAAAAGTCAGACATGTATGCTTTATAAATTATAGATGATCTAAACTTTAATTGCGTGATTGGCACTTACATTTGACCACATTTCTATTTTAAATCGTGAGTCGTGTTTACAAGATTCAAGACGTGTGTAGATATGACTGCAAAGCAAAAAATCCACCTCTATTTTGGTCGTGATGCAGACATGTTAAAAAATATACTAACACGCAGTGCAGGTCATGAAACTATTACACAGTTTTGTGCTTGAAAACGTGACTGCAATTAAAGTTAGGATATCGTAAAAATGATTAAAGAAGATAAACTATAAGGACTTCCTGCGGATAACACGATTAGAGTGCATAATGTTGAAATTAACAAAGAAACCCTTTACGTCTTTCTAAACTATTTCCAATGAGCGATGTTGCTCCTGATAGGGAAATATTGACCGAGTCATCCGTTTTCCATAGAGTTCCGTTACTTATTAATCCCAATGCATTTCTAAGTGGAGCAGACAGGCGGGGATCCAACATTTTATGGAACAGTCATTGAAAAACGGAAGGGGGTTTCGTGTCACATTTCCTCGTCTCTGGCAACGTTCATGGTTTCACGTTCGAATGGAGCCGTCCCGCTGTCCATATCTCATTAACAAGCATCGTTTTCAATACCAGCGGAGCGAGACGTTGCGTCGCGTTGTCGGCTGAGTACTATGCGTACCTCGCATTCATCATCTACTGGTTAATTGTCATGTATTACAAGTAGTACGCCTGTCTTGTTGACTTTATTATGGTTGGCTGTTGAGAAAGGTGGTCAACCATTCCATATTACATTTAAAATCTTTAATGGTGTCGAATCAGCAAAAAAATAATAAGTAAATACGGATTAACATAACATTATTTTCTGAATTATCACCGTTATTCGAGGTTGAAGTTCTAACGAAAATAAAATATAAAAAAATAAAAATTAATGAAAACCTACATAGTTTTTCATTAATTTTCTATAGGATTCTTCTACAATCTTTCTCAAGTAATTTCCCCGTTGTTTTCGTGAATGTCGTAAATAAACCCTCTTTTTATTTTTCCAAAACACGCTCGATCGTTATAAAGTCGTCAGAAGTGTGACAAGCTGACAGAATTACAGCGATTCTCGTCATTTACATCATTTCGTTCCGTATTAAAATTCATGGCGTGTTTAGCATGCATGTAGCGGTCGCACGCGCAGCATTACAATGAGATGTTAGGAAGTGTTCTCACCAGCGCAACGTCCTGGACGTTTTCTAGATTTAAAAGATATAATATTATGATCGTCACTAAAACCTAGCTCATCAGTTATCACAAGTTCACAACCTTGCTGGAACTGATTCAGGAATTTCAGAAGCCAAGCTGTCATGTTAACATCTGCTCTTTTAACAAAAATAAATTTACGAACATTCATTAATCCAGTCCTTTGCCCTTTCGGCTGTCAATGAATGCATCAGGTATATCTGTCTACCTGTCTCCTTCGTCGATTCTTCGACCAACTTTACTGATTCTGCCAGCTATGCGGTTACTTCAGTTTTCAAAGACATAAAGTGTATGTGTCTAATTGCGTAGCTTGCACGTTCACCTTCACCAATATGTCGTAACCCTTAGGAATGGAAATGATGGCTAGTTGCCGTCATATCCGGTTGTTTGCCGTCAACCATGGGATTACTAGTATCATGCCGTGATTTGATTGGCAATGCTGCTCCTACTTCGACGGATGTACGATCACCCTAAGTGAGTACTTAGTCTGGATTTTCCATTACAAAGTGACGGGAATACTAAGCTGTTGTGAACAAATGATACTTTAGTATGATTAAAAGGCTTGTGTAGTCGTAAAATATTAGATTTACAAGCCAATCGGTGGAGTTTATTAGCCGATTGCGATAGTAATGGCACATTTCATGTTGCTTTTTGAACATAAACTTTGCTTCTTTACTACCTGTTGTCATTCGATTCTCACGGGCCTCCTGGCGTATCATAACTTGTTCATTTTACTATTTGGTAAGAGTGCCTGGGCTCTAAATACTGTTCCTTTCTCTAAAATATTTTTTTCATCAACATCTACAGTCTTAGCGCCCCGTGTAAAATTTCTACATTCATATCTGTAATTTATATGGTGTACATAATAAAGAGTATTATATTCTTATGTCCCACTTTCGCCACCTCTTCCTTTCTTTAGTTCATCTTTCTACGTTTTCCCGAGTTTACTTAATTATGTCGTCGACCTATCTTGCTATATGTCTTCCAACGGTCCTCGTAAACGCTCTCAGCCACTAATCTGTATAATTACCATTTGTTTAATATAACCTCTTGCCTCTCCCTCTTCTTCAAGTTCCTCCATATCGTGTTTTGTCTTGCTATTTCCTTGTTCCATCGATTGAAGACAATCACAATAAAACTTAGTTTCCTCACGCAAACTACAGACGTGGTAAACATCAACGTTTCCGGACACAGCTCGCAGGCGCCACGAGATTCGTGCCAAGCAATAAAATGGAACGTTACATCTAGACTCAGCGTCGCCGGCAAACGAGATAACATTAATATCAATAAGATTAAAATTAAATACTCAATAAACAACGGGAACATTCCCGTTACCTTTGACGGTAATTTTAACCATTTTATATTCAAAGTCATGCTGTGTGTTGATCTACATAGAAGTTTCTATGAATGTTAAAAATTAAATGGAATTTTAAACGCGTGACCTCAGTTGAGTAAGTATGGTAGAAGATACATGTTAATTTATTAAATTACGCTTGATATTGAATTATTGATGAATTTATTACAGATTTATTCATGGGTTTCTGTGAATGTTTACTACTTTAATGAATGTTGCTACAGAAAACAAAGTATGAATATTATGTTAACGTATACATTCAGTTTTTGTTTTTATTGCTAAATGGGCCAGCTCTTGACCTCGATCACGCCCGATGGAAAGCGATGGATGAGGTCTATGATGGAACGAGCGTGCCCAGAAGATGCTTCAAAATTTGGAGGAAAATTCCTAGTATTGCCCGAGATGTTTGTTTACACTGTGGAAACTTGGAAGGTTATGGATCTTGAAACTTATTCTCCCTCGGGAACTGTTGAAATAGACTTTTCTCAAGGCTTTGTTGCGTTATCGATAAATTACAACAGTCCTTTTCCACTATCTTCGAGGCAGTAAGGAAGGCTATAAATTCATAAAGGTTTGGTTTTAGAAGCCACTAAAACCATTCTCCACTAAAACCATTCTCAATTATTTACAACAACGATAACTTACTGAGTTTGTATTACCTACAACATTTACAACCTCACACAGGAAATTGTAATTTACTTAAGTTGAATTGCTTTCTTCTCGTGAGAGATTATCTCACGAAAAGGAAGATACTTATGTACTTGAGGCACGTCATCATCATTCTCTTGCCCAATTTATTTGGGGTCGGCGCATCTGTATTTTTCTTCCATCCTTCTCTATTACAAAGTCCTCCAGACCGTATTTCGGCCATGGCAGCCAGTCTCAACGGAGACTAGCCTTCGGCGCGGGAGATATTATGCACAAGTTTTTGCGCAGGCACAGGAGCACTCTCTTCCCTCACTCTCATAGTCCGATGAGACCGCAATTTGACTGCCCCGTTGGTCTCGTGGCCGCAAGCGCGACTGCTGAGCGTGGGGTCCTGGGTTCGATTCCCTTCTCTATTAGTCGTCATCTCGGTAGTCACCCTCTTTCTAACCACTGTTTCACACAGTCCATTCAATGTGTCTTTGGTCTTCCCAGACTCTTCTAGCAATCCACATTCATATTCAAAACATTCCTAACGACAACTTCCTGATCCCCCTACAACTATAAAATAAATATTTATGACTACCGATAGGAAACTCTATGTTTATTTCAAAGATTAAACCTAATAACAACCCAATTGCTTAAACAATCTACGCGCCATTAGAAATGATACAGTATTAATTCTACCGTCCACTTATCTATAATAGAGCAATTTAAATCTATGTCCGACCAGTAACCTTATTCCGGACCTGTTAAAGATCGTAATGAGCTATCAAAGCATTGCGTTTACTTTTATTTTTTGTTCGGATCTTCTCACGTAACTTTCTCGGTCGTGGGAAAAATCAACACTTTGTTGTTGTGCGAATATCTCAGTGTTGTGGTACACGGGACTGCTTAGGCACTGTAGACTACCAGCTTTCAGAGGAATTTCCTTATTCATTAACTTGTGTTGCGATGAGCGGTAAGTTTTATTGTTCCAATTGAATAAGTTTGCTTATTTATGAAAGAAATATCTAATTACTGACTCATTTACTGCTTTTGACTTTCAAGCTGGCTTATGCTTTTTATATTGTGAGCCTGTTCTGTCCCACTGCAGGGCAAAAGTCCTCCCTTTTTCTACTAATCCCAGTCTGTTGCAATTTTGGCCCAAATCTTCATGATTTCTTATTCCCCCGGCCCCGACCCACCCGATTGTATCTCATCGCCTGCTTAAGCTGTAACATCGATATCTTTCTGAGGGCTTTTCTTTTTGCTCAGCTCCTAAGGGTTCTAACGTGATGTGAAATTTGAATTTGAATTGTTCAAATCCGACGGGTAATTTCAGATATTCGCGTTCAAACAAGCAAACAAACTCTTCAGCTTTATTATTAGTATAGATACAGATTCCAATTGTAGTTTTTAGGTTATCCATAGTCTATTGATCTTATCGGCCTTTGACACTGAAGCTACAATTATTTATATTTACTTCAACTGACTTCAAGTCCGCTTGGCTGTTTTCATAAGCTTGTTAATTCCATGACGATTGTCGTCCAATAAACGGTGACTTCCTACTTTCGTGATCTATCGTCCTCTTGCGTAAAGTGTGTGCTCAGTACGTTGCCTCCTAACTAATAATGGTCTTCCAAGTAGATAGCAATCTGTATTAATTGTACCTAACTAGTTTACAAGAAGTTCGCATGTACGTACGTACACTCATCTTTAAGAAAACCTTGATCACTTTTGGACTTTGTTATATTCAACTCGTTAGTTGACAAGACAAGGTAGTATAATATGTCATTTTGACATTGCCACTTGCATTGTAAGTACATAGTTACAGACGCCAGCACATCAAGCTACTACAATCTGTTAAATTTCTTTAATAGATTTTCAACTTGATTGCTAAAGCATAAAGTTCAAAGTTGATTGAGAATATTTGACACTTCGGATAACTCGATGTGCTGGCGTCTGTACAATATGATTAACCTAGGTTAACCATATTGTACAGACGCGAGCACATTCTAGGTTTAACCTAGTTTAAAAGTTTTTTTGAATCGAACGATTCCGTAATATAACTATCTAATTTAGTTATTACTAAGTTAGTTAGTTTTATTACAGAATCGTGGGAATTGATACCGATCGAGTATTTCGAAAGGCAGAATTAGTGTAAGTCATGTGCCGTTCAAAAATAAGAATAGGTATTATTTAATGGTCATATAATTATGAGTTGCGTTTTCGGATTGCAAATTATTTTTCTTCGGATAGCTGCTGGACGTCACACCATTCTCTAAACTGTTTTAACACATAACTAGCCCTGTATGTATGTTACCTTTTCACGCGTAAACCACTGAACGGATTTTGATAAAATTTGTCAAGGAGATAGATGGCATCCTGGAGAAGGGCATAGGCTACTGTCCTGGTAGCACGTTATAATTTCCGACATCCACGAGGGCGGACCCGTGAGCTAGTTGGAAACAAGATAAAGAAAGAAAGAAGCTAGAAAATAGTTCAAAATCTCATCTAACCGAGTAACGAGAATAACGGGTCACCAGAAAGATGTAAACAGAAAGGTCAGCGCGGCCGACTGCCGAGAGCTCGAGATGAGTCGAGGTACAGTTACCAATAGAATGCACATGTTTATGCAAACGGCCACACCTGTACATTCACCGTTACCCGAATTCCTCAATATGTGGGAAAGTGACTTTTCAACAGGGCCGGCATTGTATCACGCATTTTTGCAAATATTCGGTGACAGTACACTTACAGTCTTACATACTCGAGATGAGCATTCAAACATTGTAGGTGTGGGAGCAAGTAGGGATGCAAGAAGTTTTTAAAAGTATCGTTATATATCGTATCGATATTAAAAAAAAAATGATATTGATTACATTTCAGATAATCAAGTATTATTAAAGTTAATTGAAATATCGATATATCGAACTAAAAATATCGATATATCGTTATTTTTTCTACAGGCCTAGGAGCAAGCATATTTGAACCAAACGCTGCGAAGGCGTCTCAATTTTGATGCCTCTAAAAATAATCTATCCAAGTATTGTAAAATTATTGTGTTGTTTGAGTCACAAAAGACAACTAAACATTTAACATCTAGGTGCAGCTACAAAGATTGACAAATAACGCAATCCAATTTATTTCACTTTTCAAACCATTGTATCAAAACTATTACATTTGGAAAGTTGCAAAACAAAATAGCTTTAGCAAAACAAATGCAGACCGACAAATATACAAATTCCATTACAAAAATAGAATTTCGCTAGGCGTAAGGAAACCAAAAAGTATGAACTGAACCTGAACGGTATAGTACCTAATATGTGCCAAATGGTCCACTAAGTGCCACTGAAGATGGACAGCCACGGAGACCGTGACTCCAGGAGCTCGAGGGCCAGCGACTCGCCTGGAGATACTATGAACGATGTCTATGCAGCCTGGCGTGAGTCTCATGGATTCAAATTCTACTTTTTGCACCTCTGTGTTGTTGTTTGAAGCACTGTTTTGATTTTTTTTTTGTACCTTCGCTTTAATCCATTGTAACAAGCCTCTACAACATTATACAGTGCAAATAAAAATGAATATAATTATGAGCTATATTTTATGTTATGATTTCTGTTTTATCTTGCCTTGTGCCTTTTATATCCTGAGTTTTGGTACTTGTTTGTAGCCTTCAATAAGACACGGCCTGGCGCTTTTATTCCAAAACATAATGTTATACTTCCAGTCTTTTCTTATGTCAGATGTCTTAAATGAAAATATTGTGATAGCAGTATATGAGAGTATACAATAGTCGGGTATTGTCTCAAATACCAGTCTTACCAAGGTGTATCGTATTACCCAGTAACTGGGTTGTGGAGGTCAGATAGGCAGTCGCTCCAAGTAAAATACTGGTATTCAGCTGCATCCGGTTAGACTAGAAGCCGACCCCGACACATTTGGGAAAATGCTAATCTTTTCCTAACTATGTTGGGGTCGGCTTCTAGTAGATGATGATGGTGTGCTGGAAGAGATTTCTTTAGAAATAAGCATCGAATTGTACATATTTTTCTGTTCCTTTCTTCTTGTATGTTTATATGTGTGTACATAAATGGTAAAAAAATTATGATGATTTGGCTATTGTATCAAATATATTCATAGCAAAGCATGGAAGTCTAAATAAATCTGGTATAATTATTTTCTTGATGTTTAAGAATCACCACTACATATTAAAATATTAAAACGGTTGTACTTGCATATTGCTCGAAGAAGATAAAACAATAGAATAACAATAACTGAACTACGTTAGACCTGACTTCGTCCTAGCATCGACCTAGACCCACATTGGTTACAAATTATGTAATGTCCTACAAGAACACTTGCAATACTATTGAACACATTGAAAACAAAACAGCTACAAACACAAATAAAGTGAACACAACAAGTCCTTCAAAAAGCAACTGCCGATAGCTCTCTACCGTAACAATATACACAATCATATAAACGACAATAATACCTCCGCTCCAATTAAGCTTTCTGTCTAAAACATAAAGTCTAATTTCCCTTACACCTGATTATGCAATTTTTTTTCTTGCACAGTCGTCTATACTATTGTTTGGGACACAATAGTGTGTCAAGTAAGGAGCTGAATTTGCAAAGCAATTCTGTTGTACGACTGCTAACTGCTACATTGCTACATAATGTGGTGACTGGTCAGCGTTGCCAAACAATCAGGAGTAATGATAAAGTCATCAAGACTTAGTTACCTCCTTGTATTTACGTAAGCAGATTTTACTGCAACCTTTAAGTGTTTATCGGTCATCTTGTCACCTTCAGTTTTCATTTCCGAGTCTACAGGGTGACAGGTACATCGACGCGCAGCCTGTTACAATCAGATTCAGTACATAATTCTACAGCCTCCTGCGTTGAAAATTTCGTCGGTTATTAAAAAAAAAAATGCTGTTCCAGACATTTTGACCGTATAGGCAGTTTTCTATGAAACAGTAGATTTTTAGGATTCCGTACCAAAATGGTAAAATGGAACCCTTATGGTGCGACTCAGTCTGTCCGTCCGTCTGTCACAGCATAAGAAAGAAATATATATTTTTTTGCAACAGATACTGAAAGCGGGTCTTAAAAATTAGAAGTGGGGCTACTAGGGCATGCAACATTTTTTCTTTTTCTTTTAGGCCGCATAGTTTTCGACTTTTGATGAAAAACTTAAAAAAATACCCTGTCCCTCCACTTATCTCCAAAGATTTCAGGAAAATAAAACGATGTCTCTAAATAACACACTTTTTCAGAAATCATCAACAAAATTTACATTAGTTCCACTAGCGGTCAAGAGATGGCGCTGACCTAAAACTGCAATATTCTAAACCGCAGTGTTAAAATTCTCTGACGAATATAGACCTCACCATCATGGTATGGAACCCTCTCGGTATGCGAGTCCGACTCGCTCTTGACCGGTTTTTTTTTTTCTAAAATCATGTGCTGAATTCATGTTTAATGCTTCCGCGTCGATGTCCCTGGCACCCTGTATACCTGTTAGAAAAGATGTTTCAAGTTCGTTTCACTACCCCTCAATTCTCTAAATTAAATTCATCAATCGATTCTTTAATAATTTCTTATTGAATACTTCTTATTGATGTAAGATCATTTGTAACATTATTAGCCTTGGCACCATCGCAATCATTATTAAGAAACTCCTCAAATCCACCACGAATATTATGAGTTACGGCAATGTGTGAAAGCAAATTAATTGCCGATAGCAGTCTATTAATTAATTTACCATCGATTCTATAAAGAATATTTCATAACGTAAGAAATAATTCATTTCCGTGATTCGTCAATATAATGTTTATTGCGACTATTATCTGACCACACCGGGTGATAGTTGAAAGACATAAAACTAACTAATATGTGTACTTACCTGCAATAAGATGTTCCAATCTATAGACACAGTCTTCGATCAGCAGAAGTAAATTTATCTTCGTGTGGAATCCCTCATTTCTTCCAAATACTTCTGGCTGTTTGGGTTCTTACCTCCAGCAGGTCATCAGCTGGTCACACATTAAGGCAACCCGCATCACCTCGTGGCCGACATTTTACTGCCAGTTACCCCTAGGATTCATTACCAAAACCCTGGACATTATTAACTCATCTATGTAACGTTATCTTTCCCAATTCCAGATGAAATGCTAGAAGGCGAGGGCGCGGGGCTGGCGGCCCGCGTGGCCGAGCTCGAGGTGCGATGCGCTCGCCAGGCGGAGGAGTTGCTATGTCTCCGATCCACCCTCGCCGATGCCCTGCGGAGACTGAACGCGCTGGAGGGCAGAGCGCCCACAGTCCCCAGCACGGGACAAAGAAATGGTGCTTATACTGGTGAATATCATGTTTATTAACGCTGCGATATTCGTTTTTATGCAGCATCATGCTGAGATAGGAGCCTTTAGGCGTCGTACAGGACTTTTGTTTTTTATTTGTTTCAATGATTGTGTCATTCTATTTAGTTTGTGATCGTCCTATGATGATACTCTGAAAAAGTCACCTGTCTCTCGCATTTTATTATTTTTCTGTTAACACTTAATTTGCTGAACAGCAGGGCTTCCACGAGACAAAGAAGTGGTATTCGTAGTGGCGGTATTGTTTATAATTGATCTAGAATAGATATAGAACTATGAGTTCCAAAATAAATAAACACAAATAAATATTAACGTGGTGGAAGGCATAGCGCAATATCCGAAGGAAAGAGAGAAACAATTCTTCGTATGTCGCGATATCCGTAGAAAAGTGAGAAACAGTGCTATATACGGGTAGGTACGTACGAAAAAGTACCTAGTAGTAAACGTCGTAATTGATTTAAAATAAATAACGCCTATTAATCTGAAATTACAGAAATTACATCTGAAATTACTGCACTGAAAAAAATAAATAATTTTACGATATTGTATTATGATTTGTTGTGTAATGCAAACGGCAATTTATTTTAATATGATCATTAAAAAAACTGCAAATTCATAGTTTTGTAGCATTTATCATCGTGCTTTCACTACTAAATAAAAAATCAGTTATTCTCGGCGAACATAATAATAATTATTACTTCCACGCATAACGGGCCCATTTCACCTTGTCGAATTGCCATTGCATGTATTTACGGCGAGGTTGGTCGATGATACTGTTGCCATTGCGGGCAAAACCTGCATGAGGCTGGCACAGGAGCGTGGGGATTGGCACAAGAAAAGAGGCATATGCCCAGTAGTGGGTGAATTCGGGCTGTGGATGATGAAAGAAGAGAAAAGAACGAAAATATTTTTATTCGCGGCAAACGTGACGCAGAGAAAAAAACAAAAAAGAACAGGTTGAGGGAGATATGGCTCACATCCACGTAAAACGACCATCGCTCCGCATAATGCTATGACCCTATGCGAGACAGAGACTCAGCGCTGATGATGACGAAGACCACGATGATGTGATGATGATCATGGCTGTACAGTCGACCGCACATCGTTGGTTACACTTTGCCCTTGAGCTGGTCTAGCGTAGTAGCGAGTTTCAATTGAACATAATATATAGCCAGCATATATTGGTTTTGTTACCATTGATGTGCGGCCTCCTGTAGTACGTAGTCGTAAAAGTCTCATGTACAGTGCAACTAAAAATCGGCCCAAAGGTGGTGGTGATTTTAGACGTTCAAAATACCTTTTGTGTGTCTGAAATAAATGGTTTGACTTTTTACTTTGGTGCTTAACGTTTTCATTCCTCGACTGTATTTCACGGTTACCTATAAAACATAAATCATTTTGTTATTTAAAGTATCGCAATATATTTATTACATACAAAGTTTAAGTAAATGGTTACGAAACCATGTCCTTTCACTGTTCGGCGCAGTTTTATATTAAACTAACTTCGGCCCGCGGATTCGTCCGCGTGGATGTCGGAAAATTTTCCAGGAAAACGTGCTACCGGGATAAAAAGTAGCCTATGTCATTCCTCAGGATGCCATCTATCTCCTGGCCAGTGCCAAAATCCGTTCAGTAGTTTAGGCGTGAAAAGGTATAGTATATCTACTTTTCTCGCCTAAACCACTGGGAGACTGATTTTATGGGTTTTAATCGTTTTGCACGGAACCCTAATTCTTTTTTTAAAGTAAATGTTTTACTCCTTATAACATCAGCTATCTGCCAGTGAAAGTCCAGTCAAAATCGGTCCAGCCGTTTCGGAGATGAGCCGGAACGGGCAGAGACAATTTTTCTTTTTATAATTACCGAATATACAGGGTGTAACGGAAGGGGGGTATCAACCCTGAAGGAGGTGAATGTGCTCATGAAACTCAACAACTTTCCCCAAAGAACATAGGTCGAAATATGAAAAAAAAATTTGGCCCTCCCTTACAAAACTGACTACCAGCTGATTGATTTACTATGGGAGGGCCAAATTTTTTTTTCATATTTCGACCTATGTTCTTTGGGGAAAGTTGTTGAGTTTCATGAGCACATTCACCTCCTTCAGGGTTGATACCCCCTTTCCGTTACACGTTGTATACTTCCATATGCATTTAGTAAAAAGCTGTTGTGTGACAAACACAAACTTAAATTTTATTTATTTGTATAGATATAGTAAATGTAATAAATGAATACTTACATGAATAGGCACGGCCGGTGGCCCAGTTTATGTTAGCCTTTCATATATCATTCGGCTGACATGTTCTGATAAATATTTATGTACTAAAAGTTCATACTCGTAGCGTTGTCCATTGGTCTTATAAATGAATTAAGTAAAGCCTTGTCAACCATTTGGGCACTTTTCCCATTAACAGCGACGTGGATGAATTTTTTGATGTCCAATGAGTGTTTCGCCCTTTTTTTTTTATCTTAATACTCTCAATAATAGGCAGTCGCTTCATGTAAAATACTGGTATTCAAAAAGGCTAGGGCGGCATACCATAGCATAACCAGCGTTATAATGTTGCCACTGCAGGGACACAGGCCTCCACTCTGTGAGAAGGAGTGAGCCTCGATCCACCACCTGGGCCCAGAGCGGGTTGGTAGATGTCACATGTCTTCGAATTTTTGGTTCTAGGACATTCCGGTTTCCTCACGATGTTTTCCTTCACCGTTTTAAGAGCAGTGGTGATGAAATAATTTACACAAAGTAGAGCGCCTGTCTGGGTAGGCAGACTTGTACATAATTCTACTTGTGTAAATAAACACACATTAAGTAAGTAGTTTAATGTAGATTAAAAAGGTGCTTAAGCAAGTCTTTAAGTCGGGCATCATATCGAGAGAATGCTCTTTACAGTATTATCCCACGGAAGCTATCAATCTCAATGATGTGTACATCCAATAAGATAGTTACCGATGAGAATTATGGTGAAGTTAATTTCCTCTGGTGTCTGTGTTGCGGCAGATATGAGCGTGCGAAGATTTCTTAGCGAAAATACGTACGATATCTATGTGGCAGTAAATGCACATAGTGAGCTATAGAAAAGATGGTAGGTAGGTGCAAGAAGAGGACGACAAGAAGAAGTAACTAATATGACTTGTCTAAACTAATATTATAAAGCGAAAAGATTTGATTTTTCGTATTTGTTTGTTACGCTCCCATGCTAGAACGGCTGAACGGATTTGGATGTTTGGCACTTGGGTAGACCAGGACCTGGGTTTGGACATAGGATACTTTTTATCCCGATATTCACACGGGATCAAGACTTACGCGGGCGAACCGCGGGGCGCAGCTAGTAATCATTAAAATGGAAAACTGTTTTATGACCTGTTTGTTTTACTATCTGATAGATTTTATTTTTATTTACAATATCGTTTTTTTTTTTCATCTAGAACACTTTTCTCGTTTATTTGAAACTTTTTCTTAAAAAAAATCCTTTTCTTCCAGGATCTACGGGTACTCCCACGAGGGAGCTACGACTGAGGCAACCGTCCTACCGGGAGACTGCCAAGAGGACCTCCAGTTACGGCTCCAGTACATCCTCATTACCACAAAGGTGATTATAATTCTGAACTGTTTCATGAATACGACGGACATTATGTATTGTAAGTAGGCGCTTTGATTTGTGTAAATAATTTTTTCACCAATGCTCTCAAAACGTTGAAGTGAAACATCGTGAGAAAACCATGCCGGTTTCCTAGAACTAAAAAAGTTGGAAGACATGTGACATCTGCCAACCCGCACTGAGTCCGCGTGATAGATTACAGCCCACTCCCTCACGAAGAGAGGAGGACTGTGTCCCATCAGTGGGGACATTATATGCGGATTATATTATGGTTGGTAGAAATAGCTGACATGCTCATATGGCTTGCCAGCGAAAACTGAGGCTTATGCAGTGATCAAAGTTGACCAAACCAACCCGTAAGGATTCCACCTACAGGGCAGAGGCCTCATCTCGTAAAGAGAAAAAACGAACAGTGATCAAAACACATTGTTCACTGGGTGTTGGCAAATTCAGACCTTCGTGATATCCGAAATTACATCATGAAAGTAAATTATTTTTTTACCCGTTGCCAGGCTGGGACGACCACGAGTCCCTCCTTGTACTCTGTGCTACCGCCTTCGACATTGCTCTGTAAACTAACGCATAGTACTTGATTCCTCCCAGACGCGGCCCCCAGCACCAGTCCACAGGCTCGCTGCAGTCGGACTCGCCCGCGTCGTCGTCGTCGCTGTCGCCTGCGCCGTCCCCCTCCCCGCGCGCCACGCCGGCCCCGCACCACGTGCCGCACGCGCCGCAACCGTACAGGTACATAACCAAGCATGCTGGTACTGCTGAGCACCGACTGAACGAATGAAGTCTGATTGGCGGCTCTAGTGAAAAGGTTGTGGGTAGTCTGACTAGTAAAATCGGATCAGTTTTCTTCAACAAATCTCTCTCCACGATTATCTAAAGCAGGTATTTACTTAAATAGGACTTACATTTCTTTCCTCCAGAGCCAGAATCATCGCTATCTCTTTCTCTGAACAAAAGAAATGGTATTACCTAAATTATAACCTTAAAAGCGGTCATAAAGCTTCATCTAAAATCTTCACACAAGGTAAAATTCTCCAGATAAACATGAAAACTGGTTTGGTTTCTTTCTGGCTTTCCGTCTCAACAGGAGATAGCAACATTATTAGTTTAGTCGGTGTGCAGCAGAACTAGCAGCAGTGTTTGATGATAGTAAGGCATGAAGTAGTTTGTTGAGGTAAAATTTCGACGATACGTTCGTATGATAACCTCTTAAGGGTCGTTCAAACGCGCCTTTCAAGAGTTTTTCATCTAAAAGTGTCTAATCACGTAGTTGCCTCCGCAGTGGAGACCGAAGCTTTGCATAGAAAGTAACTGACGGGGGCGGTTACTTCGTTTATGTATGACTGAACTAAACTGCCAGAGATTACTTGTGCGGCGCTCGCGCTGCGGTCGCAACTATACGCTACCTTAGCCAGACCTTAGCCTGACTGTTAAGCATTAGCGTGGTGACTATTAAGCAACAATATAAATTCACTTAATTGTGTGCCTTAACATAACGTAGGCATATTACGTTTTTACAAGGGAGTAAGGGCACGAGTCCTTACTCTCTCGTAATGTAATACATCCATGAGGATATAACGTTGAGTAGGTTACCGCTAAGGTTCATTGGACACAAAGGAACGAGACGAGATGTCCTACAAAAAGTGAGGATCCTGGTAGAGGTTTTATATCTTCATGACAGTGTTTTAAGATTCAAGTAAAACTGTTTAGAATCTGTCACTACTGAAAACTGTTCCGTCAGGGAGAAAAAGTCGTTGTAATTGTGGTGTTAATAAATGTGTTTAATTCAAATAGCTTCTTGATTTTAAAAAGAACTAATAAACCTCCTATATAAGTAAGAAGTAAAAAGAAAATCATCCTCACTTTTTGCAGGAAGGGCGTCTCGTCTCGTTCCTTCCAAGTAATAGCTATAGAGTATAGCCCAATAGTCAATTAATAATACCGATTATGCATGTATCTTGATGCTAATAGTCGCCGTAAGATAAGTCCTGTGCTGTGGTATTGCACCGATATGTTTAAGGTGACTGTGGAGCATCTATCAGGCTTTAAAGTAGATAAGTTGGATAGGTAATTAAGTAGAAGTTGAAATGGTGGTGGAGAAGAAAAACTGCAGAATATTATAGGTTGCTTCTTTTGCTGCGTTGTGCGTATGTTAACACCTCCATAAGCACATACCGCTTCTCCTGACTGTGCTCAAAATGAATTTACCAATCATCAGTGGATAAATGCAAAATCTACCTCCGTTCCCGTAGTGATCACAAAAAGCGACGACCAATATTTTATGAGAGGAACAGCATCAATATTTCCTTATATACAGTAATCCCCCCTATAACGCGTTTTCATATTACTCGATTTCAATCCCCCGTATAACACGGGCACTCCCCCCATATAACGCGCGGATTTCCCACATACTTATTTCTGTACTGTGAAATTTAAATATTCGATTTAAACTCCCTGCAGCGCGAAAAGTTAAATGTGAATTATTTATACGTAACGCGTTATACGAGGTCGTAAAAACGCGTTATACGGGAATACCCCTATAACGCGGCACCAACTACCGCGTTATAGGGGGGATTACTGTATTATGTATGATCACCAACCTGACCGACCATATACACAGTCTACAAACGGATTAGCTTGAGATTATGCAGGTTACATAGTGGCGATGCTTGGGGGAGGCCTCTGTCTATCAGTGGACATCTTTCTGCTGAATGATGATCTCGAAGACAATAAAAACGTAATCAAAATGCCATGTCTGCCTTTTAGGGCAATATTATGTTCCCAAAGCTAGATAGAACCTTACTTTGCCGCTTGCTTAACCCAAAAGCATTAGCTTCATAGTCTAGTAGCTAAGCGCCAGTATCGTAGTGATATCGTATACATCTAGATCACGAAACAACTCTACGTCCAGCAACCAGAGCGTCTCGCCCGGAGTCAACAACCTCACCAAGCGCTGGAACTCCACGGGCGACTTCAACGCGCAGGGACTGCTGCCTAATAGCAGGTATGTGGAGAACGTATCATACGCCTAGAAGATAGCGGTGAATAAAAAAGAAAGGTAAACAAAAAGTACAGTAGCGACATCTGTTGGGTGGAATGAGAACTGTCTTGGTAGACAGCTTTGACACAAGATGGCGCCACTGAGAACACAGAATACTAGATCGCGCAAGCAAAATTCGCCAAACGTATAATTGAGCTTTAAAATATACCCACAAAATAAAAATGCTATACCTATAGAATTAGATGTCGGCTTGGCAGGCAATACGATTGACATGTAAAAGTGTTTGTACAAATCTACTTACAGAAAATAAATCATTTATCATTTATTTAATACAGCTTGTTGAAGGGACTACTATAAATATTAGTATTTTTTAATATCAGTATTTTTTTACTTGTGCATAAAGCTTTAATGAATAAATAAACTACTATTTTCTCAGCAATCTATTCACTCAATAGACTAATGTGGATGTGACCGACACAGGGATAGTAATTATCAAAATATTTTAGTCGTTTGCGTTTCATCGTTATACATTTCAATAAGTATGAATCACAGTCCTACCACTGTTAAAAGTTAGGTACACGGTGTTATTTGATCTTAAGATTTTCAGTAACTTTGCTATATAATTTAAAAATCCAGAAAAATATTTAGGATTCTTTGTAGTTCTAAAACATAAAAAATATAGGCGTCGACTTGAGAAACTCCTTTTTTCGTCGGTTAAAAAAATATGATCACCGCTGACTTCGAGGCCTAAGTACACAAACACCAAAAGCTTTTATCATTTCACTTTTACTTTATTTTGCACACACAAGCGCTTAATATCCATGCTCTTTGCAATAGTTCGTTATTCTGTCGCTATTTCATATTTCTCTATTAATTTCCTGTAATGTCTAATTGTTTATTTGTGCTCTCTTTAGATTTACAACCACAAAGTCGTTGCTAAACTTATATTCTAAGCAGCCATCACAAAATGGACCGATTCTGAAACATGGGTAAGTTCGTACACATGTTTGTACAAATGTTGGCGTTGGTTGGTGACGGGAAAATAATTTGGGACTAATATTGAATGCGTTTGGAATTGAGTTTAATCTATTTTAAGGTTTTGTAGGTAATCCACAATGGCGGTGGTGGGAACTACTAAATACTAGTTTAATTTTCGATAATAATGGCGCCGATTCTCTTGTTCACAAACTAAACTAAATTTAAGTTCAGCGCATCTTTTTATTTCTATTTCATTAAGAAAAGGACAGAAAATTAATATTAGTTTATTCCCGTCAAATTAGTCAGCGCCTGACGTAAATTTAATCGCGTGTAAACTTGTCTATGGAGTACCTATCTTAATTTGACAGAACTATACCTACTTATATTTATCTTCTGTCCTTTTCTTAATGAAATAGAAAGAAAAAGATGCACTGAAATTCAATTCAATTTAGCTTGTGAACAACAGAATCGATACCAATAACTACTAAGTATGTAATTTTAATGAATTTACCATTTACTATGAAGTCTTCTTTCACGGACTACCTACTTTTACACATTAAAGCTCCCGCAGACAGGCGAGAAGCGACTCCAGTAGATCAAGTTCCATGACGTTTTCATAGTATTTTTTTCTACCAGAGTCGCGTAACGCCTGTCTGCGGAAACCTTTATTCTGCAAAACTAGTACCAGTTTATATAGAAATACCTACAGCAACAAGTAAACTATTGTCATTGCGAATGCTTAGGGCAAACCGTACGAACATCACCACAAAAGAGTCAACAAGACATCCCGAAATATAACAAAGCCATAATATATTTGGTTGGTAAAGTACACCAATTAAATAAACATAAAAGAAATCACAAATCATTAAGCTGTTATAAAAACCGACAATTACAGGTAATTTAGAGTTGACGCAAGACAGTAGTTTTGAAGATGCTCCTCGAGTACAGATAAATGATCTTGTGTGACCTTCACCACAATTGGCTTAACGATATACGTCTAGCTGTATATGGACATTGTGGAGATGTGTGGTGAATAGAATTGTCAGGTTCATCTCCTAGATTCTAGTTTGTTTTTTCTTCCTCAATAAATTCTCCAACAAATTCATTGTTGGAGTATTTTTTGCTTTTTCTGTAAATATTAACACTCTCTTATTTTTTTTTTTATCTTTTAATTTTGTCTGACCAGCTGCCTCGGGCCTTGGTCCATTTTGACAGGTTGTAAGATCTATATTACAGTCAAGGAACTTGATTATTTGGCAGTTTGACACACTATGTTAATATGTGTGTGTACCTAAACAACGTGTAACGTTAAATGCGCAAAACCTGAAAATAGTTTGATCAGAATAACGAGCAGAATTAATTGAACCACTTTTTAATATAGGTCACATTTTTCAAACAATCTTCATTAAAAACGTTGCCGTGTCTATTTATTAATAGGTCAAGCAAGCCAATGTCAGCGCAGCGCAGCGGCCCGGTGACGACTCCTTTCTGGGTAAAGCGTCGTCACAGACGCAAGAAACGATCAGAATGGCCAGTAAAACTAAAACAACAGATAAAACCTTTACAATTTTTTAAATGACTTATTTTCTCTCTGAAACAGGTCAATTGAATTAAAAATCAGTTAGGGTGTCTGAGGTTTTGCGCATTTAACGTTACATGTTTATACGGCTACGCCAGTTTATACGGCTGACAGTTGTTTTAAAACGGGCAGGTTAGTTCAATTTGCTCGTCAATCAAATTCCCGGTCTTATATACGTGAAAAAAAAGAAAGAAACAGAAAGAAAGAAAAGGTTCATGTTAAAACGAAGACTAATCTTGCAAGTCTTAAAATCTTATTATGAGTGGCATTTTAAGCCAGGTATGCTTCACTGTAAATTACTTTACTGCTAATCACTTGACGAGGGGTGTAGTCTAGTCATATTGTATAGTGGTCAGTAAAGATTTTATATCCTCGTAAGGCCCAGTGACTTAAAAAAGGACAAATCATTTCAATATATTTTTTTCATGAAATGGGTAACTGAAGATATAGGAAATACCTCTTAAAAGAATTTAGCCAAAAGCATTACATTTAAGCAGTTTTTTACTAATCCAAAGTTCTGGGCCGCAAGTACTTGCACCTATTTTTAGTACAGACGCCAGCACATCAAGCTACTACAATCGGTCAAAATTCTTTAATAGATTTTCAACTTTATCACTTAAGCATAAGGTTCAATGTTGATTGGGAAAATTAGACAGTTTCGGGTAGCTTGATGTGCTGGCGTCTGTACATTGGGTCGTAATGTATATCGACCTAAAAGGTTGGGCCTTAGGAGGTTAAATACCTACCTAGCACCTAGTACCTAGCAGCAATACAGTCTGGCAGGGACTTCGACGCGCAAGCTGTAACCATTCAGCACATGGTTCTGGAACCCCTGCGTTGAAAATTTTAGTCCGTTATTAGAAAAAAACCCTGTTTCATAAGAAATACCTGCGACCTTATTGCGTAACACACTGTCAATCTGAATCTGAATCATTTCGAAGGATATTGCTAATCCATTACTTCATATGTTCGAAAAAAAATCTGCTGAACAACGTAAATAACGCAATGAATGTTATTTAACTTTCAAAATTAAAACCATTGCTACTTGACTACGTTAGTATGCTACGCAATTACCCCGCTGCTCTACCTACGAGATCAAAATGTATCATGAACAAAAAATGGAACATCATTTTTTTGTTTTTAATATTATTTTCAGTATCACGTACTGAATCTAACAGATTGCGCGTCTATGTCCCTGACACCCTGATATATTGAGAAAACCAAGTAGGTACCTACACCCATCTACAGTAGAAAGTTATCTACATAATTATATCTAGTCCTAATATTTGCAAAAACTATACAATACACATATGTATTTATAAAGTAAACCGTGCCTGCATTGTAAATATACACTACTCTCTAGAAAAATAAACCCAGTTTACAAAACCGTTTAAATCATCTTTTATTTTAATAGATAGCTATTTATTTTTAAACTTATTTGATCTCCACCATCCACATATTTGCATACACTGGCCGTCGTTTAGGTTCGCCTAGCAATTTGTTCACTGTTCAGTCGGTAGAGGACAAAAACCGTGTATTGTGTGTAACTTTGCCCACGCTCTAGCGCATCTGATTACACTGTAATGGCTGTCGACCGTCACACCGCATCATTAGTGATGGCGCGTAGATTCGACATCGGCGATACATTCGGCTTCTGATAAAAATATGTGGATATACAGGACACATTTTTAACCAGTGCCCAAACTGTAACCATGAATTCAGTACATGTTTCTGAAATTTTTCGTTGGTTATTAAAAATAAAATTTCGCTCTGCCATACATTTTGCCCGCGTAGGTATTGAACTTTTCTATGAGACAGCTGTTTTTTTTTTAGATAACCGACGAAAAATTTAGATAAGTCTAGAATCATGTGTTGAATTCATTGGTTACAGCTGCCGCATTGCTAAAAATTTTATCCTGTAAAAGATTTTTGCTGAAGCACATAATATTTGAATATACAGGCACGAAATTAAGAAAGAAATAGGTAATATTGCTGGCAAACTTCCATTGTATGGACTATACTTATACTACCTACCACAATCACAACAAGGGAGAGGGGATCCGTCTAATTATGTTCCTGGTTTCAAATTGACAACATCTCGCCTATATTTCCCGAAGGGTTAGGCAGAGTTGTACCTATAGTATACCCACATTAGTAAGAGGGGGCGAGCCTATTAGACAGGCCTGTTAGTCTAGTGGTCAGTGGCCCTGACTGCTATACGCAAGGTCGTGGGTTCGATTCCCACTCAGGACAAATGTTTGTGTGATGAGCACGATCATTTTGTTCTGTGTCTGGGTGTAATTTATCTATAATATGTATGTATTTAGAAATATATATGTATGTTTATCAGTTATCTAGTACTCATAGCACAAGCTCTGCTTAGTTTGGGACTAGATGGCGTTGTGTGAAAGTTGTGGAATATTATTATTATTATTATTGCCATCAGCCGAGACCAAATCCAGACTTCGGGCTGCTACTGAGAAATTCCAGTTGGAAAACCCCAATAACACTGCGCGACTCGGGGATCTAACCCAGGACCGCATGCTCATCAGTAGCGCTTGCGACTACTAGACCAACCAGGCAGGTTTATAGGCCAACCGCTTAACCGAGACGTTGCCTGAGGAAGCCGCGCGGTGCGGGAGGGGTGTGGTGTGGTGACGTGATGCATGCGAGAACTCAGTGATTCGTCAACTTGTTACAACTATCACCACTTCTGCACCGCGTAGCTACCTCAGGCAACATCTCAGATAAGCGGTCGGCCTATAATTGACTGATCTTCAAAATCTCGTAGTTCTCGCAACTAGAGATTTCAATGATTTCATTCTTTTAAAGCGACGTTTCACCAGCGGTTTGGTCATCTATTTTGCCTCATTTGGCTGACGTGCAGGCGTTAAGGCCGAACCATAGATATCATTCTATGGGCCGAACTGATTTCGGCTTAAAACCTGTTGGAATTGTTAGGTCCAACACTAGTCGTTTAACAAGAAGAATGTATTGAATAGAACTTATAGAATAATAGCGGCACTTAGTTGTCACGTGTGGGTGGATCAAATATATTATTTTGTCGCAGGAAACCGTCAGATCGTGAGAAATTGATGCACATTTATCTTAAAAATAATCCTAGCCATCGTGCCATTTGACTGATCTTTCGATAACTTAGCTACTGAATTGTTTGGCCACACCACAGAATAACTAATAGTACTAACGCCACACTAAGGTAGGTAGGGGCTCGTGACTAAATAATAACTGCAGTACGAGTCAATCGTTGGTTAAGCTACGCATACGGGGTTGGTTCGTGAATGTGTAACCAATCATTACATATCGAGAATTCGAGACTGTCATTTGTAGAATTAAGACAGTCGTTACAGGAAGTCAGAAGCCGGAAAGTCTAGCAACCAGTCTTACCAAAGGGCATAGTGTTACCCAGTAACTGGCTTGTGGAACTCGTGGTCAGATAGGCAGTCACTCACCTGCATTCGGTTAGAAGGGAAGCCGACCCCAACATAGTTATGGAAAGACTAGGTAGATGCTGATTTAGCGATAGCTCCAGCTATAATTATAATTATATACGTACCTAGTAGTCTGTGGCGTTGACATGGTGACTTAATTCTATTTTCTTTATGCTATTTTCATTTAAAAAATAAAATGTAAATAATACTGGATGATATTTTTTTTTCTGGCTCCAAATTTTTACAGAGTGTTCTACTCATGAATATGAACAACTTTCACTATGGGACCAACTCTGAAATCACAAAAACAAAATCAGCTGTTTAATACAAAAGTTCAATACGTACTTGAACAAAATGTATGAAACAACTTTTTTTTTTTCGTGATCTCAGAGTTGTTTCCATAGTGAAAGTTATTCATTTTGATGGGTGGAACACCCTGTAAAAATTTGGATACGGTAAAAAAAAGCGTGCTGTATAATATAACTTTTACATGTATCCATTGCGCTATTTTCCCTATTTCGTGTTTTTTTTATTTAAACAAGCAATAGAAGGATTGGAAAAAATACTCTTACCTACTAATCTGCAATAATAAATTTAAATAAAAAAATAATTTAAAAAAAATCGTTTATTTTGGAACAATAATTACAAATAATAACAAATAGATTGAAAAACTGATATTTGAATAGTCAGCCGTGCGATTCTGTAACCATCTCACCGTGAAAGCTTGGGTGAAGTGAGAGCAGAGTGAGCTGTCATTCGCTAGGGATTAATACTATTAAGTGCCCACTTCACTTATGGTTTCACGGTGAGATTTTTACAGAATCGACCGGCAGTTGTTACAAAAAATTTTGAAATATTTTAATGACATCAAAAATCCTATGAAGGACATCCAAAATTGACATTCTAATCTGTGATCATCTTTGACCTTGATCTAACCGCGGTTACAAGTGCATTATCTAGTCAACAACAACACAGGTAAAATGGCAATTTCCTTAAATCCTAGTAGACGTCATCGCGCATTGAAATCATGAGAATGACTCACTAAACTAGCTATAGCAACATTCGCGACACTGGTACAGCGAGGTTAAATCATTCAGATGAATATTCATTACTTGAACTGCATTGCCTGTTTTTCTTTACAACACAAAATAGCGGTTTATGAAACTCCGCAATGGAAATCGGACCATTCGAATGAATCGCGTTCTAAACTTGAAAATTAAGTTCATGGTCCGTTTATTCCTCACCGCACGCAGTCTGGCAAAGATATTCTCGGCAGCCGGCTGCATGATTCGCGCTCGTGCCTCGAATACCGGTTTTAAAAAAGTTCGCGTTCTAGTCTCGGTAACTTTGCCTTATTTGGAAGAATAAAACAGTTTTGGTAATCATTTGGCGCCATGGAGGAAGGGTAAAAAAAAACTGTTCCATTTATTCATCTACGATTATTAAGTTGATTCTTTAGTAAAATTTCTGTTGTAGATAGATTCACTGCTACTTGTAGTAATACACAATAATTAAATCAGTCGTGAAAAGGCTTACAGTAAATTGGAATACGTTATCTACACATTGGATCGCCGATACAATTTAATGGTTATTATAGCAATGTACAGACGCCAGCACATCAAGCTACTACAATCTGTCAGATTTCTTTAATAGATTTTCAACTTTATCCCTAAAGCATAAGGTTCAAAGTTGATTGGGAAAATCTGACAGTTTCGGGTAGCTTAATGTGCTGGCGTCTGTACATATTTGTTTGTAAATATTGTACAGTTAGTTCATTATAATGAAATAACGTATTCAATGCCTATTGTACATACAAATGTAGATGATATCAGTGACGATAATTTGTATAAAAGCGTAACACATGTATATTTTTATTTTAGATTTATATCTATCGCCTAGTCAATCAAACGGTGGCTTACTGCGCGGGTGGCTATTTTTCTTTATAGTGGGCAGATGCTAAACGCATCTTGGCAGTAACAAAACAATGTCATTCACCTCGATGTAAGTTGCTTGGGGATTTTTTGCGAATGCAGGCTTTTGGATGTGTTGCGGTGCCTTGGTCTTTGCTTTTTTTTTTTGGAAATTCTAATTTTTTTTTTTTTGTTATTTTTGTACTCTTGTGGAGGGTTGTTGTCATCATATTCTTCATTCTATGGTGTAAGTATAATGGAAGATTGGCTTATAATAATAATCTCTGTATAATGCTTACCTCTTGTTCGTACTTACTTTAATGGGTATAGCTATGTAGGTCATTATACATAATGACCTCCATAGCTTTACTCACTAAAGCCTAAGTTCTTATGTAATTAAATAAACTACGTATGACCTTATAAAATGATTAGGTGGACGGGTGACATGGGAGTAATAAAATGTATAAAGTGTCTGTTCATCAAATTAGAAATAAATTACGTAGGTAAGTACCTAATTAAAAACAAACTGCAGAAGAATACTTACCAATTTTAATTTACTCCTTTATTATTATTTTTTTTTTTGCCGAAGAGACATTTCTAGTTAATCTAATCAGCTCTGATTATGGTAGCTAAGCTGTGTGACGTCATCTAACTATACATCTAATGGACTGCCGGTGCATCTTTACATAAGTACTAACTAACATTACGTAAATAATTAACATGCCGTACTTACTATTGCATTGGATTCACTAACCACTATTGACTAACATAATTATTATAATTAACTGTTTGTTTACGTCTTAGTTTTAAGAAATACGATTAATTTGGTTTGCGGTAATAATAAGTTATAATTTCATGTCTTTTCCATAAAAACTGACGTCACTTGAGTCTTTCTGGAAAAAATATGACAATTTCGAAAAGTAGTCGGACAAAGTTGTTCATATCAAAATGTTTATCTTGAAAAAAAAGTGTTATCACGTCTTCAAACACTCAGGTTGACTTACTTGCCTGTCAAGCCAGGTGTTGATGCAGAAAATCTATTATTATTTATAAACATTATTCATGCTCAAAAAAGTTTGAAGGCCGAAAAAAAAATTACCACCCAATCAAGAACCTTCCCAATATTTAAACAAAAAAACAACTGAAATCTGAAGTAAGACAAGCAAAACATTTCCCGGTGGAAAGTTTCTTAAGCTAAATAATCTAACACGACTTCCCTTCCAGCACCCACACTTGCCAATACAACGAAGAAGATGGCACCATGCGGATGTACCTGCGAGGTAGACCGGTGGTGCTGTACGGCCCCAGTGAGCACGAGGGTCTGGATCCTGCGAAGGTGGCTCCCCCGCCGCAGAGTAAGCTGAAGCTGGAGTGGGTCTATGGTTACAGGTAAGGTTCTTTCATGAAGATTACTACGGCTTTTAGTGGTAGAAGTCTAAAAGATCTTGACCGGGACAAAAGAGGGTAGGGACATCGAAGCGCAAACTATAACCATGACTTCACTAATAATTCTAGACCCCCTAGCGTAGACATTTTTCGTACGTTATCAAAATAAAAATCTGCTGTTTCATGGAAAAGTGCCATATCTATTTCTGCCACCAATCAGGGTTGCTGAATTTCGGTTTGTGATTAATGGGTGCCCGTGTTATTGCAGGCACAAGAGATATTTTAGCGTTGTCTTTGGGATGACAACGCACTGCGATGCCTCTGGTATAGAAGATATCCATAGACAGTGGGGATCACTTAACAGTTAGTCTCCAGTAGTGCTATTCTGTAAAAATCTTACTGTGAAAACCATAGAGAAGTGGTTATAATAGTCTTTGGTGAAAACTTAGGTTGAGCGTGAAATGAGCTATCAATCCACCTGATGTTATGGATCGACACTATTGACACCTCACATCTAGAGGTCACTTCACCTGTTTTCACAGTAAGATTTTTACAGAATTGATCGGCAGTACTAAAACTTACTATGGCTATACACACGGGTTACTGAAATCGCCTCAGAAAAATAAAAAAAAAACTGAAAGAGAAAGCTAGATAAAACTTAAAAGTCAGAATACTGGAAAAGGATGTTGGTCACAGCGAAGTCTGCGGGTAGTGGCGTAACACACTATCATTAGCAATTGCTTTCATTTTGACGGTTCACCAACATTAATTGCGTTATTTACGTTGTTGAGCAGACAAATTTTTCGAAAAAGCAATGGATTAGCAATATCCTTCGAAATGATTCAGATGTGTTACGCAATCAGGGTGCTGTTATAAAGTCCTATATTTCGTGCAGTGGACGAAAAACGGGTAGATAGGATAGAATTTTCTCGCATAACCTTGTTAAGTAAGTATTTTTTCCAAGGTCGTTAGAACTATTATAGTAAATAATTCCATAATGTAGTGTCCTTGTCTGTCAGTCACATGGGACATTAATGAGACCATCAAAATAGACCTGCATTGTTAGCAGTACTCCTACTAATAAACTAGGATTCTATATGTACCGTGATATGTCAAGTGAACCTAAGTACATATATAATACATAAATGTACTTACCTGCTTATATACTAAAAATGTATAGCTTGAAATTTTTATATTTAATTCTTGCACGTTTTCTCCTTTTCAAATATCATTCCGCCATTTTGTAACACCATGTATATAATAGCATAATCGGCCTATAATCTTCCCACTGCTGGGACACAAGCCTCCTCTTTCTGTGAGAGGGAGTGGGCCGTAATCCACCACGCGGGCTCAGTGCGGGTTGGTGGAGTCACATGTCTGTGAACGTTTAGTTCTAGGACATGCCGGTTTCCTCATGATGCTTTTCTTCACCGTTCCGAGAGCAATGGTGTTGAAATAATTTACACAAATTAAAGTGCCTGTCTGGGTTAGAACTCACTAACCACCAACAACTCGTAAGTCGTGGCCGTTACCATGTTACCCTCCAAACATGTCACTTCCATTATCTCTACATAATAATCTGTATCGGAAAAAATATTCCCCGAACCGTAAAAGCTTTCCTGTTGAATAATAAACGAAACCACTTGGTATCAAACGTTATCGAGCGCTCTGGCTCACCAAGGTCACAGATATGCCGATAACCACTCCATTATTTATTTATACTAATTAAGTTATGTTCGTAATGGACAGGATAGATAACACACCCTGTTGGCAAGGTATATAGGCTACACAAATAAATTATCCAAATATTGAGTCATGCTTTTTAAAAAATAAAAATATATAGAAGGTTATGCTACACTTAAAACGGTCGGTTCGTGGATGGATGACCATTCCATAACATATCGAGACCCCTCCGAGCTAAGGAAAGTACGTTAAAAGCCTTTTGTCGTTCTTCATAGTCAGGAGCCCAAAAGTCTGACAACCAGTCTTAGTGTCTAAACACACTATGCCGAAGTTACGCGACCGAAGTTCAGCACAATTACGCCTGCAATGCTATTTGAATTATTGACGACACACTATGCCGAAATTACGTCGCGTCATAGCGTACAGCCTAACTTCGGTCGGGCGTAAGTTCGGGTTTCGCACCTCGAAAGTAATAACAAGATCACTTTGTTTTGCGTCTGTCTGTCCAACTGTGTAGATAACACGACACGACGCCAAGGCAGCGCTCGAGACACTTAATACACACACAAAGTTTCGGAACTGAATTTCTGCCGCGTAAGTTCGGCACTTATGGTGTGTCATATCAGCCGAATACGTCGGATCGTAAAATCAGCCGCTGAACTTCGGTCGCGTAATAGGCATAGTGTGTTTAGACACTTACCAAGGGGTACCGTGTGACTCAGGTACTGGGTTCTGGAGGTCAGGTAGGCAGTCGCTCCATGTAAAATACTGGTATTCACCTGCATCCGGTTAGACTGGAAACCGACCCCAACAAATGATTAGGTAGATTGATTTAATAGGTAAAGTGACTGGCGTCCCCTAAAACTATTTTAATTTTTTATTTTAATAAAACGTTTATTAAAATAAAAAATAAAAAGGGGATACATTTACAATGAATACCTTAACAATTACGATAGCGCACAGTTGCTAATATAGAACACTAGGTCGACGAGCAGTCTGAAAGACAACCCATATTTCTATCTGACTAAATTAAAACAATTGTCTTGACTTGGCATGTCGGAGAAAACCAGATTATATACTATCTGAAATACGGAATCTAAATATTTTCGGTTGGGTAGCCAAGCCAAACGAGCCAATTATGGAATTATGAGTCTTTGAAAATATAGCAAGAGGAGAGCGATCAATATCACTTAACTCAATACAGGATACTTAGATGGGTACTAATAAAGATTAATATCCTCCCGGCCGCTTTCGGTCACGGTGGCGATCTCAACGGAGATTAGCCAAGTACGCAGCAGATATTATAGTGCACAAACACAGGTACACTCTCTGTTCCTCTCATAGTCCGATGGGACGGCTATCCGACACGACCGTGGAGAGATCAGGCGCAGGACCAACGGCTTTACTTGCTTTCCGAGGCATGGAGGTATTAAACCGCCAACTTTCAAACTCCGAACTGTTACCAAAAATTCCTAATGGAAAACTCAATAACACTGCCCGACCTGGGAATCGAATCCAGGACCCCACGCTTAGCAGTCGCGCTTGCAACCACGAGACCATTGGGGCAGTCAATGTAATATAGTTTACAGATAATAATAATAATAATAATCCACCACAGCCTCAAACTAATAGACCTGAAAGACTCCATTTACATAACACTTCAAAAAGCTGCAATTTTAAACACCTGCAGAATAGTGAGGAAGTTCATGCAAATTGAGGAACATGAAATCTCCTCATAAGAATCATTATTCGTGACAAAAATCACCACACACGCTACATTGACTTGGCCTAGGCCCGTTAATGTAGCTGAAACTAGCTAAAGAGCTAAGAAAAAAAAAAACATGTTCAATAATAATAATAACGTTTATTTGACAAAATCAGAACTTAGCCTACTACAGTTTCAATACTAAAAACATACATTTCAGAGGCTTCTAACCTAAATGAACTCCTGATTTCCAAACTAGGTAAAAACCTGTATCTCGGAAATCAGTGCTCTTCCAATGAACATAACAAGGACTCTTACTTAGATAAGGAGACTAAAATACATCAGTACTGAACAAGTTAGACCACAATTAAATCGTGAAAAAGGAAACAAAACAAAAAATAATCAGAGAAAAATAAAACTATAATATAATAACAAATTATTGCGATAGTTAGGGTTTATTTACAGCTTAAGTAATACATCACTACATAGTATAAAACAAAGTCGCTTCCCGCTGTCTGTCCCTATGTATGCTTAAATCTTTAAAACTACGCAACGGATTTTGATGCGGTTTTTTTTTAATAGATAGAGTAATTCAAGAGGAAGGTTTATGTGTATAATACATGCATAATATAGTAGAGAAACACTGATCATTTTAGGGGTTTCTAATGTGATGTCGTAAATAAACACATTTTTTTGCGCTTACATTGCAAACGCTGGCTTAACCCTACGAGATAGATCAAAATAATGTACTACAGTATTGTACACCTTAAAAAGGTCTACAAAAAAGTCCGCGATGGCATATGTCTATCTCTTAGGGATAACTCACAATAACCATTTTTTATCCTATACTTTTTAAGAGAAATAATGGCTCTAAAATTATCAGTGTTTCTCTACTTTATTATGCCTGTATTATATGCATATAAACCTTCCTCTTGAATCATTCTATCTATTAAAAAAAACCGCATCAAAATCCGTTGCTTATTTTTAAAGTTCTAAGCATACATAGAGACAGACAGACAGCGGGAAGCGACTTTGTTTTATACTATGTAGTGATAGTGATCAGCATTGCACCCGTGCGAAGCCGGGGCGGGTCGCTAGTTACGAATAAAAAAAAAAACTATCAGTCAGAATTAGTGATACTTACTTACATATTTATGAATATTTACTTGATTATTTTGTACCTAATTTCCATAATACGTGTGTAACACAAAAGAAACGTTATGTAATTTATTCATGAAAACGAAAATAAAGGGTTAGTTCAGGGAATTAAAAACGCCATTGTTGCTTTGTTGTTATTTTATTATGATGCTGAAACGCTGAAATTGTGTTATTACTCTTCTGTAAACATTTCATTACTTAGGTATAAATTATCTTCGTTACAAGCTCCACAATTACAATAAGGCATAATTGCATACAATAAAATACATTTATAGGATGACAGAACTCGATCCATAAGGCACATTCGGCAACGTTCCCCAAAAATGGGCAACTTGCATTGCTCAGCTTAAGTGCCAGATGGTGCGATAATCGTTCAGAATATATATTAAAGGTAACCTGTTGCAAAACAGATGTTTATCTGCAACATTTTACGATGCCTAGTGCCTACTTATTGTATCAACTACTGAAACTCATTTTTGCTTATCAAACCGACGTGGTTAATACATGTCTGCTGACTTTGTTTACCTGCCAGACTCTAATCGTCTTCGCCAGTAGCCATAAGCTCTGTAGTGAGTGAAATTCATTGGTCAATTTACCAATTGTTCTCCATACAGTAGTTAATTTACGCCTACATGCGAAACAAACTCGGAATTATTCCAAAACGCGACACAGTTTCCGTAATCATCCCTGTTAATGTCAGTAACTATGTGAATGTCGCACGATTTAACGTACGAACGTTTATCCAATTTGTTTTAATAGGTAGGCTATTAAAGAACACTATAAAACAGTTTTGTGCTATGTAAAGTGTGCCGGTCCAATTATTCATGCCCGCATAATAACACTGTGAGCGATGTATGGCGACAAAATACATCGAAAGCGAAAACACTACCTGTGGTGTTCACTGGAATCACTTATTTGGGGCCTGAAAGTCTAGAGTAAAACCACCGAATTATCAGTAAGTACACAACAAAAAGGGAGCGTCTAGTCGCCACAGGGGATAGAGCGGGACTCTTGAGGCGTTACCATTGAGATGTGTGCTACATTTAATAGTATATCACACTACCTACTTTCTAAAAACTTTGTCTATATGATTGTCTAAACATGGAAATTCTAAGCTCATGAAAAAAGACCAATAATAACCGTAAAATACACTAACGTATGACAAACAATGTGAAACAAGCGGTGACTAACCGACCGAACCCCAAAGAGTCAAGTATGCCTAGACCAAAAAAAATATGTGGCAACCTTGTAGCGATACTAACCAATCCCCGGGCAAAACCAACTCATTACTTGTTCCACAATTACCTGGCTCCGTCAGCATAAAATTGCGCCTTTGTCTTAGCAATAGTGCAATCTTTAGCACTGATCCAAGGTTGCTAACGCTTGATCACCCAAGCTTTTCGAGGAGTTAAGTAATAGCTTTGTCACCACATCTTGTTAGCCGGTTACCATTTATTTCTTCATTACTGCTCTAAAAACGTGAGCAAACCAGCGAATTCTTCGGTTTTTGGACTTCTAGAACCGGAAAATGTGACGTCCACCTCCCCACGATGGACACGCGTGGTAGATTATGGCCCGGATCCGTACTGTAAAGAGGCCAGAAACAAAGCAGTAGGGAAGTTTATAGGCTGTTTTTTCGGTCGTCAAATCTTCATAATAGTTAAATCACTTTAATTGCCTCGCTTTGTGATAGATAGGATAGGTGAAGATGTGTTTTGTAATCCATTGATGATAGATGTGTCTCCCAATTACTGTCTTCCGCTGCCCGTACAAAAAAAATGTCAAAATTGCTTTGATCCAAAAAGGCCTTGAATTTTATTGGTGTAAATTATTGCCTAGACGTCAACACTAGCATTTAGAATTTTAGATTATACTTTATTTATAGGAAACGCTAACAAGAGCTTATCGGTCTTTGAACTTAATACCTAAACACCTTTTCGTGAACATAAAGTCGTTTACGAATATGAAACAAGCAATACATTGGACTAGTTATAAAACACGCAACATATTATAAAAGTAGGACATATATAGTTCCAGTTTTGGTACAAGGCTTTACCGCAAACCGCGGTCCGCACATGAGATTTAAAATGAACAAACCTTTACTAGGCCTAGATAATTCAATTGTTAATAGGATCCTTGTAATATGCTACCCGATATTCACGAGATGATTCAATGCAATACCCTTCTTTCTTAAACTTGGAAGTCCGCTTACTACCCTCTCATCTTCTAGTATTCATTTTTGTGCTTACATTCATAATCCCATTATTGGGTGACCATCTTTACATACCGAGAACCCCTGTGTCTCGAAAAGCAGTGTTGGTCCCGGCTTGTCATTTTTGGAACTTTGACAGTCGTTACGGGTTGTCAGAAGCCCGAGTCTTACCAAAGGGTATCGTATTGCACAGTAACTGGGTTGTGGGGGTCCGATAGGCAGTCGCTCCACGTAAAATACTGGTATTCAGCTGCATCCGGTTAGACTGGAAACCCACCCCAACGTAGTTGGGAAAAGGCTAGGCAGATGGTGATAATCCATAATGCCATAATAACTGGTATACATACATTGGTCCTCATTAGCCTTGGTCCGAAATACCTAGAGGTTATGATGGTAAAGGGCTTATGCCTAGGCTGTCTAAGAAGTAAGCATCGGATTCGTCTAAACACAAAAAAGAATGAAGAGTCCATCATTCCAAGTTTTTACTATAACAATGAAGCAATAAGAGATGTAAGAAGACGCTACAGAAAGCATGTCAGCTTTAGTAAACTAGTGGTTTTACTAGAAACACGTCCCGTTCCGCCAGAGTGATCAGCAGCCGGTTCCACTCAAGGCCATGAACTCAACAATCACGGCTCGGCTTCAAACAAAAACATACATTACAATGATGTTTATTGTTGTAATTATAACTGAGTCATTAGTTTTTTAGTATCTAATGCTGATGCGAGTACATGATCACTGTTTGTTCTTTATTTTTTTTTTATGACCTGGTAGAACGTACTACTATGCATGCATAAGCTACGTAACGGGTACATTTGTTTTTGTTTCGGGATTTACCTAATGTATGGTCTTTTCGATTCATGTATGATTGAGGGCAGGCAGAACGCCTACGCCACCTGCTACGATTCTTACCTTTCATAATCTTTCTACTCCTATTGATTCGTCCACGTGCCTTCTTCTGGTCATACACAGTCGCTTCTGGATTACTTGGACTAGGATTTAAATATTTTATAGCAATTACCTTAATTCCTTCAAAAACATTTCTTAGACCTTGTCCGGTCAATCATTCTATATCCTTAGACAGTCACCACTCGATTGTCCTTCAAGAAATATCAACGCTGGCGCCGATTCTCTTGTTCACAAACTAAACTAAATTTAAGTTCAGTGCATCTTTTTCTTTTTATTTCATTAAGAAAAGGACAGAAGATAAATATTAATTTAGTCCTGTCAAATTAGTCAGCGCCTGACGTAAATATTGACGTATATTTTAGTAGCCAATTTTTTAATCACGTCTAAACTTGTCTATCGAGTATCTTAATTTGACAGGAATAAACTGTCCTTTTCTAATGAAATAGAAAGAAAAAGATGCACTGAACTTAAAACTTTAGTTTGTGAAGAACAGAATCGGCACCACTGTCTTCTGAATCATTGATTACTTGATCAGTCTTACTTTCAGCAGTGCCCGGTGAGTTCCACGTATCCAATCGATTGCTTGTGACTCATCCGGCGTTACTGTTGACCACTCAAGCGAATCCACGACCTTGGGTTAAACCTAACTGGGAATTTTAGAGTGCACTTTCATAAGACAAACATAAGATTTAAGTCTGTGATGTAATTTCGCTTTGTTCCTTCCAGTAAGTATATAAATACTAGCTGCGGCCC